>CAJGYO010000017.1:30047884-30647884 GCA_904845875.1 Miscanthus lutarioriparius | reverse complement strand
AAGTGATTTCACCAAAGAGACACCACTGAGAGGATACGATGAACGGAAAGAAGAGTGGTCAAAATGCATGCATGGTGAGGACTGTCTAGTGCAGATGTTCATCGAGGGAATAGATGGAGGCCGACATTTCTTCAAATACCCGCGAGCATGGGTAATTGCTATTACTATTTGTTTCTTCAATATGTTCATCTTCTATACAACTTACATGACATACTTATTGCAGTCTTCCTTGTCCGAAGAAAATTATGGGTTCACTAGATGGGTCGATCCTTGACCTATTTATCCACATGCGGAGTACATCTACTACCTGCAGGACTGTATCTTTGATCTAGAAAGGAAAGTTAGCAGTGGTTACAAAGACGATGAACAGGAAGACGACAACAATGGTGCCAGTTCACAGGAGGCACTCTGCAATGATCCGTATTGCACCTGCCCTAATCACAGGAACAAGGCATGTTAGGTTTAGTCCAGGACCTCTGTACCCTAGTTTGGTACATGTTATCAGGTGCCATTTCATGTGTTGTGTGTGTTGAATTAGGTAATCAACTACTTCGTTATATTTTATTTGCACTACGTGACCTCGTTTCACTACCTATGCAATATTAAACTGAATATTATGACAATAAATAATGAAACCAACAGCACTATGAAAGGTCCAATAATAGAGCACATTAATCAACATAACAACATTTGAAGTACATGACGACAAACTAAAAGTGCATTACATGACAACACAATGCAAAGTCTAAGATTAGACAACATTGTTCATGAATATACCATAGAAATAGCAACTCATGAAGACTACTGAGTGCAACGATGCCACTTTCCCTTTCTCTGGGCATCGGGATTCTCCTCCATCGCTACCTTCGCTCGCTACGCACTCTCAAGCTTCCTCTCCCTCTCCTCCCTGTGCGATGCAACGCGCCTCCTTTTCTTCTCTTCCTTGTGCTCCTTTTCTATAGCCTCCTCTCTGCGTCTCTTCTCCATCATCTCCTTGTCCTCTGCCTCCCACCGTAACAGCTCTGCATCCACTCCTTGTCTTCCGGCTTGATCTCAGTGTCGATCCACTGCTCAAAATCACAGAGCGGTGGAGGGGTCTGCAATAAATGCAATTGTTACAAAACAAATAAATCATGCAAGACTTCATTTGACACAATAAATATTAAACAACATTAATTTCTCACCATCTTGTTAATGCGGCGCTGACGAAGTGTAGGCTTAAACGCAAAATTGGTACACATCCAATACCTCTGCTTATACATGTCCTGCTCATCGGACTTGGCTACCTTACAAGGATCGCCGCAAAAGCACATGGGCACTGGAACACCACTAGGCAGAGGCAACGGGTCAAAGGCATTTCCGGTCATCCAGCCATAACTACAATTGAACATAAATATAAAAAATAAAAACATAATATAACACGATGATAAAAGATTACCTTTGCTTACTACCTTTACCACGTCTTGACATCCTACCATCACATAATACAAAAAATAAAAAATCATTTCAAACATTAGGTACTAACGTATCTAGGGTTACAAAATAGACGTGATATATACCAAATCAATGTGTAAAATTTGATAAGGGCAGAGAGGATACCTTGCTCGCGAAGCTGTATGGATCAAATCCAAGTATCCAAGGTCAAATACGTCGATTCAAGAGATTGGGCGGGGGTACGAAGAGGAAGAAACCAAGAGGGGGATGAAGAAATGAGAGCAGCGTCGACAAGGGAAACTTGGTTTTGGATTTTAATTCAATGCTCGGCGCCAGAATACATGGCGCTGAGCTCGGCACCAAGATCTGTGGCGCTGAGGTTGGCGCTAAGATCTGTGGCGCCGAGGTGCCGGCCATGTGAACGCCACCTAGGATGGCTTGCTGTGCTCGGTCAGGCACCTCGGCGCCATGATTCCTGGCGCCGACCTCCGGGGTCCAAAGATGAGTTTAAGTCTCCTATAGAGTAAAATGTAAATTTTCTTAAAAAAAGACCAAATTGTAAAAAAATTATGATAGTAAGGTGCCAAAAGTTTTCACTGTTTTTTTCCCATTAGCGATGGTACCCAGAGACAAATCGACCTGATAAGCGACAGCCATCGTGATACGCACGTACCGGCCAACCGCACACTACACAAACTCCAATTACATCTTGCGACGCAATCCACGCGTGCAGTGCGTTTTATATAAAAAAAACAACAATACAGCAACAACATCATGCAGGTCTTAGTGTAGTTCGAGGGCGTAAAGTTTTGGGATATCACATCGAGTGTGATATAAGGGTGTCGTATGGGGTGTTCGAATACTAATAAAAAAACAAATTATAGAATCCGTCGGTAAACCGCGAGACGAATTTATTAAGCCTAATTAATCCGTCATTAGCATATTGTACTGTAGCATTTTATTGTCAAATCATGTGCTAATTAGGCTTAAAAGATTCGTCTCGCTAAGTAGTCACAATCTGTGCAATTAATTATTTTTTAGTCTATATTTAATACTCTATGTATGTGTCCAAACATTCGATAAAACGAGGTGTAAACTTTTTGGAGAGAAACTAAACAAGCCCATATTCGTATTCCACAGGGTAAGACGCGCACGGCATCTCGCCAATAATTCACCATCATCTCTCGTCGGGTCGAGCCAGATCGAGACGCAGACGCGCCAAGCAGCAAAGAGGAGACCTGCCGGACTCCGGAGGGCCAATCAAGGGGATCCAACGGCCGGCAGCGAACTCGTTGGATCAATCAATCAATGTCGCGCTGGTACGGGAGAGCGATGGTCTTGGGTTTGATGGCGCTGGGTTTATGCGGCGGCTGGAAGGCTAGGGCGGCCTGGGAGGAGGTGACCGACGTGTCGTCGAAGCCGGCCTCGATGCTAGCGCGGCTGGCACGGGTCCCGGGCTACTTCTTCTCTGAGTCCGAGTCCGGGGCGACGACGCCAAGGACCGGCGGATCACGGAGCTGGAGGGGAAGCTGCATGCCACCTCCGATAAGAACCAGGAGCTCCAGATGTGCCTGGATGCTCAGAGCAACCGGCACGAGTTCCCCTCGTCGCCGTCACCGCCGCCGCCGCCGCTTGAGCCGCAGCCGCAACAGCCTTGAAATCGATATGATAGCGCGCGCCCCGTTGGGCGTTGGCTGTACGCATGACGTCTATCGACTCTGTTGATGATTTCCTGCACACGCTCATGTTTATATTCATGATTACTAATAGGGGTACCCATATTAATACTAATAGTAAGTACTCATCAGGTATATATTTGGCAGGTGCTGCTGCAGTATAGATTTTTTTTAATTTTAACCCTTTTTTGAATTTAATTTTAAATCTAACACTGTCGGTTTTTTTTTTATTTTAAAACTAACACTTTTTGTCGCGCCTATTGCCTTGGCGCGGCCAAATGCTTGTGCCGCGCCATGCATGGTGGCGTGGCAGAGGGCTGACATGGCGACGACCGGAATCACTGACCGCTGACGTGGTAGGATCTGCCGCACCACCGATCTTGGCGCGGCAGTGACGCGCCACAGCTGATGGCGCAGCAAGGACGGGATTAATTCGCCGGCCGGACGCCGCGGCCGCAGAGCACTGCTGCCTGCCAACGTGCTGTGTGTGCTGCCACCACGTGATCGCGGAAACCCGGGCTTGCTCCGATGCGTCCTACGGAGAGGGTGTGCACATGCTTCTGACCGCACGACGCAGCTCTAGCGTGTAGCAGTGCTGTGAGTGTCCGGCAGCAGCAGCGCCCATGCTTTAGGCCCTGTTTGGTTACTATAGAATCTCCTAAAATTCCTGTCATATCAAATGTTTGGACACATATATAGAGTATTAAATATAGACTAATTATGAAACTAATTGCACAACTTACGACTAATTTGCGAGACGAATCTTTTAAGCCTAATTAGTTCATAATTTAACAATATCGTGCTACAAAAAACATATGCTAATGACAGATTAATTAAGCTTAAAAAATTCGTCACGGAAATTAGTCTCCATCTATGTAATTGGTTTTATAATTAATTTATATTTAATGCTCCTTATTAGTATCTAAACATTCGATGTGACATGAATTTTAGGAGCGACTAAAGAACCTAACACCCCCTTGATTCAAAAGCTTTGTCTGCCACTTTGTCTCGGTATCCGTGCGTATCCTCCACTGCTTTGCATTGGTGCCATATCTCCTAGGGGCAGCAGGAAAGCAGCGAAACACTGTGCACATGCTCATGCCTTGCACAACTGTGATTGTAGTACTTTTCTGTTTGGTCACAATATGATATTGGTACATTAATCCTAATGAGGCTCTGGAAGAAAATAGGTGGTGCCATCACGACCACTGTTGCTACCATCACCGGCTTGTCAGTTGGCACGTCGTACGTGCTCAGTTATGCTTCCCTTCGCTACTAGAGACGAGCTAGGTGGTGTTTGGATCCGGTGACTAAAATTTAGGAGGTATGTCAGGAGAATGTTGCATGGTGTGTTCGGATACTAATAAAAAACAAATTATATAATCCGTCACTACTCCAAGAGACGAATTTTTAAGCATAATTAATCCGTCATTAGCACAGGTTTATTGTAGCACCGCATTGTCAAATCATGGACTAATTAGGCTTAAAAGATTCGTCTCGCAAATTAGTCGCAAACTATGCAATTAGTTTCGTAATTAGCCTATATTTAATACTCCATGCATGTGTCCAAACATTCGATGGGACAACGACTAAAATTTAGGAGGGGCAACCAAACACCACCCTTCTCCACTGGTGCTTTGCTTGCTTGGGCTGTGCATGTCCAGTCCAGACCGTACTAGCTACAGAGAGCTATAACCATCAGCAGCCTGACACTTGCACAGCCGCTCACGAGAGCACACTCGGCGCACAACACACCAGCAGCGGCAGCCTTTGACTCAACAGTTATGCATACAATGTGTGAGTAGTGACATAACGCGCTGGACAGTGTCCCTGGCACCGTTGCTCTGCATTGTTGCAAAGAGAATGCATAAATTAATTTACACTGTACAGCTTGCTCACCTGCTCTTGACGTTTTGCGCTATACAGAAAGCATAAATTAATTTTTTATTAAGATTTATAATACCAACTACCAAATAACTATATTAGATCTATTATTTTTTGAGCTAGACATTCTAAAAGTAATCTGGAATTAATCAATGTCCTCTTGCTACCTCTTGAGAAACAAACGTGGGGCCCCAGGTTTCCGTGATCACGTGGTGGCAGCACACGCTGCACGTTGGCAGGCAGCAGTGCTCTGCCGCCGCGGCGTCCGCCCGGCGAATTAATCCCGTCCTTGCCGCGCCATCAGATGTGGTGCGTCACTGCCGTGCCAAGATCGGTGGGACGGCAAACCCTGCCACGTCAGCGGTTAGCAATTCCGGTCGCCGCCACGTCAGCCCTCTGCCGCGCTACCATGCATGGCGCGGCACAGACATTTGGCCGCACCAGGGCAATAGACGCGGCCAAAAGTGTTAGTTTTAAAATAAAAAAACCGACAGTATTAGATTTAAAATTAAATTCAAAAAAGGGTTAAAATTAAAAAAAATTTGCAGTATATTAAGTACTGTATGATCCGATTTGGACCGTGCACTGTGACCGTTGGGCGTATCACGAGAAACTTGCGTAGCTAGCACACCCGTTGCTCTCGCGTGCGTCAGCTGTGTGTCTACGGTGACTCGGAACCTTGTTCCGTTTGTCCGGTGATTCCCTTCTGATCTGATCGATGCACCAGCTGCATCTCATGTCCACGTCATGATTTGGATCTCACCACATCACGATGATTCGGATGTCCACGTCATGATTTTGGATCTCTAGCGATAGCGTGTACAGCGGGTGACATCAACCATCTAGTAGAGTGTAGAGGTGTGCCATGTTTTGATCCCTGGGCTAACAAGTACTGCTATCTCAACATAAAGTCGTTTATACCCCCTGCATCTTGGCCAATCGGGCTAGACAAGCGGCGGCACGGAAGGATGCTGGAACCGGGAGGGAGGGGAACCATGCAGTCCTGCCGATCTGTGAACTGGAGAGAAAAAAATGGGCGAAACAATGGAAAAAGCACCGGCAGAGCAGATGGATCAAAACTCAGATGCTAATACGTCCTGTACAAACTCAAATGCCACCTCGATGGACTGGATCTGTTGATTTCCTCCAGGCCGTCGCCACAGGAGGGCGACACCAAGAGTCAGGTGCGAGGGCGAGATGCGAGCGGGAGGAAGCCCCGCATTGGTTGCCTCCCCACCGCCGTGCGTTTCCAGCGCGCCAGGGAAGGAGGGAGGGCGACCCTACGCCGCATCTGTGGGGATAAGCGTTGTAGAGGCGCATGGCTAGGCCGGGGAGGAAGTAGGGAGGGCGGCAGCGGCTGGCGAGACCGTGAGATGCAGCGCGGGCGGATGCTGGCGGGAGAGAGGAAACACGTGGCATCACGTATAGGTGGGGGTAACAAATATCTTTTTTCTAATTTGGTGGAATCACTAGTCCTGATAGCTAGGTTCTATGGACTAGTGAACTAATAACTAGTTGGGGTTTAGACTAATTGTTAGCCTACCTGCTAGTCCATATGTTTGGATTCTCATGGACTAAACTTTAGCCAACCAATTGTTAGTCCATAGGATCAAACATACCTTTATTTTGTGTGGCATAAAGGAAGAGAAATGGTAGAGAGAAATATGTCATCTAGAGCGTGTTTGGTAGTTACCTAAGCATGCCACGCTAAAAGTCGTGGAGTCGCCTAACGTGCGGTGCAGGGTTTCATCGCCGAGCTTTTGAAAAAAAAACGAACTAGCATGTTGTGCTTGTGCTTTCGCTGCGGCATGCCGCAAACGTGGCAACGAACCGAACTACCACCGCAAGCTATGCACGGGAAGTACGACCAAATCGATCGTCTAGCTTCTACCACGGCTCATCTGTGTGCTGTAGCTGGCCGATGTCAAATTTTCTTTGGCCTGCCGAATATTGGCCATAAAGCAAATAGTCATCTAATATTTGAGGCATGTTAAAATTTGGCCTTGCTACTTTCATCGGGTTGTAAGCCAAACACGGCCCAAGTCGTATGGTTAGCCCCGCATTCCGTGTAGAATTGTTTATAGAGTCTTCGCGCCGTGACAAGTCTAGGTTTTGGCACTTGTCTTACGCATTAGGGCGTCCCTCGGACTAACGACGTCGTCAACTAATATCATGTTTTGTCCCACGTGTAATAGAGATGTTCCTAAAAAGCAATTCATTAGCAAGTAAAGAGTCGCCGGTCTCGCACTCTTTCAAAAAAGCTCACAATCTTTGCTCTTCCTCGCTCATCTATGTTTGTCCATGAGTGATACGGGCATTCTTTGATTATTATTCTTTCCTAGAGTCCGATCAATTAGCCTAGGATTTTGAGGTTGTGTATTCAAACTGCAAAGGTGTGTTAATTTTTTCATAATCTAAAGTATAATATTTGGCATAGAATGTGTTTTAGGGGTTCGGGGCTAAATTTTTGAATACTCTAGCTGTATTTTAACCTTTTCTAATAATACCCATACATATGAACATTATATGTAGATATTGTTTTGGCATAAGTAATGGGTATATTCAATTGAATACAGAGTACTTTGAATCTATATAGGCTTGTCCCTGCTTGTATCTATCATAATCCACGTGTATTGGTGTAGAATGGAGTGCAAATTTCATCTTATTCCGCATCAACATATATGAATTGAGTTTGATATAAATGTAGCCAAATAAGTTCTTATGTACTCCGTACTTCGCTAGTCCTGCTGGGACGTCCTTATACATACGACTCGCTTGTAGATAAATCTTTCAAGGTAAAACGAACATTTTTTTTCCGTTGGTTCCACTGTAGCCAAATAATGCTGCTCTTAATTGAAAAAAAAGCACATTAATAGTATAAGCTGTTGCGCTGTCACTGTGTCTTACGCTTTGTCTAGTACGGCATGCTGCAAGCGTGGATACGCGCCATCTCTCACTCTCGCAGCCAAAAACTCGCGTCGACCGACTCATCAACTCAAGTCGAGGCACCAGGTCTATTTCGAGAAGCACACCCGCTGCCGTTCCAGGAAACGACAACGGGCCAATCCGATCACCCGTTCTGCGCTTCCCCCCATTCCCGTGATCCCGTCCCATCGCGAGGGCAACTCATCAATGCCGCATCCTCGGATTCCCCTGCGGCCCCGTCCGCCTGTCTCCCCTGTGCCAGCCCACTGGGCTCCACGCGTCCCTATCGCCCCGACGACCCCGCGGCCCCACCCCACCCGGTTCACACCATTTCAAATCCCACCACCACCCACGCCGCCCCCAAACGGTCACCCGTTTTACGCTGCGCTGCGCTGCGCTGCGGCTGCGCACACCGAACCCCTCCCCTCGCCGTCGCGGCTCGGCTCGGCTCCGCCCCGATCGATCCGGCCGGCGGAGGGCGCCATGGCCTCCCCCAACCCCGAGGCGGCCGCGGGGCTGCAGGCCGTGGCTGTGGCGGGGGGAGGGGAGGGCGGCTCGTCCTCGTCGCTCGGCGCCGTTGCGGGGGCGGCGGCTGTGTCGTCGTCCGGGGAGCTGGTGCCCAGGAGGGCGTTGGCGGTGCGGAAGGAGCGCGTGTGCATGGCCAAGGAGCGCATCAGCCGCATGCCTCCCTGTGCCGCGGGGAAGCGGAGCTCCATATACCGCGGGGTCACCCGGTACGCGCCGCACGGTCCCTGCCTCCCCTCCGTGCTACTTGTTGCCGCCTGCCCGCGAGAGCTTAGGCCCTTTCGCTAATCTTCCTTTGCTAAGAGCTTGACATGTTGTTTCGGCCACTCGGGATCTACTATGTGCGTGCAATTCCAATACCCTGTAGCTGTAGGTCGAATGGTCGCGGCACAGAGTTTTTTTCGTCCCATGCACCGCAGAGGTTTATTCCCCGTAAAGTACAGTTGGCTGGAATTGCAAATGAGGCGATCTCACGTCTTAAGGACCTTCGTTAAGTTAAGCTCTCTTGAGTCTTAATAGCGTTGACCTTCCCATCTTAGCAGGTATCCTAGTCATCAATAATTTTGGCAACTACTTGAATTCTAAAATTTTCTGGCAACTATTTACTGTTCATGGTCTCACAACATCGGATTTCAACTTGGTAGCGGTTCAATGCTGTTTTATTCAGCATTCACTGTTCATGGTCTCACACTCCGCTGCTGTTGTTGTTGCTGCATGAGTACTTAGTCGATGTAATACCTAGAGTTTTGGATTCTTCTGAAGCAATTTCGGTCCAGCAACTGAATCGAAATGATTTAGCTGTGTTTGTTTTTTTGCCGCTACCACTAATTTTAGCAGCCAATTTCCTCGACAAACATTTCTATCATGACTTTGTTATAACTATTTTTAACCTTTTCTCCATTATTACCTTATATGTTTGTATACATTGATATAGAACTGACTTTGGCTCGTCAATAGGCATAGGTGGACAGGTCGATATGAGGCTCACCTTTGGGACAAAAGCACGTGGAATCAGAATCAGAACAAAAAGGGGAAACAAGGTATGTCTGTCTCTCTAATACAGAGTAGCTGCAGTTGTATGTGTTCTTGAATTCCTTAATAGATTGCAACTGTCAGATGGGCAAACTTGTCCACTACAACCTGATTAGGTTGAAAAGATAGTTTGGCTTGGTTATGTAGACATCAAGTTTTCATAAATTAATGTGAACTAGTAACTTCTCTCTCATGTGATATATAATATAGTTTTTGGTTGCATGTACCCGTAGTCAGACTTTTAATACTTTGCCATTGATATGTACTTGAATACTCCCTTTGTTTCGCAATGTTTGTCTGGTCTGGGTACCTAGGTGGTATAGTGTTTGATTGAGATTAGGAATATGATAAATTTGTACTCACTGGACATATTAATAGTTCATCTATCCAATGAAACCAGGTACAATCTGATTTTGTGAAAAGATCGTCAGTTGTTGAGCCTCTACGATACGTGGACCAGACAAACTTTGTGAAACATATTTATAATATTGCGATTTTGCTTTTGTATAAATATACCCTGACAGAATTTAATGGTCAAAGCTACATGTCCAAATCGACATTTCTTTTGGTGACTGGAGGAATCTTCTTCAACCTAACACTTGACACTCAAACATGCTTTCCACCTTTCCCACCGTGCTGTGAATCGGTTGGGCTGTCACAGAATAATGATTGTTCTTGCATTATGCCATAATCACTGCAAGACATGGATGCAAGTAAAGAGCTATGCCTGCTGCAGTTTCCTCTGATCTATTTCATATCTCTGGGAGATGCATAACTGTATTTAGTCAATGATATTGTTTTCTTTGTAATTTTTATTTCTGCATAGCTATCATTGATCTGATCTGATTGAATTGTTTATTTTGCATGGAAAACTACATCGCACAATTGCTATTGCAGTATATTTAGGTAAGTGGCATCCTGGTTTTAACTTAATTTGCAGAGTTGCTATGATTTTCTTAATCATTCTCAATTTTGTGTGCAATAACATAGGTGCATATGATGACGAAGAGGCTGCAGCAAGGGCCTATGACCTTGCTGCATTAAAATACTGGGGAGCTGGAACACAAATAAATTTTCCAGTGAGTCATTTTTACTTGTGTGATGATGATTGACTCGTGTTTTTAATTGCTGTTAGTTCTCCCACTTTTTTTTTAGATTAGAGTTCAAGGGCCATCACCCCCGTCTTTGAAATTCATTAAAAGACAGTAATATTCAATACAGCGCAGTGTGCAAACCCCATAAACCAGAAGACCAAACCTAAATCAAGACTACTGAAGAACCTACTGAAAGGAACCCACAGAAACCTCAGCAGCGCTCGCCACTGAACACCAGCCTAAAGAAACAACCATCAGCTTTAACCACAGAAAACAGCACCCAAGCATTACAAGATAAGCAAACTGGATCTCACGCCAGTCTGCAAGAGCTCCAGCCTTGGAAATCATCAGAAGAAGAAACCAGCTCCGGCTTCATCTTCAGGAAACTCTGCATTCGGTCCACCACTTGCAGCTTCTCCAGAGAAACGTCCAGTCCCACCACTGCCTTCAGGGAGGAAGCCACAACACCATAGAAGCTTTCCTCTTGATCTCCAGCACTATTCTCTGGGCACAAAATTAGCCAATTTTGTGCCGTATATGCAATTTTGTTCAGCAGGATATCCATCCCTTTCCATCCCGTATTCTGAAAACATAAGTCATTTCTTAGCTTCCATAAGCTCCAAAGAGCAGCAGCAGTAATTATATTCACCAAACCATGTCTTTTATTACTAAGCCAAAACTGGCCAATGGATTCAAAGGAACCTCCCAGGTTCACCTCAAGAATCTCAGAGAGCACACACCAGAGCTGTGCAGCTACTGCACACTCAAAAAACAAGTGTAAAACAGATTCTTCCTTACAACAAAACAAGCAAGAAACATCTTCTAACTTTCTTCTCTTACTCAAGTTATCTCTAGTAAGCACTTTGTTTTTAGACAACAACCACAAGAAAATCAGCTTTCTATTGATAGAAATTGTTTAATTCAGGAAGCATCTTGTGGAAACTTTTTTTTTCGTAAAAATGACCCTTATTTGTTTCTAACATTGAGCAATGAGACGTCAAAATCTGCTTTCCGCTAAGAGAAATTGTTTAATTAAGGAAGCATCTTGTGGGTCTCCTTTTTTTGGTAAAAAGGTCCTTTGTTTCCGACATTGAGTAATAGGTGCATATATGCAAAGAAATCTTGACAAAAGCTATTCAGCAACATAGTTTTGTAATTTCAAATTGGAGGTTTTGAGACTGTAACCAGATGTAAGATGTGTCTACATCATGGTTGTTGCCTTCTTTTTGTCCTTTATTTTGAATTTGACAAAGTGTGGTCCTGATATATCATGCTTGCACGAGTACCTGCTGTACTCCTTTGTATTCACATGATGAAGTGATGGACAAGAAATTACACTTCCGAACCTGTACTTCTATCCATTAATTCTATTATTTTTTGTAGTGATATTTGGAAATGGATGTTTGCATGTCATAATTACGCAGTTCTACTTGAGTAGAATGTTTTCTTTTTTGGAAGTTTCAAGTTGGTCGACTGATAAGTGCAATAAAAACAACAATATCTTCTGTTGAGTGTGACAAAACAAATGTATCAACACATAGAATTGCTTGAACTGATAACTGTACATGAGTTGCCAATGTAGAGTATTATGCTATCTCTGTTCCATGCTTATTATCACAGTAGTCAATTGAAGCTGTAGAGTCAATAGAAGGGCGGGCCTGGTGCAAGCGGTAGGGTCTTACTGCCTGTGACCGGAAGGTCCCGGGTTCGAGTCGCGGTCTCCTCGCATTGTACAGGCGAGGATAAGGCTTGCCACTGACACCCTTCCCCAGACCCCGCACAGAGCGGGAGCTCTCTGCACTGGGTACGCCCTTTTAGTCAATTGAAGTTGTGTTGTATTTTTTTTTATTTTCAGACTTATGTTCATATATGTTTGCTTATTTAGGTCTCTGACTATGCAAGAGACCTTGAAGAGATGCAGATGATCTCCAAGGAGGATTATCTCGTGTCTCTTAGGAGGTATATTTGTGCATTTCTAATATATATACAGATTATTCTATTTTATTAAGCACTGACCAGAAGATCCATCCACTGCAGAAAGAGCAGTGCCTTTTACAGGGGGTTACCAAAATATCGTGGGCTTCTTAGGTATGTGTTAGCTATGAAGATTTCTATCCCTGCTAATGGAAATTACTTTTTTATGCGAACCCTTAATTCATTCTTTAATGAAGAAGATTTCTATCCTTCATTAGGAATATTTGATTTCACCCATACAAACTTATCTCTGTTTGATCCTAGCTACCAATTCCAATCGCTAGTTTGATCCTAGCTACCTTGTGCATAAATTTCTTCATACTCTGTCACAACATTAAGTCGTGTGCATTAAGTCAGAATCTTGGCACTTCGTAAAGCCTCACATTGGTGTGCCTTATCATGCAGGCAACTTCATAATTCCAGATGGGATACCTCTTTGGGACTTGGCAATGACTACATGAGCCTTAGTTGTGGTCAGTCTGTACAGACTTCTGCTGTTCTTTGTAGTTGTCAAACTCTAAGGTGATAGAAGTTGCTATCAGATTGTGTGGCTAATGATTTTATTACTTCTGAAATTACAGGCAAGGATATCATGTTGGATGGGAAATTTGCAGGAAGCTTTGGGTTAGAGAGGAAAATTGATCTTACAAATTACATCAGGTGGTGGCTACCAAAGAAGACAAGGCAGTCAGATACATCTAAAACAGAAGAAATTGCTGATGAAATTCGAGCTATTGAAAGTTCAATGCAACAGACTGAACCCTATAAGTTGCCTTCTCTTGGCCTCGGTTCGCCATCAAAGCCCTCTTCAGTGGGTTTATCAGCATGCAGCATATTATCTCAGTCTGATGCCTTTAAAAGCTTCTTGGAGAAGTCTACAAAATTATCTGAAGAATGTACTCTTAGCAAAGAAATTGTAGAAGGAAAGACTGTTGCCTCAGTACCTGCTACTGGATATGATACAGGGGCAATTAATTTTAACATGAATGAGTTGCTAGTGCAAAGATCTACTTACTCAATGGCCCCTGTTATGCCTACACCAATGAAGACTACCTGGAGCCCTGCTGATCCTTCCGTGGATCCACTTTTTTGGAGCAACTTTGTTTTGCCATCAAGTCAACCTGTTACAATGGCGACAATAACAACAACAACGGTTTGTTTCGCTCCCTGATAATCTAGATAAACTCTCTTTTCTGATTTTGCTGAATCTGACCAATGATTCACAACAGTTTGCAAAGAATGAGGTAAGTTCAAGTGATCCATTCCAGAGCCAAGAGTGACTGCATGAGCTTATTGAAGCAGGACACTTTAGATTGGTAAGTAAATACTCCAAATCTGATATTATTGCTAAATGTTTCGATTAATTTTTCATTAAGTTTTAGCTCAAACTTTTTACTTTTTGTGCAACAGTAACAACCAAATTTTGGTAAAGAGACTGGAAAGGAAACGTCGAATTCTTGAACTGATTGATTTGTATGTTCATAAAAACATATAACTAATTTGACAAAGTAGTCTTTGCCCTAACTCCTAGTGGTATATTAGATTAGAAAAATTATATGGCGCCCAAGGGGGCTGACGCCCTCTTTAGCTAAAATATCATGTTGCAATGTTTCAAAAAAAAAAAATCATCACAAAAATCATGTATGTAGTACACCCAAAGTTAAGTGTGGTGCAATAATTCAATTTGAAATTCATCTTTGATGTTGAGATTAATAAAACAGAAGTGTCACTGTCAGCACATAATGAACAGTGCCAGGTTGACTGCTTATCTATTTTGTTTCTTGACATCTAGGATGAATTTCAAACTGAATTGTTGCGGCTATACTTAACTTTATGTTTACTGCATACATGATTTTTGTGATGATTTTTGAAACATTGCAACATGGTACTTTAGCTAACGAGGGCGCCAAATCTGCACTCATTAGAATATTTATCTTCCTTGCAAAAACTAGTGCCATTTTTTTAAATTGTAGATGGTGAAAGATGATTAACATTACACTAATTAGTTATTCACTACTGCACTACAGAATGCTTTCATATGTCTCTCTGCATCTTAACTAGCATCATTTCATGGAATAATGTTAATGTCATTCACATACGGATAAATGCCAATGCATAAGCCATGGAATTATTTTTTCTTGAACATGCAGGAGAGTTGCGTATCATTATATTAAAAAGAAAAATCAGGTAGAGAAACCATTACAACCAACACGGCAACACCCCACCACACCCACATTCCTAGAAAAAGGCATGCATGATAGAAATGGACACTCCATGGCCTTGCCCTGGCAACTTGATTTCAGTAGGGACCTCGTCAGGAAATTCCCATGCTTGCAGTAGGTGTAGGTCACTACCAAAATTTATAGCCACAAAGTGCACCCCATTTCAAGATTAGTAAGAACTTTGTAGATATCCATTGACTTGTGCATGAGAATGGCTATTATGTCCTTGATTGTTGATTTTATTTGTATTAGATTGCTAGTTTGCTATTTAAAGTTTAATAAAGCTTTGGACATTTCAATTGATGAACAGGTCAAAGGCAACACTCTGCGTCAACTAGATTCTTTTTGTCCAGCTTTTGATGTCGCAACTTGTGAGCAATACTCCCTGTTTATCCATACTTCATAGGACATGAATAGAAGGTTAAGTGCAAGCATAGTTATGTAATATACAGTGGCTAGTTGCCAGAAAATGAGATTTAGTTGTAGAGCTGTTTTGTACATATTGAGATGGTTGTTTCAGTTAAGGCTCAACAGATTTGAGGAAAATATCCAACGAAATGATACAGCTCTAATGCTAAATTAGTTATTTTGTACAGATGATTCCAATGCTTGCTATAAAACCTCCTTTGCTATAAACCCATACCTCATAATTTTATGATGGGCCATAACAGTTTTTATTAGCTTAATTACTAGTGTAAACTTAGAAGATGAAGAACAAGAGTAGCCAATGTTATCTGCTGAAATAAAATAGCAGTTGTCAGTGGTTTCATTTACACCTCGTGCAAATAATTTCATGTTTTGAGATTTGTCTTTTTGCTTATAGTGGTTTTACCCATCCCATGTCCAAGTATTGAGGGAAAAAACTCTTCCACGTGCCTAACCTTGGTATTAGACTGAGGTTGGATTTGGAACAAACCTCCATACTCTTTGAGAGTTGAAACAACTCTTGTCTACAGGCTGTTTAGCAGCATTGCTGTCACACGTAAAATGCATTCCACCTGCAATTCATTGTGATACATATAGGTATATTAGGTAATACTTTCACCGGTAAACTTGCTCTTTGGATTGGATAGGGGGAAAACAGCTGTGCTGATAACATTTGCATACATTGCAACTGATCTGGGTGTTGCAATCTGAATTTGCAAAACTTCGGTGCTTTGAATTGATTGCATGAAGTCCAAGAAGAAAAAGTTATTTGGCCATGGAGATCACAGTGAGCAAGTTAGAATGACACCATTGCAACAATCACTGAAATTTCAGAGCAAAGCATGAATTTGAAGACGAATGCTAAGAAAATCGGAGAGCAAGAGAGATGGGATCGGACGGAATAAATAACCTGGAGGCTATCAGCACCTTATATTCAGATAAGAATTAAAGCATATCATCATAATCTGGAGTCTTACCATACTTACGCCACGTTTGAAGCAGATTTGAATATATTGATTCTAGCGATGAAATTGACGTGCATCCAAAAGAAGACAATATAGGCAAGAATCAAGCATTATTTGAGATAATTAATCCGTATGTAGTTTGTCCTAAAATTGCCCTAGCCAGCTACGCCCTAGCTATATATCAATCTTAATTTCTTATCAAAATCACCATCCCTAGAGCCCCGTCGGGGTGGTGGCCGGTCTCCACGCGGCAACAGCTCCACCGAACGGAACGCCCAGAGCTCAACCTCCAGCTTCCGGCCCATCTCCTTCGCCACCGCCATGGCTTCCTCGAGCTGGTTGTCTGCCAAGAAACGCCTCCACTCGCTGCCGAAGAGACGATAGGCGCTCTGTGACCGGACCATCCAGAGCCTCATGTCGAACCGCCGCCCGTGGCGGTCGTAGGCCGGCACCTGCATCCCCTGCAGGTCCCTTCGCCGGTAGGAGTCGCCGCACACGCTGTCCTTCTCGTCCGCCGTGAGGAACGCCGTGAGCGCGTTGGCGTCGGTGATGACACCGTGCTTCCGGCCGGGCCTGCAGGGAATGAGCAAGCGCGTTTGGTTCGGATCGACGTCTGCTCTATTGAGCGTCTTCTGGAAAACGAGCCGTGGGGTCGTGGCGCTGAGCGCGGCCAGGACGTCCCGCAGGACACATCCACGCTCGTAGCCTCGTACTTATATATTGCCTGAATTGAGAGATGAACAGTAGTATCGAACTAGGATTCTAGCATGCAAATAATATATTCAATCGTGGTGGAAAAGAAAAAACATGCTCAATACGAATACGAGACGTGAAATAAACAGAGAATCTGTGGTGTGGATTTTTCTTTTCCAAAGACTGAGTCGGAGGATGAAGCCTCAGTCTTTCACCGAGACGGAGGCTGGCCACCACTGCGACAGCTATTGCCTCCATCGATGGCTACATACATAATCCGCGCCGAGCTAGGACGGAGTTCGAGTTCGACTCATAGTACATTCGATCTTGATCCGGCGATTTGTGCCATGTTCGTTTGTTTTATAAGCAGTACTGTTTTAGTGAAGGAACAGTGCTTTCTCTCACAGCAAATCAGCATACAGTACTTTTAGTCATGGCTTTTCAGCGAAGTGAACAGAGCCTTGCATTCAGGTTACTGCAATTGCAAGCGCCCGGAAGAACCAGAAGAAAAACGAACTCCCCGTGTCTTCCGTTCCGACGAAGATGGGCAAAACCGCCTCTCAAGATGACCGCCGCCTAAGCCCAACAGCGCGGCGCCAAGCGGCCGCGATCGTCCCGTACGACGCGGCCCAGCCCGCGGACGACGGGCCCATTGAGGTCCGGCTCCCGCAGGTGGTAGCTCCTGCCCAAGAGGAGCCGCCGTGCCAACCTGCCGGTGCACTTCATCGACCGGAAGCGCGCGGTGGGCACTGACCTCAGCAAGCAGCAGAACCGATTTCCGCATCCCGTCCGATGGAGCTGTGCGCTGCCTCCGCCTAATCCTGACCGCCGAGGAGGTCGACTCCGCTAACATCGTTCGTGATCCACCCCAAAGGCCGACAAGGAAACCCAAACCCCAGCCAGAAAGCTCCCATGTCGTCGACAATGAGGCTGAGCTGCCTCAGCCGCATCAGGAGCAGGGGAACAAGAAGAGGAAGCAGTGGAGAGGGTGCCTCAACTTCGTCCGGCAGTGCAGCTTCAAGGTAAATGTTCGTTTTGCTCGGAAGTCAGACTGAAAAGTACTGTTTACTAGTTTGTTTACTAGTTTGTTGTGAGAGAAAAATATTATACTATAGCTGATAAGTTGAAGCGAACACAGCCGACGTCGTTGGCATCTGGGCCTTCAAGCAGCGCGCTTTCCCTATGCATGTTCTCATCGTTAAGAGAGATGACACGCCCCGATCAAAAAAAAAAAAACTTCGTCCGCTAGTGCACCTTCAAGGAAAATGACGTCGTCGGGCCTTCAGCGCGCGCTTTTTCCCTATGCATGTTTTCATCGTTAAAGAGAGATGACACGCCCCGATCAAAAAAACAGAGAGAAGAGATGACACGCAGCAGCAGTGCTTCTACTGCTGCCCCACAGCGCAATCGTAATTAGATAGTTTAATTCTTTTTTCTATTTTTATACATAAAAAACAGTTAGTTATTTGAATGTACGCTATAGGCATTGTGTAGCTTCGACCATTTACTACTTTTTTAACTCTACTATGTTCATCGACAATTGTTTGAAATCCACATTACCAAGATGAGAACTGAGTCTTCGCAAATTGGATGGCCCCTCAACTATCATTAAGGGCTCTTTGGATTGCAGGATAGAAAATATATAGGAATAGGAAAAACTCAGAAATTGAGATGGCATACTTCTCTAATCCTATGGGAATTGAAAAACAAAGGAGACTAGATGAGATGGCCTGGTAGAAGATCAGGTGAAACAAAGGAACTTGCGGATGCTCCCATTTTCTAAACAAGGCCCAGGTCCTATATCAGACAAAAAAATAGCTCACTTAATGCTCTCGAGAAGAAACGCCACGCCAAGCAAAAAAAAAACGCATGAAGAAACCTGACTGATGCGCTCGCGTGATTAGTTTTGGCGTCAGAAAGTTTCCAAGAGCTCTAAGCTCTTGCTTTCTTTCCTATGGACAGCTATATGATTCCAATCCTATGGAATACTTCCTTCACTTTTCCTGTGAACCAAAGGCAAGTATAGGATTTTTTTTAGAAAGTTCAATCCTGTAAAATTCTTTTGTTCATCCTGCAATCCAAAGGGCCCCTAATTTGACTAATTTCGTTTCGCCGTTCACTCTAGCTGCTAGTTCCAAAAAGACAGTTAAACCATACAGTAGAATCAGATCGTTTTTCTAAGATTATCTAATGATTTCGTTATGATCATTGTTTCACAACACAAGAATGCATTTAGAATTGTATTAGTTTTTGGACGTACGGTGCTAGTACTAGCCACACGTCACCATGGGTAATTGCGCTGCTGCGCTAGGAGCGAGACCCGGCCGAGGGAGACTTCGGCAGGGTGTGGTGGTTGTGAGTTGTGACGGCAGTAACACGGATTAGGTCATTAGGATGAGGGAACAGAGCATGCGAGAGAGAGGGTGTTCATGTTTTCGTTTATACTCCAGTATACAATGCAATCAGGGGCGGATCCAAAGGGGGGCTGCCGGGGCTACAGCCCCTAGTGAGCCTGATTTGTTCATTAGACCATGGTTACTTAATCTCAAATTATCATTAATCTCTAGCTCTAACCCTAAATCTTTATTATTTAACCCACCCTTTATTCCCATCCTGCATCCACCACTGAATGTAATTGGCTAGTGTGTCGAAAACGATGGCAAGAGACGGATGGCGCTTATGCTTGGTGTAGCAACATGTCACTTTCACGTTGGTGAGGCGTCGTAAATGGCTTGGGAGGGCAGGGAATCATGGTCTCCATGAAAAAATTATAGAGCAAATTACAAATTTTCAAATCTTTTTATATTATTAAGAATTAAAGCATATCATAATCTGTAGTCTAGCTATCTTTGCGTTTGAAACAGATTTCAATATATTGATTCTAGCTGTGAAATTGACATCCAAATCCAAAACAAGATAATATAGGCAAGAATAGTACATTATTTGAGATAATTAATCAGTATCTATAGTTTGTTCTAAAATTGCCCTAGCTGACTATGCTCTTGACGTGATATATACTCCCTCCGTTCTAAAATAAGTGCACGTCTCTATAAAAAAATATTAATGTTTATGATTCCAAATAAACATCCTTAGGCTAATCATATCATATATATTTTCATAGTACATAAACTTATCTAATAAAGATACAAATGTTAATATTATTTTTTAAAAATCTAATCAAACTTAAGTTTTTATCAGAATCGCCATCCCTAGATCCCCGTTCGGGTGGCAGACGGTCTCCACGGGGAGCTCGATTGGCAGCAGCTCCACCGAACGGAACGCTCAGAGCTCAACCTCTAGCTTCCTACCCATCTCGTTCATTACCGCCATGGCCTCCTTGAGCTGGTTGTCTGCCACGAAACGCCTCCACTCGTGACCGAAGAGACGGTAGGACCTGTTCGACTGGACCATCTTGAGACTCAGGTCAAACCGCCACCCGTGGCGGTCGTAAGCCGGCACCTGCATTCCCTGCAGGCAGCACACACAGTCCTTCTCGTCCGTCGTGAGGAACGCCGTGAGTGCATTGACATCGGCAATGCCACCGTTCTCCTGGCCGCCGGGCCTGTAGGGAATGTGCAGGCGCACCTAGTGCGGATCGACATCAGATCTAGCAAGCGTCTTCTGGAAGACGAGCCGTGGGGTCGTGGCACCGAGCGTGGCCAGGACGTCCCGCAACGCGTCTAGGGCTAGATCGGAGTCTAGTCCTCCGCCTGCATCCATGTTTCTGGGTTCACGTACTATTGCAAGTCCACGCTCGTAGTCATAGCCTTGTGTATATATATTACCTGAATTAAGAGATGTATTGATCTAGGAGTCTAGCATGCCAATAATATACGCAACGGTAATGTTGCGGGCTTTCGGGCGCCGCACGCTCCTCGGTGGGCCGCGATGTCGGCCCAACTATTTCCTCCCATCTGATCGGGAGTTTATTAAAAAAAATCGTCTTGTCCAGTCCTATTCTCTGGTCCACTCATTCCTATCTGCTCCAGGGGCAATGCCCACCACCGCCGTAAGCTAAGAGGCACAAACACGCTAAGGGAAGTCAGCAAATCTAGACAAGCGCTGCCCTGTCGTGACCGGCATCTCGGAGCTAGTGCTCCCAAAGCAGCTGCTCCACCTCCTCCTGCTGCTGGGGTACATCCACTGCTTCCTCCTATGGGCATTCAACGTCGTGGGCCTCAACAACCTGTTGGATCTCGAGGACGACCACCAGGCGCTGCTGTAGGATGATGCGGCGCGCAGTTGCCCTCTCCTAGTCGTGCGGCTGCTGCCTCCCCGCCGCGTCATGGAGCCACTTTTGCCGGCCCGCCTCCTAAAAGCGTCATCGGGCTGCCACCTACAAGCGTCGCCGGGCCATTGCCTCCGTCACGTCGACGAGCCTCCATACTAGCACCAAAGCAGTAAGGAGATCGATGTTGCGCTGAAATCGCATGTTGCAAGCGTCTGTTTCAAGTGTTTCAAATATTTTATAGGTATGTTACATGTGTTTCATAGGGATGTTGCACATGTTGCAATGGTGTTTCAAGTGTATGTTCCAAATGTTTCATCTATTTTTAGACGTATGATATAAGTGTTTTATCTGAATGTTACAAAAGTAGATCTGGATGTTGCATATACATACATGTTGCAAGTGTATGCTTTCACTACTAGAAATATCCACTTCTATGACAAAAATCTTAATGACGAATCCAAAACAATCATAGAAGAGTGCTTTTTATGACAAAAATTTCCGTTTCATCATAGATTAGTGGCGACGATCCTACAACCTTTCCTTTCTATGATAAAATCAGGCATTGTCACAAAAAACATCATAGAAGAGCGTAGGGTTTCGTCACAGATCACTCGCGCGTCTCATCCGTGACGATCTCCTTTAAAAATATGACGAACAGGGCTTCGTCATTGAACTAATTACACATATGTGACGAACAATATTTGATCTGTAACGAACGGCTTTGTCATAGATCTTCACACGGTACTTTATCCATCCGACGTGTACCTGTGGGACCTGCAGTTACTCATCCGTGACGCTTATAATTCGTCATAAAAGTCTCTGTTTGGTCCTTTCTCCTTCTGACGTGTACCTATGGAACATCCCTATTACTCATCTATGACACTTGTAATTCATCATAAAAGTCTCCGCTCGGTCCTTTCTCCATCTGATGTGTACCTGTGAGACCCTTCTGCATCCGACCTGTGGGATCAAACGTCCGACGTGTACCTATGGGACCTACAGTTACTCATCTGTGATGCTTGCAATTTGTCATAAAAGTCTCTGCTCGGTCCTTTATCCATCCGACGTGTACATGCGGGACCCTTCTGCATCCGACCTGTGGGACCCTACGGGATCCTTCTGCATCCGCCCTGTGGGACCCGATCCTACGGGACCCTTCTGCATCTGACCTGTGGGACCCGACGGCTTACATGTCACGTCTACCTATGGGATCTTTCTCCATCTCTGTAGGATCTCTAGTATGCCTAGAGGGGGGGGGGTGAATAGGTCTGTAACAATTCAACTCAAACCGAAGTCAAATTGACCAGCGGCACTGTCACTGTTTGAATGTGGCACTACCACACCTGCAGGAGAGATTAGTTCACAGTTCAAAATCTACCCAACGAAATTTAGATCGGATAAATTTCTTAGCTTCCTAAATGGTGGTAGATCACAGATCGACAACTGAAAGTGGTGGGAACACCACACACAAGTAGATCGACCTCAATCCTAGAGATCACCTCAACAACAACAAGAACACAAGTGTAGCAACACAAGCACAAGATAACACAAGGATTTATCCCGTGGTTCAGCTCACCACCAAGGCTTGCCTAAGTCCATGTTGTTGAGGTATACCACTAAGGCTTAGGGATTTGCATCCCTACCTCGTTCTCAAGTCAAGAGAGTAAACTCTTGAGATGAGGGGTGATTTTACTTACTGTAAGAGGTGGTTACAAACCTCCCAGGGCTACCACACAAGTTGGCAAGCTCACCAGGCAACGCTCTAGCCAGCTAGAGCCAAGCTCCAAGAGTAACAAATGCAACCACCAGCCAAAATATGAACCAAGTGCTCTTTAGAGTTTGGAATCAATGGAGATGCTCTCTTATCAAGTTTTGGACCCTTATCCCTCAAGAATTGATGGGGAAATCAATGGATTTACTTGGGGGCTTAAGGTCAATAATGGAGTGAGAGAGAGAGCTCCTGCTATGTTTTGAGTGTGTTGAAGTGAGGAAGAAGGGAGTAGGTTGGTTCGTTACCGTTGGAAAAGAAAGGAAATGGTATATATACCCCTCAGGCCCTAACGATCACTTAAATCGTAGATAGCCGTTGGGGAGAAAAAGAAAAGGTATATATACCCCCAGCCCCCAATGAACATTTCACCCAAGAGGTCGGACAAGACGAGGTCCGTGGCCTTAAGGTCGGGCGAGACGAGGCCGCCACCAAAGGGTCGGGCGAGCCGGAGCCCACGACCAAAGGGTTGGGCGAGACGGAGCCCACAACCAAAGGGTCGGGCGAGCCAAAGCCCACGACCTTGGGGTCGGGCTGACGAAGCCCACGACCAAAGGGTTAGGCGAGATAGAGCCTGCAACCTTGGGGTCGGGCGAGACGGAGCCCACGACCTTGGGGTCCGACGAGATAGAGCCCGCGACCTTGGGGTCGGACGAGACAGAGCCCGTGACCAAAGGGTTAGGTGAGACGGAGCCCGTGACCTTGGGGTCGGGTGAGACAGAGCCCGCAACCAAAGGGTCGGGCGAACCGAAGCCCGTACCCAAGGGGTCAGGCGAACCGGAGCATGCACCCAAGGGGTCGGGCGAGTCGGAGCTCACACCTCGCAAGAAAGTAAGGATAATAGTGAAGTGTAGACTGTCTTGGCTATGAATCTGAGGATGCATGTGGTTGTTTGAGCACTTGGTAGCACAGATTAGCTTAAACATTGTGTCCCCCTTTATAGTACGGCTTTTTCTATCCTTAAATTCAATATATAAAAGAATTTAAACCTCCTTTGAGTTTGAAGCCATGTATATTTGTAGTTGGGGGCTCCTCCATTTCGTGTAGCATCCTCGAATATAAATTCCCTGCTTGTCATCTCGATAAATCTTATTAGTTCTCTAATTGCGAGGTCATTATCACTAAAACCCATAATTAAGGCTTGATTGCACTTTCAATCTCCCCCTTTTTGGTGATTGATGACAACCCAATTAGAGCTTACAAAAGATATAAAATAAATACTGAGACTTTTCGAGCCATGAGTATAGAGTCTCCCCCTAAATATGTGAATAGAGAATTGAATTCTCAAATTGGCATAAGAAGCCAAGATTAAGTGATGGGGCTCCCCCTACATCCAAGCTTTTGTGGGGTGCTGCATACTGTGTCAGGTATGTAAAACATGATGTAAATGATAGTTTATGCACACATGTGCTTGCTGCTGTGCGACACAGCCGCATCTGACTGTACGAGCAAGACAGAGTCAAGCACCACATAGCTAGTTCAGACAAAAGGATATGCAACCTAGCACAATAAGATGACTTCTAATCCACACAACGATACATGTCCATATCCGATAAACAAAGAGTCAAATAGTAGCATTATTTCACAATTTAAAGTTTTGAGCAACTCTCAAACTTTCCACTTAGTGAAGACTAACACTCATCGAATAGGACATGAAGCGCAGCTGTTGCGAAAAGTTGTTGACCCCTCTAATTTTCTCCCCCTTTGGCATAAAGCACCAAAAAAGAGAGGAAAAGAAGAAAGATCAACACCTACTCGTCATCTCCCTAGATGTTAGCCCAATCAATATCATCACCTCCTACAGTAGTCCCAGCACCACCATCACAATCATCATCATCGGAGTCATACGTGCACGACCCTGACGGTGAGTGGTGGCGGTGTAGCAAGTGGAACGCCTCGGCTCCTGTCTCTGACGGTATCCCTCTAGGGTCTCATCCCAATCTGCTGCTCGTCCCTGCTGCTCCTTCTCATCATCTAAATCTGTGTCAGAGGGACTCGGAAGGTCATACTATGGAGGAGGTGGAATAGGAGGAAGTGGTGGAAGGTCTTGTCCATGTTGCTGATGTTGCTCAAGTTGTGTCTCATACGCTCTATCAGCTGCATAGGTGCACTTTCCGAAGATTGCCTTCAACCACTTGCCAAAGTTTTTCATCTTGCCTCTACTGCGAGACCTAGAGCGGGGAGATTCAGGGATATCTACATGAGCATGAGAGCTCCCCGCTCCCTGAGTAGCTACAGCAGGCTAGGTCTTCTCAATTTTGTAGACGGTGTGCATCCCATCCTTTGAAAAATAAAATCCAGTGACCCTCTCAATCATGAACATGAGGTAGGGGGCATAGGGCAGACCCTGTAATAGAACCGCCCAATTTATACAAGATCAAGTATGGCTGTCCCCGCTAACACGTTGACACACACATACTTTCACTCATATAAACCCGGTAGTCCACCGAGTGTCCCAAAAGACCTCGGTAAATCAACATCACAACCAAGATTGCGTGATTAAGCAAATACACATCACATACACAGGGTTGCAGCGGAAATAATATTACAAATGAATTCACAAATAATAATACAAGTTTGGGTTTCAAAACTGATTAGTGAAAACAACATAGCTTTCAAAAGATTACATTAATATATGTTCCAAATACATTGCTAGCATAAGTGACATCATCCGACAAAAGCATATAGATGAGAAGTAACTATAGAATCACCGAGCCACCGGCGGTTAGCCACCATCTTCACAGGCCGAGAACTTCACCTGCAACATGGTGGGATAAACCCTGAGTACTCGAATGTACTCAGCCAGACTTACCCGTCGAAAACCAAAACAAATGACACCAAGGGTTATGCAAGGCTTATGAGGTGGGCTAGCTTGACATATTTGCATAAAAGAGCTTATGAGCATAGTAACCAATTTAAACTTAGCATCAAGCTTATCATCATTTACCTGTCCACTAGATTAGCACCTGTACTAGAGCACTCACTTATTAGGAGCAATCAATATTAACCATAGCAGGTATAATAAGGCTGTCATCATCATATCATCATTTCCGAACCATTATGTTATTTAGTGTGTCTACATTGGAGATAAGCCCGTCAAGTTCTCACTAACCGGGAGAGATGACGACTCGAATCGAATTACAACTCAGCTGAGGGGGTATTCCTAACTCTCACCCTAGCATACTTTACAAGGGTAGCCGTGGGTCACCTTTGGGACAACTCAGGAACCAAATTCGTGTGTTCGATCAGCGCCAGCACTCTCAGGGATTACCCTTCTGCCAGGACGATCAGGACTTTTAAATCACCTGCCCTTGGACTCACGCCTACGGCTCCCTTCCGAGGCGCACTTTATACTTATCGACTCCCGGCCTGAGGTGAGCTACTCGGCTTCGTGGTCGGTCTCCAGACCCGGCCAACTAAGAGAGAGGCATGTGTTCAACATGAACAGGAAAGGCTCCAAGATTCAGTCCTTAATCGACACAGACGGAGTCACTGCAAACCGGCAAGCCTCCGTCCGGTCTTCATTTCAAATTAAGACTGGTTCTTTTCCACGATAGCAAATATAGACAACCGTACCATATGTATCTTCCTATATCTCGCAGGTGACAGGAAATCACCCTACTTCTACCGTGTTTAAGCAGGGCTAAGCACTACACGAGCCTGAGCTACATAGGATTCAGGGTAACAATATCTGGACAAGGATTGGGTAACCAATGCAGCAATTGTTTGCATCCAACACCTAAACTTAATGCAACAATATATATATAGATATATAATAATAATACTGTAACTACATTTCGGAAATTAGGAGGATTATTATGCTTCGGGGCTTGCCTGGGATCCGACACAAGTCAGTTTAGTTAGCTTGCGCCGTCATGGTGACATCTCCGGTCCTAGCACTTGCTTAGTCCTTCCATCTTCGGGATATATCCACCAAACCAATTCTTTGGGTTTGGCTCCAACATTGCATCCTTCACGTGGTGCATCTAGCGTACCTAAATGAGATGCAAGATGCATGTGTATGAATGTGATGAATGGTAACACAAGATGCATCACACATAAGCATAAATATGAAGAATAGCACCATGAGACGCATCACAAAATAACAAGCAAGACAAGCATAGTTTACACTAACACACTTAAGTACTTTGCGATGCTTAACTTAACATCACACAATCTATCATGCTAAGATAACAAAGAATATTATACATGGCACATAAGTCTCACAAGATCTCAGGTGTATTTAACTTAATTACTAAGGACATGAACCACACCTAGCAACATGCAAAGCAAGTCAAGGTGAAGCAACAACTATAACCGGAATATGCCAATTTCTAGACTTGCAAACAGCGGCTTCATAAATCAATCATATCTGGAGTTTTATAAATCCAAATGATATGAAACAAGACATTCTGGAAAGCTTAGGAAGTTATCTACATTTCATCTTTAATCATCTCAGCATGATTCCCAAGTTAAGTAGGTCGAAATTATACATTTACAGAAACTGGTCCCCAATTGACAGAGAGCAGCCATTTCTGAAACCCAACTTTAAACAGGCATAACTCACAAACTACTTGGTCAAATGATACCAAATTTTAACAGCAGCTAGATACATGAATTATCTACAACTTTTGTATAAACAAGTTTCACAACAAAGCACATTATCATGAAGAACTTTGCTAAGTTCCCAGATCTGTCCATAAACCACATTTGCAAGAAATTAAATATTAACTTATGTTGCAAACACATAATTAGACAAAACCAACTTTACCAACATGTCACACATGACTAAAGAACACCAGAAAACCTAGTGTCCATGACCAAATAAATTCTTTTAATGCATTTCTTAATTTATTTTAGATAACAAGGTGACTTAATGAACATATACCAAAAGTATACAATAAATTCTACAAATATTACAGTGGCTCACATATCCTCTCAATAGTCTACTGTACAAATTTCACTCCATTTGAATATGTATAGCAACCTCTATGAAAAGACAAGTTGCTAAAGCAAGAAATCATGTGAGAGCAAGATAAACCAATAACTCACTCATACTTCATCCAATACTCATGAAATTTTTACCACACATCAACTATCACATGAGTAGCATGCCACAAAATTTCACTTCATTTGGAGCCCTAGATCTATAGTTATAAAAAAGACAAATACCACTAGCATTACAAACCTAGCTGCATAAATATATTTTTACAGCTAAAACTTTAAAGTAAAACATGTAATATTATAGATCTAGTGCATAGAGAATTTCACAAGGATTCCAAAAAGTCCTCATTTGCTATTTTACGAATTTTCTATGAATTACTATGAATTTCCAAAGATTCAGCAAATTTACTGCAAATAAGTCCTTATCGGCACTATTCCTTTGAGTCATGACTTTGCAGAAGAACCTCCTTTTCTCGAAACAGGAAAGGCTCCAAGATTCAGTCCTTAATCGACACAGAACGGAGTCACTTTATAAACCGGCAAGCCTCCGTCCGGTCTTCATTTCAAATTAAGACTGGGTTCTTTTCCACGATAGCAAATATAGCCAACCGTGCCATATGTATCTTCCTATATCTCGCAGGTGACAGGAAATCACCCCACTTCTACCGTGTTTAAGCAGGGCTAAGCACTACACGAGCCTGAGCTACATAGGATTCAGGGTAACAATATCTGGACAAGGATTGGGTAACCAATGCAGCAATTGTTTGCATCCAACACCTAAACTTAATGCAACAATATATATATAGATATATAATAATAATACTGTAACTACATTTCGGAAATTAGGAGGATTATTATGCTTCGGGGCTTGCCTGGGATCCGACACAAGTCAGTTTAGTTAGCTTGCGCCGTCATGGTGACATCTCCGGTCCTAGCACTTGCTTAGTCCTTCCATCTTCGGGATATATCCACCAAACCAATTCTTTGGGTTTGGCTCCAACATTGCATCCTTCACGTGGTGCATCTAGCGTACCTAAATGAGATGCAAGATGCATGTGTATGAATGTGATGAATGGTAACACAAGATGCATCACACATAAGCATTTAAGACAAACACAAGATTATGCAAGACATAGACACCAATAGCTATTTAACTAACATCACACAACTAACTATAGAGAGCAAGCACATCAAGCATGACACAAGTTTAACAAGGTCACAAGTATCATAACTTGATCATCAACAAAGCCACACTTAGCAATATACAAGCAAACAACTATAATTGGAATCTGTCAATTTCTGGACATGCAAACAGCAGCTATAAGATTTAGCTATAACTGGAGTTACACAAATCCAAATGACTTGCAAGAAGACATTCTGGAAAGCTTATGAAATTATCTACATTTCATCTATAACCATCACAGCATGATTCCCAAGTTAAGTAGATCAAAATTATACCTTTACAGAAACTGGTCTAAACAAGACAGAGAGCAATTAATTGTATAACCCAACTTTAAACAACTGTAACTCTTAAACTACTTAGCCAAATGGCACCAAATTTTAACAGAAGCTAGATACATGAATTATCTACAACTTTTGTATAAACAAGTTTCACAACAAAGCACATTATCATGAAGAACTTTGCTAAGTTCCCAGATCTGTCCATAAACCACATCGGCAAGAAAATAATTATTAACTTATGTTGCAAATTCATAATTGGGCAAAACCAACTTTACCAACATTTCACACATGACTAAATAACATCAGAACACCTAGTGTCCATGACCAAATAAATTCTTTTAATGCATTTCTTAATTTATTTTAGATAACAAGGTGACTTAATGAACATATACCAAAAGTATATAATAAATTATACAAAAATTACAGTGGCTCACATATCCTCTCAATAGTCTACTGTACAAATTTCACTCCATTTGAATATGTATAACAACCTCTATGAAAAAGACAAATCGCTAAAGCAAGAAATCATGTGAGAGCAAGATAAACCAATAACTCACTCATACTTCATCCAATACTCATGAAATTTTTATCACACATCAAACATAACATGAGTAGCATGCCACAAAAATTTCACTTCATTTGGAGCCCTACAACTACAGATATGAAAAAGACAAATACAACTAGAATTGAAAACCTAGATGCATAGATCCATTTTCACAGCTAAAACTTTAAACTAAAACATGAAATATTATAGATCTACTGCATAGATAATTTCACAAGGATTCCAAAAAGTTTTCATTTACTATTTTACGAATTTCCTATGATTTACTATGATTTTCCAAACTTTTAGCCGATTTAAAACAAATAGGTCCCTTGAGGCACTATTCACTTGAGTCAATGACATTGCTGCTAGGCCCTTGATTTTTGTCGAATTGTCGTATGACGCCCCTGGTCGGGATTTACAGAGGAGGCGGAGGAGGATCGCCGGGAACGCGCGATGTCGGCCGGCTAGGGTCTGACGGCGGCGAGGAAGCGGCCGACGAGGACCGCGGCGTCGAGGCACACCCGAAGCCGGTCGTAGCGCCACCAGAGGTGGCCCATGGCCTCCCGGCCACGTGAGCAGGCGGCTGTGACCGCGGCCATCCTCGGTAGGTGAGCACCGGTGGCGGCGGGCCGAGGAGAAGGGCAGCACGAGCACCGGTGGGACCACACGCATCCATGGGACTGCTCGGTTGAGCCGAAGGTAGCCCGAGGTGGCTCGGCCACACGCGCACCCGCGGTCACGGCGGTGCGGCAGCAGCCTCCGACGAGGATTGGGGCTGGGAAGGGGCGCCGGGGTACGCCGTGCGACGGTAAGCGCTCTGGCGTTCACGGCTCGGACTAGGAAGGCGCGGTGGCCAGGGACAGTGGCGGTGGGAAAGCTCCAGCTCACCGGCCATGGCGAGCGCGCTCTGTCGACAATGGCGGCGACTTCCGCGTGCGGCTGGAGAGCGAGAGAGCGAGTGGAGAGCGAGCCGGAGACAACAAGGGAGGCAGAGGGGCGAGTGAATGAAGCTCGGGCTCTCCCCATCACGCCCGGCAAGGCAGGGCGCGTGGCACGGGCGTGGACGTGTGGCTGCACTGCATGGTCGCCACGACGACATTTCACCGAACACATGTCGTGCGAGGAAGTGGCTGGCGTGGGGCGCGTTTTTGGGCTTGTTCCGGGCTGATTTAGCGAATGGGCCAAAAACAAAGTTTGACCTACTCCTCATGCTCTCCAACTTTGATTAAGGGTGCTCAGCCATTAGGCTATTGGATTAGCAGATAATTAGTACTAAACTTGATAGTGTCAGTGATTTGACAGCGACAAGCAAACATCCAAAATTGATGGTCGAAATGAAATGCAACTGGTGCCATCTTCTTGTATGTTCTTCCCCATCATGTAAGCTCCAACTTTTACATTTGGATCAACTAAAGTTGCTTAACAAATTTTTGCAGAATGTGAGACGCCATTGTCGATGTCATTCAAGTGATAAAATAACCTTTTTGCTGTTTTGGAGATTACTTTTAAAGGTCCCAATTAACTCCAAATGGGTGACACATGATTCATTGCTTTCCCTCATGAAAAGTACTCCAACTCATATTAAGGAATCCAATTGAGTTACTATGTGATTTTGGAAGATAGAAATTCCCAAACATGTCAACTTATTGCTGCCACTCAAGGACTTGGAATATTTTCTGCTCTTCCCAAAATAGCAGCTGGTTCAACCTTGTGAGCTCTATTTGACCAAGTTAGAGGCCAAACTAGCTCTTGACCATTTAACAAAGTTTGTTCTACATAAGATGAACTACAACCTTTGTTAAAGGTCAGATTTCATAACCGGTACAGAAGTCAAACTTTCACTTAGGTCAAGGTAGCAACTTGATAAAGCCGAAACTAGGTTTTTAGGTCAATTGAGGCATTTTCCAAGCATTTGCTCAACATGAACCTTTCATGACTTTTGTTGTAGAGTTCATCTAGAGTCATTTGAGCAAGGTTGCAAGGTTTGGTTGATGATCTATAATTCCATTCACTTAATCATGTCATTCCAATAACACCAGCCAAGCATATATCTTGAAAAGGGCCTATATGTAAAGCAAGGGTGCAATATCCGAGTTTAGGTTGGGGATTATTTCCATAGGTTTGATCTTGACATCTCCATCGTCACTTAATCTGTCATGTTTAAGCTTAAACCCATTGCTTAACTAGTGACAAACACCTGGGGTGTTACAGCCCTCCCCCCTTAAAGGAATCGCGTCCCAAGATTCGGTGCGAAAGACTTTTATGGGAAGAGAAACTTGTCATCCAGTTTCCAACATCAGTGATAGCATTAGGCTACTTAACTTTGAAGTATCAGAGAGGCTAATTTGGTCACAACACTTTCTGGTACTTGCTCTTCGTCGTAAGCTGTTGTCTAAAGAATTTCCTTCTTTGGCGTCCATAAAGCATTATTACATTGGAAGGAAACCAAGATAGCACTGTCCTACGTACTTCGTCCTCGATGTACGAAGAGTGATACAAACATAGACTAAATACTTGTAGCATCTACTTCCTTAGTGGATATAGCACAGAACTTATGGACTTTGCACTAGATCACAGTCGGTTGATGGATATTCCTTGCAACGGTGCTATATTTGTTCCCAAGGGTTGAAAAGCAGTTCTCTACTAAAGTGGCTTAAGCACAACTTTCCATAAAGGATGTGATCATAGATGGGGTAAACATCCTTTGAGGGTATGAGAAACTAGTTAACCAATATCCAAACTGGTTGTAGCGGTGCAATCACTCAGATGTCAATTGATGGAAAGCTACATAATGTTCCATGTGTGTAGTGCTCTTTCTCTGATAACACACTGTATTATCTGAGTCTGTTGAGTGAGTGGTAAACGTAATAGCTGACTTAGTCGACTCAGCGTTTTTGACGACCATTATTTAAGGGAATTCTCGTATCCAAGCGGTAACAGTTATCTGAGTTGTATCTGAGGCAACCCCTTGGGTAAAACACATGGAACTAGGGACTAGTTTACTACCAAGCAGGTTAAGTACAATTTGCCTTCGTGGTGCAGTTGCACAGCAAGTTGGGTTTACTTGCATCGTAGCAAAACCAGCTTTCTTAAACTATATTTGACATCGAGGCTTCCATTCTTAGGTCAATCAATATCTCAAAAACCATAATCCAAAAATCTATGGTTTGACACCTTTCCAATTACTTTCGAATTGCAAGGGCACAATTTGACTTCTAGAACACCTTGACTGCTTACGCATTGCTCATTTAAGAGGGAAAAAGCAAGGCACATAGGGGTGCAATTAATCTTCTCAAGGTTATGGAGGGTTGTCTAACAGCAATACACCTATAAGTTGTAATTTCTTGGCATGAATTACAAACACAACCGTCTAATGTAAAGGATGATCGCAGTCACAGCGAAATTGCAGATTTTGTACTCTTTTGTTTTCTATTCATATCTCACAAACTACTGCACCAATATGCACAAATTTTGGTGGGCATGTAGATCCATATGTCTTCTAAATACTCACCAAAATTCAACTCAACCGGACACCGTTTGACCATCCAAACAATTCATCTACCAAAACTGTTGTGTTCTGAAATGGCAGCAAACCGAGCCGACAAGATATCTCTCAAATCTGATGTTTTACTCAGCCAATACTCAAACCAACTTAAGACATTGAAGGGTCCTAAGCAAGGAATTAGATCACCAAGTTTGGGGTCAATCCAACTTCGTTTGAGTCACTAATCGTTGGCTTGAAGGTGTTTGGTTCTATACCTTAAAATCTAGACAGATTTCTCGTTCTTCTCTTTCTTTGCTTCATACGTTGTGGTGTGTGTTCTATACTCTCGATCTCTTTGTATAGCAGCAGCAACTCTTTTCTTTGAGGATGTAGACTAAGGTTTTCCACATGTGGCTCTCAGAAAACAACTTAAATCGTTTGATTTAGACACCAACTTGACGATGCACAAGCATTGGACTTGTGACTATGCTTTCGGGACACAAAGCATACTCTTCATGGAGGGACTGTCCTACAGAGATAAGGAACCATTCCTATATGTCCTTCGGCACTTCGTCTAATAGAGTCCAGACGCATGTGTTAGTGGCACCTAGGGCACAAAGATGCTGACTGAAACTAGGGACGTGCTTTCGCTAGCTCCTTACGTAGCCGATACAACGTTTTGTACTATCTGTGTGATTGTCCAAGATGAAGTTGACTTGATAGCACAGGTTTTGGAAACAAAGCAGTAGTTGCATTGCCAAATGACTTGTTGTTCCGTTGCTTACATTGCTCTGTGAGACATAGCCTTCATAATTAGCAAAAGTTGTCACCTAGCGGGAGGTGAAGCTTCATACTAGTAACTAATCAGTTGGCTCTCAACACTAAAAGTTCCAAATTCTTACTCTTGACCACAACAATAATTGCAATCAAGGCACAAACAGACGGTCGCCATCGAAGTCTGCGGATAAGGAGTCACACTAGAGATGTTGATCTCGACTGTGCGATCAGCATGCACATAATAATCAAGACTTGGATAGCCAGGTCATAATCATAATGTGACGTTCGATTCTTATCTGACTAACAACTTGTCCAACATTAATTGTTGTGTGCCTTTCTGATCCAACAGTGATGACATAAGTTGTTCACTAGGTGACGGACGTCAATATTGGGACAACCAAGTGGAGTCACTTGTCTACCACCTCTTGTAGTCTGTTAATGTTTATGTCGGTGACCAGTTCTTCAAAGGTTATCCTTTTTGTGACTTCAAAAGTAAGCTCTACTACTTTCGGTCAGATATATGGATCTTCGATAAGATATGGAGAGATAACCAAGGAAGAGCTCACGTGAAAATAACACATCGGTATAGTTCGGCAATGGATCATGACTAGAAACCTCAATACCAGCGCGCACCCAGCAGCACAACCATGCGTCGGCCGCCCACAAGGAGGCCCTAGGTTCCGTCGTGGCACCGTAGATCGCTAATCGTGGCACCATTACTGATCATACAACCAAAGCGAAATTTCCAGTGGCACCAATTAGATTGTAAGAACAAGCATTGTGCAAAAGAGGGATAGCAAACAAGGATAGTCACCAGGTTAGGAATCAACAAGGAGGCGATCAGAAGATCAAAACACAGCGCAAAAGAACATAGCCTAATTGCCGAAGGCAACTAAGCAGGAGACTCTTGCTTAATTTCCATATACGCCTCGTGTCCACCAAAGTGATTACCAGATAAAGATTAATGTGAGATTTGGTCCTGTCGAGCAGCAACAGGAGATCAAGACTGATAAACATCCAGAGACTTGAAGGAGTTGGAGACAAAACAAACGAGATTCAAGGGACAAAGCCATTGCACTGACTAGGGATTCAGTTGATAAAGCAATGACATGATCTGTGAGGAAAAGGTTCCAAAGCTAGGGCAGATAACGATTAGCGTTGCACTAGCTCATCAGTAGGAGAAAGAGCAATGAGGTCTAATAAGGATTTTTGCAGCAGGGTCCTCCCACACAGGAGCGGAACAACCACGAAACATGAAAGCATTCAAGGGAACTAAGCTTGGACCTAAGGTCAAGCAAAGGCATAGATAAAGTCTTCGTAGCACAACGTTCAAGGCTAGCAACCACGTGTACAGGCTCAGGCTCCCAAGAGAGAACCTAATTGGAGACGACAACTGTGCGATTACGTAACTTGAGCGTTGTTTTAGGATAAAGTTATTTGACACTCGTATGCTTACCGAGGACAAAAGGGTGACAACTACGGCACTACCAAGATAACAAGCATCCACACCTACATCATGGTCTTAAGCGAGCATTTCAAAACACTCAATCCAATTAGCTTAAATGGCTATTACGAAGCACAAAGCTCGTACATAACAAGCAGTCACCTTCAACAACACCACTACACATAAACATGCGAACCTGGTGGTAAGGTACTGTTATCTTTTGTTTCCTTTTTACTGAGTAGGTGGATATCTCTAGAAAACAAGTTTTACTTACATTTAGCAATTTAGTTTTTCAAAGGGGTGAACTTTTTGTTAACTATTAACTCGTCATCTATTTCCTTTGGAAGCCAACATACGAGGCAAAGCTAATCACACACTAACTTCAAGCATAGCTATTCAAGCAGCATGGGACAAGGCATTTTGGCTAGCTTCACACAGGGAAAATAGTGACATCACATTGATCACAAGTTACTTAGCATTAGAACAAGGTGAGGGAAGCATATTTATGCACAAGCACAATCATGATGCATGCTCGTCCTATTTGTCCTCACGAAATTGCCAGCCTAAGGTGGCAATTGTAACAGAACCGCCCAATTCATACAAGATCAAGTACGGCTGTCCCCGCTAACACGTTGACATACGCATACTTTTACTCATATAAACCCGGTAGTCCGCCGAGTGTCCCGAAAGACCTCGGTAAATCAACATCACAACCAAGATCATGGGATTAAGCAAATACACATCACATACATAGGGTTGCAGCGGAAATAATATTACAAATGAGTTCACAATTAAAAGTACAAGTTTGGGTTTCAAAATCGATTAGTGAAAACAACATAGCTTTCAAAAGATTACATTAATATATGTTCCAAATACATTGCTAGCATAAGTGACATCACCCGACAAAAGCATATAGATGAGAAGTAACTATAGAATCACCGAGCCACCGGCGGTTAGCCACCATCTTCACAGGCCAAGAACTTCACCTGCAACATGGTGGGATAAACCCTGAGTACTCGAATGTACTCAGCCAGACTTACCCGTCGAAAACCAAAACAAATGACACCAAGGGTCATGCAAGGCTTATGAGGTGGGCTAGCTTGACACATTTGCATAAAAGAGCTTATGAGCATAGTAACCAATTTAAACTTAGCATCAAGCTTATCATCATTTACCTGTCCACTAGATTAGCACCTGTACTAGAGCACTCACTTATTAGGAGCAATCAATATTAACCATAGCAGGTATAATAAGGCTGTCATCATCATATCATCATTTCCAATCCATTAAGTTATTAAGTGCTTCTACATTGGAGATAAGCCCGTCAAGTTCTCACTAACCGGGAGAGACGGCGATTCGAATCGAATTACAACTCAGCTGAGGGGGTATTTCTAACTCTCACCCTGGCATACTTTGCAAGGGTAGCCATGGGTCACCTTTGGAACATCTCAGGAACCAAATTCGCGGGTTCGATCAGCGCCAGCACTCTCAGGGATTACCCTTCTGCCAGGACGATCAGGACTTTTAAATCACCTGCCCTTGGACTCACGCCTACGGCTCCCTTCCGAGGCGCACTTTATACTTATCGACTCCCGGCCTGAGGTGAGCTACTCGGCTTCGTGGTCGGTCTCCAGACCCGGCCAACTAAGAGAGAGGCATGCGTTCAACATGAATAGGAAAGGCTCCAAGAATCAGTCCTTAAGCGACACAGACGGAGTCACTGCAAACCGGCAAGCCTCCGTCTGGTCTTCATTTCAAATTAAGACTGGTTCTTTTCCACGATAGCAAATATAGCCAACCGTGCCACATGTATCATCCTATATCTCGCAGGTGACAGGAAATCACCCGACTTCTACCGCGTTTAAGCAGGGCTAAGCACTACTCGAGCCTGAGCTACATAGGATTCAGGGTAACAATATCTGGACAAGGAATGGGTAACCAATGCAGCAAGTGTTTGCATCCAACACCTAAACTTAATGCAACAATATATGTAATAATAATACTGTAACTGCAGTTCAGAAAATAGGAGGCTTAATATGCTCCGGGGCTTGCCTGGGATCCGACACAAGTCAGTGTTAGGTAGACGACACTCGCTAAGTGAGCATCTCCCGTCCTAGCACTTGTCCAGTCCTTCCACCTTCGGGATAGGTCCACCATACACCGTCTTCGGGTTCGGCTCCCACATCTCATCCTTCACGTGGTGCATCTAGCGTACCTAGATGAGATGCAATATGCAAGTGCATAAATATGAAGAATAGCACCATGAGACGCATCACAAAATAACAAGCAAGACAAGCATAGTTTACACTAACACACTTAAGTACTTTGCGATGCTTAACTTAACATCACACAATCTATCATGCTAAGATAACAAAGAATATTATACATGGCACATAAGTCTCACAAGATCTCAGGTGTATTTAACTTAATTACTAAGGACATGAACCACACCTAGCAACATGCAAAGCAAGTCAAGGTGAAGCAACAACTATAACCGGAATATGCCAATTTCTAGACTTGCAAACAGCGGCTTCATAAATCAATCATATCTGGAGTTTTATAAATCCAAATGATATGAAACAAGACATTCTGGAAAGCTTAGGAAGTTATCTACATTTCATCTTTAATCATCTCAGCATGATTCCCAAGTTAAGTAGGTCGAAATTATACATTTACAGAAACTGGTCCCCAATTGACAGAGAGCAGCCATTTCTGAAACCCAACTTTAAACAGGCATAACTCACAAACTACTTGGTCAAATGATACCAAATTTTAACAGCAGCTAGATACATGAATTATCTACAACTTTTGTATAAACAAGTTTCACAACAAAGCACATTATCATGAAGAACTTTGCTAAGTTCCCAGATCTGTCCATAAACCACATTTGCAAGAAATTAAATATTAACTTATGTTGCAAACACATAATTAGACAAAACCAACTTTACCAACATGTCACACATGACTAAAGAACACCAGAAAACCTAGTGTCCATGACCAAATAAATTCTTTTAATGCATTTCTTAATTTATTTTAGATAACAAGGTGACTTAATGAACATATACCAAAAGTATACAATAAATTCTACAAATATTACAGTGGCTCACATATCCTCTCAATAGTCTACTGTACAAATTTCACTCCATTTGAATATGTATAGCAACCTCTATGAAAAAGACAAGTTGCTAAAGCAAGAAATCATGTGAGAGCAAGATAAACCAATAACTCACTCATACTTCATCCAATACTCATGAAATTTTTACCACACATCAACTATCACATGAGTAGCATGCCACAAAAATTTCACTTCATTTGGAGCCCTAGATCTATAGTTATAAAAAAGACAAATACCACTAGCATTACAAACCTAGCTGCATAAATATATTTTTACAGCTAAAACTTTAAAGTAAAACATGTAATATTATAGATCTAGTGCATAGAGAATTTCACAAGGATTCCAAAAAGTCCTCATTTGCTATTTTACGAATTTTCTATGAATTACTATGAATTTCCAAAGATTCAGCAAATTTACTGCAAATAAGTCCTTATCGGCACTATTCCTTTGAGTCACTGACTTTGCAGAAGGAACCCTCCCTTTTCTCGAAACAGGAAAGGCTCCAAGATTCAGTCCTTAATCGACACAGACGGAGTCACTGCAAACCGGCAAGCCTCCGTCCGGTCTTCATTTCAAATTAAGACTGGTTCTTTTCCACGATAGCAAATATAGCCAACCGTGCCATATGTATCTTCCTATATCTCGCAGGTGACAGGAAATCACCCCACTTCTACCGTGTTTAAGCAGGGCTAAGCACTACACGAGCCTGAGCTACATAGGATTCAGGGTAACAATATCTGGACAAGGATTGGGTAACCAATGCAGCAATTGTTTGCATCCAACACCTAAACTTAATGCAACAATATATATATAGATATATAATAATAATACTGTAACTACATTTCAGAAATTAGGAGGCTTATTATGCTTCGGGGCTTGCCTGGGATCCGACACAAGTCAGTTTAGTTAGCTTGCGCCGTCATGGTGACATCTCCGGTCCTAGCACTTGCTTAGTCCTTCCATCTTCGGGATATATCCACCAAACCAATTCTTCGGGTTTGGCTCCAATATCGCATCCTTCACGTGGTGCATCTAGCGTACCTAAATGAGATGCAAGATGCATGTGTATGAATGTGATGAATGGTAACACAAGATGCATCACACATAAGCATTTAAGACAAACACAAGATTATGCAAGACATAGACACCAATAGCTATTTAACTAACATCACACAACTAACTATAGAGAGCAAGCACATCAAGCATGACACAAGTTTAACAAGGTCACAAGTATCATAACTTGATCATCAACAAAGCCACACTTAGCAATATACAAGCAAACAACTATAATTGGAATCTGTCAATTTCTGGACATGCAAACAGCAGCTATAAGATTTAGCTATAACTGGAGTTACACAAATCCAAATGACTTGCAAGAAGACATTCTGGAAAGCTTATGAAATTATCTACATTTCATCTATAACCATCACAGCATGATTCCCAAGTTAAGTAGATCAAAATTATACCTTTACAGAAACTGGTCTAAACAAGACAGAGAGCAATTAATTGTATAACCCAACTTTAAACAACTGTAACTCTTAAACTACTTAGCCAAATGGCACCAAATTTTAACAAAAGCTAGATACATGAATTATCTACAACTTTTGTATAAACAAGTTTCACAACAAAGCACATTATCATGAAGAACTTTGCTAAGTTCCCAGATCTGTCCATAAACCACATCGGCAAGAAAATAATTATTAACTTATGTTGCAAATTCATAATTGGGCAAAACCAACTTTACCAACATTTCACACATGACTAAATAACATCAGAACACCTAGTGTCCATGACCAAATAAATTCTTTTAATGCATTTCTTAATTTATTTTAGATAACAAGGTGACTTAATGAACATATACCAAAAGTATATAATAAATTATACAAAAATTACAGTGGCTCACATATCCTCTCAATAGTCTACTGTATAAATTTCACTCCATTTGAATATGTATAACAACCTCTATGAAAAAGACAAGTCGCTAAAGCAAGAAATCATGTGAGAGCAAGATAAACCAATAACTCACTCATACTTCATCCAATACTCATGAAATTTTTATCACACATCAAACATAACATGATTAGCATGCCACAAAAATTTCACTTCATTTGGAGCCCTACAACTACAGATATGAAAAATACAAATACAACTAGAATTGAAAACCTAGATGCATAAATCCATTTTCACAGCTAAAACTTTAAACTAAAACATGAAATATTATAGATCTACTGCATAGATAATTTCACAAGGATTCCAAAAAGTTTTCATTTACTATTTTACGAATTTCCTATGATTTACTATGATTTTCCAAACTTTTAGCTGATTTAAAACAAATAGGTCCCTTGAGGCACTTTTCACTTGAGTCAATGACATTGCAGCTAGGCCCTTGATTTTCATCGAATTGTCGTATGACGCCCCTGGTCGGGATTTACAGAGGAGGCAGAGGAGGATCGCCAGGAACGCGCGATGTCGGCCGGCTAGGGTCTGACGGCGGTGAGGAAGCGGCCGACGAGGACCGCGGCGTCGAGGCACACCCGAAGCCGGTCGTAGCACCACTAGAGGTGGCCCATGGCCTCCCGGCCACGTGAGCAGGCGGCTGTGACCGCGGCCATCCTTAGCAGGCGAGCGCCGATGGCGGCGGGCCGAGGAGAAGGGTAGCGCGAGCACCGGTGGGACCACACGCATCCATGGGACTGCTCGGTTGAGCCGGAGGTAGCCCGAGGTGGCTCGGCCACACGCGCACCCGCGGTCACGGCGGTGCGGCAGCAGCCTCCGACGAGGATTGGGGCTGGGAAGGGGCGCCGAGGTACGCCGTGCGACGGTGAGGGCTCTGGCATTCACGGCTCGGACTGGGAAGGCGTGGAGGCCAGGGACAGTGGCGGTGGGAAAGCTCCAGCTCGCCGGCCATGGCGAGCGCGCTCTGTCGACAATGGCGGCGACTTCCGCGTGCGGCTGGAGAGCGAGAGAACGAGTGGAGAGCGAGCCGGAGACAACAAGGGAGGCAGAGGGGCGAGTGAATGAAGCTCGGGCTCTCCCCATCACGCCCGGCAAGGCAGGGCGCATGGCACGGGCATGGACGTGCGGCTGCACTGCATGGTCGCCACGACGACATTTCACCGAACACATGTCGTGCGAGGAAGTGGCTGGCGTGGGGCGCATTTTTGGGCTTGTTCTGGGCTGATTTAGCGAATGGGCCAAAAACAAAGTTTGACCTACTCCTCATGCTCTCCAACTTTGATTAAGGGTGCTCAGCCATTAGGCTGTTGGATTAGCAGATAATTAGTACTAAACTTGATAGTGTCAGTGATTTGACAGCGACAAGCAAACATCCAAAATTGATGGTCGAAATGAAATGCAACTGGTGCCATCTTCTTGTATGTTCTTCCCCATCATGTAAGCTCCAACTTTTACATTTGGATCAACTAAAGTTGCTTAACAAATTTTTGTAGAACGTGAGACGCCATTGTCGATGTCATTCAAGTGATAAAATAACCTTTTTGCTGTTTTGGAGATTACTTTTAAAGGTCCCAATTAACTCCAAATGGGTGACACATGATTCATTGCTTTCCCTCATGAAAAGTACTCCAACTCATATTAAGGAATCCAATTGAGTTACTATGTGATTTTGGAAGATAGAAATTCCCAAACATGTCAACTTATTGCTGCCACTCAAGAACTTGGAATATTTTCTGCTCTTCCCAAAACAGCAGCTGGTTCAACCTTGTGAGCTCTATTTGACCAAGTTAGAGGCCAAACTAGCTCTTGACCATTTAACAAAGTTTGTTCTACATAATATGAACTACAACCTTTGTTAAAGGTCAGATTTCGTAACCGGTACAGAAGTCAAACTTTCACTTAGGTCAAGGCAGCAACTTGATAAAGCCGAAACTAGGTTTTTAGGTCAATTGAGGCATTTTCCAAGCATTTGCTCAACATGAACCTTTCATGACTTTTGTTGTAGAGTTCATCTAGAGTCATTTGAGCAAGGTTGCAAGGTTTGGTTGATGATCTATAATTCCATTCACTTAATCATGTCATTCCAATAACACCAGCCAAGCATATATCTTGAAAAGGGCCTATATGTAAAGCAAGGGTGCAATATCCGAGTTTAGGTTGGGGATTATTTCCATAGGTTTGATCTTGACATCTCCATCGTCACTTAATCTATCATGTTTAAGCTTAAACCCATTGCTTAACTGGTGACAAACACCTGGGGTGTTACAGACCCCTCCTCCCATCCTCCACGGCAAATCTCAATTCAGTCTACATGAATCTAGGGACATTGAACCTGTCCTCACCTGGAGCGAATCTAGCCAACATATTTCTCACATAGCCATTAATATCTAAGGCTGCTCCATCCTTTGGGTTGATGGTGTTGATGAGGTTGTTGAGGATGTAATAGAAGCTGTGTAGACCACTCCTCTTGCCATCTGCAAGCCTTCTATCTCTCCACATGTAACTGATGTCACGGATCTCGGCTCGAGGCTCATCATGAATGTAAGTGTAACCTCTGTGCTCCTCCCCAAAGCCAAGAATTCGGCTAAAAGTGATAAAGTCGACTCGGTAGTGCCGACCATCATTCATCTAGTGAATCTCATCAGAGGTCTGGTCATAGAAGTATGTGGCATGAAACTATGCAAGGACTTCCTCATTCCAGTTATACTGGAAACCCATGATGTCTGAAAGCTAGAACCTGTCACAAATTTTGATCACCTTGTCAAACTCAGGCTCCTCCTTCTCCTGCATCTCATCCCAATCAATATACTGCATCTTCATGATCTTGGTTTTCTTGGATGCAAGAATGGCAGTGGCATAAAAGTTGGAATGAAACTCATTCCAGAATCTGTAATCAATGCCCAAATCTTTACGCACTGCATAGGGATTGATCTTCCTTGCCTCTTCCACCAGCTTTCAACTCTTGGAATAGTTTACAACTGTATGCTAGCGGGAGTCATCTGGAGGTCGCATGATGATCTCACCCTCAAAATCTCTGATGTATCTGCCATCAAACTCAGAAAGATGTTGTGGGGTGTCGGGAATGGCATCAGTGGTACAACCTATCATCTCTAGCCTTTCCTCATCTTCAATGTATTGCTCATGCTCCCCTTGTCACCAAGTCCCCTTGGAGCTGCACTATTGCCTGCTGCTATTGAACTCCCTCGACCACAGCGAGGTGGATCCTTGTCTCTTTGCTCATTCATCTTCCTTTTCCCCCTTCGGTCATTATCTGCATGCTCCATCTTCTCAATCAAGGATAGGAGAGGAGAGGGAAGAAACTACTCAGGCTAGGGGCAATAGCAGACATCAGTGTCTTTGAGGGAGAGCTGACAGCTGCCGTGGCACTGCCAGAGATTGGCAACGCGCGACCAAGCGATGACGACGACGCGGGCGCGAGAGGAGAGAGAGGCGCGAGCGTCGATGTCAGGGGGAAAGAGACGGAGGAAAGGAAGTTACTACGGTCCAGGGGATAAGAGAAAGAATAAATGGGCCCTACAGTAAAACTATTTGGGCCAAATCTCAATTGAGATTCAAAGTGCGGCACTACCGCATGGCAGGCGCGACACTATCGCACTCCCTAAAATAGTGGGAGTTAGCTATAATCTATATGACTCTCTCTGTATTAGATATGGACATATGTCACCTATATACCATGACCAGAAATGAATAACCAGTACAGACCATGATCATGATACATAAGTTGTCTTTTATAAATTATTTTCATGCACAATATGAAAATTTTCAAATCTTTTGCCTAGATACTAGTTTATCAAACAGAGGCATGCTAAAATTCAAACCACATTATGAGAATCAAGGATATTTAGCTCACTACATAAAGCATAAAACCTTGACTCATCGAGGGGCTTTGTGAAGATATCGGCTAGCTGCTTTTCAGTGCTCACATGGTGAATTTCGATATCTTCTTTGGTTTTGTGATCTCTCAAGAAATGATGATGGATGTCTATGTGCTTGGTTCTAGAGTGACTTACGGGATTGTTTGCAAGCTTAATGGCACTCTCATTGTCACATAATAATGGGATTTTGGTAAAATGACATCCGAAATCTTGAAGGGTTTGCCTCATCCAAAGTAGTTGAGCACAACATGCACCGGCTGCAACATACTCGACCTCGGCGGTGGAAAGGGATACACAATTTTGCTTTTTAGAACTCCAAGACACTAGGGATAGTCCAAGGAATTGACATGTCCCTGAAGTGCTTTTTTGATCTACTTTGCAACCGGCTTAATCAGAATCCGAATACCCAAGTAGATCAAACTTAGAGCCCTTAGGATACCACAAGCCAAGGTTAGGAGTGTGTACTAGATATCTCAAGATTCTCTTAACAGTCACTAAGTGACACTCTTTGGGCATAGTTTGAAATCTAGCACACATGCACACACTAAGCATAATATTGGGCCTAGATGCGCACAAATAAAGTAGAGAGATGATCATGGAGCGATATATCTTGGTGTCCACGGCTTTCCCTTCCTCATTCAGATCTAGATGTCCATTGGTTGGCATGGGAGTTTTGATTGGCTTGGCATTCACCATGTCAAACTTCTTGAGCATATCATGGGTGTACTTCATTTGGCTAATAAAAGTTTCATCCTTCATTTGCTTGATTTGAAATCCAAGGAAGAACTTCAATTCACCCATCACGGATATCTCAAATCTTTTGGTCATGATCCTACTAAATTCCTCACAGAAAGAATGATTAGTACTACCAAATATTATGTCATCGACATATATTTGGCACACAAATATATCTTTGCTAACTTTGCGAGTGAAAAGGGTAGGATCAGCTTTGCCTATTTCAAAGCCTTGTTTAAGCAAGAATTCCTTAAGGCATTCATACCATGCTTTTGGTGCTTGCTTAAGCTCATAGAGCGCCTTTTGGAGTTTGTAGACATGGTTGGAAAACTTGTGATCTTCAAAGCCTGGTGGTTGCTCAACATAGACAAGTTCTTGAATAGGGCTGTTGAGAAATGCACTCTTCATATCCATTTGGTATAGCTTGAAGTTGTGATGAGCGGCATAGGCTAGAAGCATTCAGATTGCTTCAAGCCTTACCACCGGTGCATATGTTTCTTCAAAGTCCAAGCCCTCTACTTGAGTGAAACCTTGAGCAACCAATCTTGCATTGTTCCTTGTTGCCACGCCATTCTCATCTTGCTTGTTGCGGAAGACCCACTTGGTGCCAATGACATTGGTATTGGGTCATTCCACTAAGGTCCACACTTGGTTTCTTTTGAAGTTGTTGAGCTCTTCTTGCATGGCCATCACCCAATCTGGGTCTCCAAGTGCTTGTTCTACCTTAAGAGGTTCCAAAGAGGAAACAAATGAGTAATATTGGCTAAAGTTTGCTAAATGTGAACGAGTTGTTACCCCCTTTCGAAGACTCCCAAGGATGTTGTCAATGGGATGATCCCGTTGTATTATTTGCCTTAGCCTTGGATAATCAATGGCCTCTTGTCCATCTTCTGGATCTTCATTATCTTCTTGCTCGAATATAGGTTGTAGGTTCTGTCCTTGAATCAGAGTTGGACTTGCTGCTGCTGTAAGAGGGAGTTGCGGCACTGCCGCTCTTATGTGCGGCACTGCCGCTCTACTGATTTGCAGCAGGGGTCAGCTCCCCCTCAGCATTAGGTATGTCAGCGGAACTTTGTTCATCAGTAGTGTCGGTGACCAATACTAGGGTACCTGAAGAGGAGGAGCTAATGACCATCAATGTTGATTCGTCTGCGCGATCAAGAGCGCGAGTACACCGCTTGCTGGGTCCCGCCTCATCCGGCCACCGAGGCGGTTGGCCCTGCCTTGTCTGACCCCTGACGGTTGGCTCTGCCTTGGTGGGCATTGTGGTCGTGGGGCCTGTGTCGCCCGACCCTTGAGGGCTAGCTCCGCCTTGCCCGACGTCTGAGGGATGGGTCTGCCTTGCCCGACGTCTGAGGGCTGGCACCACCTCGCCCGACATCTAAGGGCTGGCTCTTCCTCGCTTGATTTCTGAGGGTTGGCTCTGCCTCGCTTGACGTCTAAGGGCTGGCTCTGTCTCGCCCGACGTCTGAGGGCTGGCTCTGCCTTGCCCGACGTCTACGCGTGACTCCTTTATAATGACGCGCGTAGATAAGGCCGGGCACTCAAGTCAACCGCAATAACGAGGACCGTACCCTGCACGCCTATAGGAAAGTACCATTAGGCCATGCCAGAAGGGTGCTTTGCAACCTTCTAGGCATGTCAGAACCCAAACAGTGTTGTAGGCGCCGACATTTGCCTTACAGTGTTGTGGGCACCATCATTTGCCCTCGAGCATGGATCCTTATGGAAGCTCACGACAATCACTATGGTCCAGAAGGAAACTCACATCATCCACAGTAATAGACGTGCAGTCACTGTGTTGCCTGCTCCCTGTATGGCTATTGATCAGCACCCTGGTCCACCGCACCACCCGCCGGGGCAGGATGGGACGTGACAACTCGCTGACAATGCCAGGACATGGCATCATCAGTGGACAAACGCCCAGTGTGGCCCTATCAGGGTCAGCGGACATGCACCCGACGTGGAGCTATCCCTGTCACTGCTTGCCATGTCAACAAGGCCCGCACAGAGGAAAAGGAAGACCCGACATCCTTGAAGGACTTCCTTTGCCTCTGGTTTTCCTCTTTTCTCCCATCTATAATCCCTGCTCTCTCTTGGCCTATAAAAGGGAAAGCAGGGCACTGACAAGCAGCTTAAGGAACCACCACTTTAGTGACTTTATCTTCTTGTGATCTAATATCACCAATAGCCAATTGTTTGATTGCTTCACATGGTGGATCCTCCTTTCCTACAACACTTGAATCAACTTGCTCCATTTGAGAGTCATTAGATTCATCAAATGTTACGTCTACCGCTATTTCAACTCTCCTAGAGGTTTTGTTGAAAACACAATAGGCATCCTCATTTGATCCATAACCAAGAAGGAAATTGTCGGTGTTTGGAACAAACACCGGCTAGTGAATTTATAATTGTTGCACGTTAGACCCAGATGGTGCACTAAAGGACACAAGGTTTATACTAGTTCGGGCTGAATGTCCCTATGTCCAGTCTACTGCTGCTGCTCGTGTTATTAGTTCCAAAAAGGTTTCGTAGTAGGGGGTACAAACGGTCGAGAGAGGGACAGGTCCCAAGTCTCTGATGGAAAGGTCGAAAGGATGCCAAGAGCTCGGTTGCTACTTGGCTGTGTGTTGTGTGTCGAAAATGATTAATCAAAAGTCGGTCGCTACGGTGGGGTGCCCTACCCTCCCTTTTATAGACCAAGGGGGAGCAGGGGTTACAGATGGGAGAAACAGGAAAAAACCAAAGGTAGATAAGGTCCTTCGGGGGAGCCAGGTCTTACTTTTCCCGTGTGCCTGCCCTGCTAACATGGCAGACCCTATCAGGAATGGCGCGTTCGTCGATCCTTATAGGGCCATGCCCTGGCCTCTTGCAGCAAGTGGGCGCGTCCCATCTTACACCGGTGGGTGGTGCGGCGTGCCAGAGAGCCAAGCCGTGACCCATCAGAGAGTACGTGAGGAAATGACCATACGTTGGTCACTGTAGATGATGTGAGTTCTGTCTTGGATCGTAGTGGTTGTCGTATGCTCGTGTTAGCATCCATGTCCGAGGGCTGATGGCGGCACCTACAACACTGTGGGACAAAAGTCGGCGCCTACAACACTGTTCGGGCACTGTTAGGTCGGAAAGCGCTTAAAGCGCCCATCCCATCGTATCCTGGTGGTGCCTTCCTGCAGGCGTACAGGGCAAGGCCCTCGATACTGCGGTTTACTCAGATGTCCTATCATACCCTATGCTCGTCTTTATGAAGGATCGGGTGCAGTCGTCGGGCGAGGTGGAGCCTGCCTTTAGCCATCGGACGAAGCGGAGCCTAGCCCTCGGTGGTCGGGTGAGGCGGAGTCTAGCCCTTAGCCGTCGGGCAAGGCGGAGCCCGCCCTCGGACATCGAGCGAGGCGGAGCCCGCCCTTTGCCATCGGGTGAGACGGAGCCTAGCCCTCGGGGGTCCGGCAAGGCGGAACCATTCTTCCGTCGTTCGGGCAAGAAACGCAGTAGCAGTCTTGTCTGACCGGAAGTGTCAATGTTCGATGGTTATTAGTTCTACCTCATTGGGTACCCTAGTATTAGGTCCCCGACAGTAGCCCCCGAGCCCCCAGGTGATTCGAACAGAATCACCCGGGGGGTGTTTTGACTTGCTAGAGGGTGCGCGCGAGCGCACCCGATGGGTGTAGCCCCCGAGCCTTGGGTGATTCAAGTAGAATCACCCAGGGGGTATTCCGGTTCGCCAGAGGGTGCGCGTGAGCCCACCCGTTGGGTGTAGCCCCTGAGCCCCCTGGTGATTCGGGCAGAATCGCCCGGGGGGTATTCTGATTCACCAGAGGGTGCGCGCGAGCGCACCCGTCGGGTGTAGCCCCTGAGCCCCCGGGTGATTCGGGTAGAATCGCCCGGGGGGAATCTCGGACCTTTCGTGGGTAGGGTTGTGAGATTCGGTTTTTGTCAACTGGATAGTTTTAAGGGAACCCTGGTATCCCGTTCGTGGGGATTTTGTCCAGGGTCAGCCTGGCTGGGGCTCGACCGTGGATCGAGGCCCCACTAATGCTCGTGTACCTGAGTCCTAGTCCCTCATTGGGACGGCCATCGATACTATTGGGCCGGCCCTTGGACTCCTGGCCTAGGCGGATCGGAGAAGGAGCTTTTTGACCCGTATCCCCTCTGTGGGAAAAGAGTCTGGTCCGCTTGGGAAGGTGAACCGTTTGGCGTGATTTTGGTGGGAAAGGATAGGGATCATGGGCGTGTATCCCACGACGTGACGCGGTGGTGTGTCATGGCAGGCTCAGAGATTGAGGTGGATGGTTGTTCTTCTCGCATCCGTTGCCCCTATAAAACCACAGGGTTCGCCCCCAGGGTTCGATTCTTCGCCTCCTCGCCTTTGTATCTACAACCTCTGCCGCCAATCGCCTGATCCTCCCGCACCCGTACTGCTACCGCCTGTGAAGTTCGCATCCGCATCGTAGCCGCCGTTGAGCTCACATCCACCCCCTTTCCTGTCGTTTCAATGGAGCCGTGGTGTAGATCCAACATTACCCCTCAGCGCCTGGAGGGCCTCGTCCGCCGTGGCCTCCTTTGCCTGTTGTCCACCGTCGAGGAGTGGCGACTGCCTGGTGATGATGTCGAGTCGTCGCCGTACCTGCTCATAAGTTCCTTTGGGGGCTGCTAGAGTACTACCAGGTGGAGTTGCAGCACCTTAATCCCAATGGGGTCCAGCATATTACGGTGTTTGTCGCCCTGTGTGAGGGGTTCCTGGGGATTAGTCCCCACTTTGATCTATGGTGGTATTTCTTTGCCGTCAACCTGTCGAAGAAGCGGGCTAGGAAGCAGGAGCTGAGCATGCCAATGGGATGTGCCTGCATTCATCTGCGCAACAACCGGGCGAACGACTACCCGTTGATGCGTCTGTCGACCTCCAACAAGGGGTGGCATTCGCAGTGGTTTTACGTCAAGGACGACGTGGCTGCCCCTTGCCGATGTACTCCAGGCGCCTCATCAAAGAGGTCCCGGGGTCATGGAAGTGGGGTGTCCCGGACAAAGATAAGAAGGGGATCAAGGACCATCTCATCGCCCTCCAAATTCTGAAGGAGAGGGGTGTGAAGGGATTCGGGATCATCGGTGCCTACCACATGCGGAGGGTGGCGCCGCTGATGAGCCACGTGCTCCCCCTGCACCTGATGGTGCCCGGGGCATCGCTTGAAGGGACGACGCTCGCCGACGAAGCGCTCCCCCACCGAAGTGGCGCAGCGGATCAAGGAGGCGATGGAGCCTTTGAAGGACACCACCGACATTGTACTTGATGTCGTATATCTAGTGCCAGGACATCCTCTAATGCTGCCGGAACCGGGGTTCATCGATTTCATAAGTTCCCCTTTTCCATGCCTCCTCTTCACTTGAATTTCTGACCACTTAATGCTGACCTCGGGACAGCGGGACCAGCCAAAGAGACTCATCCTCGGGGATAGCTCGGCTCCGCTGCCGAAGGATCGGATCCTGGAGGCGGCAAATCACACCATGACCGAGTGGGATACGAGGATGAGGGAGCTCAAGAAGAAGAAGATGCTACGGAAGCAGCAAGCATGGAATCGAGGAGACAGGCAGTGACGACGCGACGACGAGTTTGATGGGGTAGTTGCCGACGTGGATTGGGATGTCCTAGAGGGCGAAGATTCACTGACAGGCACCCAATTGTCCATGTAGGGACCCTTCCTGTTCCACGTGGGGGGAAGTGAGTCCATGAGGCCGGCGGAGACGGGCCAAACCATCGCCCTGTCCTTGGGGACAGTGGGAGCCGGTGGACCCGCCGCTACACCCGGGGTGCCGGTGGAGGATCGATGGATGGGGGGAGGTGGATCTGCCGCCCCAAGGTGCTGATGGAGGGGGGTGGCTCTGCTGCCACGCCCCATGAGCCAATGGGGGTAGGTGGATCTGCTACCACACCCGGGGTATCGACAGAGAGGGGTGGCTCTGCTGCCACACCCTCAGAGACAAGGGAGGCGAGCCCCTCTGCCCGGGAGCAGGGGCACGCTCAAAGTGGTCCTGCCTAGACAAGTTGGGGCAAGAAACCGGGGGTTCATCCCCAAAATGTCCCTACCGCCCAACAGCACCGGAGTAAGTCACTGATTCCTTTGTTTTTCTTATTTTTCAGTTTTTTGGTGTGACCTTATGCCTTTTGACTTTTTGCAGACTCTTGCGACGTGGCCATTCCTTGGCACTGGTGCCAAAGAAGAGTGTTGCTCTTTAGGCGGAATGGGTATCGTCGCGTGACGTCGCTCCTGTTTTGGGCAGGTGCGGAGCTGATGTTGTGGCCTTGTCGGCTGGTCAGGCGCCGCCAGCGGTGGCGCCCGTGCCCTCGGTGGGTCAGGCAGGCGCTGGGGCTGAGGAAGCGCCCTCGGGGGTCGCCGAGTAGACGACAACGGAGGTGACTCCATCGCCTACGTTGGAGGGGACGGAGCCACCGCCCGCGCTTGTGGCGCCTCCTGTGGTGGGTGCGGTGTCGCAAGTTGAGCCCCCGGTGTCACAAGCGGAGGTGGCCATTACCGCGCCAAGTCAGGAGCAGCCGGACACAGCTATGGCGGCGTCCGAGGGAGTGGCGCAATCCGTGCCACCGGTGGCCCCGGCGGCGACGCCCGAGGCAGGCCAGACGGAGGAGGACATAGCCGGGGCATCCCCGGGCATAGTGGCGGTGGTGGAGAGGACCAGCAGGAGGTCGCCCTCAGCCTTGATGTTGGGGGGCAGCCGCTCGCCCGCGCGGGGTGAGCTGCCGCTCCAGTGGAGGGATCCTTGAGATCCAACTTCGACCCTTTTCTCGCTCGACGATGCCACCGAGAGCGTAGAGCGGGGGAGTCTCGATGAAGGGATCTCGGCGATGATGGATGTCCTGGATCAGGCCAGGGTCGTCCTACATGACGTCATCATCCCGAATGGCCGGGTATCCGCTTGATCTTTCCTTTTGGACTCTTCTTTCTTCATGTATTTTCATATTTTTGACAGTGGTCTTTTCTTCAGTCCCTTATTACTTGTAGCTGGGAGAAATCCTAGTTCCTCCATGAGCAAAAGGTGGAATAGGACTGCCTCACCGAGGAGGCCCGACTGCACGGAGATGTGGGCGCCCAGCTTCCTGTCGCCCAACAGCGGGAAGCCGAGGCGCGTCGGGACGCGGAGGAGATCCATGGGATGTTTGAGGATCTGTCGGCGAGGGTGTGGTAGGATGAAGAGGCGGCCGCTAGGGTCCGAAAGGAGTGGGACGAGCTACTCTAGAAGGATGCTGATGCCAGCCAGCGGGTCGTTGAACTCCTGGATGAGCTGGAGACAGAGCGGAATCTCAAGCTAGAAGCCGAGGACAGGTCTGCGGCGCTGCAGTGGATGGTGGATCAGGATGCCGAGGTGATTGCCCGGCTGCACAGGGAGTGAGACGAGCTACTCTAGACTATGGAAAGACTCTGCTCAGAGCATGGCACGGTCCGCGAGGAGCATGACCGGGCCATCCGAGAGCGTGATGAGGCGCGTCAGGTGGCCAACTCCTTCCAGGCGGATCTTGGAGCCATGGTGACCTGAAGGCTGGAGGCCGAGAACGTCTCTGCCGGGCTAGGCACAGAGCTCGCCGAGGTGCGGGGGATTCTTTAGGCTAAGAGTGACGAGCACGATCTCCTACGTGCCACCGTCAGGGTGGTCTTCGATGACCTGGGGGTGGCACAGCCGGAGGAAACCAGCTCACTTGTGGCCCGTGCCACGGGTATCACGGCATGGGTGGGCCAGCTTGAGGACGCCTTTCACGCTGGGATCACCGAAGCCTTTATTGTTGCCCGCTCTCACTATGATCAGGAAATCAACTTGGAGGTAATGAGCCTCGGCTTCGTGCCTGGCTACGAAAACTCCGAGTTGGATTAGATTGAGAAGGCGGTGACTCCCATTGCGCAGAACCTGGCGAATAGGCTGAAAGACATGGTTCTCCCTTCGAGGAAGTAGTTAGTTGGATAAGTTTGCCAAACATTTATCTATAATATGTGGACAAGTGTCGGTACTTTCATGGGCGAAAACAGTTTCATTTCATAATTTTGTTTGGTTCATTTTGATCTTACTTTCTTCCCTTTTGCATTCGAAAAAAGGTTTATGCGATCCGATCTTTCTGTTCATTAAGACTATAGGGCCCGAGGTGTATAAGGGGAGATTATGGTTGTGCTGGTGAGCAAAATTACCGTAGCCGTCTGGGCGTGGGTTTTTTGCAGTCTTACCAGGCATGTTTGTTTATCTGTTTCGACAAACCTTGCCGCTAGTCTTATCGTGAGGAAAAGGTCTGATGCTACGACTGTTTCAAAAAAAAGAAAGGAGGTATTCGTACCTTTTTGTACCTTTATCAGCCTCCGAGTGAGATTCGACCCCCTGCGGTTGCAGGGGTCGGATGTTACTGGAGATCGGAGCGAGGGTAGCGAACTTGCTTTTGTTTTTGCATGTACCCCCTACTTAGGATTTTGGCGATCGTTCCGTGACCGTGCGTTTGGTCTTATCACTGGCCCGACCTTCCCCGACCCCTCGCGCATGGTGGGGATTCGGTCAAGGGCCGGGTCGTTTTGTGACTGTCGCCCCGTCCATGTTTTTCGCAACTGGAGGGGTTGAGGCGATGTCACTTGCCTCGATGGCTCGAGTGTCGTGCCTGACAAGCTCGCTAATGGGGATGTTCGAACGGAATCCGATCCTACTGGTTTGCGACAGGGTCGACAAAGCTCTCGGGCGGCATTTTGTTGCTCCTTGACCTACCTTCCAACAGATTCCCCCTCAATGGGGACTCTATGGGCTCAACAAGATGCTGGATTAGACTTAGAAGTTTGAGATGACCCTTCCCGCCTCAATGCGGGTTGGGCAAAGGCCGCTGAGGCTCATCTATGTTTTCTCCCCTGGCTCTTGTTGGACGCGAGGCGGCCTTAGACCCTTCGCGGGTCAGCCCTCAAACCTCGGTCTCTCGATCTTAGATCGAGCGGCTCCAGCCCCCGAGCCCCTTAGGGTCTGAAAGGGGTTGGTCGTGTTTCGTGTGTCACCCCGTCCTCGGTTTTCACAACCAGAGGGGCTAAGTTGACGACACTTGCCTCGACGGCTCGAGTGTCATTCTCAATGAGCTCGCTAATGGGTATTTTCGTGTGGAATCCGGGTCCATCATTCGCTGACGGGGTCGGCAAAGACCTCATGTGGCATTCCACTACTTCTTAACCCGCCTCCCGGTAGATGTCCGAGCCATTCGGTAGGCTCGGGTGGCCTGTTGGCCTCTCATCGATGGAGATTCTGTGGGTTTGGCTCAGGGTTAGAATCGAACGAGAAAGGTCAGGATGTCCCTGTCCGCTTCTGAGCGGGGTCGAGCAAGGCTGCTGGGGCTCATCACGGTTTTTCTCTCCTGGCTCTATTTGACACGAGGCGGCCTCAAGCCCTTTACGGGCCAACCTTCAAACCTCGATCGGTTGCCATTCATATCGAATGAGGCGGGTGCCGCTTCGTGGCGCGACACGAAGTCTTGAGATGCGAAGATCGCATATGCAACGTTTGGATGATGGGATTAATGTGCGATTTAATTGAAATGAAAGCAAGGGTCGGTAATGTTACCTTGGTGGTATGAGTGACGAGAAGCTCTTACCGGACATGTCCGTGCGGGTTTCTGGTTCGGTGTTTGCGATGGGGCCGGCGTGACCTGCACGAGCATCGCAATTTTTTGTCTCCATCTCTCGATGGCGATTCGAGCCGTTCGATTGACTTTAAGCGACCTGACAGCTTCTCCTTGTAGGAGATTCTGTAGGCGGACCCCTCTGAACCCCTCTTGAGAAGGTGGATACAGAAGCTCAGGGTACGGGAAACTATGAATTCAATTTATGCTGGTGAACGAAAACACCATAGCCGTCGGGGCATAGGGTCTAGCGGTTCTTACTCAAAGTTCTGTGCCCCTGTCGTTGCGGGGGTTGGACGCTCGGTAATGAAATTAACACGCGAAGTAAGTAACAGAGGTGCTTATCTTTCAGCGGTCGTTCGTTCATTGTTTTACCTAGGCCGTCCAATCGACCTAGGAGGCCCGTTGGGCTCCCCTGGATAGGGGTTCCATCGTCGAGTCGTTCTATGGTCCTACCTGGGGAAGCAGAGAGTCGCCTGCATGCGGGAGCACCCCGATCCTCGCGCCCAGCACGCAGTAGTGGTGGGCCATGCCCAAGCAATGTCCTGTTTTGACCAGGCAACGTCTCGTTGGTCAGAGCGCGTCCCATCGGTCCAGGCGCGTCCCCTCGGGTTCCCATTGGCATTGATTTCCCATCTGCATTGAATAGGGGAAGGAAGAGAGTTTTTTGTCCCAACCTTTTGCCTTTCCTCAGTCGCTGCGCCTCTTCCTTAAGTAGGGAGGGGGAGGGGAGTTCTCGTCCCACTCCTTCACCTACTTCTGAGCTGCTACCTCTTCTCCTTCCTTTCCACCGAATGCGTTCGTGCGTCGCAGAGGTTCCTAAGTGAGAGAGGGTAATGCTAGGGAGAGAAAAACTCAAAGATCCACTCGTGAATCTGGAGCATGATGTCGAGCTAGAGGTTATCCAACATAGATGAGATGGTGTCGGCCGCCTTTTGTAACAGAACCGACCAAATCATAAGAACGTAAGTACAAAAACAATCACCAAAGCGATCAAATTTCTGTACTTAAGCTCCCATAATCCCGGTAGTCTAGAAATCACGAAGGATTTCAACCAACTCTCGACATACAAACCAAGACCGTAGTGATTCAACACAACACATCATTCGTTACAACATTTCACAAGTAGCATTCGGATTACATCCATCAGAGTTCAAAATAAAATATTACAAACCAAGTTCAAATTTGCGGAAGCAACATAGTTTAGTACATAACTTCATAGTTTCAAATACATTGCCAAGTCTGAGTCATGTCCCACAAAAGCATCATCAGGTACGAGAACTAGTAGAGACCGCGCCCAACGGTCTAGTCTTCATCCCCAGCCGGGAGAAGGCAATACTTGCAGCAACCAAAGTAGAACTGGTCATCTGCAACAGGTGGGAGATAAACCCTGAGTATGAGAAGGTACTCAGCTAGACTTACCCGACAAACCAGAAATAAAAGACACCAAGGATCATGCAGGGCTTATGAGGTGGGCTAGCTTGACACAGTTGCATAAAAGAGCTTATAAATATAGTGACCAATTTAAACTTAGCATCAAGCTTATCATCATTTACCTGTCCACTAGATTAGCACCTGTACTAGAGCACTCACTTATTAGGAACAAACAATATTAACCATAGCAGATATAATAAGGCTGTCATCATCATATCATCATTTCTGAACCATTATGTTATTTAGTGTATCTACATTGGAGATAAGCCCGTCAAGTTCTCACTAACCGGGAGAGACGGCGACTCGAATCGAATTACAACTCAGCTGAGGGGGTATTCCTAACTCTCACCCTGGCATACTTAGCAAGGGTAGCCGTGGGTCACCTTTGGAACAACTCAGGAACCAAATTCGCGGGTTCGATCAACACCAACACTCTCAGGGATTACCCTTCTGCCAGGACGATCAGGACTTTTAAATCACCTGCCCTTGGACTCACGCCTATGACTCCCTTTCGTAAAACAGTAGCTATATCATGCTTCACATAGACTACAATAAAAAATTCGAAGCCATTGGGCAAGCAGAACTTGCTGTATTCAAAATAACAGGTGGCATGTCTATTTTTAGCATAATTAGGAAACCCTAATGAAAAGTGTCAAGCAACAGATTTCACATTTTTCCTAGCATCATTCTAGCATAAGAATAGCACTCACCAAATTTTACCTTTACTGGATCTATAGAAAAATTATGAAAATTCACACAAGATCCATCCATGCAAACAAGAGGATTTTATATCTCCTTCATACAGTGTTCAAAATATATGAAACTTTAACTACAAGGTATTCATGATATGAGCAGTACACCATAAAAATTTCATGCCATTTGGAGCTACATAGAAAAAGATATAATTATCCCTAATTCCTCCATGATTAAAAGAGATAAATAGAAACTCCCATTTTCATAACAGAACATGGCATAAATCATATTTTTAATATAAACTAGACATTATCATGAACTTAGAAAAAATGGAACCACATCATTTGAAGCTACCAACTAGGAGATACATATTTTTGAATCTATACACAAATCTACGAAAAGAATAAACCAAAAATAAATTTGAAACCCTACTCTACTGCTGGGCCGGCCCGAAGGACACGGCGGCCTGCGAAGCGCGCGCTGGCGTGGCCCAAAACGCGGCGCAGCCCACGCTGGCTCCCGCCTTGGCCTCAGCGGCTGACGAACGGGACCCGCGCGACAACGAGACAGACAGGGGAACGGAGGAAGACGACGACGAAGCTCGTCGCCGGTGGCTCCTTCGGCGAGGTCAGTGGTGCATCGGTGCTCGTCTCATCAATGCGCATCTAGCGGTGCCATCAATTTTGGCTATCACCGTGGCAAGAGGGGGTGGTGACGGCCACGGTGGCACTCGGCCACGGCTCGGCCGGCTCCAGCGAGGCTACGGTGTCTCGGCCCTAACGGGTGACTCTACGAGCTTCGGTGGCGTTCACCGGACCTAGCGCAAGGGATAGAAGAGACGGCAAGGGACGCGATGACAGTTGGCCGCGTGGAGCGTCAACTCCAGCGAGTCCCGACATGGCGGCGGTGGAAGAACTGGCGAATACACGCTTACCAAGACTCAATTGACTCGATTGAACGGTGGAGGTGGTAGAGGGGATCACGGCGAGGCTCTGGACGAACTGGGCCATGCGTTTTTGCAAAGACGCAGGAGCTAGGTGAGGGCGAAGGCTCGGCTGGCAATGGCGGACGGCTATGGCTCGGAGCTGCGCGCGGTGAAGGCGAAGGAGAAGCAAATGGAGCAGGTGAGTGCGTCGGGCAGGCGCTGGCCTTCTTCTAGGGCGCGGAACCTTCCTCGGTGTTTTGTTTAACCGCTACCGCAGTGGTGTCGCCGGCGTCGTGTAGCCGAGCCGCCGTGTCCGCCATGGCCGGCGTTGAGCTAGAATTGAGTCGTAATCGGTGCAACTAAGGACGGTAGTAGGTGCGCATAGTCGTGGGGAACATATTGGTGTAGTCGCCATTGCCGGTGATCTCGCCGTCGTCGAGATTTCGCCGGTCAAAGCCGCTGTTGCCGTAGTCAATGATAGAGGTGGGTGATGACATGTGGGGTCGCGGTGTCAGTGACTCAGCGTTCAAAATGGATTTTCTATTTTTCTGAAATAAGTGAATAGTGTCTGTTTTTGTTATTTTTGTGTAGATTTATTTAGAGCTCCAAAAATTATGAAACTTTTTGTGTGACTTCTCTGTGATGTGTATTATTTAGGAAAAATATGAAATGTTGATTTTTAGTACTTTTTGAATGTGATAAAAATTGCTCAATTAATTAATAAATGAGTTTCCAGGATTTTTCTAGACTTATTTATGTATCCAAAAATTATGAAAATTGTTTTGTCACTTAGTTATCATGTGATGAACATATACAAAAATTTTGAGGTCAATTGGAACAAGTTGATTTATTTCATAATTATTAATTAATTAATTAATTCATAAAAGCAAATAGTAACCTTTAGTGATTTAGGTTTTGTTTGAGTTTTTGATTAAGTGATGTCCTTGGGTCATTAGTTGGTAATGATCCTTGGCAATTGTTGTGAGTGTTGTGAAAATGGTTTAGTTAGTTTGACTTGTAACTGTACCGCGAAGGAAAGTTGTATTCAAGTTATTAATTTTGCATCCATCATCGAGCATCATATTTTGTATCCACATCATGTTAAACATGGCATTGTTACTACGTGTAGTGAACAAAGGTGAACACGTGGTAGTTAATCAAGTAGTTGAGGAGGTTGATCCGTCTGTGGAAGTTGGTGTTGATATTGGTGGAACGATTCTGGACCCGGACTTTTCCGTCAACGAAGGCAAGCCCCGGATGCATACAACCCTACCTTGTATTTTACAAATTGATTTCGCTTTTGCTTCTTTTTACTGCGTTAAGTGATTAGGAGTCAAGTGAAAACCAAATTAGTACCTTACCAACCTTGTTATTCCATATTTACCATATTACCAGTTTTAAATTCGTATATGCCAGTTTTGCTTAGCTATGCTTAGAACGGTGAAAGTCGGGTAATTACCTGTCATCTGCAAGTTTTAAATGGAGCTTTGGTTAATTATGTTAACATGTGATATGGGAATGTGGAGTAATAAATCTAGACCGGGTGGACTCGGTGTGTGTGAGCCACAAGACATGGAGGTCTTGTGAGCAGGTTCTTTTCGCCTGTGTCGATTAAGGTCCGTCCGTTGTTGAATTGCATGAGGTGAGACTTTGTAGTACTAACCACATACTTCAATAAGCCTTAACTTGGCTATTCTATTACGAGAATGGCTACTCGCGCACTGGGAGTGGAGAGATGGCGGGAATAGCGTGTACCCACGTGGCAATGGGCTGGATTGGTGGAGTACTGTATTCTCGGGTGGCGCGAACCCGTTCTTGTTTTAGAGGATCCGATGGTAGGTTGGTATATGTAGGTCGGGGACCTGCATATGTCGTGTGGTCTGGAATTCCCAGCTGGGTTATAATCGGATCGAATCGTCGTTGCTCCTCGGTTATGGAGACTCAACTCACTGTTCATCATCGTAGTAATTAATAACTAGAACCTGAGGATGGTCTGAGAAAGTGTTGGATACGAAGTTTCATGATCTCAATACGGATCGTGTCAGCTTTGTTTATGATGTTTATGAAGTTTTAAACGTTGATATAAAGAATTTTGTTAAAATGCTTTTACGCAAAAGAACCTTGATTATTGCTAAAGCCATACCTTGAATCCCATGAGCCTGCATTCCTGCATTCTTTTAAATTCTTATTTCGGTTAAGTCTTGTTGAGTACTTTTGTACTCAAGGTTCGTTGACCCTTGTTGCAGGTGAGGCTCATGAGCAGATCTGTTTTGGATCGTGCTGCATGACTGTTGTTCAGTGCGATGACGATAATTAAATGTGTGGCCCTTGGGCAGGGCAGCTTAAGTTGTGTGTTTTGTAATATATTATAATGCCACTCCACTACTTTGGTTTCCATTAATATCAAACTTAGTTGTATGGTTTGAAACAAATAGTTTGTAAACTATGTTATTGTAAGACTTCTGTTGTTTTTACTCTGATGTATCTATTTGAATAAACTGTTGTAATACTGCAATGACTCTGTAATGTGATCCTGCTCGGAAATCGTGGATGATTCGGGGTTCCCCGAGGACACCCGACAGTCTTCTTAAGTTATAGGGAACATATGCATAGATGTCAAAGGTCATTGGACAGTGATAGGTGCATGTGGGCCCTATAATTTAGGAGGTTCTGCCACAGAATGGTATCAGAGAGATCGTTACAAAGTTTTTGTGGTATTGGTTTACGAAAACTTCAAAATGATTTGGGATGACTAAATTTAACTTGATTAATTTGGTCCAAAGTGCTTCGACTTGTCTTATTTCTTTCTCACCATTCCTTATTTGATTAAAAAGGTTTTGTGTGGTGGAGTAGTAATCTTATTATGCCCTATATAAAAACAAATGTTGTTTATTTTCGTTTTAAGCTTTGGTGGTTTTGTTCGTCAGAACGATTCATGCATCATAATTAAGTTACTTGTTACTTCCTTTGTCTCTGAGTCTAGGGTGAGTAGTGTGTATGGGTTGAGTGTGTAGTCCATCCTTACTGCTCTTGAGACTATTGTCAGATTGTTTTACTTGGATTAATACTGCTTGTACAGTATGGCTCGTACCAAGAAGACACCCCGTAAGTCCACTGGGCCCAAAGGAGTTCCTCGGTGCCAACTAGCCCCTAGGAATGACGGTGCTAGCAGTAGCAGCTCTAGGCCTGATCCTCAGGCGGAGATACAGAGGATTTCTGTAGAGTTAGCCCAAGCTACTAGAGATAGGGCTATGGACGCCACTCAGGTGAGCAGATTACAGGAGCAATTAAGACATCTCACCACCGCTCACAGGAACTGCGAACGTATGTTAGTTCGTACGGTGGAAGGAAGGAATGAAGCTTGGCATAGGGAAAATGTAGCTAGAGCTAGAACTCATGAGTTAGAATTTTATGTAGAAGACTTAGAAGAGCATAATACCTATCTGCATGAGGAAGTTCATAGGCTAAGCAATCTCCTAGATCCAAATCATGAACCCCAAGCTGATGAAATAGATCTCGGTGTTATCCTTGCCGATGGTAGTGAATCGGAAGAAGAAGAAGAAGATCCTGAAGAATTAGTAATGATCGATGAAAGTGACAATGAAGGCGGTAATATTTCCGGAATGGATACCGAGCCTGAAGTTTGATGTAATCGCAAAAAGGAGTAGAGTTGTGAAATAGTTAGTTCTAGTTTAAGTTAAGTAGTCTTGTTTAAATGCGGTTTTGTGTTTAAATAAGTGAAACTAGTGTAATGAGTTGCAGTCCGCTCTTTTATCAATCAATAAAGGCTTGTGAAGTAAAATGTGGTTTGTTGTGAACAGATGCGTCGTACGCGGGGTTCGTATATTCCTGGTACTTCAAAAAATGAGAACGATATTCCAGATCCGCCACCAGTTCCAACAAATCTAGCGGATGCTATAGCCGCACTTGTCAATGTGATGGTTGAAAATTCGTGTTTGCTTCATGAGATGGCTCAAAGTAATCAGAATCAGATGCATGGAAACCGTGGTCGCCATCATAATAGGCAGGAGGCTACATATGTGGACTTCACAGATACAAAACCCCTAGTGTTCACTAAGGCAGATGAACCATTGGAGGCTGACGATTGGCTTAGGACCATGGAGCAGAAGTTTGATCTTATACCATGCATAGAGTTTCAGAAACCAGTCTTTGCTGCTCAGCAACTTAGAGGTGCCGCCAGTGCTTGGTATGCAAATCTTATGGCCATGCAACCCGCAGGTGTTCTGTTAACTTGGATGGAGTTTCGTACTGCTTTCAGAGCCCATTATATCCCGGAGGGAGTTATGGCTATGAAGCTGGATGAATTTCTTGCTTTGAGGCAAGGGGACCAAACCATGATGCAGTATGTGGGAAGATTCAATCACCTATCACAATATGCACCTGAACAGTCAATACTGATGCCAAAAAAAAGAAATGGTTCATGAGAGGTCTGAATACCAAATTACAGACTATGATGACAACATGTACCAATGTCACTTATCATGAGGTAGTGAATATTGCTATTGCTTTAGAGGCAAAGTATCGACAGCATAAGGAGCTCAAAAAGAAAAAGGGTATGCCGTCTGGATCTTATGGGGGAAATCCAAAGAGGCAGAGGGTGATTTATCATCCAGTTAATCATAATCGTCCTCCTTATCGTCCGCCGTAGTTTCAAGCCGGTCAGCAATCAAATGTCCGTCCTGCTACAACTTATCAGAATCCACAACCGACAAATGCTTCTGGGGTTTTTGCTTCAACACCCCAGGGTCACAAGTATCCCTATTTTAATTGTGGCAAGCCTGGTCATTTCTCAAGAGAATGTCCGTATCCAAGGCAGTCTAATCCCAATTATCAGAAGGCCCCTGCAAATCAACAACAGGCTCATGCACAAAACAAGAATAACAATCAGAATGCTCAGAAAGGCGAAGATGAAAGGAAGACAGGATGGGTGTTCTATATTCAAGCTGGGGAGATTCCTGAAGGTGAGCTAGTGATGATGGGTATGTTTTCTGTTGCCAATCATCCTGCAGTTATACTTTTTGATTCTGGCGCATCGCATTCATTCATCAATAGAACATTTGTGGTGAAGTATGAAATTTCAATTGGGGCAACAAAGGAAAATTTCTTTGTACAGTCGCCCGGGGGACGTCTGTGTACTAAGGAAATGGTATACCAGGTGCCCATAAACCTGGGTGGGCATATTTTTCCCACTACCATGATTATCCTTAAGGATCAGGATATAGATGTAATCTTAGGAATGAATTGGATGTATCAGCATAAGGCTGTTATAGATGCTTTGAATAGAACTATAAGGGTGAGTTTGCCAGATAGTACTTCTCATCCAACTTCCAACCTTAAGAAGATCAGTGGGCAAAGTTTGTGCAACTGTCGTCAAAGAGATTAGAGATATCACAGTAGTATGTGAATTTCCTGATGTGTTTCCTGAAGATTTACCCGGTCTACCACCTGATAGGGATGTCCAGTTTAACATAGAATTGCAACCTAGAACAGCTCCAATTTCTCAGAGAGCTTATAGGATGCCACCTAAGGAGTTAGCCGAGTTGAAAACTCAGTTGCAAGAATTGATTGAGAAGGGGTTTATACAACCTAGTTCATCGCCTTGGGGGTGTCCGGCAATTTTTGTGAAAAAGAAAGATGAGACTCTGAGGTTATGTGTTGATTATCGTCCGTTGAATGAAGTGACCATCAAGAATAAATATCCATTACCTCGGATAGATTTGCTTTTTGATCAACTGGCCGGAGCCAAGGTTTTCTCCAAGATAGATTTGAGGTCAGGATATCATCAAATCAAGATAAAGCCTGAAGATATTCCCAAAACGACATTTACCACAAGATATGGATTATATGAATATTTGGTAATGTCTTTTGGTTTGACCAATGCTCCAGCTCATTTCATGTATTTGATGAATTCAGTATTCATGCCTGAGCTAGACAAATTTGTAGTGGTATTTATTGATGATATTCTAGTATATTCCAAGAATAAGGAAGAACATGCGAAACACCTCAGAATTGTTCTGACTCGCTTGAGGGAACATCAACTATATGCCAAGTTCAGCAAGTGTGATTTTTGGCTTAAGGAAGTACAATTTCTTAGACACATCTTGTCAGTGGAAGGAGTTGCTATTGATCCAAGCAAAGTGAAGGATGTGCTTGATTGGAAACCACCAACCACAGTTCATCAAGTTCGGAGTTTTCTGAGATTGGTGGGGTATTACCGTCGGTTTATTTCAGATTTCTCTAAAGTATCAAAGTCCCTAACTGAGTTACTGAAGACCCAAGTCAAGTTTGCCTGGTCATCTGATTATGAAGAGGCTTTTCAGACTTTGAAGAGACTGTTGACCACTACACCAGTATTAGCCCAACCTGATATCGAGAAGCCGTTTGATGTTTATTGTGATGCTTCAGGTATTGGTATTGGATGTGTGTTGATGCAAGAAGGCCGAGTCATTGCTTATGCATCCAGGCAACTTAAGCAACATGAAGAACACTATCCGACACATGATCTGGAGTTAGCAGCTGTGGTCCATGCTCTGAAGATTTGGCGGCATTACCTACTTGGTAATATGTGCCATATTTATACAGACCACAAGAGCTTAAAATATATCTTTACTCAGTCAGAGTTGAATATGCGACAAAGAAGATGGTTAGAGCTAATTAAAGATTATGACTTGGAAGTACATTATCACCTTGGTAAAGCAAATGTGGTGGTAGATGCCCTCAGTCGTAAAGGTTATTGCAATTACCTGACAGTAAGAACAATGGGTCTGACTTTATGTCAAGAGATGGAGAAATTGAATGTAGAGGTAATTCAACAAGGTAGTTTGACCAACATAATTGTTGAAGCCACTATTCGAGATCAAGTTATTGCTGCTCAGAAGGAAAACAAGGGTGTAGCCCATATCAAGGAAAGAGTCAGGAATGGAAAGGCGGAATGTTTCAGCATAGATAATGAAGGTGTGCTATGGTTCAATGATCATTTGGTAGTACCAAAGGTTCTCGAGTTGCGGCAGAAAATTCTTGAAGAAGCACATGCTACTAGGTTATCTATCCATCCGAGAAGCAACAAGATGTACCATGACTTAAAACAAAGGTTTTGGTGGACAAAAATGAAGATAGAAATTGCGAGATATATAGCAAAGTGTGATACTTGTCAGAAGGTGAAAGCTATACATTTGAGGTCTGCTGGAGAACTACAACCATTACCTATTCCAGCTTGGAAATGGGAGGACATAAGTATGGACTTTATTGTTGGCCTACCCAAGACATCAAAGGGATTTGACTCAATATGGGTTATTGTAGATCGACTCACTAAGTCAGCACATTTTCTTCCTGTCAAGACTATATATCCCACTGTCCAATACGCCAAGATATATTTAGCAAGAATTATGAGTCTCCATGGAATACCAAAGACCATAGTATCCGATCGGGGTACACAGTTTGTCTCCAGTTTTTGGAAACAATTGCATTCTTCATTGGATACCAAGCTCCTGTATAGTACAACTTATCATCCAGATCGATGGACGATGAAAAGTCAATCAAGTGCTTGAAGATATGTTAAGGTGTTGTGTCCTTAATTATTCCAATAAGTGGGATGAATGCTTACCTTTGGCCGAGTTCTCATATAACAATAGTTATCAGGAAAGCATTAGAATGGCTCTATTTGAAGCACTCTATGGCCGTAGATGCAGAACATCACTGAGTTGGTCGGAGCCCGGAGAAAGAAGATTCTTTGGAGTTGACCTTGTGAAAGAAACGGAAGACAAGGTTAGGCAAATACAGAGTAACTTGAAGATAGCTCAGTCCCGCCAAAAGAGTTATGCGGATAGATGATGGAGACCATTGGTGTTTGATAAAGGAGATTTTGTATATCTGAAAGTATCACCAATGAAGGAAGTTACCCATTTTGGTGTTAAAGGCAAGTTGGCACCTCGATATATTGGACCATTTCAAATTTTAGAGAGATATGGAAAAGTGGCTGTGGGGGATATACCCCCAGGTACCACAAGATGGTACATGGGCCGCATCATCCGAGGTGGCCCGGCCCGTGAGATCAAGGCGTGCACATCAAGATTATAAGTTGTACTAGATATTATAATAGTACCAAATTGGATACTTTACTTGTAACCTTGTCTCTTGAGATATATAAGGAGAGACAAGGGTCCCCTAGAGGACGATCCATCTAGATCCATAGAGGTCCATAGAGATCCATCTAGATCCAAGCAGATCCAAGGGGTTAATCAATATACATCTCAATACAATACACCAAAGACACGGACGTAGGGTATTACGTCGACCAGACGGCCCGAACTCGTCTAAATCATTGCCTCTCTGCTTTGTGTCACCATCTGGTTCCGGATCACACGCATCCTACCGATAATCTACCACCACGGGCACCCCCCTCGGTGGATCGCCGACCATATTTAAATCGGCGATGAAAGGGCGCCGAGTAGGGGTCCCTTTTGGGGTTGTGCGTCTGATCTTCCGATGAATCGATGGCAATTTTCTTCAAAGAACAATACCAACGACAACTCGGCTTCATGTGTCTTTGGGCGACGGACAATCTGCTATGGCGACATCCTCCAACAATGACCCACGACGACCTACAGCCCCTCTGACAATGACTCGTTGTGCCACCCGCGCAAGGTGCACAGCAGTAATCCAATCTACATGCACCAAGCCACCAACCATGCAGCGCGCGCGATGGTAATTAGTCACGTATCCATATTTGGCTAAAGATCCGATGGCAAACCGAGAGGACCGACGTACAAGACATCAATAGAGTCATGCCCGCCAAGCGAGCAATCAATCGGAAGGAACAAATGATCTACAATGCATGCACATGCTAATTAATTAGCCTTCATGCATGCGTGCATATCTACGCAGAGAACCACCGATCGGCGACATGCCCGCTCGACATCCGAGAAGAGCCAAATCGTCCCCAGACGCAGCCATCAAGAAGCTAGTTGTTGGGAGATTTATACGTGCGTGATTACGTATTTTGCATCAACCAACATCAAGCAAGCTGCGACAAAATTGATTGGCTTGCATGTTGTCCGGTCGGAGCCGAAGCGTCTTCAAAGCCTTCAAGCAAGACCGGTCTAGCCATCAAACGATCCACATCGAGCCATACGAAAGAGCGTCGCAAAACTAAACCGATCTACAAAGCGCCACGCGCGTATACGGGAATAAATTCCTTGCTGCTACGCACGGATTTCATCGGCATGATATCAACAATGATCTGCGACAACTAGGACCCTCGTCTCAGTATCCTTCGGTGAATCGCCATGTTGCAGCGGCGCCTTTCCTTGCCGACTACGCCTCGACCGAAGTTCGACTCCGACTCCGGGAGCGATGGCCGTGGTGAGTAGGCTGCGGACTCAACCCAAGACAAAGGCTTGCGAGATTCCCCGCCGTCACGGACTAGCGCCGTGCACCCGGCTCGAAGCGCCGAGTCCCAGGTTTCAACGACGCGCTGATTCTACCATGTCCCGAGCAGCTCCGCTGAGCTCCGACCACGTCGACCGTGACTACGTCGACCACGTCCCAAGCAGCTCCGCCGAGCTCCGACCACGTCGACCGCGACCACGTCGACCACGTCCCGAGCAGCTCCGCCGACCACCGCACCACGCCGACCAAGGCGTCTGGCGGCTCCACCGAGCTCCGACCACCTCGACCACAAGACTACGTCCGCAATGATGATCGTCGCGAAGAACGGGCGCTTCTGACGATCGCGACCACGATCATGACGACAATTCGAAAAGCTCGAGGACCGGACAACTTCGCCAAGCGACACGTCAAGCCATCTCTCGAACATCGCAACACGCCGACTACACCCACCGGTCGTCAATAAAGCTAAGTATTATTTTTAATTGAAATTTTCTTCGATCATCATATACCTCCGCCGACCACCCTTAGGGTGCGCTCCACGTCGAATTTTCTCCATACATACAATTCAAAACATGTATAAGTTTTTACAATGGTTCGCCGATACGTTTTCCTTCCTGCTTGAGAATCCCAGAGCCGGCACTGTCTCCGGCTCCACCCTACGCGTGCATGAGAGTCCGCCCTCTGCGCTACGGGTAGTCGGCGATCGCTCCTCGGTAACATCGGCACTCTCACGCGGCGCGTTCCTCTACCTCGCGCTACGAGATGTTGGTCACCCAGTGGCGCGATTCTTCGTGACGAGTTAATTAATACATCGCGCTCGCCACTACATAACAAAAGGGCTAAAACAGCTAATGTTATTTTTCAATATTACACCAAGTATGATTCATCGCCAACCCAACACCAAGTGTTTACTTCACCTCCTCTGAGAGGGTCAATATATTTCGTACATCATCATGTACTACCGCTCTCCGTGTTTATTTTTCAGAACGCAGATTTGGTCGTTGAAACTCATGCTTGAGATTCGCCAAGACCACTACGGTGCTCGAGGACTCGCCGACCACGCTCGTGCTCGGGACTCTTGCCGACCACGCTTTCGTTCTCGGGGACTCTGCCGCACCACGCTCATGCTCGAGGACTCACCCGAGACCACTCCGTGCTCGGGACTTCGTCGCTCGCTCCTCGACTGCTGCTCGGGGATCGCTCGACCACTCTCCCACCACGGCTCGGGGACTTCGTCGCTCATCTCATCGACCTGTGCTCGGTGACCTCCTCGACCACTCTCCCACCACGGCTCGGGGACTTTAAATGTCGACTACATGCGATGGCGGCTTCTCGCATACAGTTGGGATATCTTTTTTCATTTAGACCTTGCTACAAGGCTCATATCTCGCCTTCCGGCAAGCTCGGGGACTACATCGATGCGATGCACTGCCGCCGCATCTTGTATCGCTTGTCTGACGGTTGGATTCTCAACTTAACTGAATTCTTTTTAGACCACGGCACCACGCGTGCCTCGTCACCTACTACCGGGCTCGGGGACTAAGTGGGCACACTTCACCTTGCGGTGAATGTGTTTGTTTTTCGACCTCTCGCCTCGATGATCAAGGACGCTCGTTTGAGACGCACTTACATTTCTTTTCAGAAATACAAGTGGGCACACTTCCCAGGACGGAAAACTTTTTCTTTCTTCTTAAGAGCACCATACATTCTTCAGACAACCTACTTCTCCGGCGACAACGGTGGTCGGAGATGTCAAGAACTCAAGCCTTGCTTGTCGGAGAAGGTTGAAACGGCGTGTCGCATCGTAATACATGGCGCTTTCGGGGACTAGGCGTGGGGATATACCCCCAGGTACCACAAGATGGTACATGGGCGCATCATCCGAGGTGGCCCGGCCCGTGAGATCAAGGCGTGCACATCAAGATTATAAGTTGTACTAGATATTATAATAGTACCAAATTGGATACTTTACTTGTAACCTTGTCTCTTCGGAGTATATAAGGAGAGACAAGGGTCCCCTAGAGGACAGATCCATCTAGATCCATAGAGGTCCATAGAGATCCATCTAGATCCAAGCAGATCCAAGGGGGTTAATCAATATACATCTCAATACAATACACCAAAGACACAGGACGTAGGGTATTACGTCGACCAGACGGCCCGAACCTGTCTAAATCGCTGTCTCTGCGCCTTGTGTCACCATCTGGTTCCAGATCACACGCATCCTACCGATAATCTACCACCACGGGCACCCCCCTCGGTGGACTGCCGACCATATTTCGTCGACAGTGGCGCGCCAGGTAGGGGTCCCCTTTTGGGGTTGTGCGTGCTGATCTTCCGATGAATCAGATGGCAATTTTCTTCAGCAAACAATACCAACGACAACTCGGCTTCATGTGCTGGGCGACGGACAATCTGCTATGGCGACATCCTCCAACAATGACCCACGACGACCTCACACCCCTACAATGGACTCGTTGTGCCACCACCGCCAAGGTGCACAGCGCAGCAATCCAATCTACATGCACCAAGCCACCAACCATGCAAAGGCGTGCGGCGGTAATTAGTCACGTATCCATATTTGGCTAAAGATCCGATGGCAAACCGAGAGGACCAGACGTACAAGACATCAATAGAGTCATGCCCGCCAAGCGAGCAATCAATCGGAAGGAACAAATGATCTACAATGCATGCACATGCTAATTAATTAGCCTTCATGCATGCGTGCATATATCGCCGTGAACCAAATTATCGGCGACATGCCCGCTCGACATCCGAGAAGAGCCAAATCGTCCCCGACGCGCAGCCATCAAGAAGCTAGTTGTTGGGAGATTTATCGTCGTGATTACGTACCTTTGCATCAACCAACATCAAGCAAGCTGCGACAAAATTGATTGGCTTGCATGTTGTGCGGTCGAGCCGAAGCGTCTTCAAGCCTTCAAGCAAGACCGGTCTAGCCATCAAACGATCCACATCGAGCCATACGAGCGACGTCCGCAAACTAAACCGATCTCAGCGCCCGCGCGTGTATACGGAATAAATTCCTTGCTGCTTACGCACGGATTTCATCGGCATGATATCAACAATGATCGCGACAACTAGGACCCTCGTCTGTATCCTTCGGTGAATCGCCATGTTGCGTGGCGCCTTTCCTTGCCGACTCTGCCTCGACCGAGTTCGACTCCGACTCCCGGAGCAGTGGCCGTGGCTGAGTAGGCTGCAGGACTCAACCCAAGACAAAGGCTTGCGAGATTCCCCGCCGTCACGGACTAGCGCCGTGCACCCGGCTCGAAGCGCCGAGTCCCAGGTTTCAACGACGCGCTGATTCTACCATGTCCCGAGCAGCTCCGCTGAGCTCCGACCACGTCGACCGCGACTACGTCGACCACGTCCCAAGCAGCTCCGCCGAGCTCCGACCACGTCGACCGCGACCACGTCGACCACGTCCCGAGCAGCTCCGCCGACCACCAGACCACGTCGACCGCGTCCTGAGCGGCTCCACCGAGCTCCGACCACCTCGACCACAAGACTACGTCGCAATGATGATCGTCGCGAAGAACGGCGCTACGACGATCGCGACCACAGTCATGACGACAGGTCGAAAAGCTCGAGGACCGGACAACTTCATCGCCAACGACACGTCAAGCCATCTCTCGAACATCGCAACACGCCGACTACACCCACCGGTCGTCAATAAAGCTAAGTATTATTTTTAATTGAAATTTTCTTCGATCATCATATACCTCCGCCGACCACCCTTAGGGTGCGCTCCACGTCGAATTTTCTCCATACATACAATTCAAAACATGTATAAGTTTTTACAATGGTTCGCCGATCGTTTTCCTTCCCCGCTTGAGAATCCCAGGCCAAGATCGCATCTCGGCTCCACCCTACGCGATGCATGAGAGTCCGCCCTCTGCGCTTCGGGTAGTCGGCGATCGCTCCTCAGTAACATCGGCACTCTCTGCGCGGCATTCCGTCGCACTCAAGCTTCTGAGATGTTGGTCACCCTGTGGCGCGATTCTTCAGATGTTAATACATCGCGCTACGCCACTACATAACAAAAGGGCTAAAAACAGCTAATGTTATTTTTTCGAATATTACACCAAGTATGATTCATCGCCAACCGAACACCAAGTGTTTACTTCACCTCCTACTGAGAGAGGTCAATATATTTCGTACATCATCATGTACTACCGCTCTCCGTGTTTATTTTTCAGAACATAGTTCGGTCAACGAGCTCATGCTTGAGGCTCGCCAAGACCACTCACGGTGCTCGAGGACTCGGCGAGACCACCCTTGTGCTCGGGACTCGCCAGACCACTCCGTGCTCTGGGACCCTCGGGATTCGCTGACCACCACTCCGTGCTCGGGACTTCGCCGAACCACTCCGTGCTCGGGGGCGCCTCGATCACTCTCCGACTACGGCTCGGGACTTCGTCGCTCGCTCCTTGGCTCATGCTGCTCGGACCGCCTCGATCACTCTCCGACCACGCTTTGGGACTTCATCGCTGCGTTTATCAACCCACGCACGGGACTCGCCTTGACCACTCTCCGACCACGCCGGGGACTTCATCGCTCGCTCCTCGACACATGGGACGGGATTGCCCCGACCACTCTCCGACCACAGTCCAAGGACTGTTCTCCTCGGCTACATGTGACAGAGAGTCGGCAAGGAAAGGCGCAGAGACAGCGATTTAGACAGGTTCGGGCCGTCTGATCGACGTAATACCCTACGTCCTGTGTCTTTGGTGTATTGTATTGAGATGTATACAGATTAACCTCCTTGGGTCTGCTTGGATCTGTCCTCTAGGGGACCCTTGCCCCTCCTTATATACTCCGAAGGGACAAGGTTACAAGTAAAGTATCCTATTTGGTACTATTACAATGTCTTGCGGTGCACGCCAAACAGCGCCGTGCACGCCTTGATCTCACGGGCCGGGCCACCTCGGATGGTGCGGCCCATGTACCATCTTGTGGTACCCGGGGGTCTATCCCCCACAGCTAGTCCCCGAGCGCCATGTATTCTGATGTGACACACCATTTTAACCTTCTCCAAACAGTGAGGCTTGAGTTCTTGAGATCTCCGACCACCGTTGTCGCTGGAGAACTAGGTTGTCCGAAGAATGTATGGTGCTCTTAAGAAGAAAGAAAAAGTTTTTCGTCCTGGGAAGTGTGCCCACTTGTATTTCTGAAAAGAAATGTAAGTGCGTCCTGAAACGTAGCGTCCTTGATCATCAGAGGCGTAGAGGTCGAAAAACAAACACATTCACCGCAAGGTGAAGTGTGCCCACTTAGTCCCCGAGCCTGGTAGTAGGTGACGTAGGCACGTGGTGCCAGGGTCTAAAAAGAATTCCCAGTTAAGTTGAGAATCCAACCGTCGTACAGGCGATACAAGATGCACCGGCAGGTGCATCGTACCGATGTAGTCCCCGAGCTTGCTGGAAGGCGAGGTATGAGCCTTGTAGCAAGGTCTAAATGAGAAAGAATATCCCCAACTGTATGCGAGTTGCCTGTCGCATGTAGTCGAGACGCAATATCCCCAACTGCGGGAAGCCTTGTAGCGATGAAGTTGTCCGGTCCTCGAGCTTTCCAACATGTCGTCCGCGACGGTGGTCGCGGTTGTCGTAAGCGCCGCTTCTTCGCGGGCGATCATCATTGCGACGTGGTCCGGTGGTCGATGTGGTCGAGCTCGGCGGAGCCGCCGGGGCGTGGTCGACGTGGTCCGTGGTCGACGCGGGTCGAGCTCGGCGCAGCAGCTGCTCGGGGCGTGGTCGACGTGGTCCGTGGTCGACGTGGTCGGAGATCTTCCTTGCTTGCGTGAAGATTACGGAGTAGCTCCGATGAAGTCCACCACATGGGGAGAGGTACATGCGAGATGTTTGCATGCCTGATAGATGCATCCTTGCATGTATACATGTATATAAACCTCAACGTTTAATTAGCTTGCATGATCCTGTAGTTCCAATAATTCACCGCGATCAAGGAAGATATGGTCGGAGCTCGGCGGAGCCGTTTGGCGTGGCTCGCTAGTCGGCTCGGCGTGCTCGGCGTGGCTCGCTTGTGGCTCGGCGTGGCTCGCTTGACGCGGCTTTGCGGCGCCAGCCAACGGCTTGGATAGCTTGCTTGATGGCTCGATGTATGCGTGTGCACATACAAGTTGAAAGATCATGACTATCCATACTGAACTCGTATTGCCTTATAGATTGGATCGTAGGCCTCCTGGTTCGTTGTTGATAGACCACGATACGCCTTCGTCACTGGCTTGTTGCCATGCGATGGTTTGTACAGAGCGATCTAATATTGGACTTCTGTCTTGAGTGGTTGAACTGCGGACGCATGAGATGAATCCATCTTCACTTTCGTGGTATGGCTTCGATCAATTCCTTGCTTCGTTGTTTGTTGGTGCTGGTCTCGATCAATGGTCCAGGGAGTTGGATTCAATTGCCCCCCCGTTACAACACGTGAGGCCGTGCTGCTATACGACATGGATAACTGCTGATTATCATCGTGTGGAAAAAAGGTCGTCGTGGCGCAGCGAGATGCATCTATGCTCGAATGTTGTCGAGGGTCGTCGCCGTGGATTGCCAAGAAGGCCTGCTTTGTGGCTTGCGGTGGTGCCGCTGCTGCGTATTCCTCATTGCCGGGTCTGCGCTGCTCTGTTTTTTGGTATGTACCCTGACGGAGTTGATCTCGTGTAAGAACCGGACGAAAACGATGAATTCCAAATACGGACATGGATGAGTACGAAACAAGTCCGGATATATCTTGATTATCTTTAGCTTGCTTGCATGTCCGAATGATGACATATGTGGGCACCTCCTTCTTTGTTTGCTTGTTGGTTGAGGATTTGGGCGTAGCCGTGTGTGCACCGGCGTGCGAGATACGCTCATCGTCGCATGCCAAGTTTGCTCGCTCATGATTCGACTTTTTTAGAGAGATGCATCCGTGTATGCGGCGTGGTAGTCTGCGGCGTTGTCGGCCGGGTAACGATGCCATAAAAGACTTGGATAGTTTGAGACAGGCCCGGATCAGTCTGTATTCTTGCTTTGCGAACGCCGTGGTCGCCGCTTGATTCCACGCATCCTCCTGCGCTTACTTCATGTTTCCTTCAGAGGTGAAGTCCCATCGCACGTGGCCGACGATTGTTGTCGCCAGAACGCCGAGCTCGTAAGGTCATTGTTGTAGGTTTGTTGTTGCAGGTAGCCGACGGTTGTTGTAGTCCTCGAGCTTGCTTTGGCGAGGTATGAGCCTTGTAGCAAGGTTCATGTGGAGGTGCGACGAAGACCCGTACAAGGAACGCCATCAACAAGTCACCGGGCGCCATCATCTTCAAGCCAACCGGCCGAAACTTCGCGGTCTCGACCAGCCGAGCATCGGCAGGGGCCATCTTCTTTAGCTCGATCAATGCCAGAGTCCCCGAGACCCGAAAGCACGATGTCGGGCCCAATGAAAGCAAAGAAGCGCCACAAGTGTGCCCGACCACCGCCAATAGTGTGTAGCTATAGGCTGTACAAGAAGATGTAGTTGTGTTATTGTAAACTTGGACCTTTTTCAGGCAAGCTTGTAATAACGTAACTGTATATCAACATAAGCTTGTTTGTTTTTGTAGAAAACATGTTTAAGCTCGGATATGATGTTGGTGTAACTAAGTTAGAACGTGTTGGCGTTCTGTTTAGTTGTACCGGTTTAGCCGACACGTTATCCTAAAAGGTTTGTACGGCCCTGGTTTGACTCGCGGTCGGAGTGTGAGGTGTAATAAAGTATGATGCTGAAAGGTTCCCCGAGCTTGCTGGAAGGTGAAGTATGAGCCTTGTAGCAAGGTCAAAGAAAATAAATGCCTCTCAACTGTATGTGAGTCTAAGTCACATGTAGCCGAGGAGAACAGTCCTTGGACTGTGGTCGGAGAGTGGTCGGGGCAATCCCCGTCCACAGGTCGAGGAGCGAGCGATGAAGTCCCCGAACTGTGGTCGGAGAGTGGTCAAGGCAGTCCCCGTGCGTGGGTTGATAAACGAGCGATGAAGTCCCAAAGCTGTGGTCGGAGAGTGATCGAGGCAGTCCCCGAGCACAGGCCAAGGAGCGAGCGACGAAGTCCCCGAGCCGTAGTCGGAGAGTGATCGAGGCAGTCCCCGAGCACGGAGTGGTCTGGCCAGAAGTCCCAGAGCACGGAGTGGTCTGGCGAATCCCCGAGGGTCCCAGAGCACGGAGTGGTCTGGCGAGTCCCCGAGCACAAGGGTGGTCTGGCCAGAGTCCTCGAGCACCGTAGTGGTCTTGGCGAGCCCCGAAGCATGAGCTCGTTGACCGAACTATGTTCCTGAAAAATAAACACGGAGAGCGGTAGTACATGATGATGTACGAAATATATTGACCTCTCTGTAGGAGGTGAAGTAAACACTTGGTGTTCGGTTGGCGATGAATCATACTTGGTGTAATATTCGAAAAATAACATTAGCTGTTTTTAGCCCTTTTGTTATGTAGTGGCGTAGCGCGATGTATTAACTCGTCTGAAGAATGCGCCACCACTGGGCGACCAACATCTCGTGGCGCGAGATAATGGAATGCCGCCAGCGTAGAGTGCCAGTGTTACCAGGGAGCGACTGCCGACTACCCGTAGCGCAGAGGGCGGACTCTCATGCACGCGTAGGGTGGAGCCGGAGACAGTGCCGGCTCTGGGATTCTCAAGCAGGAAGGAAAACGTATCGGCGAACCATTGTAAAAACTTATACATGTTTTGAATTGTATGTATGGAGAAAATTCGACGCGGAGCGCACCCTAAGGGTGGTCGGCGGAGGTATATGATGATCGAAGAAAATTTCAATTAAAAATAATACTTAGCTTTATTGACGACCGGTGGGTGTAGTCGGCGTGTTGCGATGTTCGAGAGATGGCTTGACGTGTCGTTGGCGATGAAGTTGTTCGGTCCTCGAGCTTTTCGACCTGTCGTCATGACTGTGGTCGCGATTGTCGTAGCGCCGTTCTTCGCGGTGATCATCATTGCGACGTAGTCTTGTGGTCGAGGTGGTCGGAGCTCGGTAGAGCCGCTCGAGACGTGGTCGACGTAATCCGTGGTCGACGTGGTCGGAGCTCGGCGTGGCTCGCTCAGCGGCTCGCTCCGCGGCTGGGCGTGGCTTGCTTGATGGCTCGCTGCGGCTCGCCAACGGCTCGAACAGCTTGCTTGATGGCTCGATGCGATCGAACGGCACGCTGGAGTCGTAGTTGAACGGGCATGGTTGCTTGATGCGCCGGAGAGCTTGTTCGATGCCTCGGAAAATCATCTCGGCGGTTACGTCGGTATTGAGAGCTTGTCACAAGATGCAATGAATTGATGATGCTTTCGGCTTGGTTGCGGCCGCATGATGATGCACACGTGACGCGCATATGTATACACGCACATGCATGCGCCCTTGTAGATCGGTGCTTGCCTATTTGCATGCATGCGACCGTGATAGCGCATGCAAGTCTGCGTATCTTGGTTACTTCAATTTGATTCGCATGACGGAAATCTTGGTAGCTTGCATGGCGGTGTATATCGGACACGTTGCTTGCGTAAATCATGCATGCCTTCCTCTTGCTAGCTTGCTGTAGTACGTAGGTGCACAATCGTACACCGCGGTGCCGGCGCGCTAGTACCCAGCCACCACATACACGAATCCTCAAAGACGTGCACGAAATTGATTCGGAGATTGATTCGACGCCGGAGAGCCAGCGGGCATCGTGTGCGATCCTAGATCCATGGGGTCCCATGGTGGCGTTATTCCTCGTTGTTTGGAGGATGTCGCCGTGGGGCGCCAAGTCCTTGCCGGCCGGTGTGTGCGACCACCAAGATCCGTGCTTGTGGAGCCGTGTGCGCCGAACAGATCCGTTGCTTGACTTCACGTATCAAAACTTGCGCCACGAATCCGCAACAAGTTGCGCCAGTAAGCGTCGATTAAATCGCGAGATGATGTTGATGTTGATTTTGAGATCCCATCTGGTTCGCCATGGATCAGCACGCACAACCCCTACCTGGCGCGCCCGTGGGCACACTTCTCAGGACAGAAATCTTTTTCTTTTTTCTTAAGAGCACCATACATTCTTCGGACAACCTACTTCTCCGGTGATGACGGTGGTCGGAGGCGTCAAGAATTCAAGCCTTGCTTGTCGGAGAAGGTTAAAATGGCGTGTCGCAGCATAATACATGATGCTCGGGGACTAGCTGTGGGGGTATTAACCCCTATACCCTTACGGCTAAGCTTGGGTTGGCCTGGATCGATAGGTTCAGACCACCTGAAAGATGACGTGCGGCCCAGTTAACCTGATCGGAGTCCCGCACAAGGAATCAAGACGGATTTGGCGACCAAGCAGGATCCTGGTCGATTAGAATAGGAATCCTTATCCGGCCACATATGGCAATTGTAACCGACTAGGATTAGTTTCCAGATCTGTAACCAGAACATTTATCAACTGTATATGATATGTTCCATGTGTCTCAGTTGAAGAAGTGTCTCCAAGTGCCTGAGCAGAATGTTGAAGTTGAAGGAGTGGAACTTGAACTAGATCTGACTTATTCAGAATATCCTATCCGAGTGTTGGATCAGAAAGATCGTGTTACTCGGAGGAGAACAATAAAGTTCTACAAGATACAATGGAATAAACATTCAGAAGAGGAAGCTACTTGGGAATCAGAAGATTACTTGTTAGAAAAGTTTCCAGAGTTTCTTGCGTCATTATAGAATAGAGTACTGTTAGTTAAGCTCGGTTGTTACAAATTGTGTTTTGTAAAGGAACCTCAGTTGTTTTATGGATGAGAATTGGATGTTTTTGGATTGACACATTTCCTTTTCCATTACTTACCCTATGGCTTTGAATCTCGGGGCGAGATTTCTTTTAGGGGGAAGGATTGTAACACCTCGGGTGTTTAAATATTAAAAACCGGACATATCATCATATGCATTGCAAGGCATTGGTTATATCGTAAACTTTGATATGCATTCACTAAAACAAGTTTACATTTATGTTATAAGTATTGCTTGGTATTGTTTGAATCAAGTGTGAAATCTTTGTATTGATTTGAAATTCCGAAAACCCTGATTTTCAATATTTAAATCCGACCCTGAAAACCCATTTCAAAATCAAAGCACATTTTGGGGTTGAGTCTTAAAGCAAAGTTGTAGAGCTTGTCGAGTTGTACAAAGTTTGTTTTTGGAGTTTTTCAAGTTGTTTAGTAAAATTTGAAGTTATTTAAAAAGGCGAAATTCCTTAAATATCCCCGCTTTAAATTCAAAAGTTCATTTCAAAATGTAAGCCGAATTTGGGTATAGTTTCAAAAGCAAAGTTGTAGAACTTTTGATTTGGAACAACTTTTGTTTTTGGAGATTTTTGAATTGTTATGAAAATTTGGGAGTAATTTGTGAAATTTGGCGGATGGCAATTCTGTAATTTCGATGATCAGTGTTCACCGCTTGAGCTACACCGCCGACGACCTTCTTCGGCGTTCTAGTCACGCGCGTGGCCATCTTTGGCGTCGCGCTGGCGCGGTGATGGCCACAGCGCAGCTTCCTTGAGCTTCTGAGCTACTCTATTTAGCCTTGGTCGTCGCCGTTCGTCCCCGCTCTCTTGCTCTATTTTCCCGACGCCATGGCCATAACTCCGTTGAGCCCTCACCGTTGAACCAGAGTTTGCGCCATCGCAGCGATGCGTGTCCCAGCTCCGCTAGTTCCTTGCGCACCCAGCCAGCTAGCTCTAGTCGCTTTATTTTGCCATGAACTCACCGTTCATCGTTTTCTTCCTCGTGGCCGGCAACTTCACCGTCGTGTGCGCGTCGCCGTGACTGGAGCTTCACGGTGTGTCTTTGTCATTGCTGAGCATACCGTTAGCTTCGCCTTGATGCCGTACTGCTTTGTGACTTGTTCTTTTGTCATTTCATCCACCGCAGTCGCCGGAGTGCCGTCGTCGACGTCTGTTTCACCGCCGTGGAGGCTGTGCTCGTCGAACTCCTTCACCGTAGCTCCTTCGATCTGGTTCTCTGCTCAGTCGTGTTCGGGGTGAGCTGCTGAACCTTCCTCGGTGTTTTGTTTAACCGCTACCGCAGTGGTGTCGCCGGCGTCGTGCAGCCGAGCCGCCGTGTCCGCCATGGCCGGCGTTGAGCTAGAATTGAGTCGTAATCGGTGCAACTAAGGACGGCAGTAGGTGCGCATAGTCGTGGGGAACATGTTGGTGTAGTCGCCATCGCCGGTGATCTCACCGTCGTCGAGATTTCGCCGGTCAAAGCCGCTGTTGCCGTAGTCAATGACGGAGGTGGGTGATGACATGTGGGGTCGCGGTGTCAGTGACTCAGCGTTCAAAATGGATTTTCTATTTTTCTGAAATAAGTGAATAGTGTCTGTTTTGTTATTTTTGTGTAGATTTATTTAGAGCTCCAAAAATTATGAAAATTTTTGTGTGACTTCTCTGTGATGTGTATTATTTAGGAAAAATACGAAATGTTGATTTTTAGTAATTTTTGAATGTGATAAAAATTGCTCAATTAATTAATAAATGAGTTTCCAAGATTTTTCTAGACTTATTTATGTATCCAAAAATTATGAAAATTGTTTTGTCACTTAGTTATCATGTGATGAACATATACAAAAATTTTGAGGTCAATTGGAACAAGTTGATTTATTTCATAATTATTAATTAATTAATTAATTCATAAAAGCAAATAGTAACCTTTAGTGATTTAGGTTTTGTTTGAGTTTTTGATTAAGTGATGTCCTTGGGTCATTAGTTGGTAATGATCCTTGGCAATTGTTGTGAGTGTTGCGAAAATGGTTTAGTTAGTTTGACTTGTAACTGTACCGCGAAGAAAAGTTGTATTCAAGTTGTTAATTTTGCATCCATCATCGAGCATCATATTTTGTATCCACATCATGTTAAACATAGCATTGTTACTACGTGTAGTGAACAAAGGTGAACACGTGGTAGTTAATCAAGTAGTTGAGGAGGTTGATCCGTCTGTGGAAGTTGGTGTTGATATTGGTGGAACGACTCTGGACCCGGACTTTTCCGTCAACGAAGGCAAGCCCCGGATGCATACAACCCTACCTTGTATTTTACAAATTGATTTCGCTTTTGCTTCTTTTTACTGCATTAAGTGATTAGGAGTCAAGTGAAAACCAAATTGGTACCTTACCAACCTTGTTATTCCATATTTACCATATTACCAGTTTTAAATTCGTATGTGCCAGTTTTGCTTAGCTATGCTTAGAACGGTGAAAGTCGGGTGATTACCTGTCATCTGCAAGTTTTAAATGGAGCTTTGGTTAATTATGTTAACATGTGATATGGGAATGTGGAGTAATAAATCTAGACCGGGCGGACTCGGTGTGTGTGAGCCATAAGACATGGAGGTCTTGTGAGCAGGTTCTTTCCGCCTGTGTCGATTAAGGTCCGTTCGTTGTTGAATTGCATGAGGTGAGACTTTGTAGTACTAACCACTTACTTCGGTAAGCCTTAACTTGGCTATTCTATTACGAGAATGGCTACTCGCGCACTGGGAGTGGAGAGATGGCGGGAATAGCGTGTACCCACGTGGCAATGGGCTGGATTGGTGGAGTACTGTATTCTCGAGTGGCGCGGACCCGTTCTTGTTTTAGAGGATTCGAGGGTAGGTTGGTATATGTAGGTCGGGGACCTGCATATGTCGTGTGGTCTGGAATTCCCAGCTGGGTTATAATCGGATCGAATCGTCGTTATTCCTCGGTTATGGAGACTCAACTCACTGTTCATCATCGTAGTAATTAATAACTGGAACCTGAGGATGGTATGAGAAAGTGTTGGATACAAAGTTTCATGATCTCAATACGGATCGTGTCAGCTTTGTATATGATCTTTATGAAGTTTTAAACGTTGATATAAAGAATTTTGTTAAAATGCTTTTACGCAAAAGAACCTTGATTATTGCTAAAGCCATACCTTGAATCCCATGAGCCTGCATTCCTGCGTTCTTTTAAATTCTTATTTCGGTTAAGTCTTGTTGAGTACTTTTGTACTCAGGGTTCATTGACCCTTGTTGCAGGTGAGGCTCATGAGCAGATCTGTTTTGGATCGTGCTGCATGACTGTTGTTCAGTGCGATGACGATAATTAAATGTGTGGCCCTTGGGCAGGGCAGATTAAGTTGTGTGTTTTGTAATATATTATAATGCCACTCCACTACTTTGGTTTGCATTAATATCGAACTTAGTTGTATGGTTTGAAACAAATGGTTTGTAAACTATGTTATTGTAAGACTTCTGTTGTTTTTACTCTGATGTATCTATTTGAATAAACTGTTGTAATACTACAATGACTCTATAATGTGATCCTGCTCGGAAATCGTGGATGATTCGGGGTTCCCCGAGGACACCCGATAGTCTTCTTAAGTTACAGGGAACGTATGCATAGATGTCAAAGGTCGTTGGACAGTGATAGATGCATGTGGGCCCTATAATTTAGGAGGTTTTGCCACAGCGATGATCCTTCGGTTCACGTCACGGGCCACGGCGCATGCGTGCCCACCATCTCCACAGCGTTTGATGTCCTGATCGACCTCCACGTACTCTCGAACAAGCTGTTGTCCGGCTTCATCTATTTCCCACTTTCGGGCTCTCAGCTGCTCCACCCCTACGTGAGGAGGGGCTGCTGTCCCCCTTTCGGTTGTGCCACCGAGGTTGCCTGCCGGGGTAGTCTCCTCTGTGGAGATGCTTTCGACGTGTCCCTTGGAGGTTTCCGCCATGAAACATTCCCGGGAGGGATGATGGCTCCCCCTATCGCAGTCAGAGCCAGAGTCCGACCCCGAACCTTCCACGAGGAGGCCGTGGAGGGATTCTGTGATGCTTTCGATCATCCCCACAAACTCGTTGTTCGTGGGGGACAGGATCGTGTGTTGTGCCACAAGGTGGCTAACGGTCGCCGCGGCATTGCGGAGACCGAACGGGAACACCGTCGGGGCGCTCTGTGCGGAGTGTTTTGGAGAGTGGGTGAGGCGGCGCGGGTCCTCCCTAGATGGCTGGGGTCCGAGGGAGATGCAAGGCTGGCGCTCAAGCCTCTCGTAGCCGGAGCCGATGGAGGGGAGAGACTAGATGGCGAGATGGGCCCACGCCAACTCTCCTCCCACCGTGATGATGAAGTCCAGGTCACCAAAATGCACGTGTGTGCCCAGGACCCAGCTGATTGCGTTGTTAGCCATCCAAGGCCTGATTTGGAACATGCAAAGGCCCCTACCTAGCATGCCAACTGTCAGTGTTTTGAACAAACACCGGCTAGTGAATTTATAATTGTTGCACGTTAGGCCCGGTTGGTGCACTAAAGGACACAAGGTTTATACTGGTTCGGGCTAAATGTCCCTACGTCCAGTCTGTTGCTGCTGCTCGTGTTATTAATACCAAAAAAGGTTCGTAGTAGGGGGTACAAACGGTCGAGAGAGGGACAGGTCCCAAGTCTCTGATGGAAAGGTTGAAAGGATGCCAAGAGCTCGGTTACTGCTTGGTTGTGTGTTGTGTGTCAAAAATGATTGATCAAAAGTCAGTCCCTATGGTGGGGTGCCCTGCCCTCCCTTTTATAGACCAAGGGGGAGCAGGGGTTACATATGGGAGAAAGAGGAAAAAACCAAAGGTAGAGAAGGACCTTTGGGGGAGCTGGGTCTTCCTTTTCCCGTGTGCCTACCCTGCTAACATGGCAGACCCTATCAGGAATGGCGCGTTCATCGATCCTTATAGGGCCATGCCTTGGCCTCTTACAGCAAGTGGGTGCGTCCCATCCTACACCGGTGGGCGATGCGGCGTGCCAGAGAGCCGAACCATGACCCTTCGGAGAGTATGTGAGGAAATGACCATACGTTGGTCACTGTAGATGATGTGAGTTCTGTCTTGGATCGTAGTGGTTGTCGTATGCTCATGTTAGCACCTGCGCCCGAGGGCTGATGGCAGCGCCTACAACACTGTGGGACAAAAGTCGGCGCCTATAACACTATTCGGGCACTGTTAGGTCGGAAAGGGCTTAAAGCGCCCGTCCCATCGTATCCTGGTGGTGCCTTCCTGCAGGCGTACAGGGCATGGCCCTCGATATTGTGGTTGACTCGGATGTCCTATCGTACCCTGTGCTCATCTTTATGAAGGATCAAGGTGCAGTCATCGAGCGAGGCTGAGTCTAGCCCTCAACCGTCGGGCGAGGTGGAGCCCACCCTTAGACGTCGGGTGAGGAGGAGCCCGCCTTTAGCCATCGGGCGAGGTGGAGCCTAGCCCTTGGGTCGGGCGAGGCGGAGTCTAGCCCTTAGCTGTCGGGCGAGGCAGAGTCTAGCCCTTAGCCATCGGACGAGGCAGAGCCCGCCCTCGGACGTCGGGCAAGGCGGAGCCCGCCCTTTGCCATCGGGCGAGATAGAGCCTAGCCCTCAGGGGTCGGGCGAGGCAAAACCATTCTTCCGTCATTCAGGCAAGAAACGCAGTAGCATTCTTGTCTGACCGGAAGTGTCAACGTTCGATGATTATTAGTTGCACCTCATTGGGTACCCCGGTATTAGGTCCCCGACAGAAACCTTCATCAACTTTAGGTGCAAACTTAGAGGTTTTGGGTTTCTTATTAAGTATGAAACACTTACACCCAAACACTCTAAAGTAGAACACCTTTGGTTTGTTACCGGTTAGAAGCTCATATGAAGTTTTCTTCAACTTCTTGTGTAGGTAGAGGCGGTTGATGGCATGGCAAGCGGTGTTGACGGCTTCCCACCAAAAGAGGTCTGGCGTCTTGTACTCATCTAGCATTATCCTTGCCATGTCAATTAGTGTACGATTCTTTCTCTCAACTACACCATTTTGTTGAGGGGTGTATGGAGTTGAAAACTCATGCTTGATGCCCTCTCCATCAAGAAACTCCTCAACTTGGGTGTTCTTGAATTCCGTCCCATTATCGCTTCTCTTTTTCTTGATGGGGAGACTGAACTCCTTTTGAGCTCTTCTAACAAAAGTCTTCACTTTGTCTCTAACTTGACACTTATCAAACAAGAAAAATAGCCAAGTGAAACAGGAATAATGATCAACAATAACAAGACCAAATTTGTTACCCCCGATACTTAGGTAGGCGACCGGTCCAAAGAGATCCATGTGTATGAGCTCCAATGGTTGCATCGTGGTCATGATGCTCTTTGGTGGGTGAGGTACGCCAACTTGCTTTCTAGCTTGACAAGCGCTACATATCCTATCTTTCCCAAAGTGAACATTTATTAGCCCAAGGATGTGTTCATCTTTTAGAAGTTTGGCCAAGTTCCTCATCCCAACATGGGCTAGTCGACGATGCCAAAGCCAACACATGCTAGATTTTGCCACTAAACAAGTCTCAAGCTCAGCTTTACATTTGTTGAAATTAACTAAGTAAAGCTTGTTCTTTAATTGACCCATAAAGACAATGGATGAGTCCTCCCTTCTAAAGACTTCCACACCCTTATCTGAAAAGAGACAATTGTAGCCCATCTCACACAATTGAGAAACATACAACAAATTGTAACTCAACAAATCAACATGTAATACATTTGTAATTGAATGCTCAAGGGTTATAGCAACTTTACCAAGACCAATCACATTCCCCTTTGAATTGTCTCTAAAGACAATATTTTCATTTGAGTGCATCATCAGGGAATATGATGAGAACCTACTCCTTTCTATGGTCATATGATTTGTACATCCACTATCAAGCACCCAACTTGATCCACCGGAGGAGTATGCCTGCAAAACAGATTTAGTTGCTTGATTTAGGTCCCCAATTTGACTTGGGGCCTTGTATGTTAGTCACAAGAAATTTAGGAACCCAAATAGAAGTGTTCCTATATGTGTTGGCTTTCTTTCCAACATATTTGGCAACCACTTTTCCACTGTTGTTGTTCCTCAAAACAAAACATGAAGTCAAGCTTTGTCGAGGTGCATAAGTCTTTGGTTGATAGGCATACTTATTCATAGTGCCCTACACTGATTCCTTTGGCTTCTGCTGAACCTGTTTTTGCTGGGACACCTTCTTCTTGGGCTTAGTTTGATCAGGAGCAGAGTTGGTAGCCTTCTCATTTTTGCGGGGAGCGGCACAGCCGGCCTTCACTGCGGCACTGCCGCACCGCGGCACTGTAGCTGTCTGTGTAGGCTGATCTATACTAACTCTTTCCTTCCTCTCAACCTTGACACACTCATAGCCATTTATGATCTTTCTTCCATTTATCTTGGCTCCTGCAGTGTACCCAAGCCCATGCTTGATTGAGGGGTGTCTCCCTTGCTTGAATTGAGGCACTTTTGAATTATTTGCCTTCTTATCACTTACTTGAGCCTTACCACTCAAGCAGCCCATGCCAGTGATCTCATTGAGTCTAGCAATTTCTTTTCTCATTGCCTCTATGTTTGCAAGGTTAGTGAAATAAGCATTCAAATCAATATTATAACATTTTCCACTACCTTGACTAGTGGAGGTAGTAGAGGCATCCTTTGCTTTAGAGGGATGTGAGTTGCTATCCCAAAGAATGTTATATTGCATCTCAAGTTCTTTGTGCTTTTCATCTAAGTCACAATACTTTTTCTTGAGAGCAATATTTTCTTTCTTTGTGATAGCATGGTCCCCTTGTTCTTTGGTCACGGCCTTGCGCAAGGATTCCACCTCACTTCTCTCTAATGCAAGAGCTTCCTTGCTAGCAATGTAGAGATCCTCTTGTTGGATAAGAGTTTCCTCTCTAGATTCTAGCTCAGCTTGGACACTCTCTAAGTCCTCCATTAGCTTAGTGATGAATAATTTGGTCTTTCTATCCAAACTTTTAGTTATCATGTTTATTTCTTCATCACTAGAGTCATCATCACTAGAGCTATCACTAAGATCACTACTAGAGATATCACTAGGAGGTGGAGGTGGAGCAGCTTTGGCGTTGGATTTGGATTTTACCTTCTCACCCTTTGCCATGAGACAAATGTGAGGGGAGTAGTAGTCATCATCGGACATGTTGGTGAAGAATCTTGGTGAGGAAGATGGCTCATGGATAGCAATGGTTGTAACTTTCTCATCTTCTTCACATGAGCTTTCTTTAGTTGAGTCCCATTCATGCCCAATATGAGCCTCTCCCATGTACTTCTTGCTCTTTCTACGGTCAACCTTCTCCTCTTTCTTGTCCTTCTTGTGTTTGTTGTCCTTGATCTCATATGGACACTTGGCAATGAAGTGATCGGTGCTTCCATAATTGTAGCATGTCCTCTTTTTCTTGTTTGGGAAGCTTCTCTTCACTACCTTGTAGCCTTGCTTCTTTAGCCCCTTGTGATACCTCCTCATAAAGAGAGCAACATCATCCACTTTCTCGTATTGGTCATCATCATGTTCACTCTCACTAGAGGATGAGGTGGTCTCTACTCTTTCTTGAACTTGCTTGCTTGCTTTGGGCTTTCTAGTTGAATCTTGCTTGTTGGTCTTGGACTTGCTAGTAGAGCCTTGCATGCTTGATTTTTTGGCCTTGAGAGCTACATCCTTGTTGATCTTGATGCCTTCTAGCTTTGCTTGCAATTCTCCAAGCTTCTTCCTCTCATTTGCTTCTTCTCTTTGCATATCAAAGGTCAAGATCCTCCGAAGTACATCATTTGGTGTGAAGTACTTAAACTTCTTCTTGTCTCTGATTAGAGTGACTACGGTCTCATTTCTAGGTGAATAAGCTTCCAACATAATCTTGACAACTTTATGATCATCTAGCTCATCACAACCATATCCTCTAATCTTGCCCACCATTGTCATCAACCTATCAAACATCTCTTGTGGCCCCTCTCCATCCAAGATTACAAACCGGTTGAGTTTTGAGATCAACAAGTCAATTCTTGCCTTTCTCACTTTGTCAACCCCTTCATGTGCTAGGTGCAAAGTGTCCCATATTTGCTTGGCAACATCAACTCTAATCACTCTATTATACTCATCACCATCCAAGGCACTAAGCAACACACTTGTGGCTTGACCATTTAGGTGAATGATTCTCATCTCTTCTAGTGTTGGATTCTTGGGATTAACCGGTGGTTCAAATCCATTGCAAACAACCTCCCAAATGCCAGGATGAAGACCTATAAGATAGGCTCTCATCAAGTGCTTTGACTTGGCAAAGTTAGTCCCATCGAAATGAGGTAACTTGCCCACGGGCACATTAATGAAAGACTTGCGATCATGGTTAGTCATAGACATAGAAGAATAGTTAAAAGATATGGTGGCATATTTGTTGTTGTCATTCTTCTTGCCCTTTCCTTTCTTGTTCTTCTTGCTATGCACTTGGTAGGACTCATCATCATCACCATCTTCGGAGCTACCAAATAGCTCACTTGAAGATGCATTGGAGGATTTTGCTTCGTGTTCCTTCTTCTTTCTTGCTTCTCTTCTTTTTCTTCTAGCTTCTCTCTTTATTCTTCTTTCTTCTTTTCTTGTTTTTTTTCTAACCGCTGCTGCTCCTTCTTTTTCTCTCTTGCTTCTCTTTTCTCTTTTTCTAGCTGCTCTTTTTCTTCTTCTTTCTTCTTCATTTTGAGCTTTTTCGGCATCGGTTGCCTCTAGCTGTAGGAGCATGGAGTTGCTCGCTGTAGAGGCGCTAAGCTCACTGCTATCGGTGTCATATAGCCCAGTGTCCTTCGGATCGACGTTGATGGGCTTCACGACACCGGATCCTCCCCCAGGCTCCATACCTCACGTGGTGAAGCGCACACGAGGTAAACTGGCTCTGATACCACTTGTAGGACACCTGGTACGCCTAGAGGGGGGTGAATAGGCCTGTAACAATTCAACTCAAACCGAAGTCAAATTCACCAGTGGCACTGCCGCTGTTTGAGTGCGGCACTGCCGCACCTACAGGAGAGATTAGTTCACAGTTCAAAATCTACCCTACAAAATTTAGATCGGGTAATTTTCCTAGCTTCCTACAGGGTGGTAGATCACAAATCGACAACTGAAAGTGGTGGGAACACCACACAAATAGATCGGCCTCAATTCTAGAGATCACCTCAACAACAACAAGAACACAAGTGTAGTAACACAAGCACAGGATGACACAAGGATTTATGCCGTGGTTCAACTCGCCACCAAGGCTTGCCTAAGTCCATGTTGTTGAGGTATACCACTAAGGCTTAGGGATTTGCAGCCCTACCTCATTCTCAAGTCAAGAGAGTGAACTCTTGAGATGAGGGGTGATTTTACTTGCTATAAGAGGTGGTTACAAACCTCCCGGGGCTACCACACAAGTTGGCAAGATCATGGGGCGATGCTCTAGCTAGCTAGGAGCCAAGCTCCAAGAGTAACAAACACAACTGCCGGCCAAAATGTGAACCAAGTGCTCTTTAGAGTTTGGAATCAATGGAGATGCTCTCTTATCATGTTTTGGACCCTTATCCCACAAGGATTGATGGGGAAATCAATGGATTTGCTTGGGGCTTGAGGTCAACAATGGAGTGAGAGAGAGAGCGCCTGCTCTGTTTTGAGTGTGCTGAAGTGAGGAAGAAGGGAGCAGGTTGGTTCGTTACCATTGAGAAAGAAAGAGAAAGGTATATATACCCCTAGGCCCCAGCGGTCACTTAAATCATAGATAGCCGTTGGGGAGAAAAAGAAAAGGTATATATACCCCCAGCCCCCAACGGACATTTCACCCAAGAGGTCGAGCGAGATGAGGTCCATGGCCTTGAGGCCGGGCGAGACGAGGCCACCACCAAACGGTCGGGCGAGCCGGAGCCCGCGACCAAAGGGTTGGGCGAGACGGAGCCCACGACCAAAGGGTCGGGCGAGCCAGAGCCCGTGACCTTGGGGTCGGGCTAGACGAAGCCCACGACCAAAGGGTCGGGCGAGCCGGAGCCCGTGACCTTCTGGTCGGGCAAGACGGAGCCCATGACCTTGGGGTTGGGTGAGACAGAGCACGCAACCAAAGGGTTAGGCAAGATAGAGCCTAGGGATTGCAACGGGGTGGATTCGGATCGGGTGGAGTCTCTGTACACCGAACACCGATTCGGGTGATAATCCGTCCCCAAAACCGAACCCACGGATACCCGAAACCCGGATGGATACCCAAAACCCGCTTTGTATGACAACATAGTAAGAGAAATAAGGACTTTCCATAAACATATGCATGATATATATACACATATTCACATGTATAAACAAGAGGCAACAAATAATAAATATTTTCATGAGTCAACTTAGAATAAATTTAATAATATAAGTAAACAAGTTATTATTAGCATATTATAAAACATGAGTTTTAATTCCAAATGATTTATTTCGGATATCCATTGGATATCCATGGGTGGAAAACCAAACCCAAAACCGAACCCGATTGGTTTCGGGGCCCGAACCCGAAAACCGTGGGTGAGAAATCATCCCCGAATCTGAACCCGCAAGACCCGAAACCCACGGATATCCAACCCAAAACCACCCTGTTGCCATCCTTGACAGAGCCCACGACCTTGGGGTCGGGCGAGACAGAGCCCGCAACCAAAGGGTCGAGCGAGACAGAGCCCACGACCTTGGGGTCCGCAAGACGGAGACCGCGACCAAAAGGTCTGGCGAACCGGAGCCCGCACCCAAGGGGTCGGGCGAGTCGGAGCACGCACCCCACAAGATAGTAAGGATAATAGTGAAGTGTAGACTGTCTTGGCTGTGAATCTGAGGATACATGTGGTTGTTTGAGCACTTGGTAGCACAGATTAGCTTAAGCATTGTGCCCCCTTTATAGTATGTCTTTTCCTATACTCAAATTCAATATATAAAAGAATTTAAACCTCCTTTGAGTTTGAAGCCATCTATATTTGTAGTTGGGGGCTCCTCCATTTCGTGTAGGATCCTCAAATATAAATTCTCTGCTTGTCATCTCGATAAATCTCATTAGTTCTCTAATTGCGAGGTCATTATCACCAAAACCCACAATTAAGGCTTGATTGCACTTTCAATCTCCATCCGACCTGTGGGACCCGACGGCTTGTGTGCCACTAGTGTTTAATAAAATCTAATTAAAAAACACTGGGACCTGAGAGTCGAACCCGGACCCAGAGTAAGGAATGGACCGTCTTCACCATTGCGCTAGATGCTTGGTTGTGTTTGACATGTCTTTGGAGTCCTTATAGTAGTATATTCTCTATGCGGATGCCCTACATGTTGACCTATATATTGGATATCCACTGCAAGTGGAAACAAATCTATGCCCGTTGGACTTGCGGTGGCGACGGCGGCAGCGGAGGATCCCCGGTGTATTGTGCTGGCTCAAACGTCCTTTTGGAGGCTAGGCGGCAGGGCTTCTCAGTGGAGCACAGCGGCATTGGCATCCATGTCCATTGTGTGTCGCAGCAAAGGCGACAGATCCAATCTGTAGGTCCCCTTTCTCGCCTTTTCTTGTTCGCTTCACTATTTTGGTTCTTGCTTGAACATGAGCTATACAAGAAACATTCTAGCGTTTGAGATCTGGTTAGGCCAATGATAATGAAAAGAAAAAGGAGGTGGCACTGGTTGGTTTTCTGATGATATCTTGGTTTTCTGCATATGTTCAGTGTTCTTACTGTAAATGCATGTGTGCAACTAGGCCTGTTAATTGTCAAGTGCTTGCTTAATTATACCTATCTATCTAGGCAAACAAACAGGCCCATTGCTTCTGCCTTCAAAACTGTTGTAATTGTCGTCCTCTTAATCTTTGTCTGTCTCCTATGGAAAAGAAGCTCTGAGGTTGTGTACTGATTGTAAGTGTGATGGTTAAACTTGATTTAGCTAGAATTGTAATGGTTACAGCTCCATTAACTGCTACTCTAGTACCATGAAAATTGTTAATGGTTGTTAAAGTTGCACTTTGGTTTGAGTTGAGGACTTCGATCACTAATGGATCTTTGTTGGACTATTTTCCTCTTAAGTGATCTCATTATCGAGCAAGCACTCAACAGATGAAATGAAGGAGGCCCCCAACAAGAGAAACGCACTAGCCAGCCTCACGGACGATGCCATTGTCGAGATCCTCCTCCACCTCCCCGCCCGCTCCTTGTTCTACTGCAAATGTGTCTGTCACTCCTGGAACTGCCTCATCTTAGACTACAACAACCATAAGGTGCTACCCTAGACTATGGCCAGCTTCTTCTATGACACCCACCAAGGCCATCGACACTACACCAGCGTCACCAATGAACACCCCTACTTGCCCTTCACCTTGGTCAATGTAGCTGTCTCAGATATCTACAATGGCCTCATCCTATGCTGGTGCTGAGGGGCTGATGGTTTATACCACTATGTCATCTACAATCCAGTAACCAAGAAGTTCAAGGAACTACCGCCTAGCATCCACTCTGTTGGTGAGGCTCAATTGGGGTTCGATCCGATAGCCTCCTCGCACTTCCATGTGATTGAATATATAGAAGAGGAGCAGGATTGTAACAGAACCGACCAAATCATAAGAACGTAAGTACAAAAACAATCACCGAAGCGATCAAATTCCTGTACTTAAGCTCCCATAATCCCGGTAGTCCGGAAATCACGAAGGATTTCAACCAACTCTCGACATACAAACCAAGATCGTAATGATTCAACACAACACATCATTCGTTACAACATTTCACAAGTAGCATTCGGATTACATCCATCAGAGTTCAAATAAAATATTACAAACCAAGTTTGAATGTGCGGAAGCAACATAGTTTAGTACTTAACTCCATAGTTTCAAATACATTGCCAGATCAGAGTCATGTCCACAAAAGCATTAGCGGGTACGAGAACTAGTAGAGACCGCGCCCAACGGTCTAGTCTTCATCCCCAGCAGGGAGAAGGCAGTACTTGCAGCAACCAAAGAAGAACTGGTCATCTGCAACAGGTGGGAAATAAACCCTGAGTACGAGAAGGTACTTAGCTAGACTTACCCGACAAAAACAGAAATAAAAGACACCAAGGATCATGCAAGGTTTTTCAGGTGGGCTAGCTTGACACAGTTGCATAAAAGAGCTTATGATTATAGTAACCACTTTAAACTGATTATCAAGCTTATCATTAATTACCTGTCCACTAGATTAGCACCTGTACTAGAGCACTCACTTATTAGGAGCAAACAATATTAACCATAGCAAGTATAATAAGGCTGTCATCATCATATCATCATTTCCGAACCATTAAGTTATTAAGTGTATCTACATTGGAGATAAGCCCGTCAAGTTCTCACTAACCGGGAGAGACGGCGATTTGAATCGAATTATAACTCAGCTGAGGGGGTATTCCTAACTCTCACCCTGGCATACTTTGCAAGGGTAGCCGTGGGTCACCTTTGGAACATCTCAGGAACCAAATTCGCGGGTTCGATCAACACCAAGACTCGTGGATTACCCTTACCGCCAGACGATCGGGACTTTTAAATCACCCCCGCTTGGACTCACGCCTCGGCTCCCTTCCGAGGCGCACTTTATACTTATCGACTCCCGGCCTGAGGTGAGCTACTCGGCCGTGGTCGGTCTCCGGACCCGCCAACTAAGAGAGAGGCATGCGTTCAACATGAACAGGAAGGCTCCAAGAATCAGTCCTTAAGCGACGACACAGACGGAGTCACTTGCAAACCGGCAAGCCTCCGTCTGGGTCTTCATTTCAAATTAAGATTGGTTCTTTTCCACGATAGCAAATATAGCCAACCGTGCCACATGTATCATCCTATATCTCGCGGTGACAGGAAATCACCCGACTTCTACCACGTTTAAGCAGGGCTAAGCACTACTCGAGCCTGAGCTACATAGGATTCAGGGTAACAATATCTGGACAAGGAATGGGTAACCAATGCAGCAAGTGTTTGCATCCAACACCTAAACTTAATGCAACAATGTATATATAACACAATAATCATCAGAATCGCATTTCGGAAATTAGGAGGCTTAATATGCTCCGGGCTTGCCTTTCACAAAGTCTGCAAGGATGGTGGTCAGGGCACTCAACGGCGACCTCGTCTGGCACTTCTCCTAAAGGCTGCTCCTCCTGAATCTCCGGCGTCGGCTGCTGCTGCTCGCTCGGTTCCTCGAATTCCAGCAGGGTTACTCCTTCCGGTACACCTATTGCATGCCGATGCACAAGATAAATATCATGGATGCATAAGGAATGACATGATGCTCATGATGAATGAATCACAATGGGTGTTTATGAAAACATCACTTTGGACACTTTCGTTTATGAGTAATTAGCTCTATTCAAATCACTTTAAGCATGTATCCAACTTAACTTAAATAACAAGAGCAACTTACCTAACTTGCATAACCTAAGATAAATATGCTCATCTTCAGTTAAAGGCCTAACACCTAGGAACAGTACCATGAACTTAGAATAGTAAAGACATACTTAAAATAACAGTTAAAGCTTCATATGCAACAAGTAGTAACTTAATTCTATCATAACCAGAGTTCTATAACTCCAAATGACTTGCAAGAGGACATTCTGGAAAGCTTATGAAATTCTCTACAATTCACTTGTAAACATCAAAGCATGATTCTGAAGTTAACCAAATCAAATTCCAGTAGACCTAGAATCTGTCCAGAATGACGGGGTTGCTAACTTAATTATTTAATGATGGTGCAAAAGCCTAATTTGACCAAACCAAGTTTACCAACTTGTTTTTCATATCTAAGAAACATCAGAAAGTATAGTGCTAACTTCTAAATAAATTATTTAATATCCTTTTTCCAATTTATTTAGTTAATTAGGTGATTTAAGCAATATATAGTAAAACTATTCATAAAAATCTACAAAAATTATAGTAGCTATCTCATGCTACACATAGACTACCATAAAAATTTCAAAGCCATTGGACCAACATAACTTGCTGTATCCAAAATAACAGATGACATATCTATTTCTAGCATAATTAGGAAACCTTATTAAAAAGTGTCAAGCAACAGATTTCCCATTTTTCCTAGCATCCTTCTAGCATAAGAATAGCACCCATAAAATTTCACCTTCACTGGATCTATAGAAAAATTATAAAAATTCACACAAGATCCACCTATTAATAAAAGGAAATTCTATAACTTAAAAACTACACATGCACTAGCTCTAAAATTTTTACCAGAGCTTCTAATAAACCAAAATAGAGGACCCACAAAATTTCATAATTTTTGGACCACAGAAACTCAAGATAAAATTCAAACAAGTTTGCATGCTTCTAAAAACACATTTCAAACTCCTATTTAATTCATCCAATTTTTCTAAAACATGTGCTCATATACTATTTTTGTTAAATACTAGACAATACTAGGAACTCAACAAAATTAGAACCATGGCATTTGGATCTATATACTAAGAAATACAGATTTTTGAATCATGCACAACATTCTATGAAAACAAAATAAACAAATTAATTAAGAAAACCTAACAGCTACCGGTGGGCTGGCCCAAGGAACGGCAGCCCACGAGTACACAGGCGCGGCCCAAGACGCGGCGCGACCCAGCACACGCGGCCCACGCTGGGCTCCCGCCTCAGCAGCGACGCTGACAGGGAGGACCCGCGCGTCAGCGAGACAGGCAGGGGAGGAGAAGGGGACGGCGGCGAAGCTCGTCGCCGGGAGCTTCTCCGGCGAAGGCAAGGGTGTCTACGTGATCGCCTCATCCTAGCGGACCTAGGGGAGCCCTTAGTCGTAGCTATTGACGCCGCTAGCAGGGGTGTCGATGGCCACGGCGGCGCTCGGTCACGGCACGGCCGGCTCCGGCGAAGCCAAGGCGTCTCGGCCCTTATGGCCGACTCTAAGAGTTTCAGAAGGGTTCATAGAATCCAGCGCAAGGGGGAGAAAGGGATGGAAGGGGCTCGAGCAGCACGGCCACACGCGCGCTTGGCCGGCGGCGGTCATGGCGACCCGGTGGAGCCGCCGACGCGGTGAGCTCTACCTGGGGCGAAAATGGAGTGGCCGTGGTGTTGCAGGCGTAGAGCGGTTCACGGCGGGGTGTGGCTTGGATGAATCGGTTAATGGAGCTCGGTGATGTTGGATTTGGCTCGGCGGTGTCACGGTGTTCCGGTCGCCGTGCGCGCGGAGGAAGGAGAAAGGAAAAGCAAATGGCGCGGCGAGTGCGATCGGGCAGGCACGGGGTGGCTTCAAGGCGCGGCTGCGACGCCAGGACATCCACGGCGCATGGCCTGCGCGATAGAAGGCCGGCGACGAGTGGCGGACACGCGGCGTCAAGACTCTGCGTCGGTCGGCCACGGCGACTGAACGTTTTTCTGAAACGTTGCGATTCAGACTCGACGAACGCGACTATCAGCGACACTTCAACGCGTCAACACTGCTAATCCGTGGATCGTTTGCAAAAATAGTGTACATGACAATTGTAGGCCTATCATTCCTCTACCATTTCGCTTCAAGGACCATTCCCTAATTCGCCATGGATCAGAAGTTACATCAAGCCAAAGTTGGCTTGATCCAACTGAAATGCACCATGACTTAGAATATTTTTCTAAGTGTTGAAAACAGCATGTATTTCTAACTTGTGGACCATGTTTGACCATGTTCTAGACCTTTTCATGAGTTGACCATAAAACAACTTTTGTTCCTTGATAAATTAGCTACAACTTTTGTAAAGAGTGCAGAGCCATGCAAAGCTTCTAAGTTGGACTTTTGAATCAGTCAAACGAAGACACTCCATGGGTCAAATTAAGTCAAACTTGCACTTGAGGGCATTTTGGTCATTTTGGTCTACATGAACAATGTTCCAACAAGTAAACTAAGTATAGTTAAGGTGTATTAGACCATGATCACCCATTTTACAAAGTTGTTATACCACTTCTACTGATCACATGTGATAAAGAAAGTAAAACAAGCAATTCATACATATGTTTCAATACAATGTTTCACATGTTGCATGACCTTGTTGTTATCCTATACTTGTCACATTACTACCATGTTGCCATGCTTCAAGACATGGGAAATTCATGTTTCATTGATATGTTGCACTACTACCATTCACAAGCAATCTAGTACGAAACAAACAGAATATGTGAATGTTTCATATGTATGTTTCAGGGAAAATGACATGATGAGATAAATGATGCACATGTTTATGAGACGAAATGCAATTAGTAGAAGCCAAACACCGAGGGTGTTACAGCCCTCCCCCCTTAGAAAAATCTCGTCCCGAGATTTGGAAAGCGTACCATTTAGTATAGAAAGTTGGATGATTTTCCTTTAAATAATCTTCCCGCTCCCAAGTTGCATCCCGTTCACTATGATTACTCCAAACTACCTTGTATAACTTAACCACTCGTGTACGAGTCACTCTTTCTTGAGTATCTAGAACTTGCACGGGCTTTTCCTCATAAGAAAGATCAGATTTCAAGTTGACTTTTCTGGTTGCTATTCTTTCCTCAGGAATACAGAGACACTTCTTTAGCTGGGACACATGGAATACCGGGAATATAGCTCCCATCTCACGGGGTAGATCGAGTTTATAGGCTACCCTTCCACTTTTCTCGATAATGCGGTAGGGTCCAACATATCGAGGCTCAAGCTTCCTTTTAATTCCAAAACGCTTGATTCCTTTCATAGGGGATACCTTCAGATAAACATGATCACCTACTTCAAACTCAATAGGTTTTCTTCTCTTGTCAGCATAGCTCTTTTGTCTAGCCTGTGCGGCAGTCATATTCTTTTGTATAGTTCGGACTTGCTCTTCAGCTTCTTTTACAAAGTCAATACCATAGAATCTTCTTTCCCCGGGTTCCACCCAGTTCAAAGGAGTTCTACACTTGCGGCCATAAAGAGCTTCAAAAGGAGCCATTTTGATACTCTCTTGATAACTGTTGTTATAAGAGAATTCAGCGAGAGGTAACCAGTCTTCCCAAGAGCCTTTGCAAGAAATAAGACAAGCCCTAAGCATGTCCTCAAGAATTTGATTAACACGCTTTCGATCTCTCTGATGTCTGCGGATGATAGGCGAAATCATGGATTAGATGAGTGCCAAGATTTTGATGTAAGCACTCCCAAAAGCGAGCCGTGAACCGAGGTCCTCTATCGAAACAATGGATTTGGGTACACCATGGAGACGTACCACTTGTTGAAAATAAATCTCAAAGATAATTGTGAGGATGATAGGTAGACTTGACCGTAATAAAGTGAGCAGATTTAGTTAGACGATCTCGATAACCAGATAGAATCACAATCCTTGTTGGTAGTGGGTAATCCAACAATAAAATCCATGCTAATCTCTTCCCACTTCCACCCGGAATAGAGAGTGGTCACACTGCAGTCCGGACCTTATGTGAATAGCCTTGACTCTTGCAATGCTTATCACACCTTGCCACATAAGTCTGCGATCTCTTTCTTCATCTTGGTCCACCAATAATACAGCTTGAGATCTTGATACATTTTACTACTACCAGGATGGATGGACAACTTAGAAGAATGGGCTTCAGCCATAATTTGATTTCTAAGTTCTTTATCTTTGGGTACCACAAGTCTATCATTAAACCAGAGAATTCCTTTGTCATCGACCTTAAAGTGCTTGGTCTCTTTTTCTTTCATTTTCCGTTTGATGTGAAACACACCCACATCAGTCTTTTGGAGTTCGATAATTCGACTTCTAAGAGAGCAATCCACAGTGATATTGTGAAGTACTACAGGATGAAGGAGGTGTGACAGATGAAAGTCTTCACTAACTAAGGAATTGCAATGGGCCTTTCTGCTTAAGGCATCAGCAACCACATTCGCCTTACGAGGATGGTAGTGCACTTGAAGGTTGTAGTCCTTGATCAATTCTAACCAGCGCCGTCGATGCATGTTCAACTCGGGCTGAGTAAAGATGTACTTGAGGCTTTTATGGTCAGTATAGATGTTGCACACATTACCCAGCAAGTAATGTCTCCAAATCTTCAGGGCATGAACAACTGCGGCTAGCTCTAAGTCATGGGTAGGATAGTTGACTTCATGCTTTCGAAGCTAGCGTGAAGCATAAGCAATTACTCGGCCTTCCTGCATAAGAACACACCCCAAACCGGTGCCACATGCATCACAATAGACATCAAAAGGCTTTTCGATGTCAGGTTGTGCCAATACAGGAGCAGAGGTTAGCAAGGTCCGCAAAGTGTGGAAAGCCTCTTCACACTTCGGAGTCCACACAAACTTCTCATCTTTTTGCAGTAGTCGAGTCATGGGCTTGGCGATTTTTGAGAAATCCAGGATAAAGCGACGATAATAGCCAGCCAATCCCAAGAAACTTTGAACTTCTGTGACCGTAGTAGGTGCCTTCCACTCAAGGACTTCTTGCACCTTCGTAGGGTCAACCGAAATTCCATCACCAGATAACACATGACCTAGAAAAGGTATCTTGTTCAACCAAATTCACACTTGCTGAACTTAGCATAAAGTCGGTTGTCACGCAATCGAAGTTAAGACAATTCTCGGATGTTCAAAGATGCTCGCTTCATTCTCGAGAATATACTAGGATATCATCAATAAACACGACGACAAACTTGTCCAATTACGCATGAATACGAAATTCATCAGTACATAAAGTGTGCTTGGGAGCATTTGTCAACCCAAAAGACATGACAAGGTACTCGAACAAACCATAACGGGTAGAGAAAGTGTCTTAGGTATATCTTCGTGGACGAATTTTTTATCTGATGGTAACCAGACCTCAAATCGATCTTGGAGAATACCTTAGCCTTAGAGAGCGATCAAATGTAATATCAATGCGAGGAAGAGGGTATTTGTTCTTGATGGTAACAAGATTTAGGGACGATAATCTACGCACATGCGCAAAGATTCGTCCTTCTTCTTCACAAAGATAGCCGGACAACCCCAAGGAGAAGAACTAGGCTGAATCAAACCTTTCTTCAATAGCTCATTCAACTGACTCTTTAGTTCAGCCAACTCATTGGGCGGCATTCTATAGGGCCTTCGAGATATAGGAGCCGTACCCGAAATAAGTTCTATCTTGAATTCTACATCATGTCCCGGAGGTAATCCGAGCAAGTCATTAGGGAAGACATCCGAAACTCACGGACAACCGGGTAGATCCTCAATGGCTTTGGCTAGGGTAGCATTGGTCATTGTGAAGAGAGATATCACGAGGTAACTGCACTAGAAAACCCTTCTTATCCACAGGATCCCTCAACATTATCACACGGGTGGACGTATCGATCAACACTCCATTCCCACTCATCCACTTCATTCCTAGGATTATATCAATTCCTACCCCGGTAGCACTACAAGATCCGTAAGGAACTCTCGATCCCCAATTTCAAGCTTTACATCTTTTACTACTTGGTTAGTCATGATATTATTCCCAAAGAAGACTAATACAATAACCACCCTTGACAATTGTAATCACATTCATCTTATGCTTAGATGCAAAAGTAGAACTCACAAAGGAATGTGAAGCACCCGAATCAAAGAGCACAACTGCAGGGTGATCATTAACAAGAAACTTACCAAATGTGACCACTTCACCAAAGAGAATTTCCTCCACAATGAGTGTAATGAACACGCCTCGACGGACGCTTCCTTGAGCATTCTTGGGAGGATGGGGACACCTATTTGCCCAATGACCAGTGGTTACAGCCCAAACACGGCTGTTAGTTAGTGGTGGACATTGGAGCTGCCCTACCCTAGAGGTATTCTTTGGCAAAGAAATTGTGTACCCCTTACGAAAACTAGTTTTAGCTTGATTCTTCTTCTCGGGTGGCGGTGCATTTACATTAGCATTGGGTGGATTGATCTCGGGCCTTGATACCATTGGTGCCTTAGACTGAGAAGCACCTGCCTCAAAGTTTCTTTTGCGGTTCTTAGAAGCGGCATATATCTTATCATTGTTCTCTTGAGTCAGAGTGTCACTAATAAACTCATTGAAGGTGACACACTTGCAGTTGCCCATTGACTTCATCAATTTAGGGGAAAGTCCCCTCTTGAAGCTAGCTATTCTCTTAGCGTCAGTATCGACAAACTCAGGAGCATACCTTGCCAGGTTGTTGAATGCCTGGAGGTATTCATTGAGACTCTTGTTGCCTTGGGTGAGCTTCATAAACTCAGTATGCTTAATGGCCATGAGACCAGGAGGGATAAAGTGTCCTCTGAAAGCTGCCTGAAACTAACCCCAAACTATCTCGACGTTTGTAGGGAAGGTGGTCTTGTGATGTGTCCACCAGATGCCTGCAGGGCCTTGGAGCTGCTGTCCTGCATATGTGGCCTTCATACCTTCAGTCAAACGGAGCAATCCAAACCTTTGCTCTATCGTGCTCAACCATTCATCAGCTTGTAATGGTTCTTCTGCCTCACGAAAGATAGGAGGCTTTGTATCCATGAAGTCCTTAAAGCTGCTGTACTGGTTTGGCTCGAGTCCTTTGCGGACATGACGATCCTCACGGTTAGCCATCTGATGCATAGCCTCAGCTAACATGAGCTGACTTTCCACAACTGTCTGCATTAGCTCAGCTGGTGTGGGCGGTGGCGGAGGTGGTTGTTCCTCATTTCCCATGCCATGACCGCGACGAAGGTTATGATGAGCCATCTGCAAAATGTATAGCCAATGAGCACTGACGATGTGGAAATTTTTGTAGATGAATCATATAATTATGCCCAAACTGAGTCCATTGGAGGGAATGCATTTAGATAATCAACAGAGGCACAATCATTCATCACAACCACACAACTCATCAAGCGCATCAATGGACACATAAATGCGATGAACTTAACCAACCACGCGATCCATAGACCGTAAAGACGAAATTTATCAAAGGCTCACATACGTGGATCATAATACGTTCGATAGGTTACATTCAAGCCATAGTGGTTCCAAACTTACATCCAAAGATAACTTATGGTTCGATATTACATCCCAACGATCACTTATTCCAAAGCTACTCGTTCATGCATGAGGATTAACAAAAGACTAGCTCTTGCGCATTAGCTAAGTAGTAAGCTAAACTACGCGCCGTCCTCGGAGTCGATGTCAAGATCTCTCCTCCATCTTCATCACTAGCGTGCTCCAACTCCTCATCTTCCTCCTCATCGTGGAATGTCCTCAGTCCATTGACCTCCATGTCATCATCACCTTCACCATGATGACACCAGAACCCATCTCATCCTCATCCTCGTGTGGCGGGAGGGTGAAGTTGATTGTGTAACAGAACCTCCTCATGGAGATTGTCATTGTACTCCTCAAAGAATTGCCACTTGCTGCTCTAGCTCTACATCGCGCTCTCAACACATTCTCCTCGTGCGGGCTTCATTCCGCTGGTTCATCACGTGAATCAACATGCGTTCACAGCCATCGGTGAGCAATCTGTCAACCTCTCGAACCTCAAGGGTCTCTTGGTCCCTTTCTGTGTTACTTGCTCCAAGCGGTCTTGAGCCGCATTCCTCTCAGCAGATCACCCGAGCTAGCTCTGTCCTCAGCCTTTCCTCTCTCAAGAGGCTCGGGGCCGGGGCTCACGAGGAGCTAAACGGTGACGAGGCGCCCTGCCTCCAGCGGACTTATGAGTAGTGCGCTTCGTCTTGGCGCCATCATCTGTAGCAAAAGTTACAACGTAAGGGGAGAATCATTTAAGGGATACGAAATTTAATTAGTCGGGACAATCATATTTTAAAGGAGGGAGTAATGCAAGAAATGCCATGTATGCTTGAACATGATGCATGCACGATCCGTATCGTCCTCACCATCCTAGAAAAATTTAAAGGCTAGCAAAATATACGGTGGCATACATACGTTCTCTCTCAGTATACTGGTAGCTAGTCGATCTACAACGATCGTTGTTAGTGTACTACAGAAAATTTCATTTCAGCCCAATAATTTCCCAAAATGCATAAAAGCGAGCAATAACTAAATACTTTCATACATACATCCCCGATGCACATACTCTAGTATCACAACTACCCGTCGAGAGATACCCACATTTAAGTACTCTCATAGATACATGATTGAACATGTAAATATGCGAGCAACCACAACTACCCTCCCTAGACCAACGATTGGGCGGTCATGCTCTCACAACTCCCACTTACCAGGCGCGTAGAGGTATTTGATCCAAACATTACCACCCAAGCGGATGGCATCCATACAATAGCACGCCGTATGGACGACAAAATGCGAAACAAGCAGAACCCCAAGTTAGTACTTTAATAAGCCACCTAAGAGTCCTTATTTGGGCATAAGGGATATGACCACTGGCAATACTTAGTATTTAATTTAGGATTTTCACAAATACTTTTGTTTTAAATACACAAATGACGTGTTTAGTGTCAAATCTTGCTCTGATGCCGGTACCGTAATAAGAACCGACCAAATCATAAGAACGTAAGTACAAAAACAATCACCGAAGCGATCAAATTCCTCGTACTTAAGCTCCCATAATCCCGTGTGAGTCCGGAAATCACGAAGGATTTCAACCAACTCTCGACATACAAACTAAGATCGTAATGATTCAACACAACACATCATTCATTACAACATTTCACAAGTAGCATTCGGATTACATCCATCAGAGTTCAAATAAAATATTACAAACCAAGTTTGAATGTGCGGAAGCAACATAGTTTAGTACTTAACTCCATAGTTTCAAATACATTGCCAGATAAGAGTCATGTCCACAAAAGCATTAGCGGGTACGAGAACTAGTAGAGACCGCGCCCAACGGTCTAGTCTTCATCCCCAGCAGGGAGAAGGCAGTACTTGCAGCAACCAAAGAAGAACTGGTCATCTGCAACAGGTGGGAAATAAACCCTGAGTACGAGAAGGTACTCAGCTAGACTTACCCGACAAAAAACAGAAATAAAAAGACACCAAGGATCATGCAAGGTTTTTTCGTGGGCTAGCTTGACACAGTTGCATAAAAGAGCTTATGATTATAGTAACCACTTTAAACTGATTATCAAGCTTATCATTAATTACCTGTCCACTAGATTAGCACCTGTACTAGAGCACTCACTTATTAGGAGCAAACAATATTAACCATAGCAGGTGTCGACGAAATATGGTCGGCAGTCTACCTAGGGGTATGCCCAAGGTAGTAGATTATCGGCAGACAGGTGCGCAAGTCCCAAACAAGACGGTGACGCAAGACAGACACGAGGTTTTATCCAGGTTCGGCCGCCAAGAAGGCGTAATACCTACGTCCTGCGTCTGATTTGTATTGCTGTATGTCAATGAGAGATAATTTTTAGAGGGGTCCCCTGCCCGCCTTATATAGTCCGGGGGGCAGGGTTACAGATCTGGAAACTAATCCTAGTCGGTTACAATTGCCATATGTGGCGGATAAGATTCCTATTCTAATCGACCGAGATCCTGCTTGGTCGCCAAATCCGTCTTGATTCCTTGTGCGGGACTCCGATCAGGTTAACTGGGCCGCACGTCATCTTTCAGGTGGTCTGAACCTATCGATCCAGGCCAACCCAAGCTTAGCCGTAAGGGTATAGGGGTTAATACCCCCACAGCTAGTCCCCGAGCATCATGTATTATCTTTGCGACCGCCATTTTAACCTTCTCCGACAAGCAAGGCTTGAATTCTTGACGCCTCCGACCACCGTCATCACCGGAGAAGTAGGTTGTCCGAAGAATGTATGGTGCTCTTAAGAAAAAAGAAAAAGATTTCTGTCCTGAGAAGTGTGCCCACGGGCGCGAGAGGTTGGGGTTGTGCGTGCTGATCCATGGCGAACCAGATGGGATCTCAAAATCAACATCAACATCATCTGCGACGAACTGACGCTACGGCGCAACTTGTTGCGGATTCGTGGCAGCAAGTTTTGATACGTGAAGTCAAGCAACGGATCCTGTTTGCCGAGCATCGCTACGAGTGAGCAAGAGGCGCGGCCGACTATGCAACGTATATGCATGAACATGAATACGTGTAGCCCCTGATTGCTTGCATGGCCATGACGTTTGCATGCATATATCCATATACGATACATGCATATATCCATATATGCCTTGTCCCTGCTTGCTTCCTGTTTGCTTGCATGGCCACATGACGCTTCACATGCATATACCGGTATCGATGCACGTATATATCCCGAGCCGCAGTGGTGCAGCGATATATCCCGAGCACTTGCATGGCCATGACGTTCACATGCATATACCCGTATACGATGCACATATATATCCCGAGCACGGAGTGGTCTGGCGATATATCCCGAGCACTGAGTGGTCTGGCAAGAAGACCCAGAGCGCGGAGTGGTCTGGCGAGTCCCCGAGCGCGGAGTGGTCTGGCAAGAAGACCCAGAGCGCGGAGTGGTCTGGCGAGTCCCCGAGCGCGGAGTGGTCTGGCGAGAAGTCCCAGAGCACAGAGTGGTCTGGAGAGAAGTCCCAGAGCACGAGCGTGGTCTGGAGAGAGTCCTCAAGCACCGTAGTGGTCTTGGCGAACCCCGAAGCACGAGCTCGCTGACCGAACTGTGTTCCTGAAAAATAAACACGGAGAGCGGTAGTACATGATGATCTACGAAATATATTGACCTCTCTGTAGGAGGTGAAGTAAACACTTGGTGTTCGGTTGGCGATGAATCATACTTGGTGTAATATTCGAAAAATAACATTAGCTGTTTTTAGCCCTTTTGTTATGTAGTGGCGTAGCGCGATGTATTAACTTTCTCTGAAGAATGCGCCACTGGGGCTGACCAACATCTCAGTAGCGCGAGGTGCGAACGCTGCGCCGTAGAGTGCCGGTGTTACCAGGGAGCGACTGCCGACTACCCGTAGCGCAGAGGGCGGACTCTCATGCACGCGTGGGGTGGAGCCAGAGACAGTGCCGGCTCTGGGATTATCAAGCAGGAAGGAAAACGTATCGGCGAACCGCTGTAAAAAACTTATACATGTTTTGGTTTGTATGTATGGAGAAAATTCGACGCGGAGCGCACCCTAAGGGTGGTCGGCGGAGGTGTACGATGATCGAAGAAATTTTCAATTAAAAATAATACTTAGCTTTATTGACGGCCGGTGGGTGTAGTCGACGTGTTGCGATGTTCGAGAGATGGCTTGACGTGTCGTTGGCGATGAAGTTGTCCGGTCCTCGAGCTTTTCGACCTGTCGTCATGACTGTGGTCGCGATTGTTGTAGCGCCGTTCTTCGCGGCGATCATCATTGTGACATAGTCTTGTGGTCGAGGTGGTCGGAGCTCGGCGGAGCTGCTCGGGACGTGGTCGACGTGGTCACGGTCGACGTGGTCGGAGCTCGGCGGAGCTGCTCGGGACGTGGTCGACGTGATCCGTGGTCGGAGCTCGACGGAGCTGCTCGGGACGTGGTCGACGTGATCCGTGGTCGGAGCTCGACGGAGCTGCTCGGGACGTGGTCGACATGGTCGTGGTCGACGTGGTCGGAACTCGGCGTGGCTCGCTTAGCGGCTCGCTCCGTGGCTCGGCGTGGCTCGCTTGATGGCTCGGACAGCTCCATGTATTCGGACTTTGACGTATTTCATTGTACGTGTTGCATTGTATGGATGCGTCCGATTGGTTGGAGTTCCAGGTTAATGATGGCTGCTCGGCTTGGTTGCGGCCGCATGATGCACTCGTACGCATATGTATACACGTGCACATGCATGCGCCCTTGTAGATCGGTGCTTGCCTATTTGCATGCATGCAGACCCGTATAGCGCATGCAAGCTGCGTATCTTGGTTACTTCAATTTGATTCGCATGACGGAAATCTTGGTAGCTTGCATGGCGGTGTATATCGGACACGCTGCTTGCGTAAATCATGCATGCCTTCCTCTTGCTAGCTTGTCAGAGTAATGTGTGGGTGCACAATCGTACACGGTGCCGATCGCGCTAGTACCCAGCCCGGCAGACATACACGAATCCTCGGCCGACGCACGAAATTGATTCGGAGATTGATTCGACGCCGGAGAGCCGGGCGGCACCGTAGTCCGATCCTAGATCCATGGGGTCCCATGGTGGCGTTATTCCTCGTTGCTGGAGGATGTCGCCGTGGGACGTCAAGTCCTTGCCGGCCGGTGTGTGCAGCCACCAAGATCCGTGCCGTGGAGCCGTGTGCGCCGAACAGGATCCGTTGCTTGACTTCACGTATCAAAACTTGCTGCCACGAATCCGCAACAAGTTGCGCCAGTAGCGTCGCCGGTCGCAGATGATGTTGATGTTGATTTTGAGATCCCATCTGGTTCGCCATGGATCAACGCACAACCCCTACGGCGCGCCACCGCTCGCGATTTAAATATGGTCGGCGGTCTACCTAGGGGTATGCCCAAGGTAGTAGATTATCGGCGAACAAGTGCGCAAGTCCCAAACAAGACGGTGACGCAAGATGTATACACGAGGTTTTATCCAGTTCGGACGCCAAGAAGGCGTAATACCTACGTCCCGCGTCGATTTGTATTGCTGTATGTCAATGAGAGATAATTTTTAGAGGGGTCCCCTGCCCGCCTTATATAGTCCGGGGGGCAGGGTTACAGATCTGGAAACTAATCCTAGTCGGTTACAATTGCCATATGTGGCCGGATAAGGATTCCTATTCTAATCGACCGAGATCCCGCTTGGTCGCCAAATCCGTCTTGATTCCTTATGCGGGACTCCGATCAAAGTTAATCGGGCATACGTCATCTTCGTGTGGTCTCGAACCTATCGATCCAGAGCCAACCCAAGCTTAGCCGTAAGGGTATAGGGGTTAATACCCCCCACACAGGTAGTATAATAAGGTCATCATCATCATATCATCATTTCCGAACCATTAAGTTATTAAGTGTATCTACATTGGAGATAAGCCCGTCAAGTTCTCACTAACCGGGAGAGACGGCGATTCAATCAAATTACAACTCAGGTGAGAGGGGTATTCCTAACTCTCACCGGCATACTTTGCAAGGGTAGCCGTGGGTCACCTTTTGAACATCTCAGAACCAAATTCGCGGGTTCGATCAACACCCGAGACTCTCGTGGATTACCCTTCCGCCAGATTTATCAGGACTTTTAAATCACCCGCCTTGGACTCACGCCTCGGCTCCCTTCCGAGGCGCACTTTATACTTATCGACTCCGGCCCGAGGTGAGCTACTCGGCTTCGTGGTCGGTCTCCGCACCCGCCAACTAAGAGAGAGGCATGCGTTCAACATGAACGGAAAAGGCTCCAAGAATCAGTCCTTAAGCGACACGACGGAGTCACTTTGCAAACCGGCAAGCCTCCGTCTGGTCTTCATTTCAAATTAAGATCGGTTCTTTTCCACGATAGCAAATATAGCCAACCGTGCCACATGTATCATCCTATATCTCGCAGTGACAGAAATCACCCGACTTCTACCGCGCGTTAAGCGGGGCTAAGCACTACTCGAGCCCGAGCTACATAGGATTCGTGGTAACAATATCCGGACAAGGAATGGATAACCAATGCAAAGCAAGTGTTTGCATCCAACACCTAAACTTAATGCAACAATACATATATATGTAACAATAATATCAGAATCGCATTTTGGAAATTAGGAGGCTTAATATGCTCCGGGCTTGCCTTTCACAAAGCTCGCAAGGACGGTGGTCGTGGCACTCAACGGCGACCTCGTGCAGCACTTCTCCTCAAGGTCGCTCCTCCACGAATCTCCGGCGTCGGCTGCTCTTTGCTTTCGCCGCTCGGTTCCTCAATTCTAGCAGGGTTACTCCTTTCCGGTACACCTATTGCATGCCGATGCACAAGATAAATATCATGGATGCATAAGGAATGACATGATGCTCATGATGAATGAATCACAATGGGTGTTTATGAAAACATCACTGGACACTCGTTTACCGAGTAATTAGCTCTATTCAAATCACTTTAAGCATGTATCCAACTTAACTTAAATAACAAGAGCAACTTACCTAACTTGCATAACCTAAGATAAAGATGCTCATCTTCAGTTAAAGGCCTAACACCTAGGAACAGTACCATGAACTTAGAATAGTAAAGACATACTTAAAATAACAGTTAAAGCTTCATATGCAACAAGTAGTAACTTAATTCTATCATAACCAGAGTTCTATAACTCCAAATGACTTGCAAGAGGACATTCTGGAAAGCTTATGAAATTCTCTACAATTCACTTGTAAACATCAAAGCATGATTCTGAAGTTAACCAAATCAAATTCCAGTAGACCTAGAATCTGTCCAGAATGACGGGGTTGCTAACTTAATTATTTAATGATGGTGCAAAAGCCTAATTTGACCAAACCAAGTTTACCAACTTGTTTTTCATATCTAAGAAACATCAGAAAGTATAGTGCTAACTTCTAAATAAATTATTTAATATCCTTTTTCCAATTTATTTAGTTAATTAGGTGATTTAAGCAATATATAGTAAAACTATTCATAAAAATCTACACAAATTACAGTAGCTATCTCATGCTGTACATAGACTACCATAAAAATTTCAAAGCCATTGGACCAACATAACTTGCTGTATCCAAAATAACAGATGACATGTCTATTTCTAGCATAATTAGGAAACCTTATTAAAAAGTGTCAAGAAACAGATTTCCCATTTTTTCTAGCATCCTTCTAGCATAAGAATAGCACCCATAAAATTTCACCTTCACTGGATCTATAGAAAAATTATGAAAATTCACACAAGATCCACCTATTAATAAAAGGAAATTCTATAACTTAAAAACTACACATGCACTAGCTCTGAAATTTTTACCAGAGCTTCTAATAGACCAAAATAGAGGACCCACAAAATTTCATAATTTTTGGACCACAAAAACTCAAGATAAAATTCAAACAAGTTTGCATGCTTCTAAAAACACATTTCAAACTCCTATTTAATTCATCCATTTTTTCTAAAACATGTGCTCATATACTATTTTTGTTAAATACTAGACAATACTAGGAACTCAACAAAATTAGAACCATGGCATTTGGATCTATATACTAAGAAATACAGATTTTTGAATCATGCACAACATTCTGTGAAAACAAAATAAACAAATTAATTAAGAAAACCTAACAGCTACCGGTGGGCTGGCCCAAGGAACGGCAGCCCACGAGTACACAGGCGCGGCCCAAGACGCGGCGCGACCCAGCACACGCGGCCCACGCTGGGCTCCCGCCTCAGCAGCGACGCTGACAGGGAGGACCCGCGCATCAGCGAGACAGGCAGGGGAGGAGAAGGGGACGGCGGTGAAGCTCGTCGCCGGGAGCTTCTCCGGCGAAGGCAAGGGTGTCTACGTGATCGCCTCATCCTAGCGGACCTAGGGGAGTCCTTAGTCGTAGCTATTGACGCCGCTAGCAGGGGTGTCGATGGCCACGGCGGCGCTCGGTCACGGCACGGCCGGCTCCGGCGAAGCCAAGGCGTCTCGGCCCTTATGGTCGACTCTAAGAGTTTCAGAAGGGTTCACAGAATCCAGCGCAAGGGGGAGAAAGGGTTGGAAGGGGCTTGAGCAGCACGGCCACGCGCGCGCTCGGCCGGCGGTGGTCATGGCGACCCGGTGGAGCCGCCGACGCGATGAGCTCTACCTGGGGCGAAAATGGAGTGGCCGTGGTGTTGCAGGCGTAGAGCGGTTCACGGCGGGGCTGTGGCTTGGATGAATCGGTTAATGGAGCTCGGTGATGTTGGATTTGGCTCGGCGGTGTCACGGTGTTCCGCTCGCCGTGCGTGCAGAGGAAGGAGAAAGGAAAAGCAAATGGCGCGGCGAGTGCGATCGGGCAGGCGCGGGGTGGCTTCAAGGCGCGGCTACGACGCCAGGACATCCACGGCGCGTGGCCTGCGCGATAGAAGGCCGGTGATGAGTGGCGGACACGCGGCATCAAGACTCTGCGTCGGTCGGCCACGGCGACTGAACGTTTTTCTAAAACGTTGCGATTCAGACTCGACGAACGCGACTGTCAGCGACACTTCAACGCGTCAACACTGCTAATCCGTGGATCGTTTGCAAAAATAGTGTACATGACAATTGTAGGCCTATCATTCCTCTACCATTTCGCTTCAAGGACCATTCCCTAATTCGCCATGGATCAGAAGTTACATCAAGCCAAAGTTGGCTTGATCCAACTGAAATGCACCATGACTTAGAATATTTTTCTAAGTGTTGAAAACAGCATGTATTTCTAACTTGTGGACCATGTTTGACCATGTTCTAGACCTTTTCATGAGTTGACCATAAAACAACTTTTGTTCCTTGATAAATTAGCTACAACTTTTGTAAAGAGTGCACAGCCATGCAAAGCTTCTAAGTTGGACTTTTGAATCAGTCAAACGAAGACACTCCATGGGTCAAATTAAGTCAAACTTGCACTTGAGGGCATTTTGGTCATTTTGGTCTACATGAACAATGTTCCAACAAGTAAACTAAGTATAGTTAAGGTGTATTAGACCATGATCACCCATTTTACAAAGTTGTTATACCACTTCTACTGATCACATGTGATAAAGAAAGTAAAACAAGCAATACATACATATGTTTCAATACAATGTTTCACATGTTGCATGACCTTGTTGTTATCCTATACTTGTCACATTACTACCATGTTGCCATGCTTCAAGACATGGGAAATTCATGTTTCATTGATATGTTGCACTACTACCATTCACAAGCAATCTAGTACGAAACAAACAGAATATGCGAATGTTTCATATGTATGTTTCAGGGAAAATGACATGATGAGATAAATGATGCACATGTTTATGAGACAAAATGCAATTAGTAGAAGCCAAACACCGAGGGTGTTACAAGGATGATGGGTGCATGGGTGTGGACATCTACACATCAAAAACCACAACATGGATCTATAAGGACTCTAAATGGGAACCGAATACTTGTGTGACATTTGAGAGATCAGAAACTATGTATCTTAATGGTTGTCTGCATATTATGGACTACTCGTAGTGTTACATACTTGCTGTGGATATGGAGGAAAATTCCTAGGCCACGTGGTTCTTTACCCTCCATCCATCAAGCTCAGGGTCACTTGTGTGTATGTACTCTTCATGGTCATAATATGTCCAATCTTAAAATCTAGATCCTTGAAGACTATGGTACTAATAAATGGACTTAAAACATACTGTCAGCACTCTGTAGGTGTTTGTGAAGACTAACATTGAATTTGGTTACTTGGATGTTGTTGAGTACTACTCACTGGTTCACTCAGAATAGAATTTGCTTCTCTTTGTTGGGGTTGGAGAGGAAAATGATATTGTCGCATATAACATGGACAAAAGAAAAGTTTATGTCATCACTACATGTTACAGTGCATTTTTGAAACAAGGCGTCCTGCCACAAATCAACTGCAGACCTTACCGTCTTCCCTATGTTCCATTGTTCTTGGAGTTGGAGTCATTAGCAGAGGAGTAAATAAAGTTCTATGATGTATCTCTCAGTCATGACATGTTTAAATGGATCAATGTTGTTTGATTGTCTATGCATATGTTCAGTGTTGTTACTGTAAATGCCTGTGTGCAACTAGGCCTGTTAATTGTCAAGTGCTTGCTTGATTATACCTATCTATCTAGGCAAACAAATAGGATCATTACTTCTGCCTTCAAAACTGTTGTAATTGTCGTCCTATTAATCTTTGTCTGTCTCCTATGGAAGAAGCTCTGAGCTCGTGTACTGATTGTAAGTGTGATGGATAGACTTGATTTAGCTAGAATTGTAATGGTTACAACTCCATTAACTGCTACTGTAGTCTGAGTTATATATATCTATGTGGTGCTACTCTAATTTTGTTTAAGGTCGTACCATGAAAATTGTTAATGTTCATTAAAGTTGCACTTTGATGTGAGTTGTGGACTTCACTGTTGGATCTTTGTTGGATTATTTTTCCTCTTCAGTGATCTCATTACTGACAAAATGGAGCTGGCCCCCAACAAGAGGAATGCACTGGCTAGCCTCACGAATGATGCCATTATCTAGATCCTCCGTTGCCTCCCCGCCCGCTCCTTGTTTTGCTACAAATGTGGCTGCTGCTCGTGGAACCGCCTCATCAACGACTACAACAACCATAAGGTGCTGCCCTAGAATGTGGCAGGCTTCTTCTACGACACCGACCAATGCTATCAATGCTACACCAGAGTCACTAGTGAACATCCCTCCTTGTCCTTCTTGCCCTTCACCTTGGCCAATGTAGTTGTCTCAGATATCTGCAACGGCCTCATCCTATGCTGGTGTCGAGGGGCTGATGGATCATACTGCTATGTCGTCTACATTCCGGCTACCAAGGAGTTCAAGGAACTACCGTGTAGTATCCATTCTGTTGGTGAGGTTTGATTGGGGTTTGATTCGATAGCCTCCTCGCACTTCCATGTGATTGAATATATAGAAGAGGAGCAGGATGATGAGTGCATGGGTGTGGACATCTACTCATCTAAAACTACAGCACGGATCTATAAGGAATCTAAATGGAGCAGGAATACTTGTGTGACAATTGAGAGATCAGAAGAAATGAGATCACAAGAAACTGTGTATCTTAATAGTTGTCTGCATATTATGGGGTACTCAGGGTTTTACCCTCATATACTTGTTGTGGATATGGAGGGAGAGACATGGAGAAAAATTCCTTGCCCATGTCGTTCTGAAGGTTCCATCCATCAAGCTCAGGGTCACTTGTGTGTATATGTTGTTCGTGGTCGCGATATGCCCAAGCTTAACATCTTAATCCTTGAAGACTATGGTACTAATAAATGGACATTGAAGCATACTGTCAGCACTCTAGATGTGTTTGTAGAGACTAACTTTGAATTTTGTTACTAGGATGTTGATCAGTACTACTCAACGGTTCACCCAGAATGGAATTTGTTTCTCTTTGTTGGGGTTGCGGAGGAAAATGACATCGTCGCATATAACATGTTCAGCAAAAAAGTTCATGTCATCCCTACATGTTACAGTGCATTTTTCAGATGGGATGTCCTGCCACAAAACATCTGCAGATCTTACTATCTTCCTTATGTTCCCTTGTTCTCGGAGTTGGAGTCATTAGCAGAGGAGTAAATAAAATTACATGATATATCTCTCTATCATGACATGTTTAAATGAATCAATGTTGTTTGATTGTCTATGGACATGTTAATTTCCTCTTGGATGGATGTTGTCATTATTTTGCAGCAACTTTAACTTATTTATAATGTAAGCTAAGGCATGTGCAGTGTGTTAGACACGTTCAAACCTATAGAGGTCAGACTTTCTTGCTTGTGCAGTAACGTTTCAACACCAATGGCTCCTCTTTGTTCCCAAAAAATAAAAAACACCAATAGCTCCTCTGTAGTAGTGATATATTAACCGTCGCGATTTCTTCTGCAACTCCACTTGTTTTCCTTCCTTCCCCGAGCCCTCCTATTCTCACTATAGATCTAAAATCACCAAGAATGTGTGGTTGCCTTCTCCAAACCTACTTCACTCTTAGCCACCGCCATGGTGAAGGGCGAGCCTTCTACGAAGCGCGTACGGGAGGGGGATGACTAGGGCTAGACAAAATACTCGTGGCTCGCCAACTCGCTCGACTCATGGCTGGCTCAGCTTGGCTCGACTCGACTCATTTTAACTTTTTCACGAGTTAAGCTGGAAGTCTAGCTCGCTATTTTGATGAGCCAGCTCAAGCCAGCTCACGAGCTGCTCACGAGCTGAAATGAGCTGAGGCCTATCAGCCCACGACCATGAATCCAGAAGATGATGATGCTGACATAGAAGTGTATACCTATTCTATTGGTATGTAATCTTTATTTTTAGCTGTTTCATATGAATTTTAATTTTATAATTGTTGTGGTACTTAAATATTGATTTTATGGATTATTTTTCAGGGAGAAGATGATGATGCTGACATTGAATCTGTGGACTTTCCTAAGTTTGTGGTGGCAAGCAACTAATTAGTATGCTAGAACTGCATGATCATGGATGGACCAGCTATGTTGCATGGTTGATACTTTTGATGAACCTGATATGTATTAATCATGTATGGTTGCATAATGGTGGACGTCACCTTTGGGAATTAATGTAGCATAAACATTATAAACATGTGTGTCCTATTTTTTGTAGTAGCTCATGAGCTAAATGAGCTAGCATGAGATCAGTAATGAGCCAAGTCAAGCTACCCCTCTAGCTTGTAATATTAATGAGCCGAGCTGAGTTGGCTCATTAGCCTAACGAGCCAGCTCAAGCTGGACCGAGCTGAGCTGAGCTGGCTCGATATCTAGACCTAGGGATGACGTCGTGTCCATGGTGAAGGAGGATGATGCCATGCTTGTGGTGAAGGAGGATGACGCCGTGCTCGTGGTGAATCAAGATAAAGCTCCGGTGGATCCCTTTAGAAATAGAGACGATTAGGCCGTTGGCATCATGAGTAAGGCTTTCTTGAAGATTAGGCATGTGCTATAGAACACCGGTTTGGGCACCCTCAACCCATCTCAGGAGGAAAAGGTGAGCAGTTACGTCTTCATTTTTCACCAACTCGCTGATGTCCTAGAAGAACTGCCAGCCTACCTGAATAAGAATCGTGCGGACAACACAGAGTACATCCTCGCCTGCTATCGAAGCCGGATAGATGGCTTCGACACTAGCATCGCGATGCAGGGAATCAGCACTGCCCACAACACCAAGAAGCACTGGATTAACCTGGTTCGTGGCGATGCTAAGTAGGTGGCCAACCGTATCACCGCTGACGAGGATGAGGATGACGTTGATACCAATGAGGAGGACGAGGATGAGGACAGTGATACCGACGATGAGTAGAGGAGTAAATAAAGTTTCATTTGTTGTATCTACCTTATGTTGGGAGTACGGAGGGAGTACATGTTGTTACTATTTAATTTTGTTGTTACTCTTCCTTGTGTATCTTCCCTTGCATTTTATGTCGGACACGTTCAAATGTACAGAGGTTTTGATTTGTGAAGTCTTATTTGCATGTCTATGTTTACTATATTGTTGAAATTTGTATTAATTAGGTGAGTTAAACTCTGTTGAGCATAGTGTAGATCAGGTCCTTTGGTCATTTGGTAGCCGGTTTCTAACCGTTGTTGGTTGGTTTTGCCTATAGGTTTCTTTCTGGTTCTCTTTCTGATCTATAGTTATGGTAAACATGCATAACGGAATTCATCCGATCAAGTCTCGCGTTGATGTAATGCCTAACGGAGGAGCCACATAGCTACATAAATTTTACAGCACGCGTAAGAAAGTCTGAGCATCGTAAATCTGACCAGGCCAGACACATCTCACGTTATACAAGAAAACCTATTTCGTACGAATACATTCGTTGAATTCCTAAAGAAATAAATAAAATTCAGAATATTTGAGGGAAGGGGGACGCTCCTCCCATATAGATCTTGCGCAGTTGCCGAGAGTGAAGTGAATGCATAGAAAAGCTGGACACAAGAAGTGCATCTTAGAAGAAGAGCTTTTGACCACCATGACACGCTTAAGACTTGAAATCCTGGTGCGGCTGTGAAGAGGACTCATAGCAGTCGAGGGGCAGTAAGACAGTCAGCTAGCTAGAGATGGCTATACAATGGGAGTGCGGACAGGCTTTGTACACACAGGGACACCAAGGCTGGAACAGGCTTCTGACGTGATCGCATGAGGTTCATCATTACTAGTATCCGAGTAGTGAATATTTTAGATGGTCGGACCTTTTGTCATCCGGCGAAGTATATAGTGCACTCCAATCCAAGCAGTTGTAGGCTCACAGCAGCCGAGGGGCAGTAGCTAGCTAGATATGGCTACATGGTTTCATAAGTTCTGATCGATTGCACTCCCTGGGCTATGGTTGATGCTGTCGCTTTATTAGGCGTCCGTGGGTTTTAGAAAAAAGTCTGTATTATTAGGCGTATCCTAGAAACAAGGCTGCAATTAACTCCCGATGGGAGCTGAGCTCGTCTCTGGTTCATTCCAATTAAAGGCTGCATGCATACATGCATGGAAGCCAGGGAGACAGCTCCAATAGAGGCTTGGACGTGATATTTTTAATTAATGCAATTTCATAGTCTTCCTCCGTTCCTTGGTATCTGAAATTTCATCCCGTGCGCCTAACAAACTGTCTCGGAGGCTATATGAACAAATGCACTCTATTTGCTATGACTTTCAAATGTACAGATGACACTATATATTGTCCTACGAGATGAAATGTACAGCGGGCGGACTTTCTTACGTGTGCAGTAAAAAAATGTGAACAGAAAGAAACATGAAGATCAGCAAGAGAACCAGAAAACTCCACATTTCTCGGTAATCTGACCGTCTCGTCTGCCCGGTCGCCCGCCCACCCGATAATCTGAACCGTGTCATCGTTGGAATTCCCATGCTAGTTCACAAAGGGTATTTAAAACTCCTACTGTAACCCCCGCTCGGCCGCCTCCTCCTCAATCGACATAAGTCGATCGTGCCGTGCCGCCTCTCCAGTGCTCTGTCTCGCCACCGTCCACACGCCATAGCTCCATCCACACACACGCCATAGCTCCATCAATGCCGTTGCGCAAGCCCTCAGTTGGCCTCATCGCCCTCCACATCGTGCGACGTCGACGCCAGCAATCATGGCGGTAAGGCAGCACCCCACGTCACATTTGCTGGCGCTCCCTGATGAGCTAGCCATTGAGATCACCAGCCACCTTGCTGCGACCTCGAAGTGGCCCATGGACGACCTCCACAGCCTATGGGCGACCTGCTCGTCCATGCGCCGCATCTACATGTTTCTAGCCTGACACGGGCTAGGGTGGAACAATGTCGGCAACTACTATGCCCTCATTTCTAGCCTGACCCAACTCGGTAACCCAAAGGCTTGCTTCCTCACTGGGATACCAATGGTATTTGAGGAAACCCATAGGCCCCGGCCATGCCTCAATGATCTCACCTGTGCCGCCGATGGTGGGCACAATCTGGAGGCCTATCTGGTCACCATATTGCTCTATAGGCACAATGGCGATGCCCGCGATGACGACACTATGAGGCCGTACATGAGATGGGTCAAGGGCAAGGAAGAATCATGGGCGGCGGTGGCGGCGGACCAATGAGTAGGTGGCTATGCAACAAGAGGTGTGTGGTGTGCCACCACGAGGCGGCCACTGAGCTGATCCACGAAACGAGGTGGGCCTAGGGCAGGTTGTCGCTGTCGCCACTAGCATAGGCGTGCGGTGATCTTCTAGGCCTCGTTTCGCTAAAATTTGGCTTATACTGATGCTTATGCTAATTTGTTGTGAGAGAAAAACACTGTGCATTCGCTAAAAAGTACTACCGAAGTAGTTCGAGCTCCTGAAATATAGTGTATTCTGCAGCTTTTGATTTTCTGTTGTTTTGTTTCAATTTTATTTGTTTCCTTTAGGGATTCAATGAAAGTACTCGTACGAAATAGGTTTCCCTGTATAACGTGAGATGTGTCTGGCCCGGTCAGATTTATTATGCTTGGACTTTCTTGCGTGTGCAGTAAAATTTGAATAGCTATGTGGCTCCTCCTTTAGGCAATAGATCGACGCGAGACTTGATCGGATGAATTTCGTTATGCATGTTTACCGTACTACAGATCAGAAAGAGAGCCAGAAAGAAACCTACAGGCAAAACCAACCAGCAAGGGCTAGAAACTGGCTACCAAATCGAAAGCAAAAGCAACAGGAAATCGAAAGCTATAGAATAAACTATATTTGAGGACAAATTTCAAAAGCCAGAATACACTACATTTCATAGAGTGAAATTACTAGTCTCCTTTTCCAAATTCCCATTCAAAAAAATGAATTTCTTGATGAAGCCTACAGTCCTCGCTGCAATACACAGCCCTTCCTTCCCATCTATCTTCGTCGCTGCAAGCGCTGCCTACATAAGGAAGATTGTCGTGCACCTGCGTTGGCGGCATCAGCAACAACCGTCCCCATGTCATATTGTAAATCACCTTGACGGCCGGGCGGCGGCACAGCACACCCCCCTTGTTGCTTAGCCACCTACTCGTTGGTCTGCCGCCACCACCGCTCGCTGCCACCGCCCACAATTCTTCCTCGCCCTCGACCCATCTCATGCATCGTCTCGCAGTGTCGTCGTCGCCGGGACCACCATTGTATCTATAGAGCAATATGGTGACCAAATAGGCCGCCAGATTGTGCCCACCGTCGGTGGTGTGGGTGAGATCATTGAGGCATGGCTGGGGGCTATGCTTTTCCATGAATATGGTTTGCATCCCGATGAGGAAGCAAGCCTTTGGGTTATCGACTTGGGTCAGCCTAGCAAGGAGGGCGTAGTAGTTGACGGGGTCAGCCCCCGTCCTCCCGCGTCTAACCCGATCCAGTGCCAGACACTGACTGACAGCAGAGTCACCGTAGATGTGGCGCATGGATGAGTAGGTCACCCATAGGCTACGAAGGTCGTCCATGGGCCAATCCGAGGTCACAGCGAGGTGGCCGGCGATCTCAATTTGCACATCGGTGGGGAGCACCGTCAGCGACATGATTGCCGGCATGGATGGAGCTACGGCGTGTGGACGGCGGTGAACCGAAGGGTTGGAGAGGTGGAGTGGCGTGACTATGTTCATTGAGGGGGAGGCAGGGGAGGCGGCTGAGCAGTGGTTATAGTAGTAGTTCTCTAAATACCCTCTACGAACTAGTGTAGGAACTCGTAACGACGACACGGTTCAGATTACCGGGTGGGTAGGCAACCGGGTGCATTGAGTGTACATTGTCTCCAATCTCATGAGTCAAAACATGAAACGGGGGATGCCAACCAACTACAAAGCCTCCATCGCCGCGTCCTGTGGGAGAGCAACCATTAGGCTCACCTCTTTAACCATCGTCGTGTCCTGTGGGAGAGCAACCGTTTGACTCTCTTTAAAATGACCAGTAGGTTGTAGAGAGCACCACCAACTGGGGTATTCTCTCATACATACATACCAGTACACATCACATCACCTCCTCTGATCCTTACTCACCAACCAATCCCTACTCACCGGCGGCGCATAGAGCGAGCAATGGGGCACTGGTCATCTAGTAAGTATTCCACCGACAATGAAGACGAGGATGGCGAGGAGGTGAATCAACCGACGCCGAGCCCCGAGCGCGAGGAGCCCATCGAAGACGACGGGGAGCCCACCGACGATGAGGAAGAGAAGGCGCCACAGGCGGCAAAGGAGGCGGAGGAGGAGGAGGAGGAGGCGCTGGCGAAGAGCAATAAGAAGCATAGGCTCAACCCTCCATCCCCCAACATGATCATGGAGGACGAGGATGACTCCTCGTTAGAGTAGGACGAGGAGGAGGGCGGCGACAACGATGACGGCGGAGGCTGCGACATCGATCAGTAGGTTTAGTTAATTAGTACAGTAGCAGTAGGTCTAGTACTAACTAGTAGTAGTACAATGGCAGGTGCGTTGTAGTGCACTTTTGGTCTATTTCGAATGGCCTCATGTACCCAGATAAATATTAGGAATTAGGAATCAATATAATGGCGGTTTTAACTATTTTGAGTGCTTTCAATGTATTTTGGAATGTGCTTTTGATGAGGGTGCACAGGTAATGGCTTTCTTTGAACAGTGAACAACATTGCGACAAAATGAACAAACTGGTATAAACACTGAATAAACAAGAGCACTGTCAATTACAGATTGAGATACATCATCATTATTGGCATCCAAATACATACCACAATTAACTAAGTTCAAACCATCGCCTAACTCATCTTATTGCCCTTCTGCGTCTGCACCATTTTTTGCATGTCCGGCCTGTGGTAAAACGAGAGGGGTGGACTGTCCTTTGGTTGTTGATTTTGCATGTCCAAGATAAAAGAGTTGGCCAGACACCTAATAATGGTCTGGCCTCATCTAATACAACATGGCCGGACTGTGCTTTGGTGGCATACAAGATTAGGCACCTATTCCTAGGTTGGTTTTGCAGAGCTAGGCATGGCTACATGCATAATAAGAGGAGAGCAGTGCTACTGGAAAGATAACATAACATCAAACTAGACTTCATATATATATGTGGAGTACAGCAATGATACGAGTTCAGACTATATAACGATGCCTTCATCGACCATAATAAGAGGAGAAACGTGCCACACTAGTCATACAACTACTACATAAACATACTAGTTCTAACTATAGATGATTAACATGACTTAGTAGTAGTAATGAGCACCAGGCAGCATACTCGTCCTAACTACAAATGTTTACATGACTTGATACTACTAATTAATTCAATGAACGGTGCCATCCCATAGCTCTAAGCAAGTCATGCAACAAGGGTACCAACAGGCACAATCAAAATCCAACGCCTGCAAGGTAAACCTGCCTGGGTTGAACCCAGCTAACCTCTCCACCATGTCGAACTGGAGGATCACTTCACCCGCTCCCACCATGGGGCGCAAGAGCTGATCCAGAGAAGGCAAGCTGGACCATGACGGGGCCACCTCTGTAGAGCCCTCAGACATGTCCTCGACAGACAGCGAGAGGGACTGCAACATTGCAAGAGACCCGCTCCTGCCTTGGGGCGCCAGGAGCGGATCTAGCAATGGTGAGCTCAACCACGATGGTGCCATCGACGATGGCGAGGTGGACCACACCAGGAGCGACAGTGGCGACAGAACCACCGGTGCTGGTGGTGTCAACGTCATCGTTGTGGGTGATGGGGAGACCAATGCCAACCTAGGAGATGGCGTGTGGGATCATGACGGTGCCTGCAATGATGGCGAAGTGGACCACACCGGAAGCGGCAGTGGCGATCAAACCACCGGTGCTGGTGGCGTCAACGTTATCGTCGTGGGCGACTGGGAGACAAATGGCAGCCTAGGAGATGGCATGTGGGAGCACGATAGGTACCAGCAGTCAAGAAGGGTACGAACAGCCATCAAAGCAGGGCACGCCAGCGCATTGGAGGAAGCATGGACCAGAGCACAGCCATGGTTCCTCAAGGAGGACCTAGAGCGCTTCATTGGTACGGCCTTCATGGGAATCGATGGAGAGGTGGAGGTTGGGACTTTGTGAGGTAGTGCAAGGCTAAGGCTTTTGGCAACGCAAGGGGGGAGTGAGGCCAGACTTTGTACAAACAGGGACGCTAGGGCTAGAATAGGCTTCTAACGTGACCACATGATGTTCATCATTACTAGTACTATCTGAGTAGTGAATATTTTAGATGGTCGGACCTTCTATCATCCGGGGAAGTATACAGTGTAGTCCATTCTAAGCAGTCGCAGGCTCGTGGTAGCCGAGGGGTAGCAGCTAGCTAGAGATGGTTATATGGTTTCATATGTTCTGATCGTCTGCACACCCTCGACTATGTTTGAAGTTGCTGCTTTAGGAATCCAATACCATACTACTTCATGCATGCAGCCATAGACGGTGTAGCTCCTGTTTGTAGCACAGCCAATTAGGCAAAAGTTCTACTCATAGTTGAGTGCAAGAGTTACATGTCTGGTCCATTCAAATTTACGCTGCTCGGACTATCAAGCGAACATACAGTTTATAAGAAACAGGTAAACGTCATTTCATCTAATATCATAGAGGGACATGGTTGGGGGGAAAGTTGTGAGTGGGAAGGTTAGGAAAATGCAAACGGGTGAAGGAAGGGGGAGCCAGAAGGTAGGTGATTGATGCAATGCTATCGAATGAGTGAAGGGGATGAGAGTGAAGCGAATATGGTAGGAAAGCTGGACCTAAGAAGTGAATTGAGAGAAAGATCTTTTGACCACCATGACACACTTGACACCTAAATGCCTGGTGCGGTTGTGATAGGTCTTTTTTGTACTTATTTCACTCTAATCCAAGTAGTCACAGCAGTCGAGGGGCAGACTAATTGCTACTCCATATGACACTTTATTCTGTCCTACGAGATCAAATACTCAGCGGGCGGACTTTCTTGCGTTCGTAGTAAAAGTCAATAGCTATGGCTCCTCCGTTCTGCATTAGATTGAGGCGAGACTTGTTTAGATGACCTCGCACCATGGTTGTTTCAAGGTCAACAAATTTTATCGAAGACACGAGTTGGCCTCAACAGAGATCAAAGGAACTCATGAATGTTTAGCATATTATAAATCAGATCAAAGGCAACTAGAAAGAAATTTATAGCGAAAAGCAATCAATAGGGGCTACAAACCAGCTACAAAATGACCAAAAGACCTGAGCTACACCATGCTTAACAGAGTTTAACCCACCTAATACAAAGTTCAACAAAAGTTAACACCAACATGCAAATAAGAGTTCACATATTTGCAAGGGCGTCCCACAGATCAAACCTATTCATGACTACTAATACTACTGATACGTCCCACAGATAGGGTTGAGGCTGGCATGCAGGATTAGCTCCACGTCCACCTTCGCTAAGACAGTGTTGGTGGCCAGCTCGAACTCTCGACCAGATCGGCGATGTCATTGTCCTTCGATCTAGGCAAAAACCCTGCTTCGTCACCCGGACGTTCACCGCTATGCTAATATGAAGCTGGGCAGCAGCTAGCGCCATGGCAGCCCCTAACGAATGGATTCGGTCACCATGGCTCGAAGGCGAACCGACAGAGCTCGGAGGTGCTCCTCTGTGGCAACAGGATTGTCTGCAGTTTCCACGGGGAAGGCCATGTCATAGGTGGCTTGCGCGCATAGCTATAGGGTCCGGACCCATGTCCTTAGTTCCATAAGAAGGTTCTTCATGTTATGGGCCTGCTCCTTGACCATTGCCCAGTTGGCTCGCGCCTAGGAGGCCTCATTCTTGGAAACTTGAAGTGCGTCCACGCGGTGTCCACCTCACCGCGCAGCATCTCGACATTCAGCCTAGATGATGACAACAACATTTGGACCTTACGGTAATCCTTCAATAATTGATGGTAGTCTACATCGTCTGAGTATTCGCGCTCTTCTAACGATTCGCCCACTTTAGAACAAGAGGGTTGTGCGGGGCACACGGGCTCAGCGGCGGCGAGCGGCGATGGGACCACTCTCCGGCAACACCGGGGGGAAGCCCGATGATCGAGGATGGCACCGTCAAGGAGAAAGCGTTGCACAATGCAAGCCAAGTTCAAGCCCATATAGGATAAGGGGGAGAGCGATCGGATTGAGAATGCAAACGACTTATACCGAACTGACTGGCGCAGCATGGCACGAAATCACGGGTGGCTACCCCCATCGGTGGATGCCTCACGGGGACACTTTCCGAGCGCGACCACGGACAAAGAACTAGGCTCTAGGGCCAACAAGCCTTAGGACACCGTCACACCCACATGTACCTATTGAGAAAGTAGGAACATTCCAAATACTAGTTAAATTAAAAAGCATGAACACATACTAGCTAGTGTGAGCATTGCTCACATATTCTAGTTAAATGAAGATAAACAACATAAATAGCGGTACGGTGATGATCCACCTTCGAAGGGGGAACTGGTGGTGGGTCAAAGACCACGCCGACGAGAGGTCTGTTTGTCAGAGGAGGATTGCTGGCATGGAAGGCATGAGAGGCCTCCCCATCACCATGATCCCACGTGGACACTCCAATAGCTATCATCATCAGATCATCTACCCCCACCAAGTCGATGGGGATGCTCGACTCGATTGTAGGGTCCATCGCGCCCTCGAACTCACACTAGGGGTGGCCCCTCATCTTCAATGGGAGGACCCGATGGCTGAAGAAGATACGGACCACCCTCAGCGCTGTAAGTCCCCAGTCCTTTAGATCCTCGATCGCATCCAACAAGTGCAAATGCTACTATTCCGACAGGGTTGGTAGCCTCGACCACGATTCTAGGGTGTCAGGACGCAGCCAGTCATGAGAAAAAGTCAGCAGCGACAGTCGCTCATTGTTGGGGACGTAGAGCCACCTATGCTCCCAATCTAGGTCTACGGCATAGTGGCGGTCAAGGCTCAGGTAGCGCTCCTCCAATCTGGGATGAACTTTGATCGAGGCGCCCCCCATCGGACAACGACGGTGCCAAGAGTTTGTCGTTCATCAATTACACTATTCGGGCCTTGTGTGATCCTATGAAGTATAGACAAGCAGTCATGATAGTTGAGGGGCAGACTAAGGACTTGCTTCAATTTCTCTTGGTTTGTAGAGGCACGCATCATATTATAAAAACCGAATTCTGAATAAAATTATCTTTGATGCATGGTTCTTGCAAGTTCAATAAATCTTATCAAATACACGAAAATAAGATGAGTTGGGCTCAACACAGATTAAAGCCACTCATGACTACTACTACTTCTGATACAAATGTTGTGACCGAATGCACTCTGTTGGCAATAGTTTTACTCACAGCTCTATACTGTATAGTGTCTAACGAGATCAAATGTGCCGCATCCAGACTTTCTTGTGAGTGCAGTAAAATATGAACAGCTATCTGGCTGCTCCATTTTGGTGGCTCATTTCTCGACATGTATTTCTTGGAAGGCGTGCTCCTCAGAGATCGTGGAGATGTCGCCTCGCCTTACCTCCTACTATCGCCCAACATCTGCTGGAATTCGGGTCCATTGGTCGTGCGCGTCCCCTGCTATAAAAATAGAGGAAAAATAGGGGAGTCAGTACAGTTGCCTTATAACTTTGTGAACTCACCTTTCCTGCTCGCCGCCTCCTCCCTAGGACCTCGTTCTTCAAGCTTGAACCATGTCGGCGGATAAGCGTCCAAGGAAGGAGATGATGGTGTGGGACCTGGACATCACCAGGCAGGCTCTCCGCGTAGAGAACCGAAAGGTGGAGCGGCTGCAGTCATGCCTCTCTGCTGTGGAGATGGCACTTGCAGCAGCCGATAGGCAAACGGCTGGGCTAAAGCCACAGCGGGTTAAGCGCAGGTGTAGCTCGCTGGTAAGGCATTGTCATTACCATATCTTCTTGTTTTGTGTGGCACCGCACCTTATTAATTGGTATGGTTTTCTCGTTCTTGCTCTTTCAGCCATCATGGAGCAGCTGAACGCCGTGTCCGTGCTGTCGACGGGGCTGAACTTCCTTGAGCATGTTTGTGCTCTACCGATGTGGATCCAGGAGGTAGTGAGGCATGGCCTTCGCCATGGGGCTATGTCAACCCTAGCTGCCGCACACCTCCATTCAGACGTGGACTTACGTGTGGTGGAGCCGGGGTTCCCGCCTAAGCTATCGGTCCAAAGGGCTTCATAGGATTTTTTCCTATAGGATTTGGATCCTTAAAAATTCTTGTTTCTCCTCCATTCCAAAGGAGCCATAAGTTTTTTAGTTTCTTTTGTCCATTTCTCAGGATTCCATTTTGCAATGTTGGTGGGCCTCGAACAGACGGGGAGATTTGCTGCGTGAAAATTTGAATTTCGGCGAAAATTTCGCACCGCGCCGAGCAATGCCGCCAACATGCACAAAAAATTAGATGTCTCTCTTTTGCCCTCCACGCGAAAATTAGGTTTACCATGCCATCAATTTCAGACAAGGGCATTTGTGGTACTATGATGGCCACATAAAAGCACAAGGAGTCACTGTCTCCGCCTCCATCTCCATCCTCCAGCCGCCACCGTCCCTCCTCCCGCTCCAAATCCTAGCCCCATAGCCTTCCTCTCCACTCTTCAGCCACCCCCTTTGCCACCCCTCTTTGGAACCTAGGCACCATCGGCACAGCAACTCGACTCATCAATCTCCACTCTCCAGCCGCACCCTCTCTCATAGCTTTTCAAACCCTAGCCGAAGCTAGATCCCCTTCGATTCGTCGACAGTAGGTCAACTAACGACGGAAGGACCGCCTTGATGATGGTATAGGCTAGATCCGAATCCCCTACTTCGGCATCTATCATGACCAGCTAGATCCGAACCCTAGCTGGAGCCAGATCTGGTACCCCTTCGTCAACACCGGCCACACCAGTTCCATGACCATGATGACAAGACTGTTGTGCCAACGTCAAAGCATAGCCAGGGTACGTGGAGGAAAAGGTACCCAAATTTCTTTTATGATGTGTGCTGTATTGTAGTGGTTCAACCTGGGATATGTAGATAGCGATGGGGTTGCATATTTCCTATAGTTGAGTCTAGCTAACATGTGCTTTATTGGATTAATGACTTCCGTATAAGCTGTAGTTACTAGTTAGGAGCTTAATTGTATACTCTTGCTCTCTATTATATTGACATTCGCTAGAAGCTTTAGTTAATAAATACTTTTGTTATCTAGATGAATAGCCACTAACTACTTTTGAACGAGAGCGGGAGGCACAAGTCACAAAGAATCATAGGAAGATGGAAGAACCAGGGGCGGTTGTTGAGGGATTTGGTGATACAGATGAAAAAAATTTAGATTTACAAGATGAGCCAGTGGCCCTTGTAGTTGAGGTGCTTGTTCTACCTTGTATTGAGTTCGGGCGGGAGGGGCCGGGGGTAGGGGGTGTAGATAGCAATGCAATTTGTACATGCTTCCTGCTTAAATTTGTTTCTCTAATTTTAGCGTCCGTTTCAAAGAAGCCGCAGAGGAGGCTCCTTCAGTAGGACAAAAGGCAGCGTTGATATCAGTCCTAGAGGAAGGCAGTCCAAGAGAGTGAAGTCAACATGACCTGGAGAGTTGATGAAGCGACCTGATTTCCGTGAAGGGAAATCCACGGAGTCAAAGTGTAATAAGACCATTGTAGATCATATTACCCAAATTCCAGTCGAATATCACATCCACAGAGTTGAAGTGTAATAAGACCATTGTAGATCATATTACCCAAATTCCAGTCGAATATCACATCCATACAACGATAATATCATAGTACAAATAGTGCGGAATTACATAAATTATTACATCGCCGCATTGGCAAAATTCAAAAGTAGCATTCATTCAGAACAACTTGAAGATAAGATCGCCAAACTTGAGCGTAGGAACGAACCCCTCAACCGTCAAACTCCTCAGAGCTATACTCCTTAGCAGAACCTGTGTGCCAAAATTTATCAGTACGATTTGTACTGGCCACTCCCACCCTATGAGCATTGCTTTGTGGAAATTGGATGCAAGTTGGATACAATCAAAAGGAACCTATAAGGCTGGAGTTTCTTATGTATTAGCATATCAAGTACATAATAATAGTTGGTCAAGTTTTAACAACATTCACACACCCATTCCACCCTATTTCCGTCCAGAGCCAGGTTTCAATCCTAGGATCGATATACCACCATCTCCTCACCTTCACCATACCACACCCTTACCATCGCTCAGTCGACAGGCCAACTCCCTCTCGGCACTGTCTCTAGGCCCGTAGCCCCTGGCTACGTCCGAACACTCATTCCCAGGGGGCTAAGAGAAGGACACATCTCACTATCTAGTTTAAGCGAAACCCAGGAAAGGTCCATAGCTGACAAGTCGGTATATGTATCGATCGATCAACCATACACTCTGCAGAGGTTTTACATAACCACAAGATCTGCCTTCCTTGCTGACCATCATCAATTGGGCTGATTCCGACCACTTGCTAGCCTAGGATAATGCCACTCTACCATTCAGCCCTGGTACACTCCAAGTCTAGTCTGGGGTGGCTGAAACTGTGAGTCATGAGCCGAGTCCACAAGGTCTCCATGAAGTCTCGTAAGGGTGTGGGGGAAATCCTCCATGCCCCGTACCTCCCTCACACTGTCCGCTATCAACCTAGCAATAGTGGCAATATCCTACCAAGTAGTCCAGCCATCCCGCACCATATAGGGCGAGTGGTACGTAAGGCTTCTCGATGAATCTGAGTACTAGTAAGTCCTTAGGGATGACCAAGCCAGAATGTCTTCATCAGGGTTTCCATTTATCGTGCCACCGCAGCACCTCCACCATGGGCTCCTCCCATCACAGGTTCACACCCAGGGCCACCTCATATACCATTTACCCACCATAGGTATCCATTCCAAGGGTGCCCAGGTAGCACCCCATGGCAAGACTTGCCCCAGGCTCGTCGTATACTCCAACTTGGTCGACACAACCCTCACCCTCCACTCACCCAAGTCACACACGCAGCACTCTCCCCATAGTCTAGATAACTCCAGTTTCCACCATGCATCAATGTAGTGCAAGCGTAGTAGAAGTAATAAGCAATGAAATATAGTAGCAAGCGTGTAACTAGCCTAACAACAGGGTGAGCAGGGGTAAGGTTGCGTCAAGGTAAAGGCCATCAAGAAAGCATACTACCATGCAAGTCCTATCATAGTGTGAATATAACCATAAAGTAAAGTAATAGTAGTTCTATATTAGCCATGCGTAATAGGTGCTACGAGGTTGGGTGGGATGTGGCACATTCAGTGAAGTAGTCTCCGTACTCCTCACGGTACTCTCGGTCCTTGTCCGTCTGGTTCTCCTCCGAGTCTGCATACGATCGAATTATAGTCGCGTTAGCGACGCCTATAGAATAGCACAAAGAAGCAATGAAGATTCAAAAGAGCCAAATGCACTCAATCATGGGTTCATTGCGTAGAGCTCGAATTTAGATGAATTTTGGTCCTGGTCTTGTATTTTTCTGAGGTCGTATGAATTAGTTATGTATTTCCGAAGATTAAATTAAGGCTGATTAATTCAGGGTTGACACGTGTCAGACTGTGACTGGTTCACGTGGCATGTAGGGACACAGCTGGTGAGGTGGTCGGAGAGGTCACAGACATGGTCGGTGAGCTCGCCAACGTGGTCGGTGAGATCACTGAGGTGGTCGGAAAGGTTGCAGCGGTGGTCGAAGAGATCGCCAAAGTGGTCGGAGAGCTCGCCGACATGGTCGGTGAGATCACGGAGGTGGTCGGAGTGGTCACCGAGGTGGTCAGTGAGATTGCCGAAGTCCCCGACGCTAGCGTGGTTTCATCATCAGCATGACATCGGCATGGCGCCATCCGAGCTAAACTGCGGCTAACAGGTGGGTCCGAGGTCAAACGGTGTCTAACAGGTGAGGCGCGGTTCATGGTGAACCCGCCTGCGTTGGTCCATAGACCATAGAGCCAGTCTATGAAGGACTCGGTCCACTTACTCCTTCCTAGTGTTTGTTTCACATGCACCAAGTGCTCGGACATGTGGCTGGCGAGGGGAAAATCCCAATCTTCTTCCCCGTCGTGCTCCCGCCGGTGGTGAGCTCACCGGTGAGCCCCTCCAGCGGCACGGGTGTGCAATTAAGGTGGGCAAAAGCTTGGCCATGTCATAGCGGGTGCCTCGGTGAAGTTAACGTGGTGGTCGGGTGACTCCAGTTGGCTGGCCGCGGTGAACGGCGGCGTGGGTTCGTTGGCATGCATGGACAGGGCAACAGTGCTAGCGAGAGCCCAGTTGGAGGAGCGTGTGAGCTCCATGGTGCTTCTATGACCATGGCGAGTAGGTTGAAGGGCTCTGGGAGCTCTCAACGCCTCCGACAATAGTGGTTGGGGCATAGCGGAGGCGGTGGCGCTTCGACGAGGTGCGGTGCAGCAACGCAGGGCTCCGGTGGGCTTCATCCTCGGCTAAGGTGAGCGTGGTGTGTCTCTCGTCATGGCGGAGCCAGTCAGGGTGTCAATGTCGCCTTTACCATGACATAGAAGACGTGGTGGTCTCGCCACGGTTGTGCTCTGGCCATGGTGTGCACGTGCGTGCGTACGATGCGTATGCATGGCACAAGCAGAGCGCTCGGCGCTGGCATTCCCGAGCAGAGGGCTCAGCGTCGCCCCCTTTCTCCCCTTTGCTTCGCATTTCTGTTTGGCTCAATAAGAGGGTCATGGTGGTCCTTCTATGCTACCAGTTGGCTAAGCCGGAGCAAGAGCTCGTGCTCCGACGTGGTCCGTTCATGGTGTCCGAGAGGCTAGGTGTGGTCGTGCCAGTGTTCCCGAGCTGCTAGGGGTCGGTGAGGCCAGACCTTGGGCCGGTGCGCGTGTGGTGCGTGTGCAGCGTGTCTAGGAGCAGAAATGCTCCGCCTCTGCGTTCCCTAGGTGCGGGAACACGGTGGCGTTCATGGCGAGTACGGCTAGCGTGGTGAGCGGCGAACGATGTGGCTCACCGTAGGGCTCGTGGCGGTAGGATGGCGGTGTGGTGGCGAGGCGAGGCCGTGATGAGGTGATGCAGTGCCGTGCCGAGAAGCTACGTCGATGTAGCTGATCGGGGCGGTGCTCCTGGCTTCGGCGAGGTCCGGTTCTGCAGCGGCTTCCTTCTCCTCCTTGCTTCTTCCTCCTCCCTCTCTCTTGGCTTGACGCGGTGTGGTGCTGTGCCACCAGCGGCGGCGGTGAACGGGCTGAGGGTTAGGGCTCACGGGCGTTGGCTTTTATAGCCGAGCTCTAAGGGCTCCAATGGCAGACGGCGATCGGGTGGTGGTGATGCGTGCGACGCATCCGACGGCCCGCAGGCAGTAGTGTAGGCACGGCGCGAGGGGGAAACAGGGTCATGCATCTTGCATGACCCTAGGCCCGCGTCTGCTCCATGGTCGGCTCCTGGTCATGGAAGAGGTTGGCGTGGGGAGGAAGATGATCCTGTTGCTAGGGTGGCTGACGCGTGGGGTCCGGTTTGTCAGCTTGTCCCGATGCGGTGGCATGCGGTGTGTGACGGCTGACGGGCGGGTCCGGCTCGTCAGCGGCTTGTGCGCGTGCGGGCGGTGATGCTGGGCCGGCTTCGTGGGCTACGCGTGTGAAAGGGTAGGCGAGGCTTGGCTGGGCTAGCTGGGCCGGTCGAGGTAGGCTGGGCTGAGTTGTTCCTTTCTCTTTTATTTCTTTTGCTTCGATTCAAACTTAGTTAGAGTTTAAACTTGAGCTTCGAGTTATGTAGTGGGTCCCACAAGATGTTTCAATTGGTGGTCAAAATACATCCCATAAATTAGGGTTTATCATAATTATTAAGTAAGTTAGTTAAACATCTCATAAGGCAAAAAGAATCCAAATCACAAGTGGAATTAAGGATGCATGCATGATTTGTTTATTTAGGAATTTAATTACACTTGTGGCTTGAAACCAAGCTATGCTTATGGTTTTAACCTAGTTGGGTCACAACTAATCCGAGACTAGGGTTTGGCTTCTACATGTGTCACTCAACATCACATAGGGTTTAAACAAAAATTTTGTAGTTGTGATTTTTAGTGTGTGGATTTTTGGGTTGTTACAGTCCTACCCCCTTAACAGAATCTCGTCCCCGAGATTAAAGCATAACGTACTTTTTGAAGAGGTAAGGATATTGTAGCTGGAGGTCAGACTCTTTCTCCCATGTTGCTTCTCTCTCAGTGTGATTGCTCCATTGGATCTTGCACATAGGAATAGTTTTGCTTCGGGTCTCTTTGGTATCTCTACCCAGAATTCTGATAGGATGTTCTTTATATTCAAGTGTATCTTGAATGTCAAGTGTATCAGTTGGAACTACTTCATCGGGCACTCTCAAACACTTGCGTAGCTGTGAGACATGGAATACGGGATGTACACCCGCCAATTCCTCAGGTAGCTCATGTTTGTAGGCGAGCTTTCTAATCCTCTTGCAAATCTTGTATGGGCCAACCAATCTAGGGGCAAGCTTTCCTTTCACAAGGAATCTGACAGTCCCATGTTGTCGCAGAACCAATCAATTTATAAGAGTACAAGTACAATGGCGTTCCGCAAGCGGTCGCACTGTCATACTTGAACCCATATAAACCCGGTAGTCCGTCGAGTACCACGACGGGTCTCGATAAACGATTTACAACAACCAAGATCGTACATGATTCAACATACATGCCATATATTACATAAAGTTCACAGATACATTTCATCATCAGAGTATGAAATCAGTTATTACAAACCGAGTTTGATAGATAAAGCAGAAGCAATTAAGTTTGAAAGTAAAGTTTCCAACATAGTTTGATACAGGGCCAAGATACGATCACGGTCCACAAAAGCATGTAGAAGGATTAATAAGAAGCCTGCCCAAGGCTTACTCCTCATCCACAGCGGGATAGAAGCAACTCTTGCAATAACCATGATACACAGTGCCATCTGCAACATGGGAAATAAAACCCTGAGTACGAGAAGGTACTCAGCTAGACTTACCCGTCATAAACCAGAAATAAAATGACTCCAAGGATTATGCGAGGCTGTATAGGTGGAGATAGCTTGACAACATTTTGCATAAAAGCAATTGACTTATTGTACAATTAAGATTCCTTTATCAATTACTTATAACTATCCATCTCTAGATTAGCAACTATCCTGTGCCAAACATGTGGTATATCAATTTAAAAGCATACAATAGTAACCATAGCAGATATTGAAATTCCATATTCATCCGAACCATCATGTTCCATAACACAGTTACTACGATGTTGGGACTAGCCAAGTTTCTCACTATCCGGGAGAGACGGCGATTCGAATCGATTTCAACCAGCTGGGAATTTATTCCTAACACAAACCCAGGCATACCGCGCGAAGGCAGCCTTAGGTCACCTTTGGTACAACTCAGGTACACATTTCGTGGGTCCGTACCGCGCCGCACAATCTGGGACACCAGATTCTAGGACGTTCAGGCCTAGCCTGCCCTTGGTCTCAGTCTGATCGCCCCCCACAAGGAGCGCACAACAGAACGGGTCCCGGCCTGAGTTGAGCTACTCGGCTTCGCGGTCGGAATGAGTTATCCGGCCAGCTAAGTGATAGGCATGCGTTCAATCTTGTCAGAAGCACCAACAACGGTACGGTCCTTAATCGACACAGACGGGGATAGATCCACACCCAAGACCTCCATGTCTTATTGCTTCTCTATCGACATCCCGCCCGGTCTCCATTTACATTACCCATGGTTCTTTTCCACGATAGCAAATATAGCCAACCGTGCTCCGGTATCCACCTATATCTCGCAGGTGACAGGAAATCACCCGACTTCTACCGGTCTAAGCATGGCTAAGCATATATTCGATCCTGGACCTATACCGGTTAAAGGTGTAATAGCTGGACAAGGAATTTATATGCATCAAGTGGTTCCATTCAACTCTTATAATCTAATGCATCAATCATAAGTACTTAAGTAATCATTTGTAAAATACTGGGAGACTTAGAATGCTCCGGGGCTTGCCTCGCAGAAAGGAAGTGGGGCGGTTATCAGGACACTCCGGAAGCTCTTCAGGATTCTGCTCCTCACCTTCGGGAGCTGCGACTTGAGGATTCTCCTGCTGGTCCCCTTCCTCTACTTCGTCGAATTCCAGCAATGTTATTTCTTCCTCCGATCCTAGATGCATGAATATGGCATAAGATATTGCGAATGCATACATGCGTACAAGTATAAATTGATGACATAGGATGAATGCATTCGTATAAGTATTCTTAACAGCATGGTGTTAACAAATGCATCATATTTTACCGAGTAGCTGCATATCTCTCTTAATTACTTAATCAAACACATTTACAATTCATTCACTACACACAAAATCAGCAGCTGCTGGGTTTACTCATAACTGAAGTTCTACTTATCCAAATGCTGTGATATTAGACTTTCTGGAAAGCTTATAAAATTGTCTACAACTCTTATTTAATCACCAAAAGCTAATTCCTACTTTCTCTTAACCAAAACATACAATCAATCCAGCGCTGTCCAGAAATCCCCGAGAACAAGCAATTTCGGAAAGGCTAACTTTAAACATCTGTGACTCCTAAACCGTTTGACCTATGGTCCTGAAATTTTAACCCAAGACATATAATGAAGTTATCTACAACTTTTTTATTAACTATTTTTACAGCAAACATCATTTTTATCATGCAACTTATCAAACTCCAGAATCTGTTCGGAAACTATTCTAATTCGCATTACAATGTAACAATACTTCTACTTCATATAAGTATTCAAATTTTTACAACCCAAAGTCTACCAACAGTTTAAGTATACCAAATACATCCAAGAAAATATAATGGTGAAGCCCAAACTATTTATTTATATGCCTTTATTATTTTATTTAGATACATAGGTTAAATAATAAACATATACCAAATATGCATCATAATTTCTCAGAAAATTACAGTGGCTTACTAGTGCTACCAATAGACTACTGTAAAAGTTTCATGCCATTTTACCAAGAAAACATCCTATACAAAAATGACAAGGCAGCAAGGCTTGAATTAGCATAAATAGAAAACCCTATTAAAAAGTGTCAAGCAACAGATTTCCTATTTTTCTTAGCATCCATATACTACTAGGATAACCTCCAACAAATTTCATGAATATTGGATTCCTAAATAATTTATAAAAATTCACACAAGGATCTCCTAATTATGAAAGAAAAATCTATAACTACAAATCTATGCATGCACTGATCCTCAAATTTTTACCAGAGCTCATACATGTCAAGAATAGCTTACCACAAAAATTTCATAATTTTTGGAGCACAGGAACTCTAGATATAAAATAAACAAATTTGCATGCATTCAAAAACACATTTCAAATCTCTATTTAAATCTTCCAAAAATTCTACTGTAAATGTCAAGAATATATTTTTTCTAAATACTACACTTCCTGAGGAACACTACAAAATTTATTTCACACTTTTTGAATCTACATAGCTCAACTTATCAAATTTTCAAAGTGGCACATGAAACAGGAACAAATGAACTATCTTCTGTACTGCTGTCACTGACCCACTGGACAGTCGGCCCCATCAGTCAACGAGACAAAACAGAGCACGACGGCGCAGCTCGACGCTGCGCGGCTGGAGCTCGTTGACGACGAGCTTCACTGGCGATGGCATCTACACATCATGTGTAACAGAACCGACCAAATCATAAGAACGTTAGTACAAAAACAATCACCGAAGCGATCAAATTCCTGTACTTAAGCTCCCATAATCCCGGTAGTCCAGAAATCACGAAGGATTTCAACCAACTCTCGACATACAAACCAAGATCGTAGTGATTCAACACAACACATCATCCGTTACAACATTTCATAAGTAGCATTCGGATTACATCCATCAGAGTTCAAATAAAATATTACAAACCAGGTTCAAATTTGCGGAAGCAACATAGTTTAGTACATAACTTCATAGTTTCAATTACATTGCCAAGTCTGAGTCATGTCCCACAAAAGCATTATCAGGTACGAGAACTAGTAGAGACCGCGCCCAATGGCCTAGTCTTCATCCCCAGCTGGGAGAAGGCAATACTTGCAGCAACCAAAGTAGAACTGGTCATCTGCAATAGGTGGGAGATAAACCCTGAGTACGAGAAGGTACTCAGCTAAACTTACCCGACAAAACCAGAAATAAAAGACACCAAGGATAATGCAAGGCTTATGAGGTGGGCTAGCTTGACACAGTTGCATAAAAGAGCTTATGATTATAGTAACCAATTTAAACTTAGTATCAAGCTTATCATCATTTACCTGTCCACTAGATTAGCACCTGTACTAGAGCACTCACTTATTAGGAGCAAACAATATTAACCATAGCAGGTATAGTAAGGCTGTCATCATCATATCATCATTTCCGAACCATTATATTATTAAGTGTATCTACATTGGAGATAAGCCCGTCAAGTTCTCACTAACCGGGAGAGACGGCGACTCGAATTTTATTACAACTCAGCTGAGGGGGTATTCCTAACTCTCACCCTGGCATACTTTGCAAGGGTAGCCGTGGGTCACCTTTGGAACAACTCAGGAACCAAATTCGCGGGTTCAATCAGCACCAGCACTCTTAGGGATTACCCTTCTGCCAGGACGATCAGGACTTTTAAATCACCTGCCCTTGGACTCACGCCTACGGCTCCCTTCTGAGGCGCACTTTATACTTATCAACTCCCGGCCTGAGGTGAGCTACTCGGCTTCGTGGTCGGTCACTAGACCCGGCCAACTAAGAGAGAGGCATGCGTTCAACATGAACAGGAAAGGCTCCAAGATTCAGTCCTTAATCGACACAGACGGAGTCACTGCAAACCGGCAAGCCTCTGTCTGGTCTTCATTTCAATTAAGACTGGTTCTTTTCCACGATAGCAAATATAGCCAACCGTGCCACATGTAGATTTCTATATCTCGCAGGTGACAGGAAATCACCAGACTTCTACCGGGTTTGAGCAAGGCTAAGCACTACACGAGCCTGAGCTACATAGGATTTAGGGTATCAATATCTGGACAAGGATTGGATAACCAATGCAGCAAGTGTTTGCATCCAACACCTAAACTTAATGCAACAATATATATATATGTAACAATAATACTGTAACTGCATTTCGGAAATTAGGAGGCTTAATATGCTCCGGGGCTTGCCTTTCACAAAGTTGCATGGCGCGGTGATCCGGGCACTCAATGGCGACCTCGTCTGGCACTTCTTCCGAAGGCTGCACCTCCTGAACCTCGGGGGTCGGCTGCTGTTGCTCGCTCGGTTCTTCGAATTCCAGCAGTGTTACTCCCTCTGGTACACCTATTGCATGCCGATGCATGAGATAAATATCATGGATGCATAAGGAATGACATGATGCTCATGATGAATGAATCACAGTAAGTGTTTACGAAAGCATCACGGGACACCCGTTTATCGAGTAAAATAGCCCTATTCAAATCACTTTAAGCATGTATCTAACTTAACTTAAAGAACAAGATCAACTTACCTAACTTGCATAACCTAAGATAAAGATGCTCATCTTCGGTTAAAGGCCTAACACCTAGGAACATTACCACAAACTTAGAAATAGTAAAGGCATACATAAATCAACATTTAAAATTTCATATGCACACAAATAGTCCCTTAATTCAATCACAACCAGAGTTCTACAAATCCAAATGACTTGCAAGAGGACATTCTGGAAAGCTTATGAAATTCTCTACAATTCATTTGTAAACATCAAAGCATGATTCTTAAGTTAACCAAATCAAATTCCAGTAAACCTAGAATCTATCCCGCAATGACAGGGTTACTAACTTAATTATTTGATGATGATGCAAAAGCCTAATTTGACCAAACCAAGTTTACCAGCTTGTTACACATACCAGAGGAACACTAGAAAGTATAATGCCAACTTCTAAATAAATCATTTAATATCCTTTTCTAATTTATTTAGTTAATTAGGTGATTAAAGCAACATATAGTAAAACTGTTCATAAAAATCTACAAAAATTACAGTAGCTATCTCATGCTTCACATAGACTACCATAAAAATTTCAAAGCCATTAAGCAAGCAGAACTTGCTATATCCAAAATAACAAGTGGCATGCCTATTTTTAGCATAATTAGGAAACCCTAATGAAAAGTGTCAAGCAACAGATTTCACATTTTTCCTAGCATCATTTTAGCATAATAACCTTACTCACCAAATTTTACCTATACTAGATCTATAGAAAAATTATGAAAATTCACACAAGATCCACCTATTGATAAAAAGAAATTCTATAACTCAAAAAATATACATGCACTAGCTCTGAAATTTTAACCAGAGATTCTACTAAGCAATAATAGATTACCCACAAAATTTTATCATTTTTGGACCACAGAAACTCAAGATAAAATTCAAACAAGTTTGCATGTATCCAAAAACACATTTCAAAGTCCTATTTAATTCATCCAGAATTTCTAAAACATGTGCTCATATGATATTTTTATTAAATACTAGACATGACCAGGAACTTAACAAAATTGGAACCATAACATTTGGATCTACCAAACTTGAGTTACACATTTTTGAATCTATACCCAAAACTGTGAAAAACAATTAACCAAAACAAAAATGGAAAAACCTACACAGCTACTGGGCCAGCCCAAAGGTCACGGCGGCCCGCGAGCAACGCTGGCGCAGCCTAGACAATGGCGCGGCCCACGCTGGGCTCCCGCCTCAGCCACGGCGACTGACGGGAGGGGCCCGCGCGTCAGCGAGACAGTCAGGGGAAAGGAGCGGACGGCGGCGTAGTTCGTCGCCGGTGGCTTCTCCGGCGAAGGCAACGGTGCTACTACGGTCAACTCACTCGTGCGCATCTATTGGTGCCCTCAATCGCTTCTATGGCCGTGGCTACAGGGTTGGCGACGAGCACGGCGGAGCACGTCCGCGGCATGTCCGACTCCGGCGAAGGCTACGGCGCTACGTCTCGAACGTGAGGCTCTACGAGCTTCAACAGTGCACCTAGGATCTAGCGCGAGGCAGAGGAGGGGATGGGAGGGTCACGGTGGCGGTTGTTCGCGTGGAGCAACAACACCGGCGAGAACAGCCATGGCGGCGGTGGGACGAAGCTGCGATTTTTCCCTTACCACGGCGCAATCGGACCGACGGTGGGGTGAAGGTAGAGGAGACCACGGCGAGGCTACTGACGGACTGGGCAACCCATTTTTGCGGTGGCGAGCGCGCACGACAATGGCAACGCGCGGTCGGTAATGGCGGACGGCTGCTGTGGCTTGGCGCAGCGCGCGGGGAAGGAGAAAGGAAAAGCAAATGGCGCGGCGAGTGCGTCGGGCAGGCGCGTGGGGTGCTCTTGTCATGGCCAGCAGCGCCAGGAGGCACGCGGCGTGTGGCAGCATGCTCAGGTTACCGACGACGCGCGGCACACACGCGTCGGGCGTTTTCTGAAATTGGTCAGTCACTGTAGCATCCATTCAGACGAAGAAAACTGACTGACAGCGTTATTTCAACGTGTCAACACGGCTAATCTACTGCACCTTTGCAAAAATGGTGTATATGAAAAATGTAGGTCTACCATCCATCTACAATTTCTCTTCAAGGACCATTCCCTAATTCGCCATGGATCAGCAGTTACATGAAGCCAAAGTGAGCTTGATGCAACTGAAAATGTAACTACGACTTAGAATATTTTCTAAGTGTGAAATCAGCATGAAATACTGATTTGCAGGCCATGTTTGACCATGTTCCACCAACATTTTCATGAGTTGGCCATAAAACAACTTTTGTTCCTTGACAAATTAGCTACAACTTTGGTAAGGAGTGCACAGCCATGCAAAGTCTCTAAGTGGGACTTTTGAATTAGTCAAACAGTGACACTCCAAGGGTCAATTCTAGTCAAACCTTCACTTGAGGGCATTTTGGTCATTTTGATCTACATGAACAATGTCCCAACAAGTAACCTAAGTGTAGTTAAGGTGTAATAGACCATGATCAACCACTTTACAAAATTGTTATACCACTTCTAAAGATCACATGTGATAAAGAAATTAAAACAAGCAATTCATTCATATGTTTCAATTCCATGTTTCACATGTTTCATGACCTTGTGGTTATTTTATACGTGTCACATTTCTACCATGTTGCCATGTTTCATGGTATAAGAAACTCAGGTTGCATTCACATGTTACACCATTACTATTCACAACACTCAAGTATGAAACATACACAATTGGAAAATGTTGCATATGCATGTTTCGGTAGCAAAGGCATGATGAGATAGATGATGCACATGTTTATGAAATGAAATGCAATTAGTGGAAGCCAAACACCTAGGGTGTTACAACATGGTCCCCACTACCTCCCGGACCTATTGACCTACTTGACCGAGCCTATCGTCGGAGCTAAGCACGGGGACGGCATTCATGGCGGCACGGCGGAGCTGGGCAACGGCGCTACGCCGGCGGAGACCACGGCGAAGCACTATAAGGCGCGGAAGAGCTTCCATGGGCTCAGGCGAACCTAGCGCGCAAGGTTGCATGGCCGATGGTGGAGGGAGGTGCCCCAGCCACGGTGACGGGCGTGGTGGGGATGCTCCGGCGAGCTCATGCGCGGTGCTGGAGCTTACCGAGCACAGTCAGCAGGCATGGGGGAAGGAGGCGAGTCACGGGGGTGCTGGTGGAGCAGCTGTGGTGGTGGAGAAGCGGCGAGGGCAACCTGGCATCGGTAATGGTGACGACGGCGCTCGGTGCGGAGGCGGCGGCTGCTGCGGGCGAGGAAGGAAGCCGAGGCGAGGTGAATGGCATGCGTGGCTGAGTGCGGGCGGTAGCTGGGAGTGAAGTAGCGCGCGTCTGCCTGCCTTGGCCACGCTGGGCAGGGCGCCAGTGACGCGCGGCCGCTATGGACCTCCATGCGGCACGTGTGGCCGCTGCGGACCTCCACGCGGCACGCGATGCCTGAAGCCAGTCGGCCATCGAGCTGGGTAATTCAGTTGGTTCAGAGTCCGCGAAGAAGCCTGACAGCGCGTTTTTGCAAAGCTCGATCTTCCAATACGTGAAGAATTAGCGCGCATAATCTAAACCGAAATTGTAGACCTATGTTCCAGCTCAAATTTCTATTCAAGGACCCAGTGCTAATTCGCGACCAGTGCCGAGAAAAATCCATCCAAAATCGAGCTTGTCAGCTATCAACCGAAAAGACTTGGTGAAATTTGCTGAGTGTTGAAATCAGTGCTTTGATGATTTTTGTGATCCAAATTCAATCATGTTAGAAGCTAAATCAGTCAATGACCTAAAAATAAAAGTTGTTCCCCATGCCAAACACTACAACTTTGCTTTAGTGATCTCCTCCATGCAAGGTCTCTAACACCTAGTTCAAATTTGGTCAAACATGTCACATTTAAATGATGATACACTTCAAGGCATGGCTTAATGACTTAATTACCCCTAACCATGAATATCAAAGTTGTTCATAATGATACTCTAAACATGTTTAAGCAATTTGCAAGGTCATTCAATCATTTCATGTAGTAGTCACTCATAGAGCTATTTAAAGTAATCACATGAAACAAGACTTAAGGGCTTGATCATGGAAAGTGACATTCATGAACCATGTTCCATTTGCTAACCTAAGTATAGCTAAGGTGTTTTAGTGACTAACACTACCCACTTGCATTCATTTACACATGATCCTATGCATATATTCCAAGAAATACGAGATAACAAGCAATGTTTCATATGTTTCGATCAAATGTTTCAATTGTAAATGATGGTTTATGAATGCTTGATGCTCATGCTCATGTTATGCAAGTCAAGTTATGCAAGGCTAACACCTGAGGTGTTACACACGTAGCGGGGATACCTTGAGATAGATGAAGTCTCCCACATTGAACTCAAGTTCTCTTCTTCTTTTGTCAGCATAGCTCTTGTATCGACTTTGAGCAATTCTCAAATTCTCCTTTACTTGAGCAACTCCTTCAGCATCTTGAATCTTAGCGGAATCAAAGAACGATCTTTCTCCCGGTTGGGACCACATCAAAGGTGTCTTACAAGGTCTGCCATACAAAGCTTCAAATGGCAACATCTTGATACTAGCTTGGTAGCTGTTGTTGTAAGAGAACTCTGCATAGGGTAAGTGTCGATACGGGACCCATGGGGTTTCCCACAGAGAAGAGAGAAGAAGACCTAGTCCAACTAGGATTCCCTACATGTAATCCTACTAGAACTAGTTACACATAATCCTACTAGGATCTCTACTTTGTAACCGACTAGGACTCCTGCCTCTCCTAGACTATATAAAGGAGGGCAGGGGTCCCTAGATCGGGAGCGACAGACATAACCGACATACCTCGCAACACAACAAATAGCGCAGGGCGCACAACCACAACAAATAGCGCAGGGCGCAATATACTATCCACACCAGACTGGACGTAGGGCGCCGTGACTTTCCGGCATGCCGAACCAGTATAAATCGTTGTCTCCCTGCGTTTACTACCGAGTTCCTACAAATGCCGATACCCCTCCGAACAAATCACCGTCCCGGGTACTCCCGTGGCGGGTTGCCGGTGGTAAAACATCGACAGCTGGCGCGCCAGGCAGGGGTTCTCAGCGCTTTGCGTTCGAGAGCTCGGTGGACCTTAAGATCAAGACATGCCGCGACTTTCGTCGGCTCCCGTCGACAACTCGCCGTAACTCTAGTCGATCTTGTCAACAACTCGCCGTGTTCACACTCATCATCACCATCGTTCGAAGAAGAAAGTCGACCGGTCCTACTCCGATCAACACCAGATGCAGGGTTCTCGGCCTCAACGACCACAGATAGATGTGGCACCCGCACGGAACTCCGTCAGAACGCAAGCAATCGTAAGGCTACGAACAAAGCAAGCTTGCAACACGCAGAAACAAGGATTTCCTGCAAAAGTCAACCAAGTCACCGTACAAACCAAAAGGGATTAGCAAGCGTCAATTATGGAAATAGTTTTTGAGCCGCACTCGGATACGACCACCAAGAGTCCAAGACCGTATACAATCACAGATATCGTGATACGTTTCAAATTGCTTTGAAGCCACGAGCAAGAGAAGGAAGGAAGCATGCAAGCAAGAAAGCACCACACGGCAAGCAACTATTCTACCAAAGGAATTACATCACACGTCACCATCCATACGACATGCACATATACAGCTCATCTTCACGTGGATTCAAGTCCAACCCAGAAACAAGTCCTACTCCTACTCGAACAAGCAACAGAAGTTCGTACAAGTCCAGAGCCAATTCTATCTAAGACAAGTACCGAATCAGTGCAGAACAGAGGAATATCAGGTTACGATGTCGTACCAAAAGAACTCGACTACATCAAGCGCGGAAGTAGTCCAAGCCTGAAGCGAGCGATCCGTCCGATGACTCTGATCCAGAAACAAATTGTACTGCTACAACTTCATATACGAATACATCACGGACATGCAAGAAGCTAACAAAGGAAGCAAGCAAGCAAAGCCAAAGGTGTTTGTGCATTGATTTATACATACGACATGCTCATACGAGAGAAGGTCAAGAAATACAAGCTATACGGTCAATAAAGAGAAGGCCACCTACAGCAAGCCGACAAGTCATGAGCAAGCAACCAAATTAAGGAACCCGCAACACATTCCGAGTTGTTTCGAGTACTCGACATGACACCACTCGTCTCGTTAAACTCATCAAGAAACAACTAGGACGAGCTGTCCGACGACTTCATCATGTTGTTTGACTACATCAAGCAAGTTGTTGACCCATGAGGGTAGCTAAAAGCTAACACCAAACAAAAAGCAAAATGGTGAAAACATGCTCCGAGCATCCCGGTAGAGAGCAAAATAGTGAAAAGACGCTTGAGCCCACCGACGAGGGTAGCTAAAAGCTAACACCAAACAAAAAAGCAAAATGGTCAAAAACATGCCCGAGCATCCCGGTCGAGAGCAAAATAGTCAAAAGACGCTTGAGCCCGCCGATGAGGGTAGCTAAAAGCTAACACCAAACAAAAAGCAAAATGGTCAAAACATGCATGCTCGAGCATCCCGGCCGAGAGCAAAATAGTGAAAAGACGCTTGAGCCCGCCGATGAGGGTAGCTAAAAGCTAACACCAAACAAAAAGCAAAATGGTCAAAACATGCTCGAGCATCCCGGTAGAGAGCAAAATAGCTGAAAACACGCTTGAGCCATTGATGAGGGTAGCTAAAAGCTAACACCAAACAAAAAGCAAAATGGCCGAAAACATGCCTGAGCATCCCGGCCAAGAGCAAAATAGCTGAAAAGACGCTTGAGCCCGCCGATGAGGGTAGCTAAAAGCTAACACCTAAAACCAGTCGACCGAAATTGAACTTCAAAAGACCCTCCAGCTCTTCATTCCGAAAAGCAAGAGGCTCGGGGGCTACATCCAGATAGGAATACTTTTTCCTCAGAAAAGCACAAGCGCCACTCAAGAAAGCACTTTGGATGTCAAGTTTGTCAAGGCAACATTCTATGCCGAGTCATTTTACATAGCGCAGGCGAAAGGTTGTCAACACAAAGATCTACATCTAACAAGTCATAGCGCGGACAAAGCACTCGATGGATCACAAAAGAGGAAGAAAAGAAAAGTACTCGACAAATCGAGGGATTTCATCGTGATAACGCATGAGTTGTTTACGTAGGCGTAGTACAACCACGACATGCACATATGACGTCACGGGAAGCAATAGCGAGCAAAAGATTAAGATATATGCATATATACACTAAATACACATGCACATACGGATCTGCATGAGGAAGCCATCAATTTACTGGACACATAAATCATGATGGGACACGAACGATCCAACAAGGTGCAAGCACACGTCAAGTCATATACAGTCATCATCACATCTACAACTCCGAAATATCAAAGCCAAATCGTAACCAAGCCACGAGCAAAGAAGCTATCCGAGACCAAAGATAGCAACTCGTCTGCTCAATGTCCGACTACTTCGAACACACGAGATGTCCAACTGCGCATCAAGACGGATAACAAGCAAGCCAAGATCGACTACTCGGACAAGGAGTCCGAGTACTTTGATACGATTTAAGCAAGAAGAACACGCGATCTACATAACAACTCGGATCACGGAAGCCAAGCCAAAAGAGGAAGGCACACAAGAAAACCCAAAGTCTGCGGGCTAGACAAAAGTACACCGAGTCTGCATGAACGCAAAAAGTTAAGATGAACTCGAATACGAAGACCTCAGCATGAACGGTACAAAATCAAGATCAACTCGGATACGGAGGACTGACCATGAAGCAAGACGAACGACCAAAGAAGTAGGCAAGGCCAAGGCGTTTGTGCACTATTTATGTATGTGCATGCACGTACATATCAAGGCTCGTACATGATGCGTACATTCCTGCCGACAAGCCGTTTCTAGCTGGCCAACAAGCAAGCCATCCGATTGGAAGCAAGCGAGCCACTACAACAACCGCACGACTCTGCCATGCGATGCTCAATGACTACCTCGACTACTACTCGTAACCAACAAACTAGTCGGTGATGAGTTCCGAATGCTCGATGTGTCTACAACCAACTGCTTTCGGACGTGGTATCCAACTACTCGTCTCGAAATACCCAAAGAACTCGGTCACGGCGATCAACAACGCGGCCACGAACCAAGGGAGCTACATCTATACCATGAGATCGGGAAAAACACGCTCTTGAGAGCTATTTTACTCAGACAAGTCCAGAAACAACCTGGATTGATCAAAAAAGAACCCCGACAAGATATGGCAAGTACCAAGACAAATCCAGAAAGAACCCGGATTGATCATAAAACAACCCCGAAGAGGTGCCGCAAGTACCAAGACAAATTCAGGAAGAACCCGGATTGATCAGAAAACAACCCGGATAAGGTACATACAAGTTCAGAAAGAACTCGGACGAAGTGCAAACAACTGGAAGAGGTACATCAAGAACCCAGAAAGTCTAGAAAACAACCTGGATGAATAAAAACAACTCGGAAGAGCATCACGACTTAGTCAAATCAAGAAAACAACCCGGATAAGGTACATACAAGTTCAGAAAGAACCTGGACGAAGTGCAAACAACCTGGAAGAGGTACATCAAGAACCAGAGAAGTCTAGAAATGACCTGGATGAATAAAAACAACTCGAAAGAGCATCACGGCTTAGTCAAACACTAAGCTCGGGGCTCGACATTCGCTTCAACTACGCCGGGGCTCAATTCAAGGATGAAAGACCAAGAATACAAGTACTCAAGACTACAACAAAGACAACACATCAAGACCCTTCATCCGATTTCTATTCTAAAGAAAAGTACTCGGAGAAGGCTCGGGGGCTACGGGATACATAACCCCAAAAATTTTTTGAAGACAAGAATCTGGACCCTCCAACTTTTGCAAGCAAAAGCAAGAGGCTCGGGGGCTACACTCAGTGAGTGCAATTTTTATGAAAAATTGCACCCACCGAAAAAGAACTCGGAGCAACCAAGAAGACTAAAGGGACCCTCTGGCTTCTTGTCCCAACAAGCAAGAGGCTCGGGGGCTACACTCACTGAGTGCACTTTTATCCAAAAGTGCACATCAGCCGAAAAAAAGACAAAGAAGACCATCTCAAGGTTTCACTTCAAGAAGAACCTCGAACGGATTTACAACAACTCAACGAAGACCAAGAAGAACAAGAAGGCTTCCGAAGCTCATCCATGAGATGCTCGGGGGCTTGTCGATACGGGACCCACGGGGTTTCCCACGGAGAAGAGAGAAGAAAACCTAGTCCAACTAGGATTCCCTACATGTAATCCTACTAGAACTAGTTACACATAATCCTACTAGGATCTCTACTTTGTAACCGACTAGGACTCCCGCCTCTCCTAGACTATATAAAGGAGGGCAGGGGTCCCTAGATCGAGAGCGACAGACATAACCGACATACCTCGCAACACAACAAATAGCGCAGGGCGCACAACCACAACAAATAGCATAGGGCGCAATATACTATCCACATCAGACTAGACGTAGGGCGCCGTGACTTTTCGGCGTGCCGAACCAGTATAAATCGTTGTCTCCCTGTGTTTACTACCGAGTTCCTGCAAACGCCGATACCCCTCCGAACAAATCACCGTCCCGGGTACTCCCGTGGTGGGTTGCCGGTGGTAAAACATCGACAGTAAGCATTTCTCCCAATCAGAGCCATAATTTAGTACACTAGCACGAAGCATGTCTTCTAAAATCTGATTTACTTGTTCTGTCTATCCATCTGTCTGTGGGTGATATGCGGTACTGAAATCAACTTTGGTTCTAATGGACTTGTGCAGGGCTTCCTAGAATCAGGACACAAACTGAGGACCACGATCAGATACAATACTAGAGGGAGCTCCATGCAGTCTGAGAATATGCTCAACATATAGGTCTGCTAATTTTTCTGCATTGGTCTTGGTCTTCACTGGTACAAAGTGAGCAATCTTGGTCAAACGATCAACAATCACCCAGATGGAATCATTGCCTTTCTATGAACGGGGCAATCCAACTATGAAATCCATGGATATGCTCTCCCATTTCCACTCGGGAACGTCAAGAGGCTTTAGCAATCCTGCAGGCCTTTGATGTTTAGCCTTGACTCTATTACAGGTGTCACATCATGCCACATGTCCTGCAATGTCTGTCTTCATGCCTTTCCACCAAAAGTGTTTCTTCAAGTCTTGGTACATCTTTGAACCTCTAGGGTGAATACAGTACTTAGAATCATGGGCTTCTGACAGAATTTCCTCTCGTAGCCCTGGGTCAGAAGGTACATAGATTCTGTCCTTGAACCAAATGGTCCCTTGTTCATCTTCATGGTGGTTGGTTTTGTAGCCTAGTCTCATCAGACCACGGAGATATTCGATCCCTTCACAATTTTTCTGAGCTTGACGTATGCGATCTGTGAGATCATACTGTATGCGGAGCTCATTCAACAAGCCATGCAGTAGTATCTCAAGTTGGAAATCATCAATCTCTTCCTTGAGCTCAGGTGGTACGGATTTAGTGATCAAAGTGTGACAGTAACTCTTACGGCTGAGGGCATCTACGACTACATTAGCTTTTCCCGGATGATAGTGAATCTCTAGGTCATAGTCCTTAATCAACTCTAGCCATTGGCGTTGCCTCATATTTAGATCTTCCTGAGTGAAAAAGCACTTCAAGCTCTTGTGATCCATATAGATATCACACTTGTTGCCTATCAAGTAGTGCCTCCAGATCTTCAAAGCATGCACAACTGCTGCTAACTCAAGATCATGGGTAGGGTAACGGTTCTCGTGTTCCTTCAACTGTTGAGACGCATATGCTATCACTCTTCCCTCTTCCATCAGTACACAACCAAGTCCTTGACGGGATGCATCACAATAGACCACGAATTCTTTGCTGATATCAGGCAATGCTAGCACAGGAGTTGTGGTATGCTTCTGTTTTAATTCCTAGAAGCTTTGTTCGCACTTGGGCGTCCATTCAAACTCCTTAGTCTTCTTCAGAAGGTTGGTCATCGGACGGGCTATCTTGGAAAAGTTCTCGATGAATCGGCGATAATATCCAGCCAATCCCAAGAAACTTCTGACTTCTGTCACATTACGGGGTTGTTCCCATTCTTTCACAGCTTCAATCTTAGCAGGGTCAACTGCAACACCTTCAACTGATAGTACATGGCCTAGGAAGGCAACTTCCTATAGCCAAAACTCACATTTGCTAAACTTTGTGTAGAGCTGATGTTGGGCTAGTTTCTCAAGCATAGTTCTCAGATGATGTTCGTGTTCTTCAGCGGTGGGTGAATAGACAAGGATGTCATCAATGAATACTACCATGAACTTATCCAGATCATCCATGAAAACCTTATTCATCATGTTCATGAAGTATGCGGGAGCATTCGTGAGTCCAAAGGATACCACAATGAACTCAAACTGCCCATACCTAGTCACGAAAGTTGTCTTCGAGATGTCACTCTCTCGAATCTTCATCTGATGATAGCCAGATCTGAGATCAATCTTGGAGAAATACTTGGCACCTCGAAGCTGATCAAGTAAATCATCGATCCTTGGTAGGGGGTACTTGTTCTTGATGGTGACTGCGTTCAAGTTTCGGTAATCAATGCACATTCTCATTGAGCCATCCTTCTTCTTAACAAATAGAACAGGGGATCCCTAGGGTGAAGCACTGGGTCTGATATATCCCTTCGAGATGAGCTCATCAAGCTGTTTCTTGAGCTCGGCCAGTTCATCAACTGACATGCGATAGGGTCTCTTGGTAATGGGTCCTATTCCCGGCAAAAGATCAATGATGAACTCTACATCACGGTCTGGTGGCATACCCAGTAATTCTTCAGGGAATACATCGGGATAGTCTCTGACCACAGGCACATCATGAACTGTCTTTTCCTCTTTTTGTGATTCTGAACTTGCTTTAAGGGCACATAGGATAGAGGTGGACTTTTCGGACTGGGGTTCACATCTAATGACTTGGCCTGATGGGTGGGTCACTTGGACATATCTAGGTGAACATGATATGATACCTCGGTGAATGGTTAGCCAATCCATGCCTAAGATGACATCTAGGTTAGTGGAAGGTAACATGGTTAGGTCGGCTTTAAAGATAAGACCCTCAATGGTAAGACTCACTCCCTTACAGATGTGGGTGCATTTTAGGTCTCCTAAAGGTCAGCTGGTGATGATAGGCTTTTCACGTGGGGTTACAGGCAGGTCATGCTCTTGTGCAAACTTGGATGATATGTAAGAACAAGTTGCTCCAGAGTCAAATAGAACTGATGCAGTATTGCCATTAACTAAAAACATACCATACACAACGTCAGGAGCAGCCTGTGCTTCCTCGGCGTCCAGATGGTTGAGACATCCACGGGTAGCAGATCCCTTGAACTGAGACTTCTGAGCAGCTGAGTTTTGAGGGCACTCAGCGGCTTTGTGACCCAGTTGGCCACAAGCAAAGCAGGTGAAAGGCGCACCACCTGTAGGGGTTGGCGCGGGTGCCTTCTAGTTTCTAGTGCTTGGTGCGGAGCGGTTCTGTGCTAGACGTTCATTCACAGAGCAGGAACAGTTGAAATGGTCCTGAGTGTTGCGGTCCTGAGCATAACGGTCCCGGGTGTAACGATCCTGAGCAGGGTGGGAGTATTTGGTGGTGTAACCTCCACTACCCCTACTCGATCTAGGGTTGTCATCCCTGTTGTGGTGTGAGCGTTCCCTAGATGGTGCATCTCTGCGGAACCTCTTGCGATCACGGCCACGGAAAGACTCCTCAGGCTTACGCTTCCTCTCCCTGTACTCCTCTCTAGCTTCAGCACGGTCTTTCTTGATCTGGATGCAGCGATCCACCAGAGCACGCAGTGTGCTACTCTCAATACCGCCAAACTTCAGCTTGATGTGCGGGTTAAGTCCCTTGCGGTAATAGTACAGCTTCTCCTTCTTAGAGTTCACAACATAGGAAGGGGCATAGCGCAGAAGGTTGGTGAAACGAGTAGTGTACTCAGTCACCTTGTCCTTTCCCATCTTGATGTTGCGGAAGTCCTCGGCTTTGGCCTCCATGATACCCTTGGGAATGTGATACTCAGTGAATGCTTCGGCGAACTCATCCCATGAGATATTGGTAGGGTCCTCATGGGAATCACTGAAACTATCCCACTAGGCACCTGCTGCACCTGTGAGCTGGTGTGTGGCAGCTCCAACACACTCATCGTCGGTGAAAGTGGTGAGGTCAAGCTTCTTCTCCATCTCCTTGAGCCAGTCATCGGCTACAAGCGGGTCAGGGTCAGTGCCATCATAGGTGGGTGGCCTCAGCTTCAGGAATCCCTCCAGCTTCCTTTGGAAGTCATTCTGCTAACCTCCCTAGCGACGGTTTGCTCTATCAACAAGGGCTACAAGAAGCTGGGTCTGCTGCGCCATCACTTCTGCCAGGTTCGGTGGTGGTGGTGGTGGAATGTTCTCCTCGGCAGGCGGCGGGGTATTCTCCAGGTTGAAGGGTATCCCTCCACATCCACGGCCATGGCCACGGCCACTGTTGTTGCCACTACGGCCCCCGTTTGGTTTGGCTGGTTCGGGGATGGGCGCACATCCACGGTTCATTAGGCGAGCAGATCGGTGGTTCGGCATCTGCAACACGGATCATAGGAATTTTAGTGCTTGTACCATAAGTGCTTATAATTCAATATGATTACATGATTTCGACGATTTAAAGAAAAATATTTATACTATCCAACACTCATTACAAAGAAGCAATAAGATCCATAAGATGCAATAAGATCCAAAACATTCATTACATGGGTTTTATTACATAGCATCACCTCCAGTAGCTACTCTTGAAGACGTGCGAGAATCGTACTACGCATAATGTCTCATAATACATCTCATAAGGGGTACATCATGGGGTACAACTTATGGAAGCCACCGACATGACTCATGACCACGCAGGGCCATCTACTCTAACTCATACACCGCAACTAGGATACGACTGTTCTCGATCTCGATCTCCTCGTCAGACTTGTGCAGCTGGGACACGTACTTCAAGGCCTCGATGAGCTCCTCAGTAGGCTTGGCTCCAGGTAGGGTAGGGTAGGTGTCTAGGTTGAGGCGAGTCGGGGCTAACTCAAACTCCTCTGTCCTAGGCTTTGTCTTGCTGCGAATCTCCTTGGGTAGCTGATCCCACATACCCTTCATCTCCCTGAGGCGCTTCTTGTTAGACTTCTGCCAAGCCTGCCAAGTCCTCTCACACTTGTCCTGTAGGTACTCGTTCTGCCTGAGTGCCTCGATCAGGTGACCCTGGTTGCGAACGGCCTTCTTCCTGAACTCCTCTAGCTCCTGGGTCATGGTCTTGTTCCGAGATTGGATTTTCAGCATATCAATCCCCTTGGACCTCTCTCTGTCTCCTCTATGGTTGAACTCGGCCTTCTTGTCGTCCAACTCTCTCTGCAACTCCAAGACCTTACTGTTGAGGTAGTAGTTCCTGTTGCCTAGGTCGGCTGCTTTGTCCAGTAAGTCAGCGACCTTGGCTCTGTGGACTTCTTCACAACGATTGAGTTCGTCCTGTAGCTTGGCAACTGCCTCGAGCAAACTAGCTCGCTCCTGTGCTCCCTGCGAGTCTCGCTCCTAGTACTCCCACAGAAGGGCCCGGTCCTGACGTCTCTTCTGTTCAAGCTGGGTCACATACCTGTCCTGCTCTAGCAAGTGGATAGTTGAGACACGAAGGCATCTATCCTCCTCTGCAAAGATAACTCTGCCAGCTGCGAAACTCTGCTCACTAGGGGTAAGGCTGAGGTCGAGGGCCTGGGGAAGTAGACGGAACTCTATCGTCTTCAGGTGCTCATAGTGGTCCCTCATCCCTCTGCGAAGTGCCTTGTGTGAGACAGCTCGCTCTCCCTCCTCAACTGTGTCCTCTATAGTCAACTCGGTGAAAGCTGGGACAGACGATAAGGTAGTGCTAGCTGGGAACTCGACTGAGGTGACAATCGGTCCATCAATACCTCCTTCTTGAGCTGACTCCCCGGTGCAGGTGACCTTGACAAGCTCGTCAGGGACTCCTAACATCATGAGAACTCGACAGAGGGTCTGTGCAAAACCCTTGAGCTCACGTAGGTCGAAGGTAAGCTTGGCGTGGTCCAGAGGTAGCGGTCCTAGAGGCGACCATTCATCGTTCGTTGCCATCTGCATGTTTTAAGGAATCGGGTGTTAGCAGGTCAATAAATAGATAAGCCTTGCATAAAAGTAAATGCAGGGTCGGTATATAATCGAAAGAGGGGTTGTTCACGTCCTATTCTATCGTCCATTTCTGAGGGTTTCGTCCAATGGTCAAGTATGGCTCTGATACCAACTGAAGCGACCTGATTTCCGTGAAGGGAAATCCATAGAGTCGAAGTGTAATAAGACTACTGTAGATCATATTACCCAAATTCCAGTCAAATATCACATCCATACAACGATAATATCAGAGTATAAATAGTGCGGAATTACATAAATTATTACATCGCCGCATTGGCGGAATTCAAAAGTAGCATTCATTCAGAACAGCTTGAAGATAAGATGGCCAAACTTGAGCGTAGGAACGAACCCCTCAACCGTCAAACTCCTTGAAGCTATACTCCTTAGCAGAACATGTGTGCCAAAATTTATCAGTATGATTTATACTGGCCACTCCCACCCTATGAGCATTGCTTTGTGGAAATTGGATGCAAGTTGGATATAATCAAAAGGAACCTATAAGGCTCGAGTTTCCTATGTATTAGCATATCAAGTACATAATAATAGTTGGTCAAGTTTTAACACCATTCACACACCCATTCCACCCCATTTCCGTCTAGAGCCAGGTTTCGATCCTGGGATCGATATACCACCATCTCCTCACCTTCACCATACCACACCCTTACCATCGCTCAGTCGATAGGCCAACTCCCTCTCGGCACTGTCTCTAGGCCCGTAGCCCCTGGCTACGTCCGAACACTCATTCCTAGGGGGAGAAGAGAAGGACTCATCTCACTATCTAGTTTAAGCGAAACCCAGGAAAGGTCCATAGCCGACAAGTTGGCATATGTATCGATCGATCAACCATACACTCTGCAGAGGTTTTACATAACCACAAGATCCACCTTCCTCGCTGACCGTCGTCGACTGGGCTGATTCCGGCCGCTTGCTAGCCTAGGATAATGCCACTCTACCATTCAGCCCTGGTACACCCCAAGTCTAGTCTGGGGTGGCTGAAACTGTGAGTCATGAGCCAGGTCCACAAGGTCTCCATGAAGTCTCGGAAGGGTGTGGGGGAAATCTTCCGCGCTCCATACCTCCCTCACACTGTCCACTATCAACCTAGTAGTAGTGGCAATATCCTACCAAGTAGTTCGGCCGTCCCGCACCATATAGGGCGAGTGGTACGTAAGGCTTCAAGGTGAATTTGAGTACTAGTAAGTCCTTAGGGATGACCAAGCCAGAATGTCTTCATCAGGGTTTCCATTTACCGTGCCACCACAGCACCTCCACCCTGGGCTCCTCCCATCACAGGTTCACACCCAGGGCCACCTCATATACCATTTACCCACCACAGGTATCCATTCCAAGGGTGCCCAGGTAGCACCCCACGGCAAGACTTGCCCTAGGCTCATCGTATACTCCAATTTGGTCGACACAACCCTCACCCTCCACTCACCCAAGTCACACACGCAGCACTCTCCCCATAGTTCAGATAACTCCAGTTTCCACCATGCATCAATGTAGTGCAAGCGTAGTAGAAGTAATAAGCAATGAAATATAGTAGCAAGCATGTAACTAGCCTAACAACAGGGTGAGCAGGGGTAAGGTTGCGTCAAGGTAAAGGCCATCAAGAAAGCATACTACCATGCAAGTCCTACCATAGTGTGAATATAACCATAAAGTAAAGCAATAGCAGTTCTATATTAGCCATGCATAATAGGTGCTACGAGGTTGGGTGGGATGTGGCACCTTCAGTGAAGTCGTCTCCGTACTCCTCACGGTACTCATGGTCCACGTCCGTCTGGTTCTCCTCCGAGTCTGCATACGATCGAATTATAGTCGCGTTAGCGACGCCTATAGAATAGCACAAAGAAGCAATGAAGATTCAAAAGAGCCAAATGCACTCAATCATGGGTTCATTGCATAGAGCTCGAATTTAGATGAATTTTGGTCCTGGTCTTGTATTTTTCTGAGGTCGTATGAATTAGTTATGTATTTCCAAAGATTAAATTAAGGCTGATTAATTCAGGGTTGACACCTGTCAGACTGTGACTGGTTCACGTGACATGTAGGGACACAGCTAGTGAGGTGGTCGGAGAGGTCGCAGACATGGTCGGTGAGCTCACCGACGTGGTCAGTGAGATCGCTGAGGTGGTCGGAAAGGTTGCAGCGGTGGTCGGAGAGATCGCCGAAGTGGTCGGAGAGCTCACCGACGTGGTCGGTGAGATCGCGGAGGTGGTCGGAGTGGTCACCGAGGTGGTCGGTGAGATTGCCGAAGTCCCCGACGCTGGCGTGGTTTCATCATCGGCATGACATCGGCATGGCGCCATCTGAGCTAAACTACGGCTAACAGGTGGGTTCGGGGTCAAACGGTGTCTGACAGGTGAGGCGCGGTTCATGGTGAACCCACCTGCGTTGGTCCATAGACCGCAGAGCCAGTCTATGAAGGACTCAGTCCACTTACTCCTTCCTAGTGTTTGTTTCACATGCACCAAGTGCTCGGACGTGTGGCCGGCGAGGGGAAAATCCCAATCTTCTTCCCCGTCATGCTCCCGCCGGTGGTGAGCTCACCGGTGAGCCCCTCCAGCGGCGCGGGTGTGCAATTAAGGTGGGCAAAAGCTTGGCCATGCCATAGCGGGTGCCTCGATGAAGTTAACGTGGTGGTTGGGCGGCTCCAGTTGGCTGGCCACGGTGAACGGCGGCGTGGGTTCGTTGGCGTGCATGGACAGGGCTACAGTGCTAGCGAGAGCCCAGTTGGAGGAGTGTGTGAGCTCCATGGTGCTTCTACGACCATGGCGAGCAGGTCGAAGGGCTCCAGGAGCTCTCAATGCCTTCGACAACAGTGGTTGGGGCATAGCGGAGGTGGTGGTGCTTCGACGAGGTGCGGTGCAGCAACGCAGGGCTCCGATGGGCTTCATCCTCGGCTAAGGTGAGCGTGGTGTGTCTCTCGTCATGGCAGAGTCAGTCAAGGTGTCAACGTCGCCTTTACCGCGACGTAGAAGACGTGGTGGTCTCGCCATGGTGAGCACATGCGTGCGTGCGATGCGTATGCATGGCATAAGCAGAGCGCTCGGCGCTGGCATTCCTGAGCAGAGGGCTCGGCATCGCCCCCTTTGCTTCACATTTTTGTTTGGCTCAACAAGAGGGTCGTGGTGGTCCTTCTATGCTACCAGTTGGCTAAGCCAGAGCAAAAGCTCGTGCTCCGACGTGGTCCGTTCATGGCATCCGAGAGGCTAGGTGTGGTCGTGCCGGTGTTCCCGAGCTGCTAGGGGTCGGTGAGGCCAGACCTTGGGCCGGTGCGCGTGCGGTGCGTGTGCAGCGTATCTAGGAGCAGAAATGCTTCGCCTCTGCGTTCCCTAGGTGCGGGAACACGGTGGCATTCATGGCGAGTACGGCTAGCGCGGTGAGCGGCGAATGATGTGGCTCACCGTAGGGCTCATGGTGGTAGGATGGCTGTGCGGTGGCGAGGCAAGGCCGTGATGAGGCGATGCAGTGCCATGCCGACTTGCTACGTCGTTGTAGCCGATCGGGGCGGCGCTTCTAGCTTCGGCGAGGTCCGGTTCCGCAGCGGCTTCCTTCTCCTCCTTGCTTCTTCCTCCTCCCTCTCTCTCGGCTTGACGCGGTGTGGTGCTGTGCCACCAGCGGCGGCGGTGAACGGGCTGAGGGTTAGGGCTCGCGGGCGTTGGCTTTTATAGCCAAGCTCCAAGGGCTCCAATGGCAGACGGCGATCGGGCGGTGGTGATGTGTGCGACGCATCCGATGGCCTGCGGGCAGTAGCATAGGGGCGGCGTGAGGGGGAAACAGGGTCATGCATCTTGCGTGACCCCAGGCCCACATCTGCTCCGTGGTCGGCTCCCAATCGTGGAAGAGGTTGGCGTGGGGAGGAAGATGATCCTGTTGCTGGGGTGGCTGACGTGTGGGGTCTGGTTTGTCAGCTTGTCCTGATGCGGCAGCGTGCGGTGCGTGATGGCTGACGGGCGGGTTCGGCTCGTCAGTGGCTTGTGCGCGTGAGGGCGGTGATGCTAGGCCGGCTTCGTGGGCTACGCGCGTGAAAGGGCAGGCGAGGCTTAGCAGGGCTAGCTTGGCCGGTCGAGGCAGGCTGGGTTGAGCTGCTCCCTCTTCTTTCCTTTCTCTTTTATTTCTTTTGCTTCGATTCAAACTTAGTTAGAGTTTAAACTTGAGCTTCGAGTTATGTAGTGGGTCCCACAAGGTGTTTCAATTGGTGGTCAAAATACATCCCATAAATTAGGGTTTATCATAATTATTAAGTAAGTTAGTTAAACATCTCATAAGGCAAAAAGAATCCAAATCACAAGTAGAATTAAGGATGCATGCATGATTTGTTTATTTAGGAATTTAATTACACTTGTGGCTTAAAACCAAGCTATGCTTATGGTTTTAACCTAGTTGGGTCACAACTAATCCGAGACTAGAGTTTGGCTTCTACATGTGTCGCTCAACATCACATAGGGTTTAACCAAAAATTTTGTAGTTGTGATTTTTAGTGTGTGGATTTTTGGGTTGTTACAGTTGACTCATGGATCTGAGAAGAACAAGCAAAACCGTGCAAAAGTGAAGTGCCACCAGGCCACAAGATCTCGCTCCATGCTGTACAACTACAATCATTTCTGGGTTGAGCTGTCTGCAGGGCTACCCCTTTTCCCCAACCTGATTACGGGTTGGTTCTGTCCGTTGGACAGGGCTGTCAGTCATACTATCTCTTTTATGGTAGAGTGACAAATGCTAGCTTGGGTCTCCTTACCCAAGAAGCTATTTGGCCGTTGGTCGTCAATCAAACCATCTCCGTATGGTTAAGTGACAAAAATTGCCCGTGTAGCGCAACCGTTTCCGGGTTGGCTGTTAACAGGGAAGCCCCTTTTTCCCCAACCTGATTATGGGTTGGTTCTGTTCATTGGATAGGGCTTATATATTTGAAGTCATTCTTCTTGAAGAATTTCTACTTTATTTCTCTTGAAACTTGAGTACAATGTGTTATACTAATTGTAGAATCTTTTGAGCTGGCTGATATGCCAAGTGTTCTTCACAGGTATTTCATCTGGAGTCATCAACTCGTATGTGCTGGGTCCTGTTGCTGTCTTTACGACGAAGGGTCCTTCCCAAGGACTGAGTAGTTTGTGCCATCCATCTTTCTTCTGGATTAGACGTAATACTGAGTCCCCTGGCTTTAGTAATCGAGGCTGAGTACTTTTGTCATAATGTCTTCGTAATCCTTGCTGATATCTTGCATTTTGGATTATTGCACTATCTCTTATTTCTTCTATTGAATCAATTTCTAACCGCCTTGTTTCTTCTGCTTCGCCTTCTTCATATTGTTCTATTCTTGGAGATAGCCATATCAAGTCGGCTGGTAGTACTGCCTCTGATCTGTAGACCAGAAAGAACGGTGAGTATCCGGTGGCTCTGCTGATCTAGGTTCTTAGACCCCATACTACTTTTGGTAGTTCATCGATCCATTTTCCACCATAATCTTTCAAATCTTCATATAATCTTGGTTTTAAGCCTTGTAATATGAGTCCATTTGCTCTTTTGACTTGTCCATTGGCCTGTGGGTGTGCTACTGATGCAAAGTCGATTTCTATCCCACAATCTCTTGCCCAGTATTGGAATTCTCTTTATGTAAATGGTGAACCAAGATCTGTGATTATTCTGTTGGGCATGCCGAACCTATGCATGATGTCTTGTATGAATTCCACTGCCTTTTCTGCACTGTATTTGACCAAAGGTTTGTATTCAATCCACTTTGTAAATTTGTCGATTGCCACAAATATGTATTCAAAGCCTCCTTTTGCTTTTTTGAGTGGTCCGACTTGATCTAGCCCCCAGCATGAGAACGGCCAAGCTGGCGGTATGCATATTAAGTTGTGAGCTGGCACATGTGATTGCCTAGCAAACATTTGGCAATTCTTGCATGTTCTGACGAGCTCTTCTGCATCTTTGAGTGCTGTTGGCCAATAGAACCTGGTTCTGAATGCTTTGCCGACTAGTGCCCTAGAGGCTGCATGATTTCCACAACATCCTGAGTGGATTTCATCCAAGATTTCCTTTCCTTTATCTGTTGGAACACATTTAAGTAGTACTCCTGATGATGCTGCTCTTTTGTATAGTTTATCTCCCACCAGAACGTAGTTTTTGCTTCTTCGTACAACCCGGGTTGCTTCTGCTTTGTCTTCGGGTAGTTTCTTCTCTTTGATAAAATCAATGTATGTTTGTCTCCAATCATTTTGTATGACCATGATTTGTCTTGACTGGTCTGGTTCTTCTGCTTGGTCTATTTCCATTGCATCTGTTGTTTCCTTCTCCTTTTCTGTGTTCCCGAGTTGTTTGAAGGATGCGGCTGTGAGTTCTTCTACAAATATACCAGGTGGTACTTTTGCTCTATCTGATCCTAATTTGGCTAGCACATCTGCTGCAACGTTGGAATCTATTAGTACATGATGGATTTCGAGCCCTTGGAAATTTTTCTCCAATTTTCTGACTTCTGCACAGTATACGTCCATATTATCTTTTGTACAATCCCAATCCTTGTTGACTTGATTGATTACTACAGCTGAATCACCGTAGACAAGTAGTCTTTTGATCCCAAGTGAGCTTGCAACTCTTAGACCGTGTATTAATGCTTCGTATTCTGCCTCATTGTTAGTTGCCTGCCAAAGTATTTGTAGCACATATTTTAACGGTCTCCCTTCTAGTGATATGAATAGTACTCCTGCTCCGGCTCCTCCTAACTTTAGGGATCCGTCAAAATACATTTTCCAATGATCAAGTATTACTTCGGGCTCTTTTTGACTTATTTTTGTCCATTCAGCAATGAAGTCGGATAGTGCTTGAGATTTGATTGTTGTTCTTGGTCAACACCTCGGGTGTTAGCCTTGCATAACTTGACTTGCATAACATGAGCATGATCATCATGCATTCATAAACAAGCATTTACCATTGAAACATTGGATTGAAACATCTGCAACGTTTGCTTGTTATCGCATGTTTCTTAAACATATGCAACTTTTCTCGTTATTTCATGTCTCCATGTATCTATGCATATGATCATGAGTGTACACATGTACTTGGTGGATGTGAGTCACACAAACATGTAGCAACACCTAGGTTAGCAAATAGGACTTAGTTCATGGTCACATTTCATGAACCAACACTTAAGCTTTTATGTGATTACACTAACTAGCTCTATGAGTGACTACTACATGAAATGATTGAATGACCTTGCAAATTGCTTAAACATGTTTAGAGTATCATTATGAACAACTTGGATATTCATGGTTAGGGGTAAATAGGTCATTAAGCCATGCTTTGATGTGTATCATCATTTAAAAGTGACATGTTTGACCAAATTTGAACTAGGTGTTAGAGACCTTGCATGGAGGAGATCACTAAAGCAAAGTTGTAGTATTTGCTATAAGGAACAACTTTTATTTTTGGGTCATTAACTGATTCAGCTCCTAGCATGTGTGAAATTGGATCACAAAAATCAGAAAAATCAACATTTGCAGCACTTAGCAAATTTTTGCTAAGTCATGAACCTTGACTGACTGACAGCCGATATTTGGGATGATTTTACTCTGTTCCTGTTGCGAATTAGCATGAGGTCTTTGAACAATAGTTGTAGCTTGTACATTGAGCTACAATTTTGGTTTAGACGGTGTGAGCTAATACTCCACGGATTAAGGGTTTGATCGACGTAAAAACCCACTGTCAGGCTCGGCTTTGTGATAGACTGACGAACTGAACCAGCGCTCCATGGCCGACCGGCGCCAGAACACGAACGCCACGTGGACGCGATGAAGGCCACGCGTCACCGCTGCTCTGATCCACCGGGCAGCACCAGGCCTGAGCAGGCCATTATCACCCCCCGTGCGCCCGCTCCATTTCCACTCACTCCCGCCAGCTCTCTCCCTCTCCAGCGCCCTCCCTTGCTCTCGGCGCGGAACCAGGCAACGCCGCCGAGCACAGCACCGCCTCCGCCGTCGCCTCGCGTGCGCTACACCGCATCACCGCCATCTCCATATCACCAGTCGTTGCGCCTCATCCACCTCCACCGCCTTGACGTGTTGGTTGCTTCAGCTGCGCCTTGGTGAGGGCGTATTTCCTTTTTCCCCTCTCACCGGAACCTCGGCCGCCATAGCCACCTCCACGGAAAGCTCGCCATAGCTCGGCTCGTCTACGCTTTTCTTTAGATTTTGAGCGTTAGCGTTTGGTCAGGACGTGTATTAGCCGGTGCTAGGACGTTACCTTCGTTAGTGGTCCCACCGGCGTGGAACGCGACAACCCGCGCCGCCACGTTATAACCTCCGCACCACCGCGCCGTGGTCAAGCGTCGTCGGAGCTTTGCATGAAGCGTTTGTTGCTGAAATAGAGTCACTAGGACACCATTGTACTGTTGCGCGCCTCTCCTAGCTTTCCCATGGCCGGAGACGGCCGGCACAGAGTTGAGCAGCGCCGCTGTGCCGCCATGGCCGGCGACGAGCATGCTCCACCGCACTAGCACTGTCACCACCTAGACCATCCGACGCATCTTGAGTAGTAGGTCACGATGGTGTCCGTGGTTTCACCGGAGAACTCGTCGTCGACGAGCCGTGGCCGTGCAAGCTTGCTCAGCGCCGCCGGCTCTATTTTGGTTTCACTGACAGGTGGGCCCTGCTGACCAGCGGGTCCCACCGGTCAGCGACAGGAGTAGAATAGGCTAGTTCATTTAAATCCAGATCTGGTGTTGTTTCGTAATTTTTGTATCTTCAGTTTGGTAGCTTCAAAAATTATGAAATAAATTTGTTAGTGTTCCTTAGGAAGTGTAGTATTTAGGAAAAATATGTTCTTAACATTTGCAGTAGAAATTTTTGGAGATTTAAATAGAAATTTGAAATGTGCTTTTGAATGCATACAAATTTGTTTATGTTATATCTAGAGTTCCTGTGCTCCAAAAATTATGAAATTTTTGTGGTAAGCTATTCTTGTCATATATGAACTCTGATCAAAATTTGAGGATCAGTGCATGTGTAGATTTATAGTTATAGATTTTTCTTTTATGAATAGTTAATCCTTGTATGAATTTTTATAAATTATTTATGAATCCAAAATTCATGAAATTTGTTGGAGGTAATCCTAGTACCATATGGATGCTAAGAAAAATAGGAAATCTGTTGCTTGACACTTTTCACTAGGGTTTTCTATTTTTGCTATTGTAAGCCTTTTTGTCTTGTCATTTTTGTATAGAGTGTTTTATTGAATAAAATGGCATGAAACTTTTACAGTAGTCCTTTGATAGCATTAGTCAGGCACTGTAAATTTTTGAGAATTTATGAAGTAGATCTGTTATATGTTTATTATTTAACCTAAATATCTAAGTAAAATAATAAAGGCATTTAAATAAATAGTTTGGGCTTCACCATTATATTATCTTAAATGTATTTGGTATGCTTAAACTGTTGGTAGACTTTATGTTGTCAAATTTTGACTGATTACATGAAGTAGAAGTATTGTTACTTTGTATTGCAAATTGAATAGTTTCCGGACAGATTCTGGAGTTTGATGAGTTGCATGTTGAAAATGATGTTTGCTGTAAAAATGGTTAATAACAAAGTTGTAGATGATTTGATAAGCTTTCCAGAAAGTCTAGGATCACTACATTTGGATTAGTAGAACTCTAGTTATGAGTGAAACTAATAGCTGTTGTTTTGTGGTATAATCGATGCATTGTGGAAGTAGATAATTAAATAATCAAGAAGAGATATGCACCTACTCAATAAACATGATGCACTTGTTAACATATATGCATTCGCAATACTTATGCCATATTCATGCATCTAGGATCGGAAGAAGAGATAACGTTGCTGGAATTCGAAGAAGTAGAGGAAGGGGACCAGCAGGAGAATCCACAAGCCGCAGCTCCCGAAGGCGTGGAGCAGAATCCTGAAGAGCTTCCGGAGTGTCCTGATCACCGCCCTACTTCCTTTCTGCGAGGCAAGCCCCGGAGCATTCTAAGTCTCCCAGTATTTTACAAATGATTACTTAAGTACTTATGATTGATGCATTAGGTTATAAGAGTTGAATGGAACCACTTGATGCATATACATTCCTTGTCCAGCTATTACACCTATAACCGATATAGGTCCAGGATCGAATATATGCTTAGCCATGCTTAGACCGGTAGAAGTCGGGTGATTTCCTGTCACCTGCGAGATATAGGTGGATACCGAAGCACGGTTGGTTATAATTGCTATCGTGGAAAAGAACCATGGTTAATGTAAATGGAGACCGGGCGGGATGTCGATAGAGAAGCAACAAGACATGGAGGTCTTGGGTGTGGATCTATCCCCGTCTGTGTCGATTAAGGACCGTACCTTTTTTGGCGCTTCTGACAAGATTGAACGCATGCCTCTCACTTAGCTGGCCGGATAACTCGTTCCGACCATGAAGCCGAGTAATTCAACTCAGGCCAGGACCCGTTCTGTTGTGCGCTCCTTCCGGGGAACGATCAGACTGAGCCCAAGGGCAGGCTAGGCCTGAATGTCCTGGCATCTGGTGTTCTAGATTGTGCGGCGCGGTACGGACCCGCGAAATGTGTACCTGAGTTGTACCAAAGGTGACCTAAGGCTATCGTGGCTGGTAGACCTGGGTTTGTGTTAGGAATAAATTCCCAGCTGGTTGAAATCGATTCGAATCGCCGTCTCTCCCGGATAGTGAGAAACTTGGCTAGTCCCAACATCGTAGTAACTGTGTTATGAAACATGATGGTCCGGATGAATATGGAATTACAATACCTGCTATGGTTACTATTGTATGCTTCTAAATGATATACCACATGTTTGGCACAGGATAGTTGCTAATCTAGAAATGGATAGTTATAATTAACTTAATAAAGGAATCATAATTATACAATGAGTCAATTGCCTTTATGCAAAATGTTGTCAAGTTATGTCCACTTATACAGCCTTGCATAATCCTTGGAGTCATTTTATTTTTGGTTCATGACGGGTAAGTCTAGCTGAGTACCTTCTCGTACTCAGGGTTTTATTTCCCGTGTTGCAGATGGCACTGTGTATCATGGTTATTGCAAGAGTTGCTTCTATCCCGCCGTGGATGAGGAGTAGGCCTTGGGCAGGCTTCTTATTAATCCTTCTATATGCTTTTGTGGACCGTGATCGTATCTTGGCACTGTACTAAACTATGTTGGAAACTTTACTTTCAAACTTAATTTGCTTCCGCTTTTATCTATCAAACTCGGTTTGTAATAACTTTTATTCGTACTCTGATGGAGAAATGTATCTGTGAACTTTATGTAATATGTGGCATGTATGTTGAATCATGTACGATCTTGGTTGTTGTAAATCGTTTATCGAGACCCGCCGTGGTACTCGACGGACTACCGGGTTTATATGGGTTCAAGTATGACAGTGCAACCGCTTGCGGGCTGCCATTGTACTTGTACTCTTATAAATTGGTCGGTTCTGTGACAGCTGGCATCAGAGCAAGATTCAACATTAATTGTCACATGTGTATTTAAAACAAAAGTTTTTGTTTTCCAAAAACCCTTCTCTAGCAACGGATAGCTATATAATAGGTATTTGAAATCTAAAGTGTGCCAATGATCACTCTCCTTATGCCCAAATTAAGGACTATTAGGTGGCTATTTAAGTACTAACATGGGGGTTTTTACTTCGTCGTCCATACGGCGTGCTATTGTATGGATGCCATTCACTTGAATGGTAATGTATGGATCAAATGCCTCTACGCCAAGGTAAGATGATGAGTGTATGACCGCAAGATGTGAGCGTGCGGTCGGGGAGAGTTAGCTTTGGTACGTCTATGTATGCATGCTTGCATGTGTATATGGTGCGTATTTAATTGTGGGTTTAAATTATTGTCGGGTAGATTGATACGGAAGTATATGTATGGGTATACATATATGGAAGTATTTACAAATTACATTCTGGCATATTTCATTATGGGTTTAGGGCTGAAATGAAATCTTATGCAGGTACACTAACAACGAAACGTGTAGCTCAACTAGTTACGCTATTTATGAGAGAACGTATGTATGCCACCGTGTCTACCGCTAGAAACAAATTTTTCCTAAGTTTGTGAGGACGTACGGAACAAGCATGCATCATGATAATTATTATTCACATAATTAAATTGTTCCTCCCCTTATAAAATTCTTACTCGGTTATGTAACTCTTATCCATCATGGTCTTGTCTCACCAAGTGGTACATGTTAATGGTGCAGATGGCACGCACAAAGCAGACCGCTCGCAAGTCCACCGTAGGCAGAGCTCCCAGCCGTCAGCTTGCTCCACATACCCGTCAACGTCACACGTTTCTTGGAGAGTTTGGGATGCCTACACTCTTGTGGAGAGTGCTCAGCTATGTAGGATATCCTGATGGAATGGAGCCCCGCTACTTCTGGGCGAATGAGCAGTTGGGGGAAGGTCTCTTAGTTACTGTGGAGGCCGTTGTTCGTCCCCGAGGTGATGATTCTGAGTGGACAGGTTGGTGTTATGAGTCAACTGGCAGGACTGCTGAAGAAGCAGCTGGCAGGGCAGCCTTTGGGATACTAAGGGATATCATGGATCGTTTTCCTCAGGAATTGGCAGCCACTTTGGTTGGAGTCTTTCCGAGGGGCAACCCCTCCACTAACTCATGGCAGCAGGCAAGAGGAAGACCTTTGGATATTGGTGTAGCAGAAGGGCAGAACAGCGATAACCCTGCCATGAGCGTCATGTTCGCAGTGATGAGGGTGTTAGATGGAGTAGAAGGTAGCCTAAGACGTGTGTCTGGTGCTCTTGGTCATGCCCGCGATGACCGACGTCAGCTTCAGAGGGAGCATGACGCCGAGATTGATAGGCTCAATGTAGAGATGGCTCAGTTAACTCATCAGAGGAATGAAGCCTGGTCCAGGGAAGATGTTCTGAGAGCTCGATAGTTTGAGCTGGAGCAGCAACTAGCCAATGCGGAAGAATACAACGACAACCTACATGAGGAAGTTCATCAGCTGAATAACCAGCTCCACCCTTACGTTCCGCCTAGAGCCGTGGAGATGGATCTAGAGGAGGACGAGGAAGAAGAAGTGGAGCCTGAGGAAGAAGTGGAGCCTAAGGGAGGAGAGGATCCTACCTCTGACCTCAATAGTGATCATGATGAGGATTAGATCGCTTAGTACTTAGTGGAAGGGCTAATGTATCACCTTTATTCATGTAATGGACCTGTAGTTCGAATTTAGTATGGGAAATCCGACTATCATGTAATATTGTTAATCGCACGACTATCACATGTTTGGTTGAACATCAATGCAATTCTGTTCCTTGTTGGTGATCACGATTTAAATTTGCATGCGTTATGAGCTCGTTAAGTGGTCAAATTGGGGATGCCATGTTGCGAGAAGGAATTGTTATGCCTCTGTTTTTATTGTGAATTTGAGAATTTTCTCTAGTAATTTCAGTTTGGCATGATTATGATTCATCTGCAATCTCTTGACATCAACCAATAATCGCTTATTGTTGTAACTTTGCAGATGACGCGCACCCGTGCTGGAGCTGGTAGTAGTCACGATGGCAATGGTGATGACTTACCACCACCGCCGCCGCCGTCTGCTCAGGAGTTCTTTGCTCAGTTCTTGGGGAGCCAAAGGATAATGGAAGAAGCTCTGCGCCTCATCACGCAAAACACCGCTCGTGGCCACCCACAACAACCAGGGGGCGAGCCAAATCAGCATAGTATATTCAAGGAATTTCTTGATACAAAGCCTCCTATCTTCAAGGTGGCTGAGGAACCACTACAGGCTGACGAGTGGCTCAACACCATTGAGCAGAAGTTTCACTTGCTAAGAGTCACCGAGCATCTAAAAGCTGAGTATGCTTCTCATCAATTGCAAGGACCAGCAGGGATCTAGTGGACACATTTCCTATCGTCCTTGCCTGCTAATGCACGAGTGACCTGGGAACAGTTCAAGCTGGCTTTTAGGGGACATCATATTCCCCCGAGCCTAATGCGCATGAAAGCTGCTGAATTTAAGAGGCTCACTCAGGGAACGAAGACTCTCACAAAATACATGCATGCATTCAACAACCTGTCCAGATATGCTCCAGGTTTTGTGGATACTGAGGAGAAGAAGATAGAGAGTTTCAAGCGAGGCCTGGGTACCAAACTGATGAAGACCATGGCCAATTCTAGGTGTGCCACTTACAACGAGTTTATTAGTGATGCTCTGACCCAGGAAAACCACAATAATATGCATGCAACTGCTAAGAGTCGCAAGAGGGCATTCGAGGCAGGTGCCTCCGGATCTTCACACGCAAGAGCGTCTATCACAGCTAGGCCACAATTCCATCCACCTACACCCAAGTTTAGGCCTCCACCACCTAAAGCTCAGAATAACAGGCCTCAGAAACCATTCCATAAGGCATTCACAATTGCCTTGCCAAAAGGAAATGGCAGTCAGGACAGCTCCACCGGATTCAGAAATAATCAACCATGTTTCAACTGCAACCAACTGGGTCATTGGTCCAAGGAATGCCCCCACCCCAAGAAGAATGGCAACCCCAATCAGAACAATCAGACAGGCGAACACAAGGGCACGTCCAGGATACGTGCATTATACCGCGGTTGAGGAAGTGCCCGCGGGAGAAGTTGTCACGGCTGGTATGTTTCTCGTCAACAAGCATCCCGCTATTGTTTTATTTGATTCGGGAGCTTCTCATTCATTTTTGAGTTAAGCATTTGCATCTAGACATGATCAAGAAATAATTGAAGTAAGCAAAGGGGGTTATAACATAAGTTCAGCAGGGGGTACTGTTACTACCAAAAAGATAGTCAAAAATGTACTCATCTCTATACAAGGGAGGGAGTACACAATGGATTTGATAATATTGCCCGGGCTATCGATAAGTGTAATATTAGGCATGAATTGGATGAAGGATCATGGTGTTCTTATTGACACTAGCACCCGCACTATTATGTTGAGGGAACCCACGGGAGGGAATGCTTTTCTAGTACCACTCTCCCACAATTTCGAACTCCAACATTTAGCTTGTGCTATCCAAGCCACCACACTTTGTGATATCCCTGTAGTTTGTGAGTTTCCGGATGTATTTCCAGAGGAATTACCAGGCTTACCACCTGATAGGGAGGTGGAATTTAAGATTGAGTTAGTGCCAGGTACAGCACCCATATCAAGAAGGCCCTATAGAATGCCACCCAATGAGTTAGCAGAACTTAAGGTTCAATTGCAAGATCTATTGGACAAAGGTCTTATCCAACCTAGCTCATCTCTGTGGGGATGTCCAGCCTTGTTTGTGAAAAAGAAGGACAAGTCACTAAGAATGTGTGTAGATTACAGACCACTCAATGCTGTGACCATCAAGAACAAATATACATTGCCTCGCATCGACATCTTGTTCGATCAGCTAGCGAAGGCAAAGGTATTCTCCAAAATTGACTTGAGGTCAGGCTACCATCAAATAAAGATCCGGCCAGAGGACATACCTAAAACTGCTTTCTCTACCAGGTACGGCTTATATGAGTATTTGGTTATGTCTTTTGGACTAACAAATGCTCCAGCCTACTTCATGTACCTGATGAACTCGGTATTCATGCCCAAACTCGACAAGTTCGTGGTCGTGTTCATCGATGATATATTGATTTATTCAGAAAATGAGTCAGATCATGAAGAGCATCTGAGGATTGTCCTATCCAGATTGAGGGAGCATAAGCTATATGCCAAGTTTAGCAAATGTGAATTTTGGTTGAGCAAAGTACCTTTCTTAGGACACATCTTATCAAGAGATGGAATCTCTGTAGACCCATCAAAAGTACAAGAGGTCATGGATTGGAAAGCCCCAACTTCGGTTCATGAAGTTCGGAGTTTTCTAGGGTTAGCAGGATATTATCATCGTTTTATTCTAGATTTCTCAAAGATAGCTAAGCCCATGACCAGACTACTTCAGAAAGATGAGAAGTACAAATGGACAACAGAATGTGAAATAGCTTTTCACACCCTCAGAACTTTATTGACTACTGCACCTGTGCTAGCACAACCAGACATTGAAAAGCCTTTTGATGTATTTTGTGATGCATCGGGAATAGGTTTGGGATGTGTGCTTATGCAAGAAGAAAGAGTAATTGCATATGCTTCTCGGCAATTGAGGAAACATGAAGTCAACTACCCTACACATGATTTGGAACTTGCAGCCGTTGTTCATGCATTAAAGATATGGAGACATTACTTGTTGGGCAATGTATGTCATATCTATACTGACCACAAAAGTCTCAAGTATATCTTTACCCAGCCAGAACTGAACATGAGACAACAAAGATGGTTAGAGCTAATTAAGGACTACAATTTAGAAGTGCACTACCATCCGAGTAAAGCTAATGTAGTAGCAGATGCACTAGTCGGAAGTCTCATTGCAACACCGTGGAAGCATTATTGGAAGATGGATTCAACTTGTTACATCCTGCTGTACTACACAATATCACGATCAGTTGTTCACTTGAGAGCAAAATCATAGAGTTGCAGCAGACAGATGTAGGAATAAGTCACATCAAGAGAAAAATGCAAGAGCAAGAGACCAAGCATTTCAGATTGGACGAAAGAGGTATATTATGATTTGAGGACCGACTTGTGGTACCAAAAGACCATGAGCTAAGGAATCAAATTTTAAATGAAGCTCACTCGTCCAAATTGTCCATCCATCCAGGTAGTAGTAAGATGTATCAAGATTTGAAAACCCATTTTTGGTGGACTAAGATGAAGAAAGAGATCGCAGCCTATGTCGCTAGGTGTGATAACTGCAGTAGAGTAAAAGTTGTCCATATGAAAACTGCCGGATTACTTCAGCCATTGCCTATTCCAGGATGGAAATGGGAGGAAATCAGTATGGACTTTATCACAGGCCTTCCAATGACGCCACAAGGTCACGATTCCATATGAGTTATTGTTGATCGTCTCACCAAGTCAGCACATTTTATACCCGTGCACACACGGTATATAGTTGGGAAATACGCTGAGATATATGTTTCCCAGATCGTGAGACTGCATGGAGTACCCAGGACTATAATCTCAGATCGAGGACCACAGCTCATAGCTCATTTCTGGGAGCACTTACACTAGGCTTTGGGAACCAAGCTAATCAGAAGTTCAGCATACCATCCGCAAACTTCAGGACAGACAGAGCGAGTGAACCAAATCCTAGAAGATTTACTTAGAGCTTGTGTTATATCTTCAAAAGGTTCATAGGAGAAATGGTTACCTTTAGCTGAATTCTCCTATAACAACAGTTATCAAGCGAGTATCAAGATGGCTCCATTTGAAGCCTTGTATGGCAGAAAATGTAGAACTCCATTGAATTGGATTGAGCTCGGTGAAAGGAGATACTTTGGTATTGACTTTGTCAATGAAGCCGAAGAACAAGTACGTATCATCCAACAACATATGAAGGCAGCTCAATCAAGACAAAAGAGTTATGCCGACATAAGAAGAAGACCACTGACTTTTGAAGTGGGTGACTATGTATACTTGAGAGTATCACCCATGAAAGGTGTGAAGAGATTTGGGATGAAAAAGAAGCTTTCACCAAGATATGTAGGGCCATACAAGATTTTGGAACGAAAAGGAAATGTTGCGTATAAGTTACAACTTCCACCAGAGATGAGTGTAATATTTTATGTCTTCCATGTTTCTCAGTTGAAGAAATGTCTTCGAGTACCTGAAGAAGCTATTGCACCCACCAACGTGTAGCTTCAATCGGATTTGACCTATGAAGAAAAGCCAATTCAAGTATTAGAGGAGATGGAGAGAGTAACACGAAGTAAGATTATTAAGTTCTATAAGGTGGTGTGGAACAATCATAGTGAACAAGATGCTACGTGGGAAAGAGAGGATTATCTACGAGAAGTTTATCCTGCCTTTTTCCAAGAATGGTAGGTCTTGCAAATCTCGGGACAAGATTTTTATAAGGGGGAGGGGCTGTAACACCTCGGGTGTTAGCCTTGCATAACATGAGCATGATCATCATGCATTCATAAACAAGCATTTACCATTGAAACATTGGATTGAAACATCTGCAACGTTTGCTTGTTATCGCATGTTTCTTAAACATATGCAACTTTTCTCGTTATTTCATGTCTCCATGTATCTATGCATATGATCATGAGTGTACACATGTACTTGGTGGATGTGAGTCACACAAACATGTAGCAACACCTAGGTTAGCAAATAGGACTTAGTTCATGGTCACATTTCATGAACCAACACTTAAGCTTTTATGTGATTACACTAACTAGCTCTATGAGTGACTACTACATGAAATGATTGAATGACCTTGCAAATTGCTTAAACATGTTTAGAGTATCATTATGAACAACTTGGATATTCATGGTTAGGGGTAAATAGGTCATTAAGCCATGCTTTGATGTGTATCATCATTTAAAAGTGACATGTTTGACCAAATTTGAACTAGGTGTTAGAGACCTTGCATGGAGGAGATCACTAAAGCAAAGTTGTAGTATTTGCTATAAGGAACAACTTTTATTTTTGGGTCATTAACTGATTCAGCTCCTAGCATGTGTGAAATTAGATCACAAAAATCAGAAAAATCAACATTTGCAGCACTTAGCAAATTTTTGCTAAGTCATGAACCTTGACTGACTGACAGCCGATATTTGGGATGATTTTACTCTGTTCCTGTTGCGAATTAGCACGAGGTCTTTGAACAATAGTTGTAGCTGGTACATTGAGCTACAATTTTGGTTTAGACGGTGTGAGCTAATACTCCACGGATTAAGGGTTTGATCGACGTAAAAACCCGCTGTCAGGCTCGGCTTTGTGATAGACAGACGAACTGAACCAGCGCTCCATGGCCGACCGGCGCCAGAACACGAACGCCGCGTGGACGCGATGAAGGCCGCGCGTCACCGCTGCTCTGATCCACCGGGCAGCACCAGGCCTGAGCAGGCCATTATCACCCCCGTGCGCCCGCTCCATTTCCACTCACTCCCGCTAGCTCTCTCCCTCTCCAACGCCCTCCCTTGCTCTCGCCGCGGAACCAGGCAACGTCGCCGAGCACAGCACCGCCTCCGCCGTCGCCTCGCGTGCGCTACACCGCATCACCTCCATCTCCATCTCACCAGTCGTTGCGCCTCATCCACCTCCACCACCTTGACGTGTTGGTTGCTTCAGCTGCGCCTTGGTGAGGGCGTATTTCCTTTTTCCCCTCTCACCGGAACCTCGGCCGCCATAGCCACCTCCACGGAAAGCTCGCCACAGCTCGGCTCGTCTGCGCTTTTCTTTAGATTTTGAGCGTTAGCGTTTGGTCAGGACGTGTATTAGCCGGTGCTAGGACGTTACCTTCGTTAGTGGTCCCACCGGCGTGGAACGCGACAACCCATGCCGCCGCGTTATAACCTCCGCACCACCGCCAAGTGTGTCAAGCGTCGTCGAGCTTTGCATGAAGCGTTTGTTGCTTTGAAATAGAGTCACTAGGACACCATTGTACTGTTATGCGCCTCTCCTAGCTTTCCCATGGCCGGAGACGGCCGGCACAGAGTTGAGCAATACCATTTGTGCATGGCGGCGACGAGCATGCTCACCAAGACTAGCACTGCACCACCTAGACCATCCGACGCATCTTGAGTAGTAGGTCACGATGGTGTCCGTGGTTTCACCGGAGAACTCGTCGTCGACGAGCCGTGGCCGTGCAAGCTTGCTCAGCGCCGCCGGCTCTATTTTGGTTTCACTGACAGGTGGGCCCTGCTGACCAGCGGGTCCCACCGGTCAGCGACAGGAGTAGAATAGGCTAGTTCATTTAAATCCAGATCTGGTGTTGTTTCGTAATTTTTGTATCTTCAGTTTGGTAGCTTCAAAAATTATGAAATAAATTTGTTAGTGTTCCTTAGAAAGTGTAGTATTTAGGAAAAATATGTTCTTAACATTTGCAGTAGAAATTTTTGGAGATTTAAATAGAAATTTGAAATGTGCTTTTGAATGCATACAAATTTGTTTATGTTATATCTAGAGTTCCTGTGCTCCAAAAATTATGAAATTTTTGTGGTAAGCTATTCTTGTCATATATGAACTCTGATCAAAATTTGAGGATCAGTGCATGTGTAGATTTATAGTTATAGATTTTTCTTTTATGAATAGTTAATCCTTGTATGAATTTTTATAAATTATTTATGAATCCAAAATTCATGAAATTTGTTGGAGGTAATCCTAGTACCATATGGATGCTAAGAAAAATAGGAAATCTGTTGCTTGACACTTTTCACTAGGGTTTTCTATTTTTGCTATTGTAAGCCTTTTTGTCTTGTCATTTTTGTATAGAGTGTTTTATTGAATAAAATGGCATGAAACTTTTACAGTAGTCCTTTGATAGCATTAGTCAGGCACTGTAAATTTTTGAGAATTTATGAAGTAGATCTGTTATATGTTTATTATTTAACCTAAATATCTAAGTAAAATAATAAAGGCATTTAAATAAATAGTTTGGGCTTCACCATTATATTATCTTAAATGTATTTGGTATGCTTAAACTGTTGGTAGACTTTATGTTGTCAAATTTTGACTGATTACATGAAGTAGAAGTATTGTTACTTTGTATTGCAAATTGAATAGTTTCCTACAGATTCTGGAGTTTGATGAGTTGCATGTTGAAAATGATGTTTGCTGTAAAATGGTTAATAACAAAGTTGTAGATGATTTGATAAGCTTTCCAGAAAGTCTAGGATCACTACATTTGGATTAGTAGAACTCTAGTTATGAGTGAAACTAATAGCTGTTGTTTTGTGGTATAATCGATGCATTGTGGAAGTAGATAATTAAATAATCAAGAAGAGATATGCACCTACTCAATAAACATGATGCACTTGTTAACATATATGCATTCGCAATACTTATGCCATATTCATGCATCTAGGATCGGAAGAAGAGATAACGTTGCTGGAATTCGAAGAAGTAGAGGAAGGGGACCAAAGGGAGAATCCACAAGCCGCAGCCTCCGAAGGCATGGAGCGAGAATCTGAAGAGCTTCCGGAGTGTCCCGATCACCGCCCTACTTCCTTTCTCATGAGGCAAGCCCTGAGCATTCTAAGTCTCCCAAAGATTTTACAAATGATTACTTAAGTACTTATGATTGATGCATTAGGTTATAAGAGTTGAATGGAACCACTTGATGCATATACATTCCTTGTCCAGCTATTACACCTATAACCGATATAGGTCCAGGATCGAATATATGCTTAGCCATGCTTAGACCGGTAGAAGTCGGGTGATTTCACACACTGCGAGATATAGGTGGATACCGAGCACGGTTGGTTATAATTGCTATCGTGGAAAAGAACCATGGTTAATGTAAATGGAGACCGGGCGGGATGTCGATAGAGAAGCAACAAGACACATGGAGGTCTTGGGTGTGGATCTATCCCGTCTGTGTCGATTAAGGACCGTCTGGTTGTTGGCGCTTCGACAAGATTGAACGCATGCCTCTCACTTAGCTGGCCGGATAACTCGTTCCGACCATGAAGCCGAGTAATTCAACTCGTGCCGGACCCGCTCACATTGCGCGCTCCTTCCGGAACGATCGACCGAGCCCAAGGGCGAGCTAGGCCCCGAATGTCCCGGCATCTGGTGTTCTAGATTGTGCGGCGCAGACGGACCCGCCAAATGTACCTGAGTTGTACCAAAGGTGACCTAAGGCTATCGTGGTCGGTAGACTGGTTTGTGTTAGGAATAAATTCCCGGTGGTTGAAATCGATTCAATCGCCGTCTCTCCCGGATAGTGAGAAACTTGGCTAGTCCCAACATCGTAGTAACTGTGTTATGAAACATGATGGTCCGGATGAATATGGAATTACAATACCTGCTATGGTTACTATTGTATGCTTCTAAATGATATACCACATGTTTGGCACAGGATAGTTGCTAATCTAGAAATGGATAGTTATAATTAACTTAATAAAGGAATCATAATTATACAATGAGTCAATTGCCTTTATGCAAAATGTTGTCAAGTTACGTCCACTTATACAGCCTTGCATAATCCTTGGAGTCATTTTATTTTTGGTTCATGACGGGTAAGTCTAGCTGAGTACCTTCTCGTACTTAGGGTTTTATTTCCCGTGTTGCAGATGGCACTGTGTATCATGGTTATTGCAAGAGTTGCTTCTATCCCGCCGTGGATGAGGAGTAGGCCTTGGGCAGGCTTCTTATTAATCCTTCTATATGCTTTTGTGGACCGTGATCGTATCTTGGCACTGTACTAAACTATGTTGGAAACTTTACTTTCAAACTTAATTTGCTTCCGCTTTTATCTATCAAACTCGGTTTGTAATAACTTTTATTCATACTCTGATGGAGAAATGTATCTGTGAACTTTATGTAATATGTGGCATGTATGTTGAATCATGTACGATCTTGGTTGTTGTAAATCGTTTATCGAGACCCGCCGTGGTACTTTCGACGGACTACCGGGTTATATGGGTTCAAGTATGACAATTACAACCGCTATGGCTGCTGCCATTGTATTTGTACTCTTATAAATTGGTCGGTTCTGCGACAGCTGGCATCAGAGCAAGATTCAACATTAATTGTCACATGTGTATTTAAAACAAAAGTTTTTGTTTTCCAAAAACCCTTCTCTAGCAACGGATAGCTATATAATAGGTATTTGAAATCTAAAGTGTGCCAATGATCACTCTCCTTATGCCCAAATTAAGGACTATTAGGTGGCTATTTAAGTACTAACATGGGGGTTTTTACTTCGTCGTCCATACGGCGTGCTATTGTATGGATGCCATTCACTTGAATGGTAATGTATGGATCAAATGCCTCTACGCCAAGGTAAGATGATGAATGTATGACCGCAAGATGTGAGCGTGCGGTCGGGGAGAGTTAGCTTTGGTACGTCTATGTATGCATGCTTGCATGTGTATATGGTGCGTATTTAATTGTGGGTTTAAATTATTGTCGGGTAGATTGATACGGAAGTATATGTATGGGTATACATATATGGAAGTATTTACAAATTACATTCTGCATATTTCATTATGGGTTTAGGGCTGAAATTAAATCTTATGCAGGTACACTAACAACGAAACGTGTAGCTCAACTAGTTACGCTATTTATGAGAGAACGTATGTATGCGAGAACGTGTAACTCGGTTTGTAATAACTTTTATTCGTACTCTGATGGAGAAATGTATCTATGAACTTTATGTAATATGTGGCATGTATGTTGAATCATGTACGATCTTGGTTGTTGTAAATCATTTATCGAGACCCGTCGTGGTACTCGATGGACTACCGGGTTTATATGGGTTCAAGTATGATAGTGCGACCGCTTGCGGGCTGCCATTGTACTTTTACTCTTACAAATTGGTCGGTTCTGCGACATTTGAAGTCTAGGTTGAGAGCACCGAGTTCTACTACCCATTTTGATATCCGACCTGTTGCATCTTTGTTGCGTAGAAGGTCTTGAAGTGGAAAATTGGTTACCACTGTAATCTTGTGCTCATGGAAATAATGTCTCAGCTTTCTTGATGATATCAATACTGCATAAAGTAGTTTTTGCACGTGTGGGTATCTCACTTTTGATTCTGTTAGTACTTCGCTTATGTAATAGACTGGTCTCTGCACTTAGTATGCGTGTCCGGGTTCTTCTCTCTCAACCACAATTGCTATGCTGACAACGTTCTTGGTTGCTGTAATGTATAGCATCATGTCCTCTTTGCTTTTTGGTGGTGTCATTACTGGTGATGATGCCAAGTATTCTTTTAACTTTTGGAATGCTTCTTCTGCCTCTTCTGTCCATTCAAAATTTCCTGCCTTTTTCAATAATTTGAAAAAAGGTATCCCTTTTTCTCCTAGTCGGGAGATGAATCTGTTGAGTGCTGCCATGCATCCTGTAAGCTTCTGTATGTCTTTAACTTTCTTTAGAGGTTTCATATCCATGATGGCTTTAACCTACTTTGTACTTGCTTCAATTCCTCGGTTGCTAACTAGAAATCCGAGTAGATGTCCTGATGGGACCCCAAAAACACACTTTGTGGGGTTTAGCTTCCACTGCCATGCTTTTAGATTCTTGAAAGTCTCCTCGAGGTCTTCTATCAATGATCCGGGTTCTTTGGTCTTGATTATTACATCATCAATGTATGCTTCTGCGTTTCTTCCGACTTGACTCCCCAAACAAGTTTGAATTGCTCTTTGACATGTTGCCCCTGCATTTTTTAGCCCAAAAGGCATTGATTTGTAGCAATATGCCCCAAAGGGTGTAATGAACGATGTCTTGCTTTGGTCTTCTTCTCTTAAGGATATTTGATGATAGCCTGAATAGCAATCTAGAAAGGATAATAGAGCTGATCCTGCTGTTGAGTCGATGATTTGATCAATCCTTGGTGGGACATATGGATCTTTTGAGCAATGTTTGTTGAGGTCTGTGTAGTCGATGCACATACGCCATTCTTTTGAATTCTTCTTCTCTACTAGGACCGGGTTGGCAAGCCAATCCAGATTGATTATTTCTCTGATGAATCCTGCTGCCATGAGCTTGGTGATCTCTTTTTTGATTGCTGCTTTTCTATCTAGAGCGAATCTTCATAACTTCTGCTTAACGGGTTTGGACCCTTTGTTCACATCAATTATGTGCTCAGCCAACTTTCTTGGGACCCCTGGCATGTCGGCCGGCTTCCAAGCGAAGATATCTTTGTTGTCCCAAAGAAAGTTGGTGAGCGCGAGTTCCTATTTGGGATCGAGATTTGCACTGATGATTGCCGTTTTCTCCAGGTCACTAGTCAACAAGTCAATAGTCTTGGTAGCGACTTCTTTTGGTGGTGCAAAGTTGCTTGGCTTCTTAGCCGGTATTTGAATCTCATCCGGGTTCATTTTGTTGGCTAGTATTGCAATCTCCTTTCCTTCCTTTATGTCTTGTAATCTTTTGGATATTTGTACTGCTTGTACATTGCAATCATGTGCTTTCTTTAGATCTCCTTTCAATGATAATACGCCCTTTGTTGTTGGCATCTTGAGTAGTAGGTATGGATAGTGTGGCACTGCCATGTATTTTGTTAAATCTGGTCTCCCAAGTATTGTGTGGTAGCATGATTCAAAGTCTGCAACTTTGAATTTGATGAATTCCGTCCGGTATTTGTCTGGTGTGCCAAAGGTGACTGGTAGGGTTATCTATCCGAGTGGCATAGCTGCTCTGCCGAGTACTATTCCATAGAATGGTGTGCTTGTTGGTATCATTAGTCCTTCACAATCCAGATTCATCCTTCTGAGAGTATCTGCGAAAATTATGTTGAGCCCAGCTCCTCCGTCGATGAGTACTTTAGTTACTACCACTCCTGTGATAGTTGGACCCAGTACCAGCTGGTAGCATCCTGCGTTTACTGCGCTGGTCCATTGGTCTTCTCTTGTGAAGTGGATGGGGTACTCTGACCAATCTAGATACCTTGGGGTGGCTGGTTCAGCTGCCATGATGGCTCTGTGAGCTAATTTCTCTTGCCTTTTACTTCGTGTGTTAGGAACACCTGAGAATATTACTGCTAATTAGCGTTGGGGTTCTTGATAATCTCCTTCAGCTTTCTTTTCTTCCTTCTTAGAATCTTCTTGCTTTTGCTCCGAGTTGTTTTGATTTCTGTTTTCTCTCTTCATGAATTGCCGCTGAAAAGTGCTGCATTCAACTAACTTGTGTCTGGCCCCTGGGTGTATGTGACACGGCATGTTCTCTATGTTCTCTGGCACTCTTCCTCGGTAGTTGTTGCTCTGATAGTTGTTATTACTGTTGTAACCACTGTTGCTACGGTTGTTGCTATTGTTGTAGTTGCTATTATAATTACCACCGTTGTTATCGTTGTTGTTGCCATTGTATCTTCTCTTATTATCCGTGGTTGCCACCATGTTGTCCTGCCTTGGCCTTTTGTCTTGTTGTCTGTAATCGGGTCTTCCTCTATTTTTCGAGTTGTCCCTAGCAAACCGGTGCCGGGTTCTTTCTTCCGATGAAATCAGCTTTTCAACAACCCTCTTGAAATCTTCATTTCTTCTTGGGTTCTCATTGAAATAGTCTTTGTATTGCCAGTTTGCTAAGATTCCTTCCGCAAAGGCTTCTATCACTTCTCTATCGGTAATGTCGTGGACTTGAGCCCTGAATTCTCCAAATCTTCTATAGTATTCCCTTAGACTTTCTCCTCTCCTTTGCCTTACTCCTTTCAACTCGGCTGCGGTCATTGGATGGGTAATAATGCCTACAAAGTTGTTGTAGAAAACTTCTTGCAAGTCTTCTCAATATCTGATTGATCTTGGCCTTAATTTGTCAAACCATTGTAGTGGCATTGCTTCAAGGGCCATTGGGAAAAATAGAGCCTTGATGTCGTCATCTCCTCCAGCTAACTCAATAGATTGGGAATAAACTCTTAACCATTGTCTTGGTTCTACTTTGCCATCATACTTGGAATGATTTGCTGGTTTCAATTTGTGCGGTAGCTTCAATGTTTGTAGTCTTCCTGCGAAACAAGGGAATCTATCGTATGGTTTCGTTCTTTCGTAGTCTGGCGATCTTGCCCTTCTGTAATAAGACATGTCTTCTTTTAACTCGGATTCTCCATAGTCATCTTCTTTGTCAAATCTTCTTGATATTTCTTGGTAGCGTTGGCTCAATTCTGGTTTGCCTCTTTCTTGTTGCTTTGAGTAATGTTCCTGCCTTCCATCAGCACTTTTTGCTGGTCCTAGCCTTTGAAAATTTGATTTTGGGTGGTTGCTCCTTGTGGCTTTTGTGGAACTTCCTCGCCGGGTTGTTTTTCTGGTCCCCCGACTTCTTTCTTCTGGTCTTCCTTTGACTTTTCGTTGTTCGTGAGGGTGTGCAATTCTTTTGTTAATTCTTCAATTCTTTCCCTTTTTGTACTTTTTGTGGCTTCTCTTTCCGCCTTCTTTCTGTTGTATTCCGTTAGTTCTGCCTTGTATTTATTCTAGATTTGCTTCCTTTGTTTAGCCCTGTTCCTTCTTCCAGCCTTCAATTTATTCTTCTTTAGCCTTTGCTCATCATTTTCGTCGCTGTTGCTTTTCTCAGCCGGCGAGATGTTGCCTTCTGATTCGTCTGAAGATTTTATATCTGGTATCTGGGGTGGTTCCAAAGGTTGCTCTAGTTGTTCTGCCATGTATACAGTGTACCTCTTCCGAGCTCTTCTTGTACGGTATTTCATCCTTTGTTTGGCTGAGCTGTCGGTAGTTTCTGAGCTAGATCCGAGTTCTTTTCCCTCTTGATAAGGTAGTTCTTCAATGCACGTGCTAGTCTGGGCTTTGCTTGAGGCGAAAGAACCCGGCCAATGCACCACACAGTCTTGCGAGGTAACTATCATGATCATCCCTTCTTGCGCTCCCTCCAGGAATATTTTTCTTGCTGAATTCATCTTGTCTTGGGTAAAGTGTTGTTAGATTGATGATGTGTTGTACAGTTCGTACGACCCTGAGTTCTTCTTGGAGTTGTACGGGCTGTATTCCTTCATGATCGTTGTTGTGTCTCAGAGTTCGATTAGGCTTGGCTCTTTCGCTGTGAAGATTGTCTTGGAGTCGGGTTGTATCTCTTTCTCAGAGTCGGTTTCGTATCCGCTTTCTTCTTCATTCCGAGTTGGATCTGAAGTTGAAAGTTTCGTCATCTTCTCGGCGAGTTCATATTCAACTTTGTCGTCGAGTTCTTTTTCTTCTCGGAGACGGGTACGTAGCTTGCCGTCGCCGTCAGCCTCACAGATCCAGGATCCGAAGACGAAGGTTGTTCCCGCCGGAAAAGCCATCTTGAGGTCGAGGTCCGTCGAGCTCTCAAGAAAAAATTCGTCAAAAGCCCCTACCTGGCGCGCCAGCTGTCGATGTTTTACCACCGATAGCCTGCCACGGGGGTACCCGGGACAGTTGTTCGGGCTTCGGCGAATAGTGGAACTCGGCGGTTACACAAAGAGACTCATGATTTATACTGGTTCAGGCCCTCGACTTGGTCGAGTAATAACCTTACATCCAGTTCGGCGTTAGCCTGTTTGCGTCGTATTGCTTTGAGTATTGGGTATGTTCAGTTGTTTCCAAGGGATATCCTCACCAACCCTTTATAATCCAGGTGCTGAGAGGAGTTGTTTGTGTTCTACTCGGATACAAGGTCAGAGTCCTAAGCTATGCTTCGGGCTCCTTTCCTTGTATAGTTCGAATTGGAGTTTTGGTCTTGCACGTTGCTTTGCTCCATGTTCTTCTTGACGATTGGGCTGTGGGCCTTGTTACTAAGGCCCACTTCCCTATAGTACGATCTATGGGGGCCCATAGGGTTCCCCATCGACACCAGCGTCCAGTCGCGGACCAACGCCAGTGAAGGGTCGAGATGGCGGACTAGAGGGGGGTGAATAGTCTTTCCTAAAAATAATCGCGTCGGCTAACCGATATAAATGCGGAATTAAAACAATCGGTCTAGCCAAGACTACACCCCTCTATATATGTTCACTAGCACCTTGCAAAGATACTAATAAAGCAACTAAGGTGCCGGGCTAGCTAGAGCTCTCCTAAATAATTCTAGGAGCAAGATCACACAAACCTATGCCACTAGTACTTTAAGTAACAAGGGAGCTCCTACACATGCTAGTAAGCAAAAGCACAAAGCTAACTAAGCTCACTAGCAATGCTCAATAACAAGGCAACCAATGCCTAATTAGAGAGCGCAAATACTTAGCTACACAAACTAAGCAATGTGACTAACAAGGTTACTAAAACCAAATTAGCCACGCAAGGGAGCTACTTCTATGCTACACAAGCAAGAAGGTAATTAGCTAGCTACACAAGCTATCTAATTACAAGAGCAACTACACAAGCTTAAGATATATATATAAGTAATTGCAAGCTTGTGTAATGGGGATGCAAACCAACGGGAAGAACAAGGTTGACACGATGATTTTTCTCCCGAGGTTCACGTGTTTGCCAACACGCTAGTCCCCGTTGTGTCGACCGCTCACTTGGTGGTTCGGCGGCTAATTAGCATCACCCGCTAAGCCCGCACGTCGGGCACCGCAAGAACCTACCCCTTGAGTGAGGGTAGCTCAATGACACGCTTTACTAAAGTTGCTCTTCGCGACTCCCGCGGGGCGAGCACAATGCCCCTCACAAGCACTTCTCCGGAGCGCCGCACAAGCTTCTTGCGGGCTTCGATGGAGACCACCACCAAGCCGTCTAGGAGGTGGCAACCTCCAAGAGTAACAAGCACCACCGGCTTGCAACACGACCACCTAGTGCCACTCGATGCAACCTCACGATGCAATCGCACTAGAATCGCTCACTCACACAATCGAATGATCACTATCAAGTATATGTGTGATGGAGGGCTCCCAAGCACTCACAAGCATGGACACTAAGTCCCTTGAGGTGCTCAGCACCAGCCATGGCCGAGGGCCACTTCTATTTATAGCCCCAAGGGCTAAACTAGCCGTTACCCCTTCACTGGGCAACGGTCGGGACGACCGGACGCTCCGGTCCGATCGACCGGACGCTGGACCTCAGCGTCCGGTCGTGCGATGCACGCCACGTGTCCCCTCCTTCAAACGCTGTTCACTGGATCTCAACGGTCATCTGTCGATCGGACGCTCCAGCATGAACTGACCGGACGCGAATTCAACCCGGCGTCCGGTCGTTTCCGATAAGGTATCGACCTCGACCGGACGCGTCCGGTCACATTTGATCGGACGCACCAGCCGTCGGTCACACTCCAGCTTTCTGCGTCAGATGCGTCGGCTGACCGGACGCACTTCTCCACCAAATATCCGGTGCATTCAGATCCAAATATCCGGTCGGTTGACCGACGCCAAAGATCTTCGCGACTAACTCGTTTTCACTTCTAACTTCATCACCCTTGCTCCAATGTGCTAACCACAAGAACTTGCAACCGGCGCATAAAATAGGGCATTCTATTTTCCCGAAAGCGTTGAATCCCACATAAAGTTCGGCGGGAGGGAGAGAGGACCCAAACCCATCTCACCCCGCAAACACCACCTCCTTTGTAAATGTGCCAACACCACCAAGTGTACACCATCATGTGTATGTGTGTTAGCATTTTCACAATCATTTCCCAAAGGATGTTAGCCACTCAACTTGCCACGCCACTCGATCCTAGCGACAATGCAAAGTTAGATCACTCGAGTGGCACTAGATGACCGATATGCAAACAAGTTTGCCCCTCTTGATAGTACGGCCATCTATCCTAAATCCGGTCATAAACTTCTCTACACACCTATGACCGGTGAAATGAAATGCCCTAGGTTATACCTTTGCCTTGCGCATTCCATTCCATCTCCTTCAATGTCGATGCAACACATGCACCAACACGATCAATAATGATATGATCCACTTCATATCATCACATGATCATATTGGTTCATCGATCTTGACTCTACTTGCTCTTCACCGTTGCTATCGTCCATCGGCGCCAAGTCTTGCTCAAGCTTCACCGCCACGCGGTCCATCACTCCAAAGCCTTTGACTTGCCCTTCACGCTTGCAACCGGTCCATCAAGCCAAGTCTTGTCTTGATCTTCTCCACCTTGATCACATGACTCAATGTCATGTCTCATGTGCAATAAGCTCCTTCATCATCACATGTGTGAGCTTTGCAACATCTCCAAGCCATTTTCACCTCCATGGCATATGCTGCTCACACACATGTACCTGTGGACTAATCACCTGTGTATCTCACATAAACACAATTAGTCCACCTAGGTTGTCACTCAATTACCAAAACCAACAAGGACCTTTCAGCCAGCGTCTTCACGCATCCACTGACCAGACGCGCCGGTCCTACTGAGACCAGTATTCGGTCACTTACAGTCACCTCTGTCTTTTCTATATAGGGTGCCAGTGAAGATCCTAACCCTTGCTCAAATGTGCCAACCACCAAGTGTATCACCTTATGCACATGTGTTAGTATATTTTCACAAACATTTTCAAGGGTGTTAGCACTCCACTAGATCCTAAATGCATATGCAATGAGTTAGAGCATCTAGTGGCACTTTGATAACCGCATTTCGATATGAGTTTCACCCCTCTTAATAATACAACTATCGAACCTAAATGTGATCACACTCACTAAGTGTCTCGATCACCAAAACAAAATGGCTCCTACCATTTATACCTTTGCCTTGAACCTTTTATTTTTCTCTTTCTTCTTTTCAAGTCCAAGCACTTGATCATCAGCATGGCATCACAATCATCATGTCATGATCTTCATTTGCTTCACCACTTGGAATATGCTACCTATCTCATGATCACTTGATAAACTAGGTTAGCACTTAGGGTTTCATCAATTCACCAAAACCAAACTAGAGCTTTCAGCAGGCCACGTGATCAAATAAAAATACGACACGTGGACGAACCAGTGCATGACACGTGAAATAGCCATGGCACGGCACGTGGGCTAATAAAAATCAAACAAATGGAAGGAAGTCGTCAAGCCACGTGGCCGAATCAAAAACAAAACATGGACGAACAACACCGTGACACATGGTCGAATACGAAATGGCCACGTGGACCAATAAAAATACGACATATGGTCCAATAAAAAAATGACACGTGACCCAACCGCAACACGACACATGTGCCAATAGAAAACAGACATGTGGAACAACAGGGGCCCGACATGTGGTCCATTAAGAACCTGAAACGTGCAAGAACCAGAGATGGCCACATTGTCCAATAACAAGGTGACAGTACCCGAACCATCTTCAATGCAACCGGCTATAGCAGGTACACGTGGAAAACATCTCCAACGGAAGCAACCGCCAGCGTGGCTGCCCCCTGCCACGCATGCCAAAGCAGTTCTACGACGATCAGTTTTCATCATAGATCTATTCAATTCTATGATGATTTTCTAGAATCGTCATAGAATTGCAAGAATGAGGCGACTTTTATGACGAACTGTTTTTCGTCATAAATTCATCATAAAACTAAAATTATGACAAATTTGGCTCCTTCAGTGACGAAAATTGATCGTCATAGAAGTAGATATTCCTAGTAGTGTTCGAATGTTTCAAGTGTTTCATACGTACGTTGCAAGTATTTCATCTGGATATTGCATATGTTTTGTAATGGCTACACACGTGATTTCATAGTGTTTTAGACGTATGTGTTTCAACTATTTTCAGACTATGTTCAAAGTATTCCATCTAGATGTTGCAAAAGTAGATCTGGTGTTGCACATGTTGTAGTGGAACCCACCTGCCGCAGCTGCCTGCTACAGTTGTTGGGCCCGCGTGCATGCGCATGGGAGTGGAGGGGGCGCGAGTGGCCGGCACAGATTGAGACTCGGCCCTGCATTGGCGAATGAGTTTGGTATCGTCCGAATTCATTTTTGACTCAAACCTTTAACTCTAAGAAAAAATAAATCATGCCTAGCATTTCATCATGCACATTAATATATATGGAATGCATCATGTTATCATTTGAAAAATATATAAAATAAATTTATGTTGAATTTGATCAGGAGCTCGAATAACTTTATTTTTGGAAAACCAAAATAGTTATGAGACTAAAAAAAAGGTATTGCCATGACTTGACTTTGTCAAAGATATGACTAGGGCATTTTATTTTAGATTTTTCCAAAGGGAATTTCATAAAGGAAAATAAGGTGAAAGAGAGCTAGCACTAATTAAATTAGGAAAAGAAGGTTTAAACAATAACATGTTGGTTTTGTATTTTAAAAGAGGGAGGATTTAGACATATGTTGCCCAAGAGTTGGCCAACACCTATAAGGATTTTATTTAATTCACAATTAATTCTATGGGGTTTTGGTTTGGAAATCAAGATAAGAAAGGTGGAAGGTTGACTTAGTTGACCTATAAACTACGTGCAACACATCAACAAGCAACATGTAAAACCATGGATTGCATGACAACACGCAAGGGGAGGTTGGAGACCAGGGCAAAGGGAAAATGGGAAGGTGCATAGCTGGGCATGGTGACTGAGGAGGGTGGATCTTGGGCGGAAGGTCGCTAGGGAGGGCGCACGGGCTGTGGAGGTGGCCAAGGAAGGAGTGGCAGCGGCGGCGGTGGCTGGTAGCACTGTTCATCTACACTACCATTTAGCCTGTTTACACGCGTGTAAACGCTACACTGTGGTTTGTCGTGTCCGTTTAATTAGCCCTTTATCCTATTTAATCACCGTTTAATTCGTTTAAACGACCATTTAGCCCGAATAAATAGGTAAACGGTAAGTGACCATTTAGTCCGCTTAAATGTGTAGGCTAACACTGCCTAGTAGTGGTGCATCTTGAGCAAGAGGACAAAAGGAGGATGCGGCAGGACCAAAGGAGGATGCGGCAAACCTAGGAGGTTGAGCTTAGGTGGTGGAGTGGGGGGGCTTGGCGGCGGCAACAACAGAGACCGCACGAGAAGGCCAAATCTCAGGCGGTAACCAATTTAGGCCAAGAGGAAAAATGGCACCCAACAGTCAAACTTGAGGCAGCAAATGTGGAGTCAACGCACGAGAAGAAACAAACAGAAGTTTGTGCGAGTGCGGGAGTGAAAATAGGGTAAACAGAAGGGGGGAAAATCCATACAACCTCCCTCAATTATTGAGGAAGTCCGACTTACGTCCCTCAATTAGAAAATCGGATTTTTAAACTCCTCCAGCTCTTGAAACCTTAGGATTCGTATGTGTTTGATTTCAGGACTTCATGGGATGGGTTGGCTCCGTCCTGGTTTTTTTGGGTTAGCTTGAACCCATTTCACGTTTGGTTAAGGGGTTGGGGTTGTCCTTGGTTTCTTGTTTGGTTGGAGGTGCATGTGAGGTGGGTTGAGCACCCTAACATGCGGGCCCAAGGTGTCAGCCTCTCTTTCTCCTTCTCCCGCACACGGATCTCTCCAGCTCGTGATTCCAACCCACCCCACCGCTGCGCACCTGCCGTCGCTACGCGTCGTGCTGGCGCTGCTTGCTAGGGCCCCACCGCCATTGCAACTCACCTCCCAGGGCTTCATCCGTCGGAGCTCCACTCGCCTCCCAGAGCTTCATCCGCTGGAACAAAAGGGCCCCTTGCAGACGTGCAAATGCAGACGACGCGCTATCTGATGGTCCACGGACAGCAAGCCCGCACAGCTCCTGGCGACGGTGATTCCTAGTGCTAACGAGGAGCAGGCGACAGCGAGATCCACGGTGATTCCTAGCGCACAACGAGGAGACCGAGCGTTGGGGAACTCACGCGTGAGGGTCACGAGAAAAGTGGCGCGACCCCGTCTGCATCCAAGGGGTATATTCCCTATCAGGTTCAACCCAACCCAACTTAGCTCCCAACCAAACACTTTTGAAATCTGTGGGTTCAACCCGACCCCAACCCATGCCAACCCTCCATCCAAACGCTAGCTAACTTCCTGAGTGGTTTTAGTGAACGTGTCATGTCAGCGTCCTACGTGGTGCCACATCAGCCAATAAGGAGGTATATCAGACTTCTCACAACAGTTCAGGGAGATCCATTAGACTTTATAGAAAAATTGTAGAAAAAACTTTTCGGATAATTATCTAGAATAAATATGCATTAAAAAATACTAAGAAACTGATTTAACTAACCAAAACTTCTCCGATCACTAGATTGCCCTAGACTGGTTTTGGACGGCAGGTGAAATAGAAATGGGATTTCTTAAATCAGTAATACTGCCAAGCAAACGCCAAATACAACCCATGCACTTCCAGTTATCAGGTTACTTCATAATCCATTACCTGGAATTCACATTGCAGTACAATGATGATGAGCAGAGATACACAGAATTAGCATAGCCAATCATATAACCACCGCTATGCAGGCACACTACTTCAGGTCAGTAAGTTCAATACATAAGAGAGCTTCGATGCTGACACAGAGTCAACAATAAACTTCGGTATAATCACGAACAGGAGAAACACATCCGAGATGAGGAAACATCCAATGATTACCCAAAATAAGGTGCAAAGTTCACGGGGATGCTTTCACCTCGAATGGTTACTCTGGGAAGCAAAAGCTCATTACACGTCGGGTGGTGAACCACCAGGAACCAACTGTGACAGGACAAGTGAGTGTGTTAGACATGGCAATCAGCATTAGACAATAACGAAAGCACTAAAAATGAGCATTGTCTGATCATGATCCTTACAATGGCTATGTTGTTGCCGTTCAGGAGGATCTGGTCGAGTTTTGTAATGCGGCGCCCTTCAGCAGTGTATTCACTGCAGGATAAGACATGAGGCTGGTGAGATTATGGACTAAAATTCAGAAAAGTAATTGAACACTAAAAATCTTGGTTTCAAAGGCAAGGCGACCCAAGGCAAGCTAGGTATGCCTTGTCGCCTGACAAGGTGTGACTAGACCCCTAAGGCGAGTTGGGTCCACCCGGACATCTAGGCAACGCCTTTGAAATAGAGCTATAAATCACTAATAGAGCAGGTGAACTGGTGAAGAAACTAGATCTAAGTTAACTTGAAACATTTGTTTCTATTATAGCTAAGTGTTGTAACTTCAGGTTCGTCGGAGAACAACTGATATCAACGTTTTGATTCACCGAAACTCCTGCTGCGCTTTCAAAATATACAGAAAAATTTACTGTAAGTTACAAGGCATGGGCTCGGGGAAACCAGACAGTTCACCATCTAGTACAGCTTTAAAATGGATCCTCTTCTAAAGAAGTGTTGGCTTATTGCAGCTTATATACAGAATGGCAAAGAAAATGAACTACCGTCTTTTGCTGCAAGGTAGGAGTTTGATTTAAAAGTTAAGGAGATAGCTTCTGTAATTCTGGAGTTCTGAGTCTCTTAGAACCAGGAGTTTATCAAACCTCCAAAACGAATCATGTTTTGCAAGTAGATATGAATGCGATCACTAGATAACTTGGCTGCATCTCTGTTGTCTTTCACTAATAAGATTGGACCATTCTTACTGGTGGAGCTTTCTAAAGGACAATGTTCTGAATGCTATGGTGTTTTTCTCATCAAGTAATTAATAACTGAGCAGTAGGGTCGTGCTCCCTTACAAAGTTATGAAGCGATACCAGTTAGATTAACTATCTCTTAGACACTATTCAAGCTCCACTGCTTTCATGTAACGAGCACAAACTATCTTTTTTTTTCATTAAAAGTTATGTAATATCCAAGCCTGCTGACAGAGGAATTGGTCTGAAGTACCCTCTATAACAAAGATCTCGTCCGCAATTCACTAGGTTAGTTATATCTAAGAAATTATCCAAGCCCCACCAACATGATGCCATGAGTATGAGCAACATTTTTGCACTAAAATTAGCAACAACTGGGGTAAGAAAGTGGTCTGAGCTAGTACACTGAAGAAACATCTAACCAAACAAGGGTAACCATCAAGATACGAAACAACGTAGAAGAACATAGACTAGGGTTTAGGGGTTTGGGGGTGATCTTCGACATACTACTCGGTGACGTCCTCCAGCACCATATTGACGTAGACATCAAAGCCGCAGAGGGTGCCAACGAGCTCCTTGTCCCCCTTCATGATCACCCAGATCTTGGACCCGATGCACCGGTCGATCAGCTCTGGTCACCGCACCAATCCGCGCACGCCATGCAAAAGGAAACAGCCGATTCAAGAACTCGAACCCCCAAAATATAGAATGCAGAGACAACCGAATCGCGAGCACAGCTAAACGTAAAGTGATATATTCTTGGGTCCGTCGCGCACCTGAGGGGAGGAGCTGGGAGGGGTTATTCTGAGACATGGCGACACCTCTGGTGGGTCGGTGGCAGTGGGGGCGGTGGGGATCGGTAGGCGACTGCAACGGCGGAGGAGGGCGTCGGCGGCGGCGCAGAGATTGGGGTTTTGCTTCTGCGTTGGGTTGGATGGGTCCTTTCGTCGATTTGTGACGAGAAGGCGGGGCACAGCGGAGCCGTGCGGTTAAGCCGTCCGATTGCAAAATCCACGGCGCATATCACCACTGTCCTCCCGGATCTGAGCTGGGCTGAGAAGCATCGGTGTACTGATTGGGCCGGTCCAACCCACCTGCCATAAGAAGAAAGCCCGAAACCCAAAGCCTACGTTCCAAGATGGGCTTGGACTGGTGCCATCGACGATAATCTAGCCCTTCTAATCACAAGCCCAAACTACATCCTCGGTCGGAGCTTAGGTTTTTTTTTTAAGTCGAAGCTTAGTTATTAGTCATGGAATTGGATGACAATGGATCTATACCGATGTTGTTGGATTTACCTCAATCCACATGTGTTGAGGTGGATCGAGGTAAAAATTTAGTTCAAAAGTTCCACTTCAACATATGTGGATCGATGTCGATTCGCCTACATCCAAACAAGGCCTAAGTATTGCCCACTTATTATATCTAACATTCATTAAGAAGATTGTTCACATCTAGAAAAAAAAATCTATACACATGCATAAGTACAACTTCGTAGCCATATCTATACCATATAGATAGCAGGTACCATTGAGTTGGCCGTTCCGAAACAAAAGTATGATGACACATATATCGAACTATTACCATATAGTAAACAAATTATACATAAATCTATAAATATATGAAACAAATGTAGTACTACCTTCATCCTATGTAATTCTGAACCTGGTAAAAGTCTATCTTCAATTTAATCAAATTTATAAAAAAAATATTATCACATTTATGACTCTAAAATAAATACGCAATCAAAATTATTTTCATGCCGAATGCGAATATTTTTATTTAGTATGGCAAATATTAGTACATTTATATGAAAGTCAAATTTTGAATCATTTGACTTAATACTAATTTTGAATTAGATTTTGTTTGGAAGGGAGAGAGTAGGGTTGTGTTCGGCTGGTTGCCGGCTGGCCAGCCACCTCACAGAATCATTGTTCACGTCCTGCCAGAACAGTATTTTTCTCTCACAACAATCAGGCGGGATAGTATTTTTTAGTCCTGCCGAACAGGCCCTAGCTTTCTAGCTGCACCAATGTCTGACAGTGACAGGGAATTTCTTTTTTTTTCTTCAGAGAAAGAAGTGACGAAGGCGGCAAGCAATGGATTGTTAATGGTGGCCCACATGGTCGGCGGGCCCGGTGAAAACCCAACATGCACATGCTCGCCTAGCCGCCCATACATTCAGCTCACATCAAGCCCACCCGAGGCGTCGGTTAGGCCGCGCGCTCCACCTTCCTCGACCTCCCGACGCGTGCTCACCTCCTCCTCGCAGCGTGGATCCGCTGCACCAATAATCAACTCCGGTAAAATTAAATCAAATCTAGGAGTGTGTCCTTTCTACGTGTCCTCGTACGCGTGGGTGCGAGAACCCACTAGGAGCCAGCTCACAGTCTGTTCTCTTGGATCGGGAGGAGCAGAGCCGAAGTGACGGGATCAAGATTTGGATTTGAACCCGGACGACGGGAGGAGGAGGAGGAGGCCCAGTCATGGAGAAGGAGGAGAAGCAGGAGCTGGAGGGTGCCGCGGCGGCGGCGAGGCGGCGGCTGGTGATCGGGGTGGGGTTCTGGGTGCAGGGCTTCCGCCTCTTCCCGTGGCTGGGCGTCAATTTCTTCCTCAAGGACGGCATGGGCGTCGCCGCCTCCTCGCTGCAGATCCTCCAGGCCTCCGCCAACCTGCCCATGGTCGCCAAGCCGCTCCTTGGCCTCCTCTCCGATGCCGTCCCCATACGCGGCCATCGCCGCCTGCCCTACGTCGCCATCGGCGGTACGCCCTCTTGGCCATTCTCTTTTACTATCCTGTTGTATTGAGTATTTCCTGCCAGATCCCGAACCCACATCTGCCATTACCAATTCACGTCGTCGTTATTCTCATCGTACCTTTCCAGGACTTAATCTAACACATTGCTCCCGAATCTTGTTTATTGCTTGATTTTGGGAATTGTATACCACCAGGATGGAATTTTACTCATTTTTGTTATCCGAAAGCATAAATATATCTCTTTACTTTAATGTACCTGTTAAAACCTGCATGTGCTATTCAATATATGTATCTCCTAAATCTAGCTCTTAAACATGAACGGAGTAGTTATCATTGAAGCCTAATAGCCTATGAATATGCGTAGCATTTCTCTGCTTTCGCGTTGTCTTCCCAGTGACAGAATAAACACCTGTGGATCTTTCACATTCTTTTCTCCCGTGTTATCGGTAAATGTGTGTCCCATGGCAAATGACAGCACCGCAAAGAATATGCTCACGCACCGCCTGTCCTCTTGCCCTTCCTCACCGGTCCCGTCTGTTCTCTTTAACCTTTTCTTTTCTTCTTCTAATTACCATTCGTCTTTGTCTTTTTTTGCCTCCCCCACTCGCCTTTCAAGGCAACAACTTTTATACGGTCCTCCACCAAATTTGCTGTCTTGTTGATGTTTACACATTCACAAATCACCAAGCTAGAAAGCTCCCAATCCAACTAGGTCACGCATGAATGCGCTGTCAACTCTTGATGTGGCCCTAGCTGTCCACTTTAAAATATTCTTTCTTGCCCAACACAAGTGCCTTGATGAAATTCAAGGATGGTGAACCAACTCATTCAAATGTCCCATGATTCAAACTGTGGCTGCAGAGAAAATATGTTTTACTATGCACCTCAATTTATAAACACCATCCAAACAATTGGCTAGCATCACTTGAATCTTTGTATTTCAATTTATCTTGAAGCATTTAATAGTTAGCTACCTTGTTGTGGCAACGATAAATACTTTGCTCAATCTGTCAATCACATCAGTCAACAGAAAATATGGCCTGAGAAGTACCCAGTTAATCACATCAGTTAACAGAAAATATGGCCTGAGAAGTTCCCAAAACACAAAGTCAAGTGAACCCAGGGGGACCTAGGTTCCACACCAAGCCATTTTAGGGGCTACTTTTAGCATGTATTTATAAATCCTTGATGAATGGATAGGCATAGAAATCACGTCAGCATTGTACTTGCAGCATCTACTCTTTCTTACTGAACTTTTGCATTTACCATGCTAACTTGCCTTTTGATTGTTGTGGTTCCAGCTCTCTTGCAGGCAATTTCATGGCTGGCAATTGCACTTTGGCAAGATATCTCTCTTCAGGTTCTTACCATTTTTCTCCTCTTGAGCAACTTTGGTGCTTCCATATGTGAGGTTGCCAATGATGCCATTGTGGCGGAGGCTGGGAAGATAGTGACATCTTCCTCGGGATCGGGTCAGCTTCAATCGTTTGCTTGGATGTTCGGCTCCTCTGCTGGTGCTTTAGGAAACCTCCTTGGAGGCATTGCTCTCAGCTATTTTTCTCCCAAAATCATGTTTCTGTTTTTCGCAATCCTTCTCCTGCTCCAGTTCTTCACAACCGTGGCTATACCTGAGAGCTCTCTCAAACTCCCAAAGGCAGCTACTGCTACCAATCTATCAGCACTCACCAGCATCCGTAAGCAAGTCAAAGAGCTGTCATGTGCCCTATCTATGCCTGAAATGTTTTGGTCAATCATATGGTTTACAGTGTCTTACGCCGTCATACCTTTTCTACTTGGGACCATGTTCTTCTATCAGACTGAAGTGTTAAGACTAGACTCATCAGTTATCGGCTTATCAAAGGTGTTTGGGCAAGTAGCTCTCTTGGCTTGGAGCATGTCATACAACAAGTACTTCAAAACAATGTCCGCCCGGAAGGTCCTATCAGTTCTGCAGTTTGTCACAGCAGTCATAATGTTGTCAGATGTGTTATTCGTTCAGGGAATATACAGAAAGGTTGGAATACCAGACTCCATATATACAATTGTCTTCTCCGGGTTGCTCGAGGGTCTTATGTTTTTCAAGGTGCTGCCCTTCAGTGTTCATATTGCAAAACTTTGCCCTGCTGGTTGTGAGGGATCCGTAATGGCCTTTGTCATGTCCGCACTTGCTCTTGCCACTATCGTCAGTGGCTATCTTGGAGTTGCTCTTGCTGCCTTAATGGGAGTATCTGGAGATGATTTCTCAGCACTGCCAGCTTGCCTGTTGATTGAGGCTGCGTGCACAATGCTGCCACTATGTTGCTCGTCTTTGATCAAAGAGAGAAGAGAAAAGGAGAAGAAAGAAGAGTAGAATACATATATATTATTTGGATGGAGATGATGTATCGCTCATTGTTGGGCTTTACCCTCAACCTTTTGGTCTCATTTCAGTTTCATTATGTGATCATAGCATGGAGAAACAAAATAGGAGAAGATTAGATTTGTCCCGGTGTTAACCTCTAAGGCTTCTCAAGAACTATCGTCAAACAACGAGCATATATATGTACATATACATGCTTGCCACTACCATTCTTCTACAAATTTAGTATTACTTTATGTAACTAGCTAGTTACGTCGTTTTATGTAATGTTTTGCCTGTTACATGTGTTTTATATGGACAGTTTAATTTGCTTATGTTGCCTCATTGCCCATGCTTGTACCTCTCTTCCACAAAGAAATTGTACTACACATCGTGTCAAAAAAATAAAAAAAAATTGTACTACACATTATAGTGGTAAACTGTTTGATGATGGATATCGAACCATTGTTATGTCTAGAATGTAGCCTGAAGAAATTAACATCACAGAGGTGGGTTTTACACATCGTAAGATGACGGAGATCGTAGGGCGTAAGGTAGATGTGCGAAGGAAAAAAAAAAGAGGCCAGATTCAACTGCAATGATCTTATCAGCTTGCTGCGTTATTTCTGTAGCCATTGTAAAATGTCATTCGATTTATGCTGACTTTTTTATATTTTGAAAAAAGAATGGTCCGCACATATGTTCTTTTTAAAGCTCACCTAGCATAATACCAGGGGCAGGCACGGGGGTATTGAATCTCCATTATTTTTGCTAACTAATGGTATACAAGTGTATCAATCGATTATAGATGTCACATAATAGGTTGAAGCAGTCAATTTTCTTTATCTTATATAAAATATTGTATACACGTTCTTCAAAATCCGAGACAACAGCATCAGCACATTTATAAAAATATTGAATACACGTTCTTCAAATCCAGGGATAACACCACGAGGTTCATTTCCTAGTGTTGAACTTATTCAGTTAAACAAGTTGGACTGCGTTCAACCCTAAAACTTAGAACCGCAGATGATGCTACTCCAGCTGACATAATATACCTACCTAACTGAACTTTTGCTGCACGCCGAGCTCTGCCAATCCCTCTATACTCAGTACGAGAAAATGGAAGGAAGACGAATCATTTTAAAAATTAAGGAAGAACAAAATCTGCAATGACATACAAACTATCATATTAATATTGATGAATAAAATTCGCATTGTTCATTGCTATTGGCTTTACAAGAAAAGAAACGCCTGTTCCTTGCGATATTACATTTAAACTCTGAAACTTGAACTAACAGCACAAATGAGTATTAATGGCATTTACTATTTCTGTTGAAAATGCAATCAACAGCTGCACTAGCTGTTAACTACAAGAAAATCAGCACCAATTGGTAGATGATCGCTAGGATGTTGAAAGTTGGGCAAGCCTCCTTTCACATCCTCAGAATCCCCTCGCGGCAAACAAAGTAGGCTAGTAGGTTTTATTGAACTACCATCCGACAAGAATATGTAGTCCAGTGTTCCAGTAAAACCAGGAGTGTAATTTGTGTACTCTGGCTCCCCTCCATTCGCAGCATAAAGGCTGCGTAACTTGATTGGAGCTTCATCTGTAGATTCTAGGTTGGCAGATACAAGGCAATTGTATACCTGAAAATTGTAGTATTTAATCAGATGGGGTGGGACAAAGTTGTATTGAACCCAAAATCAACACTGGTTAACAGATTATGTTATATCATGAAACCAATATGTGAGTTGCTGTGCACAAAGTTCCCTTTCTAATATCGTCCAATAGAGCATGGATCTACAATTATGTCCATAAATCCATTCATTATAAGATATTTTTGCGTCCCATGTGGTCCATACATGTCCAAGAAACGTAATGGTATTTTTTTATATAAAAAAGGACCTCTCAGAATCACATCTATGATGTTCTAATTATACTTTGTATTACACTAGATAGAAATAATAGCAAAAGCACGACATGACGTTTTTTCAAGTCAATCAGCTTCAGGAAGCAATGAAATAAATGCAAGGCATACCTTGTCACCAGGGGTCGAATTGAAGTCACCAGCAATGATCACTGAAGGTTTACAATTATATTTATTTGAGATGAGTTGCTCAAACTGAGATACTCTCGAAAGAAGATATTTTGCCTGAGCTAACTTTACATCGATCCATTCTGGGTCCCTACAGAAATATGCATCAACCAGAAATTTATACATTTGCTGGACAGCTGTCAACCAATATAGCTAAGACCAAACACAACAAAAATATCCAGTTTGTGAAAGCATATTCCAAAGAGAGTAAAATTTTCTGTTTCACTTGCCAATAAATATGTGTGTTTGCCACAATTAAAATGTGATCACAAGGATCACTAAGCTTGAAAGCTGCGAGTAGACCAACACAGTCACGCTTCAATCTTACGCGTGGATCATTTGGATCTCCACGCTTGCTATTATCTGTTTTTGCATTCTTGTCTGGAAAAAGAGAGAGAAAAACATCATGGAGTATTAACGTCAAGCATCAGACCAGGCAAGAGATAAATCCAAAGTACAGGAAATAGCTACAGTATGAGGTTAGAGGAGTCTGTTAACTCATTAGACACTGATATATAATGCATCTCCAATGACAGATTTATTAAGCGTTAAGAACAAAACAAAAAACAGCCCGTTCTAATATATAGCTTGTAACTTGTAAGTAGCATTATTAGCCCAGATTACAACTTTAAAGACTCATGGCGGAGCACCCTACTGTGATTCACGTGAGATTATTATAGTAGGATACAAGTCCAATTACCTTCTTCTGTTGAAGAATTATTTTCCAGGGCACTATTTACATGATCACTAGGAACGTATTTTTCCACTAAATCATTGTAATGTATTCCTTCTTTCTGCACCAGTTCTGCACTGCAAAGGTAAGAGAGTCGAAGAAAAGTGATGAGGTTAAAATACTTTTTGCAGTGCACATAAAGACGTTAAGTCCCAGAAGACCCAACATGTTCCATGTTCAACTTTCTAGATCACTGATCATTTATTTAGAAGAAATTATTCCCAAACTGAAGGTGTAGCTATTAGTGATCAGTTTCCATGAAATCGTCCATAGTAAATTGGATGCAAGAGAACACATATTTTGATGGGTGAGGTTAAATGTTACTTTTTTTTCCCTCGGATCAGTAGCTGTTGTGACATGTTTAAGGAAAAATATTAATACCTTTTAAGTTTATAGAATATACCACAGCCATCTCTTTTGTCTCCAGATCGCTGAATGTAAATACTTGAATATCCAGAGTTTTCCATATTTTTCTTGTAGAAGGTATCATACTCATCCAACTCCTGCGCATTGCGCAAGTCACATGAATTATATATTGCTTACAAGTATGAACCAGAAGAGAATCATTCCACACAAAAGAGACTGACCATTGATAGTAGGAATGCCAGCATCCCAAAAAACTTATTTGTGAACAAATAGGACAAGGATAATTTTGAACCACATGTGATAGCTGGAATCTAGTTGGGCAAAACCCAAATTCAGTTTCTGAGAGGAAAGTAAAATTAAGACATACTAACCTAACATTACATTACAAACCCTACTGGGCCATGTCATTGACGCCATCTAGTGAGAGGGTGGAATTGTTTCATAAGAAAAAAAAAATAAACACCATTACTACTCCATCTTGCAACCCCTTGCCTCATTATCAGCATAAGTACAGGTATCGTATCGTACCATAAACAAATGAAGTTTGCTACTGGTCCTGGGTGCCAAGGAACAGAAGGAGCAGCTGTGGACAGACGACAAAGACAGGAAAGCCAGGAATATAGAGAGGACTCAGAGGACAGGAAGAAAAGAAGCAGATTCTCCTTTTTTTTTTTTGGACAAGATGGCACACACAAGGTAGGATGTGACTTCCTCTATACTTGGCCAACAATGCCACAACAGCACAATCTGTTGGATTTCTTCATATTCATTGGCAAAATTTTGGGGTGCTACAAAACCCTAGATAATAAGAATAAAATTTGAACTGAAAAGCCAACATATTCTGCAAAGTAACCAAAGTAACAGTAAACACTGCAGAACATTGTATGACCACGCAGATGACATACATAAAGGGTGTTATTATATGCTAAAACTTCACATATGAAAGACAACCTGTATGCACATGAGGTCAGCATCAAAGCTCTTCAGTTCTGTAAGAATAGCTTTCGATCGAGATTTCCACCTATTTTGCAAACATGAAAGAGGAACATAAGTTAGGGGTCATGTTGTCAATATATGTTGTGACAATTAAATAGTATAATAGTACTCCCTCCATTCCAAATTATAAGTCATTTTGGCTTTCTTAGACACAAAGATTTTACAATGCATCTAGACATAGCATATATCTAGGTACATAGCAAAAGATATGTACCTAGAAAAGCCAAAACAACTTACAATCTGGAACAGAGGGAGTATATATATGTTTATGAGCAAAGTCTAAATGCTGTATTGCTTAGCAAACACGTCGTCCAGTTTGATTAAGATCTGCTGGGTAACCCTTCATGGAACCAAATTTGTATATTTCAATATCACTTTGTTCGACTTATGAAGCCTAGTTCAAGTAAGCCACATGGAAATAGTTAGATAAGGAAATGCCAACGATTTCTTCCTTTCAGACACCATGACTAACAGCATTAGAACCATAAGTACCATGACTGTAAGGAAAATCCAATAAATAGCACAAACAAGTGGTCAATCAAGGGCTTACTTGAGGCACGCAGATGGAGAATGAGGAAAAAACGTACTCTTAACATAAACCTGCAACACAGAGCAGACTATTAGGCACGGTTGGCAACCCCAACCCACTATCATCCACCTATGCCAGAAAGCTTAAGCAAAAACAGACACACCTGGGCCAAGATGTTGTAAGAGACCAGCCGGAACTGGTACCCTGCAGCCACTGGAAGCCAAAACCCGAAATGAATATTAGCATCGATCGCACAGGAATTCCACAATTGCAAGGGTCAGTGATACTGATTACATCTTTAAGATTTCAGGGCTGACGAGGACTGACCGGCATCTGTTTGGGATTCAATTTGCTCCGTAGGGAGAGGGGCGAACCTGGGCTGCGCCAGCGTGCTCATCCGCCGCTTGCAAACCCTAATTTTGCGGATCCGCTGAAACGTTAGAACTAAGAGGGCAAGAGAGGAAAGAAGGGGCAGGGTTAGGGGTGGGAATGCCCTCACGGGAGAAAGGAGAGCCGCCGGTCACCGGCAGGAGATGGGCTGGCCGCGGATCTCGAGCGGCGGCGGATGAGGAGGAGAGGGAGGGAAGCTGCCCACGACGTCTGCGGTTTTAGCATCGGTGGCGCCCCTTTCGATAGGTTCCCCGGCTTGTTCCGCCGCCGCCGAGACGGCTTCGACGAGGGGGCTTTTTGGAATTCGACCTGCAAGTGGGTTTCGGTGATTTGCCATTATTTAATGGGGCTTCATCACCTTGCCATTACGAAATGCGACTCATCCGTCAGAATGACATTCGAGAGGTTTGGAACCCTTTTCTTCCTCTTCTACCCATGTTCGTTTCCTCTTTCTTTCTTCGGTGCTCGCACAGACGGAACGGAGGGGCGCACAAACAGATCGGTTGTTGCTGCTTCGCCGAGCACCGAGCGAGGCACCCCCACGACGAGCACACCCCCCCCATCCACTTGCAAGCCCCCCCCACACACACACCACCACAATGAGCACCCACCCCACCCACTTCATGAACCCACCCAGCCCCCACGCGCCTCAAATACCAACGCCCCCACTCAGCCCCTCCGCCACCCTCCCCCCCCACGCGGACCATGGAGTACAACCGCGACAACGACGCCTCAAGGTCGGCCATGGAGAACAAAGCAGTACTCGATCTCAAAGTCAAGGATTTCAAACAATGAACTCCCTCTTGTTCATTGCGAGTCTTTCGTAAGTGCTTGGGTTTCTCAAGGTCTTGACAAATGAAGACGGACAAGAACTACGGCCGCCGGTTCTACATTTGTCCAACTCGAACGGTGAGAATAGTTAGCTGTAAATTTTGTGTGATGTATTTTGTGTGATTTGATGACTGAGTTGATTTCATTGGTTTCCCTTTATTTGGCGACAGAGAGAAGGTGCTGGTTGTCCATTTTGGGAGTGGGAAGAGGGGTATGAGCAATACTTGGTTGATAATAAATTAGTGCCTTCAGATTATCAATCTATTTTCGAGTCTACTAAGTTGCCGCAGCAAGTCCTAATTGTCGAAAACAAGGCGAACTGTGGAGAATCAAGCCAGGAAGAACAACTTAAGCATCTTAGGGTGATAGTAATGCTGCTGAAATGTTTGATTCTTGTTTGTGAACTTGTGTTAGTTAGCAATTTGTATGCAATTATCGAGAGTGGGTGAATCTTGTATACTTGTATACATTAGCAATTTTGTGTGCCAATGTATCAAGTTTGCAGTAGTAGCAAGTACCAAATATATGCTTTAGACCCTGTAATTTTAGTTTGAGCCAGAAAGATTCTAGCTCTGTTCTTTGTCGAAGTGTATTTGGTAAATAAATGAGATTCTCTGTTCTGTCGAAGTCTGATATCCTGGGATGGAAATCAGCGTCAAGCATAATGTTATTTGTTTTGAGATTGCCGTGAATGATTGGTTTCTGCAATGCTGTGTGAAGGTGGTCTAGTCCTTTGACAATGCCCATAGACAGCTTGCAAATTATTTCCCATCTCTGTGAATCAGTGATTCCCTCTGCAGGTCAGAAGAACAGATAAAGATGAGAAGTGCAACCAATCTGCACCAGTTGCAACCAGGTGCAGGAAACCACAAACAGTTCAGAAGTGCCACAATTCCACCAACATAAAGCCCAGAATAAGACATGGAAACAGCTAAAGATGCATTTCTCTGTCATTCATCAAGTTTTAGATTTTCCACCAACATAAAGCATAGATTTTTCATCTATTCCAGTGCAGTAGTAGTAACAACATACAATCAAGTTTTAGAAACACACAAAGCTGGTTCATCAAGTTTCAGAAACACACAAGTTTCAGTAACAACATACAAACTCATACAAGACACAGGTTCATCAAGTTTCATATAGGACACAGTTTCAGAAACACATAGGTTACGAAAATGATAGGTTCTCAGATTTTTTTCATTTTCCTTGGGACCAACTTCTTCGGTGTCGTTCTCTTCTTTCTTGGTGTTCCTTGAGTAGTGCTGGGAGACCCATCAATAGGTTGGCCATCTGTGCCTTCTCCCATCAAGAATGCCAAGCGACTAAAAAAAGGAAGAAAATTAAGTAACTGTACAATCAAGTTTCAAGAAGTATAGATGACTGTGTTTACCTTCTTGTCAGCCTAATTGGGTTGTCTTGCAAGATTGTTTCATTATTCGGTTTGGTGGGGCTGGTTACTACAATTGAATCTTCTGCAACAAATGGGACTATAGCAGTTTCATTCAAGGCTTGCACAGTTGCATTCTCAGCTTGCATAGTTGCATTATCAGCTTGCACAATAGGGTTTTCAGACTCCTTGTCTTGCTTCTTTGCCCTTTTTGTTGGGACTTTAGCATTTGGCCCATATTTAGTAGTATTTTTCCTAAGCTTTCTTTTCCTGTAGGGAGAAAAAAATATTAGTTGCCTGCAATTAATCAATAAACAACATGGTGCAATCGATCAATAAAACGAAGAATAAAAGATGTTATATTTTCTTTGTCCCATTTAGCTTGCACTTATAGCTAGTTTCTCTATGACCCAGTTCACCGCATTGCTTGCACTTCCTTTTCCCTGCAATTAGTTGCCTCTTTTCCTTAGCAGCTTCAATTTCTGCATCCTTATCGGCCTGATTGGCAGCATCCTTTGCATCTTTTTTTCTCATGCCACCACTTTCCCCCTCCAGACATCCTTTGATTCTCAGTTTTTTGGGCTTTCCAGCAGGTCTTTTAGCTAATGGGGCGTTAACTACAAAGTCAAGCACAACTTCAGACCACTGGGTCTTATCTGGAAGTGGCTCTATCAGTCTCTTATAAGCATTTTTGAACCTTTCCACTGAGTAATAATCATGAACAAAGTCTTCCATCTAATTTTCACAACTTTGTTGTGCTGTTATGAGGACCAAGGCATGCTGACAAGGTTTTCCAGTGTGCTGCCACTGAACACAGGTACATTCATGCAAATGTGACTTGACAACATGCCTGTTATGTGTGCTGGTTGTGTCATGTATCTCTGTGGCAAAAGCACCTGCCTCCACAACTATTAGGTTTTCTAAATCCCTAGTCCTTGCTTTCAATTGTTGTAGTACTGCAGGTAGAATCCTACCATGAAGCTTCTCTAAAATTGCACGTCTCTTGTTCCATAGTGTCATTATCATCTCTCTAATCTTGTTAGCAAGCTCAGCTATAGGTAGGTCTTTCCAATCTTTGATCCAATTATTGAAACTCTTTGCAAGGTTGTTGGTAATATAGTCACACTTGATTTTAGGGTTGAAGGCACTTCTCATCTATAACAATTTGTGATGGTTTTGAAGCCATTCCAATACATCAGGGCTAGCTGTCACAATTTGGTTCAAGAAATATCTGAATACTTGAGGCCTATATGTTCTTGCTGTAGGATACATCTTTGAAAAAATATCTCCCCCAAATCTTTTAATAAAATTCTGCATTAGATGCCTAAAACAATCTCTATGTTCAGCTTGAGGGAACACATCTTTTACTGCTTTTTCTAACCCTTTGTATGCATCAGTGCAAATAACAAGTACTGGTAGGTGTCCTATGGCCTTATGTAGCTGACTCATAAACCATGTCCAATTATCTATTGTCTCACCATCTATGAACCCAAGAGCAAGTGGATACATCCAATTGTGACCATCTATAGCAGTAGCTGCAGCCATATGCCCATTCCATCTACCATTAAGTGATGTTGAGTCTATGCTAACATAAGGCCTACAACCCTCCAAAAAACCCTCAATGCAAGGACTTAATGTACAAAAAAATCTGTGGAAGTAGAATTTCCCATCTACATGCTTTATGTCAATTTCAATGACACTTCCAGGTGGTCGCTGCAGTACCTCTGCCCTCCAATTGAACAACATTTCGAAGTTCTATTGCCAGCTGCCAAACAACTCCTCCAAGGCAATTTGTCTTCCCTTCCATACGGTGTCATAGTGAATCTGACACTTGTGCTCATCTTGTAGTAGTTTCTGCATGTTTTTGGTGCCTATGGTGGAATCCTTCCTGAGGTGATGAATGGCCTTTGATGCCACCTAGGCACTTGATGGAGTGGTGGTCCTCCTCCTTGCGCTAGAAGTATAGGTATGCAGAGCAATTAAAGCTGTAACCTGCAACAAGCCAATAGCCAAAATATTAGCTATTTACAACCAAAAAAATGGTGACATAAAGTAAGCAAAAGTTATACACCTTGACGGCTATCCCATCAGGTTGTGTTCGCCCATTAATATGCCAAGGGCAATCATCTGCATTGCAATCAGCAATGTATCTCTTCTTATCTGTTTTGACTAAGTGCAGTTCAAACTCATTTATTGCAAATTGTTTCATAGCCAGTCTAAACTCCTTCATGTTTGGATACACGGTGCCAATATCCATACAAGGCTTGTTAGGATCATAAGCATAGAGTCTTTCCCCTGGTACATGATCATCAACAGGAATTGCAGCACTAGTTGTGTCAATGTCAATGTCAGCAGTTCTATTTCCAGCTAGGCTGTCCCTCTCAGCAGCAGCCTAAGCCTTAGTCTCACTAGGCCTATCATGCTGATCATCATTAGTTCTCAAACCTAAAAGACAGAACAACTGATCCTCATCAATTATATCTAGCACACACTCACCCTCTTCATCAACTGTATCAGCAATCTGCAGTCTGTCCCAATCAACACCTCCATAACATTCTACAGCCTGTGAACTGCCAAGGACATCACATGTTCCCTGTTCTACAGGCTTATCATTGCTACCAACATCTCCAATTTGTTCTACTGCATCTACACTAACCTCAGGCTCCGCATCGAGCCTGGAGAAATTGGGAAAAAATTTGGCAAGGTCACTGTATTGGCTTCCCAAACTGAGTTAGAGGAATACAAACACTGCAAGAAAGAGGAATTATACCGAATGAGGTCACTCCATCTACAGTCCATGGGGATTTTGATTACTCTTTGTTACCCGAGCAAATCACCATGGGTGGGCTCACCGTGGGGGGCCACTCGCCGTGGGTGGGGGCGCTGGGCCCTAGGGGCGTGGGGGCTCTAGGCCGCTCGCCATGGGTAGGGGTGGGTGCTCGCTGTGGTTGGGGGTGCTTGCCGTGGATGGGGGTGCTCGCCGTGGGGGTGCCTCGCTCGGTGCTTAGCGAAGCAGCAGCAGCTGATCCGTTCCGTCTATGCGAGCACCGAAGAAAGAAAGAGGAAACGGACAGGGGCAGAAGAGGAAGAAAAGGGTTCCAAAGCTCTCGGATGGCATTTTGGCGGATGGGTCGCGTTTCGTAATGGCAAAGTGGCGAAGCCCCGTTGCGGGATGGCAAATCACCGAAGCCCACTTTCCATAATGGTCGAATTCCAAAAAGCCCCCAATGAGGAGGATGTTTGAATCTGATCTGATAAGTGAGTCCCATTTGTCAATGGCTGTATGATGTTTTTTAACAATGGTTGTATGATGTAGTCCTCTTGTCCCAAATTATCTGTCGTTTTTTTGTTTCCGTACAAATTTGACTCAATTTGTAGACAATATGTGCAGCATTTGCATCTCTAAATAAATTTATTAAAAAACTAGATTCAAAGATCTTTCCAATGATACCAATTATGTACCATAAATATTAATATTTTTAATATATATTTTATCAAAGTTATTTCTCAAAAAGCGAAAACGATTGGTATTTTGGAAAGGAGGGAGTAGGTTATGTGCACAGTCACTCAGCATTAATGTAATGTTTGGATGGAGACGGGGATTGGGATAGAGATAAGGAGATACTGTATTCTACCCGTTTGTTCTTTACACCTCATTTAATCCTAGTCATTCATTCATTTCACTTTTCCTATCCCACCCCCTATATCCCAATATCCAAACGCCACCTAAGGAATAAGGATGCAAAATTGGAAATGCATTGAACACAGAGGGCGTGCATGAATCTCTTAAAATTGAAGATCCATGGTGTGTTTGGTTTTTGTTCAGAACTCATCCTGTTTTTGTGACCGAGAATATGCAACCTACTAATACTATACATCCCAATCTAGGAATGGAAAATAGTTATTTTTCTACATCAAATCACTCTAAGACACGTGAATTGGAGTGGATTGAGGTGTAGCCAAGCAAGCCCTGAGTCTTTAGACAATGGGGTAGCTTTTTCACACAATTAGTATCAACAATTAGCAGCCCCACATGATAACCACTAGCCCCACCTGTCATCCGTTGTCCCTATGCCTTCTTCCTAAGATATATCCTTTGTCCCACAGGCTACAACCATCTTGAGATTGTAAAGCCAGCATTCCAGAGGAGGTTGCGAGGCTAGCAGAGCGAGCTCGACGGGTGGAGCAAGCGGTAGGGCGAAGCTACTGAGCATCGGGGTTGGCAACGAGTCATGGAATAGGTAGCGATGTGGGGCAGCTATTAGGCAGTTGAGTTGACGGAGAAGCATGACTGACAAGCAACGGGGGCAGCAGCGGAGTGTAGTTGATGGAGCTTTGCAGGTAGAATGAGCAACGTTGTGAGGCAGGCGAACGAGGCGGGCGACGTAGCGGGGCTGGCAGATCTCGGTTTGCGAGTGAGCAGCGCAGCGGGGTGGAGTTGGTGAGCTCCCCTAGTGGCGGGGCCGACAAGCTAGGGGGAAGGTGGAGTGGCGGAGCTCAGCGGAGGCTAGGTGGAGACAAAATGTAGGATCTCTGGTTAGCCTACAGGGGGATGAATAGGCTTGTTAAAACAAAACTTGAACTTTTATCAAATTCAACTCGTGGCACTACGGCACTACCGAGCCAGAATAGCGGCGCTGCCGCACCTACAGACAACTTCGTGATGTAATTTAAAATCTATAAAAGAAAACTTGGATCCAAGAGGTTACTGAGGTCCCTGCAGGTATATTGAACACAGATCGACAGCAAGAAATGGTAGAAACACCACACACAAGTAGATCCTCCTCAAACCCTAGAAATCACCTCAACAACAATATGAATCACAAGAATATAAAGCAAGCACAAGGTGACACAATAATTTATCTCGTGGTTCAGCTCGTCACTAAGGCTTACCTAAGTCCACGTTGTTGAGATTAGCCACTAAGGCTTAGGGCTTTCCAATCCTTCCTCGTTCTCAAGTCAAGAGACTTAACTCTTGAGATGAGGGGTGAGTTTACTAGCTGCAAGAGTTGGTTACAAACCTCCTGGGGCTGCCACACAAGTTGGCAAGCTCCAAGGGCGACGCTCTAGCCGGCAAGAAGCCAAGCTCCAAGAGTAACAAACACAACCACCGGCCAAAACATGAACCAAGTGCTCTTTAGAGGTTGGGAATCAGTGGATCCGCTCTCTAATCGAATTTGGCACCTTTTTCTCTCAAGAATTGATGGGGAAATCAATGGAGAAGTTTGGGAGCTCAAGGTCACCAATGGAGAAGAGAGAGAAGCACTTTTCTATTTCTGCACGAGCTGAACGGTTTTGGAAAGAAGAGAGAGAGTTGAGGAGAAAGGGGAAAGGTATAATGCCCCTCAGCCCCCAACGGTCACTTGAGTCACAGTAGTGCCATGGCTCAAGTGCGGCAGTGCCTCTCTCCAGGTGCGGCACTGTCGCACCAGGCAAGACAGCAAGGATAAGATTGAAGTGATGGCTGTCTTGGTTGTGAAACTGATGATATATGTGTAGGTTGAGCACTTGGTAGCACATGTTAGCTTAAGCATTGTGTCCCCCTTTATAGTATGACTTTTCCTATACTCAAATTTAAAATATAAAAGAATTTAAACCTCCTTTGAATTTGAAGCCATCAATATTTGTAATTGGGGGCTCCTCCGTTTCGTATAACATCCTCGATTATAGATTGCCTACTTGTCATCTCGATAAATCTCATTAGTCCTCTAATTGTGTGGTCATTATCACCAAAACCCATAATTAGGGTTTGCTTGCACTTTCAATCTCTCCTTTTTTTGTTATTGATGTCGCAGAACCGACCAATTTATAAGAGTACAAGTACAATGGCGTCCCGCAAGCGGTCGCACTGTCATACTTGAACCCATATAAACCTGGTAGTCCGTCAAGTACCACGACGGGTCTCGATAAATGATTTACAACAACCAAGATCATACATGATTCAACATACATGCCACATATTACATAAAATTCACAGATACATTTTCATCATCAGAGTATGAAACCAGTTACTACAAACCGAGTTTGATAGATAAAGCGGAAGCAATTAAGTTCGAAAGTAAAGTTTCCAACATAGTTTGATACAGTGCCAAGATACGATCACGGTCCACAAAAGCATGTAGAAGGATTAATAAGAAGCCTGCCAAGGCTTACTCCTCATCCACAGCGGGATAGAAGCAACTCTTGCAATAACCATGATATACAGTGCCATCTGCAACATGGGAAATAAAACCCTGAGTACGAGAAGGTACTCAGCTAGACTTACCCATCGTAAACTAGAAATAAAATGACTCCAAGGATTATGCAAGGATGTATAGGTGGAGATAGCTTGACAACATTTTGCATAAAAGCGATTAACTTAGCTATACAATTATGGTTCCAATATCAGGTTAATTATAACTATCCATCTCTAGATTAGCAACTATCCTGTGCCAAACATGTGGTATATCCATTTAAAAGCATACAATAGTAACCATAGCAGGTATTGTAATTCCATATTCATTCGAACCATCATGTTCCATAACACAGTTACTACGATGTTGGGACTAGCCAAGTTTCTCACTATCCGAGAGAGACGGCGATTCGAATCGATTTCAACCAGCTGGGAATTTATTCCTAACACAAACCTAGGCATACCGCGCGAAGGCAGCCTTAGGTCACCTTTAGTACAACTCAGGTCTACATTTCGTGGGTCCATACTGTGCCGCACAATCCGGGACACCAGATGCTAGGATGTTCAGGCCTAGCCTGCCCTTGGACTCAGTCTGATCGCCCCCCGCAAGGAGCACACAACAAAATGGGTCCCGACCTGAGTTGAATTACTCGGCTTCGTGGTCGGAACGAGTTATCCGGCCAGCTAAGTGATAGGCATGCGTTCAATCTTGTCAGAAGCACCAACAACGGTACGGTCCTTAATCGACACAGACGGGGATAGATCCACACCCAAGACCTCCATGTCTTGTTGCTTCTCTATCGACATCCCGCCCGGTCTCTATTTACATTACCCATGGTTCTTTTCCCACGATAGCAAATATAGCCAACCGTGCTCCGGTATCCACCTATACTCCCTCCGTACTCGTAAAGGAAGTCGTTTAGGACAAGGTTTGAGTCATACATTGGGAATATAAATCATGAATAACTCTCAAGTTGTTGAGTTTGAAAATGTGAAAATTATATGAATAGATTTGTCTTAAAAAATACTTTCATAAAAGTATACATATATCACTTTTTGTTAAATATTTTTATTGAAACAAGAAGTTAAAGTTGTGTTTTGGAGACCGTGTCGCTGTCCAAAACGACTTTCTTTACGAGTACGGAGGGAGTATCTCGCAGGTGACAGGAAATCACCCGACTTCTACCGGTCTAAGCATGGCTAAGCATATATTCGTTCCTGGACCTATACCGGTTAAAGGTGTAATAGCTGGACAAGGAATTTATATGCATCAAGTGGTTCCATTCAACTTTTATAACCTAATGCATCAATCATAAGTACTTAAGTAATCATTTATAAAATACTAGGAGACTTAGAATGCTCCGGGGCTTGCCTCGCAGAAAGGAAGTGGGGCGGTGATCAGGACACTCCGGAAGCTCTTCAGGATTCTGCTCCTCGCCTTCGGGAGCTGCGACTTGAGGATTCTCCTGCTGGTCCCCTTCCTCTACTTCGTCGAATTCCAGCAACATTATTTCTTCCTCCGATCCTAGATGCATGAATATGGCATAAGATATTGCGAATGCATACATGCGTACAAGTATAAAATGATGACACATGATGAATGCATTCGTATAAGTATTCTTAACAGCATGGTGTTAACAAATGCATCGTATTTTACCGAGTAGGTGCATATCTCTTCTTGACTACTTAATCAAACATATTTACAATTCATTCACTACACACAAAATAGCAGCTGCTTGTTTTACTTATAACTAAAGTTCTACTTATCCAAATGCTGTGATATTAGACTTTCTGGAAAGCTTATAAAATTTTCTACAACTCTTATTTAATCACCAAAAGCTAATCCGCAATTTATCTTAACCAAAACAAATAATCAATCCAGCGCTGTCCAGAAATTCTAGAGAACAAGCAAATTCGGAAAGGCTAACTTTAAACAGCTGTAACTCATAAACCGTTTGACCTATGATCCTGAAATTTTAACACAAGACATATGATGAAGTTATCTACAACTTTGTTATTAACTATTTTTACAGCAAACATCATTTTTATTATGCAACTCATCAAACTCCAGAATCTGTCGGGAATCCATCCAATTCGCATTACAAAGTAACAATACTTCTACTTCATCTAATCATTCAAAGTTTGACAACACAAAGTCCAGCAACAGTTTAAGCATACCAAATACATCCAAGAAAATATAATGGTGAAGCCCAAACTATTTATTTAAATGCCTTTATTATTTTATTTAGATATTTAGGTTAAATAATAAACATATACCAGATGTACTTCATAAATTCTCAAAACTTTACAGTGCTTTACTAAGGTTACTAAAAGACTACTGTAAAAGTTTCATGCCATTTTATACAGTAAAACATTCTATACAAAAATGACAAGATAGAAAGGCTTAAAGTACCATAAATAGAAAACCTTAGTGAAAAGTGTCAAGCAACAGATTTCCTATTTTTCTTAGCATCCTTATGGTACTAGGATTACCCCCAACAAATTTCATGAATTTTGGATTCATAAATAATTTATAAAAATTCATACAAGGATTAACTATTTATAAAAGAAAAATCTATAACTATAAATCTACCTATGCACTGATCCTCAAATTTTTACCAGAGCTCATACATGACAAGAATAGCTTACCACAAAAATTTCATAATTTTTGGAGCACAGAAACTCTAGATATAAAATAAACAAATTTGCATGCATTCAAAAACACATTTCAAATCTCTATTTAAATCTTCCAAAAATTCTACTATAAGTGCCAAGAATATATTTTTCCTCTATACTACACTTCCTAAGGAAAACTACACAATTTATTGCACAATTTTTGAAGCTACCAAACTGGAGATATAAAAATCACAAAACAATTCAAAATCTGGAATCAAATGACCTATCCTATCTCCTGCTGTCGCTGACCGGTGGGACCCGTCGGTCAGAGGACCCCACATGTCATCGAGACAAGAACAGAGTAGGCGGCGCTACTCTACTGGCGTGGCCAGAGCTCGCCAACGGCGAACCTGCCGATGGTGACATCTTCACACGGTGATCTACTCGACCTCGCGCACACATTGCACTACTCGGTGGGACCTCTCGTCGGTGCTAGCAACGGCGGCGGCGGCCGTGGCGGGGCGGAGGTGCGGGACGACGGTGAGACGTCGGTGGAAGCTACGGCGACTCGATCAAACGCCACGCCGAGCATCACAGAGCTACGACGAACCTAGCTAGCGCTGTAGCGTGGCCTGGGGTGGTCTGGTTAGGTGGGACCACGGTGACGGAGGTAGCAGCGGAGCTCCGGCGAGCACTTGCACGGCGCGGAGGCTTATTGGGCTTGAACAGCGGGCACTGGCTGGCGCAGGGAGTCGCTGGGAAGGCGGTGATGCTGTTGCGGTTATGGAGAAGCGGCTAGGCGCGGCTTGTGCCGTCAACGACGACGACGGCGTTGCGGTGCCGAGGCTGCAGCTGCTGCGGGTGAGTGGACGGTGAAGGAGGAGCTAGGAATGCGAAACTGAGGGCGCGACTGAGTACGGGCGGGTGCTGGGGTGGTAATGCCGGGCTCAGGCGCGTCGTGGCCTGCGTGGTCAGGGCAACGGCGACGCGTGGCCATCGCGGCCTCCACACGGCGTGCGGACTCTGCTCTAGTCGGCCACCGAAGACATCGATGCAGTTCATCAGTTAAGCCCGATACGAGCCTGACAACGAGTTTTCATGACAATGCATTTGCTAATCCGTGGCTCCAACGTGCAAACACTCTAAACCGAAATGGTAAACCTATGCACCAGCTACAATTCTTGTTCAAGGATCAAGTTCTAGTTCTCAACCAATATCGAGTAATATCGTCCCAAAGATCAGCCTGTCAGGCTGTCAGTCGATATGACTTAGGAAAATTTCATAAGTGTTGAAATGTTGATTTTACTGATTTTTGTGATCCAATTTCACACATGTTAGGAGCTGAATCAGTTAATGACCCAAAAATAAAAGTTGTTCCTTATAGCAAATACTACAACTTTGCTTTAGTGATCTCCTCCATGCAAGGTCTCTAACACCTAGTTCAAATTTGGTCAAACATGTCACATTTAAATGATGATACACTTCAAAGCATGGCTTAATGACCTAATTACCCCTAACCATGAATATCAAAGTTGTTCATAATGATACTCTAAATATGTTTAAGCAATTTGCAAGGTCATTCAATCATTTCATGTATTAGTCACTCATAGAGCTATTTAATGTAATCATATGAACATGACTTAAGGGCTTGATCATGGGAAATGACATTCATGAACTATGTTCCATTTGCTAACCTAAGTGTTGCCAATATATTTTTGTGACTCAAATCAACCATCTACATGTATACACTCATGATCATATGCAATAACACATGGAAACATGAAATAATGAGAAAAGTTGCATATGTTCAAAGAAACATGCGATAGCAAGCAAATGTTACAGATGTTTCAATCAAATGTTTCAATTGTAAATGCTTGTTTATGAATGCTTGATGATGATGCTCATGTTATGCAAGTCAAGTTATGCAAGGCTAACACCCGAGGTGTTACAATTGATGACAACCCAATTAGAGCTTACAAAAGATAAGAAATAAATACTAAGATTTTCAAGCCATGGGTGTAGAGTCTCCCCCTAAATATAGGAATGGAGAATTTGAATTCTCAAATTGGCATAACAGGCCAAGATTCACATTTTTAGTGAAAGTGATGGGGCTCCCCCTACATCCATGCTCCTGTGGGTGCAGCACACTTGTGTCAAATATATAACCGTGATGCAAATGACAGTTCATGCACAACAAGATAGCTATGATAGCTGGGTGCGGCACTGCCGCTCGTTAGCCGCAGTACTGATAAGAATAGGCACCACACAACATGTAACACATATAAAGAAGTACATGCTAGCACAATTATTTCACAAGCTATAGCATAGATTAATACATGTCCATATCCCACACATATAGAGTACTCAGGTAGCATCATTACACAAATAGAGTTTTGATCGCCTCTCAAACTCTCAACCTAGCAAAGTCTACTCTCAATGGATAAGAACATGAAGCTCCTACTGCAGCAACCTCTCCATGGCATCGAAAAAGTTGTTGACCCCTCTAATTTTCTCCCCCTTTGGCATAAAGCACCAAAAAGAGAAGAAAAGAAGAAAGACCACTGAACTCACTCCTCATCTTCTTGGATATTCTCCCAATCGATATCATCGCCACTAGCAGCTCCACCAGCATCTTCATCGGAGGAGGACACCACCGCCCTCCCTTGGCGATGGGTGGTCGAAGTGTGTCGCTTACGCCTAGTGCTCGTCCTTAAGGACTGCAAGGTAGTGCTCAACGTCGTGTGAGGGTCAAGCTCCGGCTGCTCCTGCTGCTCCTCATCATCATCATCTCTGAAATCCGTGTTAGAGAGGCTAGGGAGGTTATCAAACCTTGGCGGTGACTGAGCTGGAGGAAGGGGTGGCAGCCCTGCATGCTCTCTAGCCTCCCGGTTGGCTTCACAGTTCTCCAACTGGTCCTCATATGTGGTCCTCGCTGCATAGGTGCAAGTAGTGAAAATGGCCTTGATCCATTTCCCAAACTTCTTCATCTTCTTATCCTTGCGAGGCCTAGAGCGAGAGGACTCAGGCACGTCTTCAACTGATGGAGAGCATCTCACTGCCTTGCTAGCACCTGAGGCTTGGGTCTTCTCAATCTTGTAGATGGTGTGGAGACCATCTTTGTAAAACTTGTAACCGTTGACCCTCTCAATCATGAACATGAGATAGGGGCATAGGGCAGCCCCTTTCTTCCATCATCCATGGCATTCCTCAGCTCATGCCACATGAAGCGAGGGACATTGAACCTATCACCTTCAGGAGCAAACCTAGCAAGCACATTTCTCGCATACCCATTAAGATCTGAAGTTGCTCCATCCTTGGGATCGATAGTGTGCCTGATTAGGTTGTTCAAGATGTAGTAGCAGCTTTCCAAGCCACTAACCTTGCCATCTGCACCTCTCCTGTCAATCCACATATATGCAATGTCGCGGATCTCATCTCTAGCCTCATCATGGATATAAGTGAAGCCCTGCTCCTCCTCATCCAAACCAAGGATCCGGCTAAAAGTCACAAACTCAATCTGATAGTGCCGTCCCTTAGTCATCCAGTGTATCTCATCAGTATAGATGTCATAGAAGAAGGTAGCATGGAACTAGGCTAGCACTTCCACATTCCAATTATACTAAAAGCTCATGATGTTAGTGAGGCCAAAAAGCTCACAAGCCTTGATTACTTTGTTGAACTCAGGATCATCCTTCTCCTTGATCTCCTTCCAATCAACATATTACATCTTCACAATCTTGGACTTCCTTGAGTTCAAGATCACTAAGGCATAAAAGTTGGAATAAAACTCATTCCAAAATCTGTAGTACACCCCCAAATCCTTTGGCTGCTCATAAGGATTGTTCTCACGTGCTTCTTCCACCATCTTCTGTTTTCCCGCATAGTTGAGCATGGGTGTCAACTGGACGCCTCACGATCACCTCCTCAGAGTACTCTCTGATATAGCCTCTGTCAAACTCCTCAAGGTGAGGAGGAGTGTCTGGGCAAGCACCAGGAGGAATGGTTCGGCCAGCCCTCTACAAATCCTCCTCTTCTTGGATCAATTGCTCTCTCCTCCCCCTGTCTCGGACACCACCCTAGTTGCTGCACTGCTGCTACCACCAACTATCCTCCCACGACTACTATGAGGGGCTTGCTTATCATGAGGCTTGGTCAACTTCCACTTCCCCCTCTGGTCATCTTCACCTCCGGAGGCCATCTACGCAAAAACATAGACCAAAATGAGAACTGTACAAATGGAGAGTAGAAGTTACCCTATAAAGCAAGTTAAGTACTCAAGAAGAGTCAAAGTGCAAGCGAGGGGAGCAACTGATGTGGTACTATAACACCCCTGGTGTAACGAGCTTGCTTAGCACCGAGGTTTAGGTCCGAGAGGAATTAGCCAAACCAGTTTTTGGATTTTAAAAAATTATAACGCACGAGAAATGATAAGCGAATCCTATGTGACTCACTTTCGTGGGTGAGAAAAATCAAAATAAATAGTGTTGACTAGTGCTCTTGCGAGCTCAAAAATTGAATTTGACGTTAAGATAAGCTCTTTCGTTAAGTCGGCAAACACTAGAACCATTGTTAAAAATACCATTTTTGGCGAATTATATTGAGCAAAATAGTTAAATGGTGCTTAAAAATTTTGCTCCTATGGGTTAGTATAAGGTATGGACTATTGCATGAAATACTTGTTGGTAACAGTTAATAGGGTTTAGGCCTTTTAAAAATTATAACAAAAGTGTTAATGACTATTAGTTGAATTGAATCCTTAACTTTTCTAAGTATGGAAAAGTAGTAAGACAATGCTATTTTGACATTCAATTTCTAACAAAAATATTTAAACACTAGCTGCATATTTTGGTATTGTTGATTGCACTGGGCGCGTGGGCGCGGCTGGCCCTGGGCTCAGGCCATGGCCGGGCTGCTACCACTGGCCAGCTCACGCGCCCGGGTAATACCGCACAGCGCCTATGGCCTGGCATTGGCCGGTCCTAGTTGGCTGCGACTGGTCCCGCTGCTGCACGTGCGCCACACTCGCACGGCTGGCCGCTGGGCCACGCCGTGGTTGCAGCTATATTGTGTGATGGACGTGGTGCTTGCCTCGCCCCTTGTCCTACCTACCCCACTTGGTCCTTAGTTGGAACCTTGCCGACGTGATGAGTCGAGGGTCAGACACAGCGGCGATGGACATTTCCCTACCTCACCCTATTCCACTAGCCGACGATGGTGATCCCTGCTCGAGTGGGGCCACTCCAATTCAAAAGAATCATGCCAAATCTTTTGGTCTCATCGTCTGTGCACGTATGCTCGTACCACTACCACCAATCGAGGCCGCCTTGTCTTAATCTGCTCGAGTTCACTCATGTGACCTCCCCACATCCACGTTGAGCGTGGAGCCACCGCTCCTCCTTCCTCCTAGCACCAGCAGCTTCGCCGTTCAATTCCTTGCTCTAGCGGGTAGCTTAGGAAGTAGGTTAGACATCTCCTTCCCCTCAAGCTCGATCATGCCCTACTGACCGACAATTTGCCCTTTTGCTCATCACCGGCCATGGGCACCGCCGAATTGGTAGGTTAGGAGGGCACTCGTCGGCGACATGGTGACGCGTCAGTGTCCGGCTCGAGGCATCACCGCCGTGCCCGGGCGCACATGGCTAGACCACCTCAGCTTTTCCTTGCCTCAACCATTACCGCAGCATGAATCCTAGAACAACGATGGATCATGGGGTTGACCGAAGTAGCGGAAAGGATGGTGCCTTGATGATCGGGTCACCGCGATGGAATGCTAACTTTTAGTTATATCTTACCCAGGCAAGCCCCGGTGCATAACCCCTATTATTCTGCACTTTACTTTATGCTTGTGCATTAAGTTTTAAGGAGTTGAATGAAACCACTTGCATATATATATATATATATCCTTATCCTATGAGTCCTATTAGTATGTCAGGATCATGTAGATTGCTATGCTATAGGATTCGGTCGGTAGAAGTCGAGTGATTACCTATCACTCACGAGAGATAGGAAAGATAATATTGTTGTTATTATATTACTATCACATGGAATATATATGGATAATAATTGAAGACCGAGCGGAATGGTACTTTGGATCTAGACTTGGTTAGGCATTCGAGCGAGACTCGGATTGCACTTGTTCTACCTATGTCGATTGAGGACCATCTGTTGTTGTGAATGGTAGTTAGGTCACAGACTTATTATCTTGAGCACATACTTGCTTATGGGAGTGGGAAGGCTCGTTACGCTCTTGTCGTGGGTTCTGGCTCTTTTCCAGACCGACTGATTGGAGGCGGGGAAAGGTGGAGGTCTAAGCACCGTATTGAGACCGGGTCTCAAGTGTGGGGGCTTAGAGTCCAAGTTTGGACGGGGATCTGGACCCCGTGACAGGAGTGGAATGGGTTGGTCTTGTTTATGCCTAGGGTACAAATGGGGCATGTGTTTCAGGGTACCCAGCTGGGATACATTGGTTCGCGAATCGCCATTTCGGTGAGACGGTACCGACTTGGCTATGGTCTAGCACCGTAGTAAGAACTGGAATATAAAAGATGGTAAAATGGTTCTGATTGCTTACCACCTGCTTGGAAAGTAGCATAGGTGCTTACATAGGATGGTTAGTTAATGAACTAATGATGACTGCTAATAAAATTGAATATAAGGATGCACATTTAGTAATACTTCCGCAGATGCAATAACCCACAAGTCAAATAAGCCTTGCATATCCTTGGAGTCTTTTATTTTTCTCCTGTCGGGTAAGTCTTGCTGAGTACAATCGAGTACTCAGGGTTTTATTTCGCCTGTTGTAGGTGATCGGAGGATACATAGAGTTGACTCTTTTATGTGGAAACCTCCTGATGAGCTCAGAGAGGATTCCTTTCACGCTATGACCATAGTGTTTATTTAAAACCCTCATTAAAGGTTTTTATAAGAAAAGATGTAAAATCTGCTAGCACCTCTTGTATAAAAATGTCCACTATGTTAATGCTCCACCATGTCGTTAAATTAATCTTGCTTCCTCTATAACTCTGATAACATTGTTACATTCTGCTGTTATTATAAAGTGAGGTTATATTATGTACTATAGTAAAGTGATGTAAGAAATGGCTTAAGAATGTTCCAAGCTTTATTCTCTCATTTATGATTATGATGGAAAAATATGGATTTTCGAGTTCTCCCTTCGGTGTGCTCGATGGAACTGCATAGTTTAGTGTCCTCTCTTGAGTACTTAGTGTCTAATGGAAGATGAGTACTCTTGGGAGGCATTAGATTAGGCGGTTCTGCCATAGGTACTGCCCCTAGACATGCGGCACTGTCGCGCCTGGGAGCAGCATTGCCGCATCAGCTGTTTCACCAAGACTGGATTTTGCATCTTCTTGTCTATTGAACTTACTTTATAATTTAACTCCTAGCCCACTATACAATCTCAGCAAGTATAAACATGTCTATGTCATCGATTCATCTAGATATGATTGAAAGAAAGCCTAGTAATCATGAATCTTGGCATTAGGAGTTGAGTGAAATAGATAAAGTGAGTCAACCATCGAACCAAGTGTTGAGCACTGCCAACTTTGCCACAGAGGTGTGGCACTACCGTGCTGAGGGCGCGGCACTGCCATAGCAGTTAATTTAGCTCCAGGATTGAATGATGATTTCTACCTCAATCAATCCCCAAGGCACCATCCAAACTACTATCTACCTTCCAATCAACCATCCAAGACCTAGAATCGACATATTGCATAGATCGGGAAGGAATAGGGTTATACCTTTGGTTCTCGCGGATTGGAGAGGAAAGAGATGAAACGTCTCCACCTAGAAGCCTCAGCGGCGGCTGGTGAAATAGAGGACCTCCGACAGCAGCTGCGGCACCACCGAGACACAGCCAGAGGGCGCAGCACTAAGCATAATATCGGGTTAGCTTGAAATCTAGCACACATGCACACACTAAGCATAATATCAGGCCTAGATTCGCACAAATAAAGTAGAGAGCTGATCATGGATTGATATACCTTGGTGTCCATGGCTTTTCCTTCCTCATTGAGATCTAGATGTCTATTGGTTGGCATGGGAGTCTTGATAGGCTTGGCATTCACCATGTCAAACTTCTTAGCATATCATGGGTGTACTTTGTTTGGCTAATAAAAGTTCCATCCTTCATTTGCTTGATTTGAAATCCAAGGAAGAACTTCAATTCACCCATCATGGACATCTCAAATCTTTTGGTCATGATCCTACTAAATTCCTCACAAAAAGAATGATTAGTACTACCAAATATTATGTCATCGACATATATTTGGCACACAAATATATCTTTGCCAACTTTGCGAGTGAAAAGGGTAGGATCAACTTTGCCTATTTTAAAGCCTTGTTTAAGTAAGAATTCTTTAAGGCATTCATACCATGCTTTTGGTGCTTGCTTAAGCCCATAGAGCGCCTTTTGAAGTTTGTAGACATAGATGGAAAACTTGTGATCTTCAAAGCCCAGTGGTTGCTCAACATAGACAAGTTCTTGAATAGGGCCATTGAGAAATACACTCCTCACATCCATTTGGTATAGCTTGAAGTTGTGATGAGCGGCATAGGTTAGAAGCATTTGGATTGCTTCAAGCCTTACCACCGGTGCATATGTTTCTTCAAAGTTCAAGCCCTCTGAAAGCATCAAGATGCCCAAGAGGGGGGATGAATTGGGCTAATTCTAAATTTTTGCAATAATTAAGCCCTACACTTAGCCCATTTCACCCCTTATGTCTAAAATGTGTTTCTATTGTTCTCCTATACAAAAGTTTTGCACCATAGGTTCCAATCATACTCTAGCATGCTAATTCTAGGAATGTAAAGACATAAAATAAATTGCTCAAATGTAAATGCTCAAAGTAAAGAGAGGGAAAGGAACACGGCGATGTTTTCCCGAGGTATCGAGAGTCGCCGCTCCCCACTGGTCCTTGTTGGCCCACGTAAGGGTGTAGCTCCCCCTTGATCCGCACAAGGATCAAGTGCTCTCTATGGGCTGATTCTTTGACAGTCCATCGCGATGAATCGCCCGCAACCGCTCACAAAGTGACTTGGGTCATCCACACGCTCCGCCGGATGATCACCACCGAGCCGTCTAGGTGATGACGATCTCCAAGAGTAACAAGCACAAACTCTCACTTGACCAAGACAAGCCTAATGAGAAAGGTGGATGCACACTTGCTTCTCCCTATGCACTAATGAGGTCCTTAATCTTAGATTATCAAATCTCAATCAACCCACTAGGCTCTTGCTCTCCCTTGCACTCCAAAGGTGTTTCTTAGCTGAACAAATGGGCAAGAGACCTCCCATGGATGAGTGGAGTAAGTATTTATACCCCCTTATTCAAAACATAACATTTGGAGGTTGAGTCATCACTCTACGGGCTGACCGGACGATCCGATCAGGGTGACCGGATGATCCGATCAATTGTACCCGCCACTGTGTTAGAGAGAGCCATTAAGCTCTGATCGGACTCTGACCAGCGTCCAGTCAAGAAAAAACCTCTCTAGAACCTCTCTAGAGTGGACCAGACATAGGCACCCCAGTGTTCGGTGCTCCTCCACTCAGCGATTCGATCAATACCAGACGACTGCAGTTGATTGATCGGACTGTGACCAGCGTCCGGTCAGCACCCACTGGACACATCCGGTCAAGAAAAAGCCTCTCTAGAACCTCTCTGGAGTGGATCGGACGTAGGAACCCCAGCGTCCGGTGCTCCTCCACTGAGCGTCCGGTCAGTTCTAGACAAGCGTCCGGTCACAACCAGACCAGCGTTCGGTCAGTCATTTGACCCTCCATTCACTTCCAACTCGAAATCCTATGTGAATGAAGATGACTCCAATTGATCTAAGGGCTATTCCTGAGCTACCTAGTGCTAGGTTTGACAAGTGTGCACCACACCTAACCCACTAGACTCACCTAGGTCAAGCTACTAGTCCATACCCCCCTTAATAGTATGGCCAAAGGAAAAACAAAGTCCTAAACTACTCTAAGTGTCTCTCCAACACCAAACGACACTTAGAACTAGTATGTCATTTACCTTGTCGTCCATCCTTTGAAAACCGAAATGATTTCCATCGACAGGGGCATGACAACCATGATTGCCTAATCAATTTTCATTACCATGACCTAACTTAAATTGCCTCTGTAAAACACACATTAGTCATAGTAATCTTGTGTCGTTATTAATCATCGAAACCCAACTAGGGGCCTAGATGCTTTCAATCTCCCCCTTTTTGGTGATTGATGACAACACAACCTCGAGTATGTGAAAGAGATGAGTGAGGTTTTCAACATGCTTGGTTCATATAAGCTTTTGACAATAAGAACTAAGGGGTTAGACATGCTTATATGACCCAAGCCAACATGGTGTACTCAAAAGATATGAATTAAGCATAAGTACATGAAGTAAAGCTCTTTTGAATCGGAGTAAAAATGCGAAAGCAAAGCAAATGAGCATAACCAAGTGACATGATATATATATATATATCAATGTATAGAGCACACATGTCACATAAGTCTCACCATCACATGTATATAATACAATGCATGAAAGTAAACGTGAATGCACGAAGTATCACACACAAAAAACCAAAAGAATCGAATTGAGACCATCTCACACACTCCCCCTAGATCTAACATACTCGCTCCCTCTCCCCCTTTGGCGTCAAGCACCAAAACCTAAAGGTCGGACGGCGAGACAGGAGCAGTCGAGTCAGGCGCTGAGGTGCGGTGAGAGATCTGAAACTGAGCTGCATCATCCTTTGACCCTGAACTCTAAGCAGTTTGACCCTCTATAGTTGGAAGTGAAGGTGAAGTGATCTGGGTCTACTCACTAACTGGTACGACCTGTGACTCTGGAGGTGTCACTGTAGGAAGTGGAGCCACATCTGCCTCTGTCGCTGTCGCTGAAGCCTCAAGTGTAGGAGTCACCGTCTAAGGTGGCTCGAATGATGCAACAGACGATGGAATCATCTCGGTAGTCCTAGTAACTAGAGCAGCTATGGTAGGGACATGGACTCAAAACTCTAGAGGTGTAGACTGCCCTGTAAGCTCACTGAAGGTAGCGCCAAGACTCCTAGAGACTAAGGTGTCCATCACTAACACTGAAGAACTCTGAGTCGGAGTGAAGCCCATAACAATAGGAGTAAAGTGAGGACCCTGAGCTATCCCTAGTGAAGCAAACCACTAAGACACCTACTCTGTAGGTGAGGCAAACTAAGGAGCTGGTTGTCTATGACTCGAAAGCCCACTGGGCTGTACAACTGGAGTCACTGGAGTGGTGGTGGCAGGCTAGCCTATCTGAGGTGTAGACTACTAAGGAGCAACCCCAATAGCAGTGAATATATACTGCAAGAAGCTGAGTAACTACTGCTGAATCATAAGCTGTTGCTGCTGCAAGGCCTGCTGCTACCACTAAAACTCATCCTGTCGTGCCTGAACTTGAGCAAGTGCAGCGGCGGTCTCCTGTGCCTGACGTACCTGGTCCTGCCTCATCTGCTCAAGTACAGCTAGAAGTGCCGGGTCTGTCTATGGTTACTGTGGTGGAGCCGAGCTAGAGCCACTGTGAAAGGGTCGAGATGGCGGACTATAGGGGGGGTGAATAGTCTTTTCTAAAATTAATCGCGTCGGCTAACCGATATAAATGCAGAATTAAAACAATCGGTCTAACCAAGACTACACCCCTCTATATATGTTCACTAGCACCTTGCTAAGATACCAATTATGCAACAAAGGTGCCGGGCTAGCTAGAGCTCTCCTAAACAATTCCAAGAGCAAGGTTACACAAACCTATGCCACTAGTATTTTAAGCAACAAGAGAGCTCCTACACATGCTAGTAAGCAAAAGCACAAAGCTAACTATGCTCACTAGCAATGCTCAATAACAAGGCAACCAATGCCTAATTAGAGAGCGCAAGTACTTAGCTACACAAACTAAGCAATGTGACTAACAAGGTTACTAAAACCAAATTAGCCACGCAAGAGAGCTACTTCTGTGCTACACAAGCAAGAAGGTAATTAGCAAGCTACACAAGCTATCTAATTACAAGAGCAACTACACAAGCTTAATATATATAAAAGTAATTGCAAGCTTGTGTAATGGGGATGCAAACCAACGGGAAGAACAAGGTTGACACGATGATTTTTCTCCCGAGGTTCACGTGTTTGCCAACACGCTAGTCCCCGTTGTGTCGATCGCTCACTTGGTGGTTCGGCGGCTAATTAGCATCACCCGCTAAGCCCGCACGTCGGGCGCCGCAAGAACCTACCCCGGAAGTGAGGGTAGCTCAATGACACGCTTTACTAAAGTTGCTCTTCACGGCTCCCGTGGGGCGAGCACAATGCCCCTCACAAAGCTCTTCTCCGGAGCCCCGCACAAGATTCTTCCGGCTTCAACGAAGACCACCACCAAGTCGTCTAGGAGGTGGCAACCTCCAAGAGTAACAAACACCACCGGCTTGCAACTCGATCATCTAGTGCCACTCAATGCAACCTCACGATGCAATCGCACTAGAATCGCTCACTCACACAATCGGATGATCACTATCAAGTATGTGTGAGATGGAGGGCTCCCAAGCACTACTACACAAAGCCACCAAGGCACTAGTGTGCTCAGCTACTGGCCCAAGGCTGACCATGGCTTCTATTTATAACCCCATGAACAAATAGAGCCATTACCCCTTCACTGGGCAAATGTCGGGACGACCAGACGCTCCGGTCCGATCGACCGGACGCTGAACCTCAGCGTCTAGTCACGCGATACTCACCACGTGTCCCCTCCTTCAAATGTTGTTCTTCCGATCTCAATGGTCATCTATCGACCGGACGCAGCAGCTTCAACTGACCGGACGCTGAGCCTCCAGCGTCCGGTAGTTTCCAGTAAGGTTCCAAAATGATATTTCACGACCGGATGCGTCCGGTCGATCGCGATCGGATGCAGCACCAGCGTCCGGTCACTCTCCAGCTTCTGCTCTGCCTGTGTCACCATACATCAGCTCTGACCGGACGCTCACAGCCAGTGTTCGGTCACTACCAGAGACAGCGTCCAGTCGATTGACCGACGCTGCACGCTGCCTGCCACCACTGACCGGACGCACCGGTCCAACCGAGACCAGTGTCCGGTCACTTCTAGTGACCTCCATCTTTTCTATCTAGGGTGTCGATGGCACCGTTGGACTGTCCGCACTCTACGAGAGGATACTGCGCCGGTGGAGTTTCTCCTTTCGCCTCCATTTCTTCACCGAGTTGATCCACATCAACTCCAACTTCATCTCCTTTGTAAATGTGCCAACCCCACTAAGTGTACACCACCATGTGTATGTGTGTTAGCATTTTCACAATCATTTTCCAAAGGATTAGCCACTCAACTTGCCACGCCACTCGATCCTAGCAACGATGCAAAGTTAGATCACTCGAGTGGCACTAGATGACCGATATGCAAATAAGTTTGCCCCTCTTGATAGTACGACCATCTATCCTAAACCCGGTCATAAACTTCTCTACACACCTATGACCGGTGAAATGAAATGCCCTAGGTTATACCTTTGCCTTGCGCATTCCATTCCATCTCCTCCAACATCGATGCAACACATGCACCAACACGATCAACAATGAGATGATCCACTTCATATCATCACGTGATCATATTGGTTCATCGATCTTGACTTCACTTGCTCTTCACCGTTGCCATTGTCCATCGGTGCCAAGTCTTGCTTAAGCTTCACCGCCACACGGTCCATCACTCCAAAGCCTCTGACTTGCCCTTCACGCTTGCAACCAGTCCATCAAGCCAAGTCTTGTCTTGATCTTCTCCACCTTGATCACATGACTCAATGTCATGTCTCATTTGCAATAAGCTCCTTCATCATCACATGTGCGAGCTTTGCAACATCTCCAAGCCATTGTCACCTTCATGGCATATGTTGCTCACACACATGTACCTGTGGACTAATCACCTGTGTATCTCACATAAACACAATTAGTCCACCTAGGTTGTCACTCAATTACCAAAACCAAACAAGGACCTTTCACACTGGCCTCTCTGTCATGCGGTCGAGGAGCCATCTACGAAATCAGCCGATAGTCATCATCTGAGTTGTCACTCGGGTCGCTCACGACCTCATCCTCTTGCTATGCATCAAGTTGCTCCTCCTCTATCGCTGCAATGCCCCTAATGATCTCATCCTTCTGAGCTACTGTCTCTGGTACCTTTGGGTGATGACTCGGCTGGTGAGGTGTCCTCGCACGACTTTGACATGGCATCTGGCTCATGTCATACTATGGAAACTCAGTAGTAGCACCTGTCCACTCTGCCATTGTCTCTGGGGACTTGTGTGTAACCACCTTTCGGAGTAAGAAAGTGATCCAATGAGCATAAGGCAGCTGACGATGACCTCTGAAGCCCTCTACTAGTGTGTCCTCCATCTCTGAAAGCATCACATCCCAGATATCAAAGATAGTCTGAGACACCAGGTGATACACTAACCACAACTGAATTTGAGTCAGGCCCTCGTGGTAGCCCATCCTCAGGAGCAGAGTCCTCATCATAATAGCATCAAGGAGTCAAGCTATAGGTGTAAGGTCACGTGGTGTCCTGCTTGACCCCTTGCTAAATGACTCTATGAAGCATGGTCTGACTAGATCTATAGGTGGCACAAGTCCGCCATGAGGGCATCTCAGAGGCCCTGTCTGTCCATAGCATACCTCATGAAGGCGAATAGGTGACTCTAGAATCCTTAGTATCTCTCTAACCTGCGAGCTCTAAAGCCTATAGTCACGGCCTCTGAAAGCAAAGTGAATAAACATGTGCCTCGGGTCAATCCATAGAGAGGAGTAGAACTCATGAACCCATGATCGAACATAGCGACTAGTCATTCCAAGAAGATCTATCAAGCCTGGTAGATAAGAAAGGTGAAGACAAATCTGCTCGCCTACAACTACAACAAGAGACCCTATGGAGCAGACCCTCTGAGATCTGAAAGCAACACTGCTGTTAAGATATGCATTATAGAAGTCCTCCTGCAACATAGTGTAGAAGTGCTTTGAGGCATGTTCATCCCGCCTCGGCGGAAACCAATCCTCAAACTGTACGAACTATAGCTGCTGCACCTGTCTAGCTGTGGCTACCCTCAGGTCAAGGTGAACCACTGAAGGTGGACCTTGTGGTCTGGGAGGTGGACAAGAGCCCCTCCTCTGTGTCTAAGGCCTTGGTGACACCTGAGTGTGTGTGCGACTGGAGCATCGAAGCTATGGTCATGCTGCCTGCTCTATCTCCTCAACCAGCTCTCCCTGCTGGGTGTCCTCTGTCTACTTTGCCAACTGAGTCTGCTGCTCAGTCACCCCCTGAGTCTGACTCTCATCTAGATGAGGGCCCTCTGGAGTGTCCTCTAAAGAGACACGCCATCCTCCAAGCATGATAGTCCCGAGTGGACTACCAAAACTAGTCTCAATCCTCTCGACGGCAGCCCTTTGAGCTGGTGACAACTGATCACCTAGGCAAATGCTACCCCTAGATCCACCTCTCTCTACATGCTCTGCAGCGGCTACCACTGCTACTACTCTCTCTGCCTCACCATCATCTCTCTTGCGCTTCTTCTTTGTAGTCGTTTTCGCCTTTCCTTTTTGTTGAGCAGTCAAGCGAGGTGGAGGCCTTGAATCCTCATCACCGGGACCACCCCTGACATTCTTGCAATGTGCCATCTCTGAAGCTAACAAGAACCACTGACACTGAAGAGGCTTGGCCTCAATCCGTACTCGCGGGCTTGGCTCCGAGTAAAACTGCCACTGTCAAATCAACCATAAGAGCACCGACTCGCTGCACGATGGAATAGATAGGAAATATAAATAATAATTATATTCATCTAGAGGTGAGAAACCCTAAGAAGCAAGCAGTAGATGAGAAATTGAAATCGATAGTTTGCTACCTGATGAAATCCGACGATCCGGTGACCGACAAGCAAAGGAGAGGATCACGGGACACCACAAGGGATCAACAAGGTTACGCCTCGGGCTAGGGATAGGCGATACAAAGTAGTGCGGCCGCTGAGGAGACATGGCGCTGAGAAACCATCGACGTGGGCGAGACGCGTGCAGTGGCGTGGCACAGCTCAGCTACGTAGGGTAAGTGCGGTCACGGCGGAGTGGAGCAGGCGGTGGAAGTGTAGGCACAGGAGCGGCAATAGATGAAGGCGTAGGCGCAGGTGCAGTGGCGGAGATACTGCAGCGTGGTCACGGTACGGTGGTGGCTCAGCACAGGTCAGCTACACGAGGTAGGCGCGGGCGCGGCGGAGCAGAGCAGGCGGTGGCATGGAGGATCGACAGCAGTCGCAGGCACGGGCGCGGCAAGGAAGGCGCGAGCGTGTGCACGGCGAGGAAGGCGCGAGCGCGATGGTGGAGGCGTAGGCGCGGGCGCGGCGATAGAGTGGCGACACGATGCGGGCGAACAAAGGAAAACTATTCAAGGTGGCCCCCGCATGACAGAGAAGAAAAGGAATTCTAGATCCACTCGGATTCAATTGACCGGACGCACCGGTGGCAATGACCGGACGCTGTCACCCAGAGTCCGGTCGACAATAGAGAGGTCCAAAACCCCTCAAGTCGCGACTGGACGCATCTGGTGCCTCATGATGGGACACACAATAGAGTATGGTCGATCCTGACATCTTCTTCTTTATTTGATCGGACGCAGGACCATCTTCACACCGGACGCTAGAGGGACACTGTTTAGCGTCCGGTCACTATTTTTCAATAAATCTTCAAAGTTCCTTGCGCTGCCTTTTCCCAATCAAGTCCCAACTTCAATAAGTCACAAATAAACACTAATTGGGACTAATATGAGAGACCTCTCTCAAGCCCTCAAATTTTTTAAAGTATTTTGTCTTAGGCTATAATTCTTTTTAAGAAAATATACAATAAAAGGGGCGAGGAGCAACATGTGGCCACACAATAGGGTTTAGAATCAATAGAAGCTTCAAATGCTCTCCCTATTTGTGGATAAACACAGCGAGTGCTCAAAAGATAACTGAAAAGAAATGACAAAGCAACACACATGCACATGCAATGCAATACTTGAAAGTAAGTCTAGTTGCTTGTCAAGTTTGATCCAAGGTTAAGCTTCTTCACACGCTTTTCGGCGGTTATCTTAACCATGTTAGACAAGCCCTAATGCATTACTAAAAAATTAAACATGTTTTATATTACAATGCAATGCAAGGGACAACACAAGCTCATTTTTTAGTGAAGTTACTAAAGTCAAGCACATTGAGCTCATTCCTCAACCGACAAAATGTAGCCTCATCTAGCGGTTTAGTGAAGATATCTGCCAATTGATCCTCAGTCCTTACACCTTCTAGTGATAAATTATTTTTAGCAACATGATCTCTAAGAAAATGATGGTGGATATCTATGTGCTTGGTGCGAGAGTGTTGAACCGGACTATTAGCAAGCTTTACCGCGCTCTCATTGTCACACTAGAGATGTACCTTTTCTAGAACTACGCCATAGTCTAGAAGATTTTGCTTCATGTAAAGAATTTGTGCACAACAAGCACCCGCGGCAATGTACTCCGTCTCGGCGGTGGACAATGCCACACTATTTTGCTTCTTAGAAGTCCAAGACACTAGTGATCTACCAAGGAAATGGCACCCTCCGGATATGCTTTTTCTATTAATTTTGCAACCAGCATAATCTGAATCGAAATAGCCAACTAGTTGGAATCTACCTCATTTGAGATACCAAAGACCAATGCTTGGTGTGTGCTTAAGGTACCTAAGTATTCTTTTAACGACAACCATGTGAGCCTCCTTAGGATTAGCTTGAAATCTAGCACACATACACACACTAAACATGATGTTGGGCCTAGATGCGGTCAAATATAATAAACTACCAATCATAGAACGATAGAGAGTTTGATCAACCGATTTACCTCCCTCATCTAGGTCAAGGTGTCCATTAGATGGCATTGGTGTCTTGATTGGCTTACATTCATCCATTTTGAACCTCTTGAGAAGGTTCATGGTATATTTTTCTTGAGAGATGAAAATTCCCTCTCTAATTTACTTGACTTGAAAACCAAGAAAGAATGTAAACTCTCCAATCATAGACATCTCGAACTCCTTTGACATCAATTCACCAAACTCTTTGCAATAGTCTTGATTTGATGAGCCAAATATGATATCGTCAACATATACTTGACAAATGAAGATCTCTCCATCAAGCTTTTTGGTGAATAGTGTGGTATCGACATTCCCAATGGTGAAGCCCTTCTCAATGAGGAAATCCCAAAGGTGCTCATACCAAGCTCTTGGGGCTTGCTTAAGCCCATATAGCGCCTTGGACAACCTATAGACATGATTAGGATATCTAGGGTCTTCAAAACTGGGAGGTTGATCAACATAGACTAGTTTATTTATGAAACCATTAAAAAATGCACTTTTAACATCCATTTGATATAATTTCATTTCATGATGGGATGCATATGTAAGAAGGATACGAATGGCTTCAAGTCTAGCAACCGGTGCAAAAGTCTCCAAAATCCAACCCTTCAACTTGGGAGAACCCCTTTGCAACTAGTCTTGCCTTATTCCTCACAACAATGCCTTGATCATCTTGCTTGTTGCGAAACACCCACTTTGTTCCAATGACTCTTGCACCTTGTGGTCACTCTTCAAGTGTCCAAACTTCATTTCAGGTGAAATTGTTTAACTCTTCATGCATGACATTTATCCAATCCGGATCTTGAAGAGCTTCTTCTATATTTGTAGGCTCAATGCAAGAAACAAACGAGTGATGTTCAATAAATGAAGCAAGTTTTTTAGAGCGAGTCATTACACCCTTTGAAGGACTCCCTATGATGAGATCTTGTGAATGTGCTTGTAGTAGGGGTGAATTTCTTCTATCAACCACTTGAGGGGGAGGTTGTGGAGCATCAACATCTTGAGCTTGTGCCACCATTTTATCATGGGAGACATGAGTATCTTTATTTTATACTCTCTCATCTTTATCATTATCTTGTGTCACATTTGATAAAGAAGGTGGATCAATCACTTGTACATCATCTTCATCATCTTTGGGCTTGATGTCTCCAACTGGAATGTTCTTCATGGCCTCCCTCAATGGTTCATCACCTACATCATCAAGATTCTCATGTGCTCCTTGGGAGCCGTTAGATTCATCAAATTCTACATCATATGTTTCTTGAACCAAGACGGTGGCATGATTAAATACTCGATATGCTTTGGACTTTGATGAGTAACCAACAAAAAAACCAATATCGTAACGTCTTTGAAACTTCCCTAGGTGTTGCTGCTTCTTATAGATGTAGCATTTGCAACCAAACACCCGAAAGAATGATACACCCGGCTTCTTTCCATTGAGCAACTCATAAGGGGCCTTGCCAAGAAACTTTTGAAGAAATAGGCGATTGGATGCATAACATGCGGTGTTGATAGCTTCCGCCCATAGAGCTTCGGGTGTATTGTACTCATCAAGCATTGTTCTTGCAAGTGTGATAAGTGTCCGATTCTTTCTCTTTACTACACCATTTTGTTGTGGAGTGTATGTTGCGAAGACCTCATGCTTGATCCCTACTTCATCACAATATGCTTCAATGTTTGTGTTGTCAAATTCTTTTCCATTGTCACTTCTTATGTTCTTGAGCTTCACTTCAAATTCATTTTGTGCTCTCTTGGCAAACTTCTTGAAACAAGCAGCCACTTCGGTCTTGTTATTAAGGAAGAACACCCGAGTATATCTAGAGTAGTCATCAACTATCACAAGACAATAGAGATTTCCTTCCAAACTCTTGTAAGTTGTTGGTCCAAATAGATCCATGTGAAGAAGCTCTAGCACTCTTGTTGTTGACATGTAAGCTTTTATTGGCTGAGTGTCTGCAACTTGCTTGCCGGCTTGACATGCACTATAAAGCTTGTCTTTTTCAAATTTTACATCCTTCAAACCTCTCACCAATTCATTCTTCATCAGCTTCTTTAGTGAGCTCATCCTAATATATGCAAGTCTTCTATGCCATAGCCACCCAAGTGATGTTTTGGTAAATAGGCATGTCTTCAAGTTTGCATCTTCGGAGGTGAAATCCACTAGATATAGGTTGTTGTATCTAAAACCCTTGAATATAACTTGATCATCATCTTTCTTTGACACAACCACTTCCTTCTCGGTAAATAAATATTGAAAGCTAAGATCACACAATTTACCAATGGATAGCAAGTTGAAACTCAATGAAGCAACATATAGCATATTTGATATTGAATGATCATTTGATATTGCAACTTTCCCCAATCCATGAACTTTGCCCTTTGAATTATCACCAAATGTAATCCTTTCTTGACCATCTACTTCTTCATCTAGTGAGGTGAACATACAAGGATCACCGGTCATATATTGAGTGCAACCACTATCAATAACCCAATGACTTCCATCGGTCTTGTAGTTCACCTACACACAAGAGATCAAGCTTGTTGTTTAGGGACCCAAACTTGATGAGGGCCCTTGACTTTCTCAACAAGTGACTTTGCAACCCAAATTTGCTTAGGCCTATTCTTGTTTGGTGGACCGAAGAACATGACTTTCATTTTTCCACTAGAATTCTTTCTAAGCATGTAGTGAGCATTGAAGACAAAGGGTCTAGCATGCTTAGACAAGGGTTGTGGTGGTGGAGTTTGACACTCATGGGCAAAGTGACCTTCTTGTCCACACACAAAACATCTCTTTGGCTTAGGCTTTAACTTGTATTGATGTTGATGTGAAGCTTGAGTTTTCTTCTCTTGATTTGCCAAGTACCCAATACCACTTCTATCCATCTTTATCACGGTGTTCATGAGTAGCTCACTTTGGAGATATTGGCCTCTTGTGAACTTGCTCAAACCGATCTTGAGATGTTCTTTCTTCAACTTAAGCTTCTTGTTTTCTTCTCTAAGTTTATCATGATTTTTCTCCATCTTGAGTTTCTTATTCTCTTCTTTAAGCATCTCATTTTTAAGAGCTATATCATAATCATTGTCAAGATTCTCTATCACAATTGTGTTGGTGGTTGATAGCTTTTCAAGATCTTTCTTGAGCTTTTCATTCTCATTCTTGAGCTTAACATACTCATCATAGTTGTCGGACTCAACCACTTTCTTGCCTTTGCTACTAGAACCTTGCTCAATGCTCTCAACAATCAAGTCATCACATGATGTAGCTATATCAATCTTAACAATATTGTTAGTAGCATCAAGTGGCTCATTGAATAATAACTCATGAGAAAGAACAAGATTGTCATGATTAATCTTGAGATTGGTGTACTCTTCTTTTAGTAAATTGTAACTAGTGGTAAGCTCATTATGTATCCCCTCAAGTTTATCATGTTTTTCTCTAAGCTCCTTTTTAGAGGATTTGAGCTCCTTGAGTTTGGATGACACAATTTTATTTTCTTCTCTAAGCTCAACACTAGCTTTTTTTTGGCTATGTCATACTTTGCTAAGAGTGAGTCATTCTCAAGTTCTAACTTTTCATTTTTAGCTCTTGTCTTTCTAATGATTTTAGTGTATTGGTTTAGCAACTTGACAAGATCATCATAAGAAGGTGATTCAAATTCTTCATCACTATCACTATCACTTTCATCATTGCTAGCATTATCATCACCACTACTATCATCATCATTTTGTACCTTTCGTTCACCCTTGGCCATAAGGCATAGGTGTGTAGAGGATGACGTCCGTGGTGTCGGTGAAGATGGTGAAGAATCAATCACAAGGGCGGCCACCTTCTCGTTCTCATTCTCACTTTCATCATTGGATGAGCCACTTGATGATTCAATATCTGTGAGCCAATCACCAACAATGTATGCCTTGTCATTCTTCTTCTTCTTGTGAAATTCCTTCTTCTTGCCATCCTTCTTCTTGTATGGCTTGTTCTTCTTCTTCTTCTCATCATCATTTTCATCACTTGAGTCATCTTTCTTGCCCTTGTACTTCTTCTTGTACTTGTCTTTTTTAGGTTTGGGGCATTGATGAGCTAGATGACCAAGTTCTCCACAATTATAGCAATCTATTTTGGATATGAGCTTCCTTCTATTACTAGTGAAGAATTTCTTCTTCTTGCCATTAAACTTGACACCATTCTTGTTTAGCTTCATGAGCATCTTGGTAGTTCTTCTCACCATGAGAGCAAGACTTGCATCATCAATCTCATCATCACTTGAGCTATCATGATCAACTCTTGCTTTGCCCCTCTTCTCTTGACTAGCCTTGAATGCCAAATCTTTCTTCTTGGTGGAAGAAGAGCCATCTTGTGGAGTGATGTGCATGTACATCTCATGTGCATTGATCTTCCCCAATATTTGAGTTGGTATAGCGGTGGAAAGATCACCTTGATGAAGCACCATCACAATATGCCCATATTTGTCAATGGGGAGGACACTCAAGATCTTTCTCACAACATCGGAGGGTTGCATTTATGTGAGTCCAAGCCCATTTACTTCCTCTACAAGAACATTCAAGCGTGAATACATCTCATTGGCACTTTCTCTAGAAATCATCTCAAATGAATTAAGTCTTTTCATCACAAGGTGGTAGCGTTCCTCACGCTCACTCTTGGTTCCCTCATGGAGCGCACAAATATCCGACCATAGTGCATTGGCATCTTTGTGGTTCCGCACACGGTTAAAAACATCATTGCAAAGGCCTCTAAAGAGGGTGTTTCTAGCCTTTTCATTCCACTTCTCATAGTTAACCTCATCGCCTTGAAGGTTGGCAGGATCCTTAGGTTTTGGGAAGCCTTGTGAGGCGGCTCTAAGAACTCCAACATCTAAAGCCTCTAGGTATGCCTCCATGCGAATTTTCTAATAAGAAAAATCATCTCCCTCAAAGACCATCCCCATGGGACATCTTGCTCTAGGCGGTTAAGCCTAATTTAGGGAGCACGAGGCTCCAATACCAATTGAAAGGATCAAGATGCCCAAGAGGGGGGTGAATTGGGCTAATTCTAAATTTTTATAATAATTAAGCCCTACACTTAGCCCATTTCACCCCTTGTGTCTAAAATGTGTTTCTATTGTTCTCTCATACAAAAATTTTGCACCTTAGGTTCCAATCCTACTCTAGCATGACAATTCTAGGAATGTGAAGACATGAAATGAATTGCTCAAATGTAAATGCTCAAAGTAAAGAGAGGGAAAGGAACACGATGATGTTTTCCCGAGGTATCGGAGAGTTGCCACTCCCCATTAGTGCTCGTTGGAGCACCTATGCAAGGGTGTAGCTCCCCTTTGATCCACACAAGGATCAAGTGCTCTCTGTGGGCTGATTCTTTGACACTCCATCGCGGTGAATCGCCCACAACCGCTCACAAAGTGACTTGGGTCATCCACACGCTCCACCGGATGATCACCACCGAGCTGTCTAGGTGATGGCGATCACCAAGAGTAACAAGCATAAACTCTCACTTGACCAAGACAAGCCTAATGAGAAAGGTGGATGCACACTTGCTACTCTCTATGCACTAATGAGGTCCTTAATCTTGGATTATCAAATCTCAATCACCCCACTAGGCTCTTGCTCTCCCTTACACTCCAAAGGTGTTTCTCAGCTGAACAAATAGGCAAGAGACCTCCCATGGATGAGTGGAGTAAGTATTTATACCCCCTCATTCAAAACATAATGTTTGGAGGCTGAGCCATCACTCTGTGGGATGACCGAATGCTCCTGTCAGGGTGACCGAATGCTTCGGTCAGTTGTACCCGCCACTGTGTCAGAGAGAGCTGTTAAGCTCTGACCGGACTCTGACCAGCGTCCGATCAGCACCCACCGGACATGTTCAGTCAAGAAAAAGCCTCTCTAGAACCTCTCTAGAGTGGACTGGATACAGGCACCCCAGCGTTCGGTGCTCCTCCACTCAGCGTCTGGTCAGTACTAGACGATTGTAGTTGATTGACCGGACTATGACCAGTGTCCGGTCAGCACCCACCAGACACGTCTGGTCAAGAAAAAGCCTCTCTAGAACCTCTCTAGAGTGGACCGAATGCAGGCACCCCAGCATCCGGTGCTCCTCCACTAAGCGTTCGGTCACAACCAGACCAGCGTCCAGTTAGTCATTTGACCCTCCATTCACTTCCAACTCGAAATCCTATATGAATGAAGATGACTCCAATTGATCTAAGGGCTATTCCTGAGCTACCTAGTGCTAGATTTGATAAGTGTGCACCACACCTAACCCACTAGACTCACCTAGGTCAAGCTACTAGTCCATACCCCCTTAATAGTACGGGCAAAGGAAAAACAAAGTCCTAAACTACTCTAAGTGTCTTTCCAACACCAAACGACACTTAGAACTAGTCCGTCCTTTATCTTGTCATCCATCCTTTAAAAACCAAAATGATTTCCATCGACAGGGGCATGACAACCATGATTGCCCAATCAATTTCCATTACCATGACCTAACTTAAATTGCCTCTGCAAAACACACGTTAGTCATAGTAATCTCGTGCCGTCATTAATCACCGAAACCCAACTAGGGGCCTAGATGCTTTCACCCTCTACTTGAGTGAAACCTTGAGCAACCAATCTTGCCTTGTTCTTTGTCACCACGCCATTCTCATCTTTCTTGTTGCAAAAGACCCACTTAGTGCCAATGGCATTGGTATTGGGTCATTTTACCAAGGTCCACACTTGGTTTCTTTGAAAGTTGTTGAGCTATTCTTGCATGGCCATCACCCAATCCGGGTCACCAAGTGCTTGTTCTACCTTAAGAGGTTCCAAATAGAAAATAAACAAGTAATATTGGCTAAAGTTTGCTAAATATGAATGAGTTGTTACCCCCTTTTGAAGACTCCCAAGGATGTTGTCAATGAGATGATTCTATTGTATTGTTTGCCTTAGCCTTAGATGCTCAATGGCTTCTTGTTCATCTTCTGGACCTTCATCATCTTCTTGCTCAAATATGGGTTGTAGGTCTTGTCCATGAGCTAGAGTCAAATCAGCCATGCTGACTGTGTAGGCACGACACTATCGCATGCAAGTGTTACAGCAAGGGTCTGCTACTGTTCAGCATTAGGTATGTCAGGGGAAATGGGTGCAACAGCAACTTGAGGAACCTGCACTTCAGTGACTTCATCTTCTTATGGTCTAATATCACTAATAGCCAATTGCTTGATTGCTTCACATAGTGGATTCTCCTTTCCTACAACACTTGAATCAACTTGCTTCACTTGAGAGCCATTAGATTTATCAAATGTCACGTCTACCACAATCTTAACTCTCCCGAAGGTTTTGTTGAAGACACGGTAGGCATGCTCATTTGATCCATAACCAAGAAGAAAACCTTCATCAACTTTAGGTGCAAACTTAGAGGTTTTGGGTTTCTTGTTAAGTATGAAATACTTGCACCCAAACACTCTAAAGTAAGACACCTTAGGCTTGTTATCGGTTAGAAGCTCATATAAAATTTTCTTCAACTTCTTGTGTAGGTAGAGGCGGTTGATGGCATGGCAAGCGGTGTTGGCGGCGTCGCACCAAAAGAGGTCCGGCATCTTGTACTCATCTAGCATTATCCTTGCCATGTCAATGAGTGTAAGATTCTTCATCTCTACTATACCATTTTGTTGAGGGGTGTATGGAGTTTAAAACTCATGCTTGATGCCCTCTTCATCAAGAAATTCCTCAACTAGAGTATTCTTAAATTCGGTCCCATTGTCACTTCACACTTTCTTGATGAGAAGACCGAACTCCTTTTGATCCCTTCTAACAAATATCTTCACCTTCTCTTGAACTTGGCACTTGTCATACAAGAAAAATACCCAAGTGAAACAAAAATAGTCATCAATGATAACAAGATCATATTTGTTACCCCGAGACTTAGGTAGGCGACCGGTCCAAAGAGATCCAAATGTATTAGCTCTAATGGTTGCTTGGTGGTCATGATGCTCTTTGGCCGGTGAGGTACCCTAACTTGCTTTCCGGCTTGACAAGCGCTACAAATCCTATCTTTCTCAAAGTAAACATTTGTTAGTCCAAGGATGTGTTCATCTTTTATAAGTTTGGCCAAGTTCCTCATCCCAATATGGGCTAGTCGGCGATGCTAAAGCCAACCCATGCTAGATTTTTCCACTAAACAAGTCTCAAGCTTAGATTTACTTTTGTTGAAAAATCAATTAAGTAAAGCTTATTCTTTAATCGACCCATAAAGACAATAGAGGAATCCTCCCTTCTAAAGACTTCCACACCCTTATCCGTAAAGAGACAATTATAGCCCATCTCACACAATTGAGAAACGGACAACAAATTGTAACTTAATGAATCAACATATAATACATTTGTAATTGAATACTCAAGGGTTATAGCAACTTTACCGAGACCAATCACACCCCCCTTTGAATTGTCTCCAAAAACAATATTTTCATTTGAGTGCATCATCGGGGAATATGATGAGAACATAATTCTTTCTTTGGTCATATGATTTGTACATCTGCTATCAAGCACCCAACTTGATCCACTGGAGGAGTATGCCTACAAAACAAGTTTAGTTGCTAGATTTAGGTCCTCAACTTGACTTGGGGCCTTGCATGTTAGTCACAAGAAACTTAGGAACCCAAATAGAAGTATTCCTATATATGTTGGTTTTCTTTCCAATATATTTAGCAACCACTTTTTTACTGTTGTTGTTCTTCAAAATAAAGCATGATGTCAAGCTTTGTTGAGGTGCATGGGTCTTTGGTTGATAGGCACACTTGTTCTTGGTGCCCCACATTGATTCCTTAGGCTTCTGGAAAACCTATTTTTGCTGGAATACCTTCTTCTTGGGCATAGTTTGATCAGGAACAGAATTGGTAGCCTTCCCATTTTGTGGGGCACGACACTACCGCCCTTCACCATGGTACTACCGCTGCACGGCACTACCGCTCGGGGACGCTGCACAGTTGCGCGGCACTACCTCTCAGGGACGCTGCACTATCGTGGGCTGTGTAGGCTGATCTATACCAATTCTGCACTTTCTCTCAAACTGCACACACTCATAGCCATTCACTATCCTTCTTCCATTTGTCTTGGCTCCTTTTGTGTGTCCAAGCCCATGTTTGATTGAGGGATGCCTTTCTTACTTGTATTGTGGCCCTTTTTGTTCCTCCTTCTTTTTGTCATTGGTTTGAGCCTTGTTAATCATGCACCCTTTACCAATGATCTCATTGAGCCTTGCAATCTCCTTTCTCATAGCCTCCATATTGGCAAGGTTAGTGGAATAGGCATTCAAATCAAGATTATAATATTTTCCACAACCTTGACTAGTGGAGGGAGTAGAGGTTTCCTTTGCCTTAGAGGGATATGAGTTGCTATCTCAAAAAATGCCATATTGCAGCTCAAGTTCTTTGTGCTTTTCATCCAAGTCACAATACTTTTTCTTGAGAGCATTATTTGCTTTCTTTGTAATAGCATGGTCCTCTTGCTCTTTGGCCAAAGTCTTGCGCAAGGATTCCACCTCACTTCTCTCTAATGCAAGAGCTTCTTTGCTAGCAATATAGAGATCCTCTTATTGAATAATAGTCTCCTCTCTAGATTCTAGCTCGACTTGGACACTCTCTAAATCCTCCATTAGCTTAGTGATGAATAATTTGGTCTTTCCATCCAAATTTTTAGTTATTTAATCAATTTCTTCATCACTAGATTCATCATCACTAGAGCTATCACTAATATCACTACTAGAGATATCACTAGGAGGTGGAGAAGGTTTGGCCTTCGATTTGGATTTTACCTTCTCACCCTTTGCCATGAGACAAATGTGAGGGGAGTAGTAGTCATCGTCGGACATGTTGTTGAAGAGCCTTGGTGTAGGGGGTGACTTATGAATAGCAACGGTTGCAACCTTCTCATCCTTTTCACTTGTGCTCTCTTTAATTGAGTCCCATTCATGCCCAATGTGAGCCTCTCCCATGTACTTCTTGCTCTTTCTATGGTTGGCCTTGTCCTCTTTCTTGTCCTTCTTGTATTTCTTGTCCTTGATCTTATATGGACACTTGGCAATAAAGTGATCGGTGCTACCACAATTGTAGCATAGCCCCTTGCTCTATGCCCACGGCACTACCACGCTACGGCACTATCGAGCCAGAACAGTGGCACTGCCGCACCTGCCGACAACTTTGCGATGTAATTTAAAATCTATAAAAAGGAAACTTGGATCCAAGAGGTTACTGTGGTCCCTGCAGGTATATTGAACATAGATCGACAGCAAGAAGTGGTAGGAACACCACACACAAGTAGATCAATCTCAAACCCTAGAAATCATCTCAACAACAATATGAATCACAAGAATGTAAAGTAAGCACAAGGTGACATAATGATTTATCCCGTGGTTCAGCTCGTCACTAAGACTTGCCTAAGTCCACGTTGTTGAGGTTAGCCACCAAGGCTTAGGGCTTTCTAACCCTTCCTTGTTCTCAAGTCAAGAGACTTAACTCTTGAGATGAGGGGTGAGTTTACTAGCTGCAAGAGTTGGTTACAAACCTCCTGCGGCTGCCACACAAGTTGGCAAGCTCCACGGGCGACGCTCTAGCCGGCAAGGAGCCAAGCTCCAAGAGTAACAAACACAACCGTCGGTCAAAACATGAACCAAGTGCTCTTTAGAGGTTGGGAATTAGTGGATCTGCTCTCTAATTGAGTTTGGCACCTTTTTCTCTCAAGGCTTGATGGGGAAATCAATGGAGAAGATTAGGAGCTCAAGGTCACCAATGGAGAAGAGAGAGAAGCACTTTTCTATTTCTACACGAGCTGAACAGTTTTGGAAAGAAGAGAGAGACATTGGGGAGGAAGGGGAAAGGTATAAATACCCCCCAGCCCCCAACGGTCACTTAAGTCACAACAGTGCCGCGGCTCAAGTACGGTAGTGCCTCTCTCTAGGTGCGGCACTACCGCACCAGACAAGATAGCAAGAGTAAGAGTGAAGTGATGGTTGTCTTGGTTGTGAAACTGATGATATATGTGTAGGATTGAGCACTTGGTAGCGCATGTTAGCTTAAGTATTGTGTCCCCCTTTATCGTATGACTTTTCTTATACTCAAATTTAAAATATAAAAGAATTTAAACCTCCTTTGAATTTGAAGCCATCAACATTTGTAATTGAGGGCTCCTTCATTTCGTATAACATCCTCGATTATAGATTCCCTGCTTGTCATCTCGATAAATCTCATTAATCCTCTAATTGTGTGGTCATTATCACCAAAACCTATAATTAGGGTTTGATTATACTTTCACATAATAACCAACAAAATAGAGACAAGTTGAGAGAACAATGGATGGTGGCAAGTGAACAAGGAAGCATGTAGCCGCACGGTCATCATTTGTGATACTATGGTTTCTTAATACTACAACATCGAAACAGGGCCTAAGGTATAAGAATAAAAGTATAGATTTTCTTTGGACGAACCTGAATGAAAGTAAAAAGATATATGTGATTTTAACGATTCGATACATGGATCTTTCAATCTCATGTGATCACCTCATATAAATAGAGGGACTGGCCTTAGTTTAGTAAAAAAACTCGATCCGCGGTGGCTATACAACCCTCGAGTTTTCTGGTTTCAGAAAAAGATCTTCTCACGTAGATCGAGAAAACCCATGAACCCCTGTCTCACCCCAACACAGCGGCGTCGTAGCTCCATGAGATGAATTGGTCATAGACCCATGCTTTGGATGTGGGACAGATGCGGGAGCTTTTTTTCCACCCCGGTAGCGTGGCCGAAGCACGAGAGTGGGTCCCTCAGGACTCAAACTCTAACCATCTGAGGGAGGTACTAAGCCTTCACCGACCACTCAGTGAGGCAGCCATTCCCGGTCTTAGTTTAGTAGAAACTTATTTTACATAGAATCTACAAGTTCTCCATGAGATCGAATTGATTTTAAAAAACCCAAGTTGATGCTTCGGACTACAAAACCAGTATGGGCTGGTTTGTATAGGGCCCAAACCGGCGGCAATGTGAGCTCGCGTGCAAATGCGTGCGCATAGGCCAGGACGAACGGACGGTAGCTATGGGAGCTCCCGTGCGCGCGCGCGCACACACACACATGGCCGGCCGGCGACGATGCAAGCACGTGTGAGAACGCGTGTAGAACTAGGCACAGGCAGGCGATGAAGGGTGGGGAGGAAACCATCCATGAGTAGAGCCCCCTTTCTTTTGTATTTGTAGAACGAGTTGAAATTGTTTCCCACCTGATAATTGGTTGTTACATTTTTTCTCACCATTCACTAGAGCTAGAGTGGGACCTTAGTTTTTTTTACCTATGTGACATGATATGTTTTTAACATGGGAAAGAGCTTATATTTCAACCATGAGCGTGATTAGAATTAGAGTCTAAGGCTACCGACGCGTAGGTTGGGACACCTTCAGACACAAAACAAGAAGAAAACACTCTCATACTGAATTGCCCTAAAGCATGAGCCACTCCATTAGTAACCCTATGACATTTCATGACGTTGAAATCTTGAAATAGTCTCAGCATTTCTTTTGCATGTTCAATGATGATGCAGCTAGGGGATCGATTTGATGTATTGCAATTGAGTGCTTGTATCACCAGGGAGTCAGATTCCAACCATACAGGTCCCATAGAGGTCGAGAGTATTTCAGATTCCTATCAAAGCCGCTAGATTTTTAGCTTCTTCGATAGAGGAACATAAACGGTCGCTGGTCTAGCCTAAGAAAACCACCCCAGTCAGATGATTCCTAGCAACAAAATCCAAACTAGCTTGTCGTGTGATAGGATCAAAGCCTGCATCAACATTGAGTTTGATCCTCCTAGAGGGGGAGGTGACCATGGAGACCTTGTTTGGGTTGTTATTTGACCATTTTGGTCCAAGAAATCTAGATTTGATGTGCAGGGATTTGTAACACCTCGGGTGTTTTAAATACTAAAACCTACCATGTCATCATATGCATTGCAAAGCATTTGGCCTTGGTGAAAACTTTGATATGCATTCACTAAAACAAATTTACATTTATGTTATAAGTATTGTCTTGTATGGTTTTGATCAAGTTCAAAGTTTTGTTTGGATTTGGATTTCCGAAAATCCTGATTTCCAATGATTTGTTTTACCCCAAAAAACCTAATTCAAAATCAAAGTACATTTTGGGGTTGAGCCTTAAAGCAAAAATGTAGAGCTTGTCGAGTTGTACAAAGTTGGTTTTTGGAGTTTTCAAAGTTGTTTAGAAAAATTTAAAGTAATTTGAAAAGGCGTAATTCTTTAAATGTCTTATTTTTTAATTCAAATTTGCATTTCAAAATATAGACCGAATTAGGAGGTGGTTATAAAAGAAAAGTGGTAGAACTTTGAATTTTGAACAATTTTTATTTTTGGAGATTTTTGAGTTTTACATAAATTTGGGAGTAATTTGAAGATTTTGGCGAATGACAATTCTGTAAATATGAGGAACAGTGCCTGTGGAAGCCACCTCATCGCCGGCGGCCTTCTTCTTGGTTCCAGGCGCTTGCGTGGCCGTCCTTAGCTTCGCGCTGGCATGGGGAAGGCTCCTTCGTGGCTTCTCTTTGCTTCCTGGCCGCGCTATAAGGCCTGCGTCACCGCCATTCTTCTTCTCTTTCTCCCTTCGTTTTCCCGACGCCACCGCCATTGCTCCGTCGAGCTCGCATCACCTCCTCAGCGCAAACCAGCCTTGGCAAAGCATCGTCTGAGCTCCGCTTGCTCCTTGCGCACCCAGCCAACCCGCTTTGGTCGCTTGATTTCACCGGGAAACACCGTTCGTCGTCTTTCTTCTTCACGGCCGGCAGCGCTACCGTCGTGCTTGCGCCGTCGTGGCCAGCGCTCCATGGTGCGTCTTTGTCCTTGCTCTACGTAGCTCCAGCTTCACCTTGATCCCGTGATGCTCTATGACTGGTTGTTTGATCCTTTTGACCACCGTAGCAGCCGGAACATCGCCGTCGTCGTTGCTTGCGCCATCGTGGCTGCTGTGAACGTCGAACCGCTCATCCGTCTCTCTTCCGGTCCAGCTTTTCTGCTCCAGCGTGTTCGGGGTGAGCTCCTGGTTCTTCCCGTGTTGTTTGTTTCACTGCTTCTGGCTTAGTTTCGCTGGCGTAGCGCCACCGAGCCGTCGTGTCCACCATGGCCGGCGTCGTGCTCGGTCTAGTCCGTAATTGGTCTCGCTTGTGCCACAAATCGATGCGTCGTGATGTAGTGATCATGTTAGTACCTTGGTCGTCGCCGGGGACCTTGCCGTCGGCGAGATTTCGCCGGTCAAAGCCGTTGTCGCTGTGGTTAGTGCGGGAGGTAGGGGATGACATGTGGGGTCGGGTTGTCAGTGACTCAGTGTTTCAAAATAGAATTTTTCCTTTTTCAGATTTGAATGAATACTGATGTAATTTGTTATTTTTGTGTACATTTATTTAGAGCTCCAAAAAGTATGAAATTTTTTGTGTGACCTCTCTGTGATGTATATTATTTAGGAAAAATATGAAATTTTATTTTTCAGTACTTTTTGAATGTGATAAAAATTACTCAATTAATTAATAAATGAGTTTCCATGATTTTTCTAGGCTTAATTAATTATCCAAAAATTATGAAAATTATTTTGCCTCTTAGTTATCATGTGATGAACCTTTACAAAAATTTTGAGCTCAATTGAAACAAGTTGATTTATTTCATAATTTTTAATTAAATAATTAATTCATAAAAGCAAATAGTAACCTTTAATGATTTAGGTTTTGATTGAATTTTGGATTGAGTGATGACCTTTGGTCATTAGTTGGTAATGATCCTTGGCAATTGAAGTAAGTGTTACAAAAAAATTAGTTAGTTTGACTTGTAACTATACCGCGAAGGAAAGTTGTATTCAAATTGTTATTTTTGCATCCATCATCGAGCATCATGTTTTATATCTCGCATCATGTTAAACATGGCATTGTTACTACGTGTAGTGAACGAAGGTGAGCACGTGGTAGTTAATCAAGTTGTGGAAGAGGTTAATCCGTCTGTTGAGGTTGGATTTGATAATTGTGGAATGACTCCGGAACCAAACTTTTCCGTCAACGAAGGCAAGCCCCGGATGCATTTAAACCTACCTTGTGTTTTACAAATTGATTTCGCTTTTGCTTTTCTTTACTGCATTAAGTGATTAGGAGTTAAGTGAAAACCTAATTGGTGCATTAACAACCTTGTTTTCCATATCTACATTGTTACCAGTTTTAATTCGTATATGCCTAGTTATGCTTAGCTATGCTTAGAACGATGAAAGTCGGGTGATTACCTGTCACCTGCAAGTTTTAAATGAAACTTTGGTTACTTATGTTATCATGTGATATGGGAATGTGGAGTAATAAATCTAGACCGGGCGGACTCGGTGTGTGAGAGCCATAAGACATGGAGGTCTTGTGAGCGAGTTCTTTCCACCTATATCGATTAAGGTTCGTCCGTTGTTGAATTACATGAGGTGAGACTTTGCAGTACTAACCACATACTCCGGTAAGTCTTAACTTGGCTATTCTATTACGAGAATGGCTACTCGCGCACTAGGAGTGGAGAGATGGCGGGAATAGCGTGTATCCATGTGGCAATGGACTGGATTGGTGGAGTACTGTATTCTCGGGTGGCGCGGACCCATTTTTGTTTTAGAGGATCCGAGGGTAGGTTGATATATGTAAGTTGGGGACCTACATATGTCGTGTGGTCTGAAATTCCCAGCTGGGTTTAATCGGTTCGAATCGTCGTTGCTCCTCGATTATGGAGACTCAACTCACTGTTCATCATCGTAGTTAATAACTGAAATTTGAGCTGGATTTGAGAAAGAGTTTGAAATGAAGTTCATGATCTCATTACGGACCATGGCAGATTCATATGTGTTTTTTATGAAGTTTTAAATGTTGATATAAAGAGTTTTGTTAAAGAGGTTTTACGCAAAAGAACTTTGATTATTGCTAAAGCCATACCTTGAATCCCTGAGCCTGCATTCCTGCGTTCTATCAATTCTTAGTTCGGTTAAGTCTTGTTGAGTACTTTTGTACTCAGGGTTCGTTGACCCTTGTTGCAGGTGAGGCTCATGAGCAGGTCTGCTTTGGACCGTGCTGCATGACTGTTGTTTAATGCGATGATGATAAGTAAATGTGTGGCCTTTGGGCAGGGCAGTTTATTTATGTGTTTTGTATTATGTTATAATGCCACTCCACTACTTTGGTTTGTAATAATTATCAAACTTAGTTGTATGGTTTGAAACAAATGGTTTGTAAACTATGTTATTGTAAGACTTCCGCTGATTTACTCTGGTGTAGATATTTGAATAAATGTTGTAATACTGCAATGACTCTGTAATGTGATTCTGCTCGGAAATCGTGGATGATTTGGGGTTCCCCGAGGACACCCGACAGTCTTCTTAAGTTACCAGAAACATATACATAGATGTTAGAGGTCGTCGGACAATGACAGGTGCATATGGGCCCTATAATTTAGGAGGTTCTGCCACAGGATTTTCCCCTTTCGTATTAATTGGAGGTGTTCGTAGCCCCCTCATGTTTCAAAGAACAAAGATAATTTGCCAGAAAAAAATACTGAAGCAGAGATGGGTGTTGGCCATTCCCAAAACACATTTATCGTTCCTATGGTGCCAGATTCTCCAGAACAACAACATCAATTTTACTCTGATGTCTTTGTTGACGCTATTAAGAAGAGCAGGAATCCAATCAGGTCCTCTATAAGTGAAGGCTAAGTCATCAGCGAGGTTCCACGACTGGCGCAAAGGATATCTAAGCGCAGATGCAAAAATGCAGCGGACCATGGCGTGATGACCATCTTGAGGGTTCATACCACGTACTGGGCAGGTGGCATAAAGAGATTAGGTGATGGCTCAGCCTATTTGATTGTACAACCAGGCTATTACGAGCTGACTTCCAAATAAATATTTTTTTATTTTTTACGGCACCGGGGTTCCATATTGCATAAAAAAATTTCCTATCAATTTATAAAAAATCCTATTAGCAGACCGGCTAGGACCAATGTTGTTGTGAGATCTTCCTTCCATTACAAGTTTGTATACACTTCTAACAGACAAAAAGCCCATTCTTTTCATAGTGACATGATATTTAATGATACCAAAATCATTCTTTGATTTGAGTTATGACTGCCCTAACACCAACTACTGTTCCATCCAAATACTCCGTATGCAGGCCCTTATATCTACTAGTGTGCCAATGAACTAGCCGTTCAGCCGTCACACGGCACGAGCAGCTATTAAAAAAGGTAAATCCAGCAGAGGCCGTACAGGCTACAGGCGAGCGGCAATAGACACGGGCAACACACGGCCAGTCGGCCACGAGAGGATTTCGAAACCGAGAACCGGTGCGCGCTCGCTCGCGGACTGGATCCAGCCATCCGCCGCGCGGCGTCGAACACGCGAACCTCGCACGGGTGCTGCCGCTCCTGCACGGCTTCCTCAGCCAGGAAACAAGATACTCCCTCCGTCCCACATTATTTGTACGTATGCGATTCAAATATTTTCCTAAAATAATCGGTCGAGATAGCTGGATGCAGAGCAGTCTGACACACAGTCTGACGGCCGGCACTTCCTGGCCACTCGTTCTCTTTTCCCATTCATCGATTTATTACTTCCTCCGTTTGGGTTTACTTGTCAGTAATTTTTTATTGTAGTAAATTTGACCATCTGTTTTTTCTTCTAAAAAAATCTTAGATACTTCAATGTATATAACACTAATAAAATATGTTCAATAAAGAATCATATATGTAAAAACTTGATGTATCTAAAAATCTTTTACAGGAAAAAAACGTATGATCAAAATTGCTACAGTAAAAATCCGGTGACAAGTAAACGAAAACGGAGGTAGTACTTAAAAAACGGACGCTCAGCCTTATCTGTTCGCTCCGTCTCTCGATGGTTCCCGTCGCCGCTGCAACTGTTCCTCTTCCCGTCGCCTGGCACTCCACGCACAGCGGCCAAACCCATTCCACGCCCCGGCCGCCACAGGCAAGACGATCTCGTCCCCCGCGCCATCGCCATCGCAGAGCAAGAATGACCCTCGCCAGCCGCCATCGCATGGGTTCCGCGCAGACCATCGCGCGATGGGCCGGACCTCGCAACGCCGCCACACGGCTCGGCTCTGGCCGATGGAACCCGTCGTCCGGCCGCGCACTTGCACCCGCTGACCGCACAGCAAGACGCGATTGCCGCTTCCGCAGTAGGGCTCGGCTCGGCGGCGGCGAAGCTACTAAGCTTATGCTGGTGCTGGCGGAAAAAGCTCGTCCTCGTCGGCATGGAAGACGGAGGTGAGGCCTGACGTCGATGGTGGCAGGCGGCCTCGACGCCCCATGTGGCGAGGGGGCCAGAGCCGACACGCCGCTGGCGGCCAAAGAAAAAGAAAGCTGTGTGAGAGCGCAAGGGAGTGGTGTGGTGGGACGGGTCGCGGGAGGAAGGGACTGATATTTACAGGGTCATTTTTGTAATTTCGCATACACCTTGATTAGCGTGCCCGGTCTTAGAAGTGAGAATAATGTGGGATGGAGGGAGTAGGTGTTAGGAATCAGCATGTGATATTGTAGCATTTTCGTTTGTAATTGATAATTATTGTCTAATCATAACTTAACTAAGCTTAAAAGATTCATCTCGTAATTTACAATCAAACTATGTAATTAGTTATTTTTTTATCTATATTTAATATGTATCAAAGATTTGATGTGATAAAAAAAAGTAAAAAAACTTAGAATCTAAACCAGGCCTAGACAGATAGGCTCCACGAGCACGAGGGGCCAACCTTTTGGATGAGCCATGATGGCCCGCCGGGCGCGGCCGGTTGCCATGGTGCGTGGGCGGCAGGGGCCGGGAATGCGGCAGATGGCTGGCTGGGCCCTGGCGCTGGTCGGTCTCGGTCTCGGTCTCGGTCCTCGCCGTTTTCCGGTATTAACGCCGTGTTTAGTTTCAGAAAGTTGGAATCTGGGGTTACTGTAGTATGTTTGTTTTTATTTAACAATTAGTGTTTAAATATAAACTAATTAGGCTTAAAATGTTCGTCTCGTAATTTCTCATCAAACTGTATAATTAGTTTTTTTTTTACATTTAATGCTTCATGTACAGACGTGACAGATATGGTAGTACTTTTTGGGATTTTGGGTGAAACTGAACACGCGCTAAAGTCTCGTCTCGTGGCGCCACATGCGGACAAGCTGCGGTTCTTGGTCATCACGCCGGTACAGCGCGCTGCCTGCCCCCAGGCCCCAACAGCCCTGACTGCCGAGCTGGATCTCGTGTGCAGCGTGGGGCCCATTCAGCGGTTCTGTCCCTGCAGACTGCGGTGCAACATCGATTTTTATCCCCCTCTGCTCTCGAGTCTTGACTTTTGACTCGCTTCATCCACCAGGCCTAGTAGTACTACTTTTATCGCGAGCAAAGAATCGATAAGAAATGTTGTTACGTAAGGGCGTGTTTAGATGGCGAAATTTTTTGGTTTTAGCTATTGTACTATTTTCGTTTGTATTTGGTAATTATTATCTAATTATGGATTAATTAGGTTTGAAAGTTTCGTCTCGTGATTTTTCATTCAACTGTGCAATTAGTTTTGTTTTTCGTCTACATTTAGTACTCTATGTATATGCCGTAAAATTCGATGTGATATTTTTGGGTTAAAATTTTTGGAATTAAACATGGCCTAAAGAGTCGACGCGGGTGAGAGGTGATCCGAACGCTTGTGAAGGGGCAACGTCGTTATTATATTAGAGAAATATAAATAAACCATACAAACATTATAGAAAGTTTACACAATTCCGTTATATACAAACACTAAGTATGTTGTCATGACGTGCTGTTCAAATCTTTGCAGGCTTGGCTGTGGACACTGGCCCTAGCTTTGCCGAATAAAAACAGGACATGAAAAAATAGCTCAGTTCGCAATCTTTTTGAATTCATCGCATGCAACACTCTGTCCCTCCACTGCATCCATCCACCCACTGCATTCAAGAAACAATAACAAGTGGAGAGGATAATTCTTTAATGCAAGAAGCGAAGGGCTGCCGCGGCGAACGAGGCGATCGCATTATTGCACACACATCAAAACTCCACAAGGCTAGAGGACGCCATTATTACGGACGAGTAACCATCCAATCAAACGACACTCCAATCGACATCGCATCGGGCAATTTTACCGAACCATCTCTCTCTTGTCTTCCTCGCTAGCGTGTAGCCAGGCTACGCTAGCGGCTGAAGCGGTGGGAGGAGGAAAGAACGCAGGAAGCTACAGCGGCCGAGGTCCCCGTGCGCGCCCACCGAGGCGTCGCGCATGCGGCCACCCGCACCCAGGCGCCGGCGCGGGGGAGTGAGGCGTGCAGGCGGAGCAATGGCGGGCGGTCTGGGCCGATCCGTGGATCTGTAGGCACGGCCGCGCGGGCGGTGCGTTCGTGATGGGATCTGGGAGCAGCAAGGCCACCACCACCTCCTCCTCCTCCTCCTCCTCGTCGTCGCCCACGGCGGCGGAGGCGGGCGGCGAGGTTAAGAGGCCGAATGGGAGCGGGAAGGGGAGGAGGGGGAGGAGTCTGCTGCCGCTGCCGCTGCCGAGCTCCTCCTGCTTCCGTGGCTCCACGACGCCGTGCCAAGGCGACGCTTCCGCAGCAGCGGTGGTGGACGTCGAGGTAAGGGTGTTTCATTTCATTTCCCTCTCGGTGCTTCGAATCTGTGCGTGTTGGTGGAATGCGGTGAATCGGGCGAAGGAAGGGTGTTTTCACAAATGGAGTGCGGATACGTGGTAGATCTTGTAGCTGTGAATTCGTTGCTTCGTGGATCGAGCAACTAGCCTCAGTTTCTGAACGAGCATTTCTGGGGGATTCGAGATTGTTCAACGGCTTCATAATTTGGTTTCAAATTTCAGAAGCCATTGCCCATTGGTTGGATGTTCTGAACTCTGAATAGTTCTGAACTTCTGATTGGTTGGATGCGCCACAGAAATTTCTTTCCGCAATTATCCTCTTTCTCTTCGATTGCCTGTTTGGTTTCGATCATGTCAAATATTTTTGAACTCCTTGTGTATGAACCATGAACCACTAAAGTGTACTACTATGATTTATGAATGGATAGTTTGGAATTCTAAACTTCACTTATCTTTAGTTTCCTGAATTGGGTTGCTGTTACAGTTTTAGATCAAAGGCTCATTGCTGCTCTAGTTAAATGATGCATTTGTATGTTTCTAGTGTAACAAGGGAGGGGAGACTGCAAGCTTGCCTTCACTCACTCACACTGCAAAGTCTGATGAAGATGTTCTTGTAATGCCTAAGTCTCATCCCGGCGAAGGGGTAGCAGCACCTTCATCAGATAGCGAAAGAGATCAAGATGATGATGTGCTACAGAATGCTGCTGCCACTAGCACATCAACAGCGGCCAATCAATTGCCAAATCCCTCTGGGAGGTCAAGGCCACGTTTTGGTGTCAACTTTGGGTTGAGTAGAGCTGTCAGCTTGGGATCATCAGTAGCCTGCTCTATTCTGTCATCTGGCCTCCCGACTTCTGCTAATCCAGGTGAAGGTCGGCGAGATGTGGATGACTCTTCTGATACAGGCATCTCCCAGCAGGGTAGTGCACCGACTGCTGGGATTGATTCGACTCTGGATATGCTTAGAGATAGTGTCACGGCACAAGCTAGAGCAGCTCGTCAGGCTAGGAGAAATCTGCTAGAATCTGAAGATGCTAGCTTGAGGAGCTCCTACAGAAGGATGGGGTCTCAGGAACCTTTTGAAGGCAGTGTTCGGTTTAGCCGGACATTAAGTGTTGGGCGGCTTCGGGACAGAGTTCTCAGGCGGCCTCCATTCTCAGATGGGCTATTCACCCCTTCGCTTCTTTACGATAGGGCAGTATGGCCATCTGGAAATGCTAGTGCTAGGCAAGATTCAGCAGTCATGCAAAGGACTAATTCAGACAGGAGTTCAGAACCGCGATCTGATCCTTCAACCAACGATCTGTACAACTTGAGCTCTGAGAGGCAGGCCAGTAATAGCGACCTACTGGAGCGCAGATCAGCTTTTCTTGAGAGGAGGAGGATACGATCTCAGGTAGTTTGAAGTTCAACTTTATTTCAGCCTTGGTTATTACCTCTAAGAATTATAAGTCTATAATGTTTGCTGTCTTAATAGGTCAGAGCTCTGCAAAGGTTGGGCAGCAGGTTTGAAAATTTATCAGGTCATGAGAGGTCCTGCATACTATCTGGTCAGCATAGAACAGGAAATTGCAACTGCAGAACAGGTAGTCGACAAGGCAATCCTGATGAAGAAACTAGCACAAGGGCTAGCATATCGAGAATTGTTATGTTAGCAGAAGCACTTTTTGAGGTAAAAGAATGTAATTCTTGCTTTAATGAGTCAATCAATCTCATGTTTGATCAAATATATACAAAAAAGTATTAATATTATGATGTATAATAAGTATCATTAGATTAATCATGGAATATATTGTAATAATAAACTTATTTGTTTGGAGATACAAAAGTTTGACTTAGTCCAAATCTAGGACTACATTCTTTTTGGGATGAAGGTAATAGTTCTGTTCTTGATTGGAGAAGGATACTAACTGTCATCCTTATGGTTATGACTTTCAGGTTCTGGATGAAATTCACCACCAATCTGCTGCATTATCGTCATCAAGACCATCATTTTCTTCAATTGGATCCGTTCCTGCTCCAAGGGAGATTGTTGAGCGTCTTCCTGCAAAAGTGTATAGGAAACCATTGAAATACCAGAGCGAGGAAGCTGCACAGTAAGACATTATGGCCTATTTAGAATAATGTTTGGAAATTTGTTACGTAATTATGTTAATTTCGAACAGGTAACAGGTTTAGTCTTATGTTTCACTGTTTCATAAATATGACAAGTTCTTTTCAGTGTGTTAAACTCCTTCCAGAGCAGCCACTATTATTTGTCCATAAAGTTCAGTGTCTAAACTCGATCCTAACTTAAGCAAGCGATACTTAGGCTAGATAAAGCATGGTTATACAGCATTCAGACAAAAACACTTGATTTGTGATCACATGGGAGATTGGAGGAGCCTAAGACTTCTCACTAGGCATGCCAAATTCCCAATTTTGCCTGCACCTTCATATATTTCAATCTACCATTCAGAGCCCAGTAAAATAATTATTTTATGTGTGGAAGGGCATGCATGAAAAGTTTGCAATGCACATGTGGTCTCTACAGTCTACACTATACAATTGCCATTTAAGTTGGTGGTTCATTTCCAGCTGCATAGCACCTGTATGTTTTATGAGTGGGAGTGTGGGATTATTGTGTGGGCACTTGTCCTTGTAACCTTGCAATCACGTATTATTGTACAACTTCTCATTTCTTTCATCTATGCAGATGCTATATTTGCCTTGTTGAATATGAAGAGGGAGATTGTCTTCGTATACTTCCATGCCGTCATGAATTTCATCTAACATGTGTAGATAAATGGCTAAAGGAGATTCACAGGTATTCATCCTCTTATTTAACAACGAGCATTCTTTGTGTTTGTGAAAAATGGGGTTCTTTTTAATCCACATCTAGGAAAAAAAACTACAGAATCCGCATGCTATAATTATCTCCTTTACATGGGAGCTCTGTAGACTGTAGCTATCCCTTGTTGTTTGTGTGATATTTGAAGACTATTGACATTATCTAACAGGAAATCCACATGCTCTGTAATGGTAAACCTGTTAGTTTCTTGCAATGTATTTGGACTACATTTGGTGTAAAGTTGAATAATGAGCCTACATTTTGGACACCCCAAAATCTGATATTTACTGCCAGTATGAAGTATGAACAGAGAGTTGAGATGCATTAGTGCGTAGTATCATCATTATGCTTCTTCCAGATTAGACTGGCATATATGCTAGTCCTTATGTGGTATAGCAACAAACCATGAATGCCTTTTTTTTCCTCTAGAGGCTAATGTTAACCATGTCTTCTCCTGAAAATTTTGTTATTTAAGGACCTCTTCAGAATGTTTGAACCATAAGCAATTGGTGGATAATAGGATTACATTTTAATTTTCAGGGTAAAAAAAAAGTAAATAAGATGCTCAAATAGTTATGCCCGTGCTGTTTAAATTCTTACTTGCCCTTGTTACTGAAGTTTTACCCTTTTCTTCCGAAATTATTCCTGAGCTTCACTGAGCCTCAGAATTACAGAACAGATCTGGACTTTAATGTTAGATGTTAGTATCTTTACTGGAAACATCTTGTTGGCTTAAGACTGAGAACCTAAGACTTAGCTTCTGTACTCTTGAGTTGCTAAAAGAATTAGCTCCATAAAATATGCATTTATTGTATTGTACAGTAAATATCAGCTGACGCTGTTAATTACCTTTCTGCTGATATGAATTTCTATCTTTTTCTAGGGTTTGTCCACTTTGTCGTGGCGATGTCTGCAGATCTGATGCACCGATTAGAAAGGTCAGCTGATTCTGTCTCTTGAGAATGCAGCTTCTTACAGAGAAAAGTGGAGCTCCTGGCATGGAACAGCTCAGGATGCTCCTGTATTCTATGGAAAATTCGCATCGCAGTCATACCATTATGAAACTGATGACATGCTACGGTGAATTTAGGATTCTTGTATGGTGGGGCGAGTTTGTTGATATTGGATTGTTGGCTTCCGTTTCTTTATAACGTTTGAACAAAGTGGGGCGATTGATGATGTCGGGTGGAGCCATTCTGGACAACTGTCAAATCTATTGGTTCCACATGTTTCCTATTTGAACAGGGGACTAAAATCTTCAAATGTTACCGTCGTTTTCACTTTTCAGTCCCCAGGGAAAGTAGTACTTTCCCGTCTGTTTGGTCAAGGAATGAAAAACAGGAATATGAAAAATACACAGGAAAGGAAGTTAAGCATAGACGCATAGTGGTAAAACTAAGGAAAGAAAAACCGCATGAAAAAAATGAGGGAACGTTTGGAACATAGGAATTTGTAACACAGGAATTGCAAAGCATATGATTGATAAAAGGCACTCAACACATAATGACATTGGAATTTGTAACGCATAGAGTGGACCCAGGGTAGGGCCTGCTATCCATGAGCTATAGCTTGAAGCAGCAAGAACAAAGCTAACATTGCATGGTGATATGGCTTGGCTAATCATTTGTCCCCAACTATGTTAGCACCTTAACAGTAGCATGCTGCGTTGACTTCCGTGAAGAGGAAAAAACATTGGATGTTATCAAATTTACCTCGATCCATATCTCAACATATATGGATTAATGCGAATCTGACTATATTCAAATAAGGCATGTGAAATCGTGAAGGGACTACAAAAGCAAGGGGGTGTTTTCCTATGTTCCAAACAGCATGCTTGCTTTCCTTTCCTCTATTTTGGTTTTCTTTGAACTTCCTAAAAAAAAATCCTATGATCCAAATGGGCCTTTAGAATGTTTTTTGTCTACCACTGTGGTGGTCCTACTCCACCTACACGATTCATCACCGTACAATTAGACGTAGGGAGTAGGATCCTTGTTCGAATCAGTATAAATCTTGAGTTCCCGAGTGCTAAGTCACCCATGCTAAACACTTGATCAGAAATTTATTAGTCGAAGGCACGAAACACCGAAAATAGCCAAAGGTCGTGGAAGGATTTTGTGATCTAGCTATTCGGCCAGTTCGCTGGTTGGTTTCTGGGCTGATAAGCCCGGCTGGTGTTGGTTTGTTGTGAGAGAAAAACATCGTTGACTGGCTGATAAGCCCTGACTGAAACCAACGAGCGAACACGCTGATTGACTTAAGATGGGAATTCCAAGAGATATTTAATTCATGCAGAGGAGTATAAGACTATTTTACCACAATCACATAGTGGATTTGGTGGAGTATAGTGAACACGGTTGCTATGGTAAAAACTTGGTAGCTTCGATTTCACATAAAAACTTGCATTATGTACTTCTGTGCTAACCGTTCATGCTTTGTTAACAAGGATCTAATAATGTCAATGGGCTACAAATAGAATTTACAAAGATCACAATTAAAATGTTATTTTTTAGTTATAAGTACAATACACGTGTAAACTATAATTATCATGATGTTATTTTTTTTATTCTTGTTATAATGCATGAGTATAACCAAAAGAAAATGGACCAACTCAGTCACGAAAATTGAGTCTACGCGTCCACGTGACAATATTGTGCCTAAATTTTAGGCCTGGTATGGGCTTCAGGTCAGGCTCGGGCCTGCCAATGCCAAGAAACCTTCTTGCTAAACCCGACGCAAACCGGCAAACCGCGGCTTTCCGAGTTTCCGACTCGGCTTGAAAGCACACGTTGCGTTAAATTTGCCGTTACCTTCCCAAGGTGGCAGGTTCCACCCCCGTCCCCAATCCTCGCGTCCCCCCAAACCCTAGTGCATTGCAAAGCATCGGAAGCCATGGCGGTCGCGGGGCCGGGGCAGCTCAACCTCGACGAGTCGCCGTCATGGGGTTCCCGTAGCATCGACTGCTTCGAGAAACTCGAGCAGATCGGGGAGGGCACCTACGGGTACGCATGTCTCAAAATCTCCCCTCAATTCCTCAATCCCTTGGGGACGCCGCCGCCTAGGCGCAGTTTGTGCGGCCTTGTTGACTCGTTATAGTGATTGTTTCTAGGCAAGTCTTCATGGCGAAGGAGACGGAGACGAAGGAAATCGTGGCGCTGAAGAAGATCCGAATGGACAACGAGCGGGAGGGCGTAAGTATTCCCCTTCCCCTTCTCATGGCTCGCGTAAAATTCGTGCTTGTCGCGGCTTTAAACTCGTTTGAATTGAATCCGGCGCAGTTCCCTATCACGGCCATCCGCGAGATTAAAATCCTGAAGAAGCTGCACCACCAAAACGTCATCAATCTCAAAGAGATCGTCACCTCGCCAGGTTTGACAAATATACCACGATTTTTTTTTTCAATGAAAATTTACCACGAGTCGGGGCATTGTCCCTGCGAACTGTTTTCGCGCGGTCTATTATTGGCTACTGTTAATTGTTTCAGGGCCAGAGAGAGATGAGCAGGGGAAGCAAAGTATGATTCTTAACAAAAAAACTACTATTTTTTTTGCTTTATTGTATAATTTTGATCTCCTTGTTGTGATGTTGGATAGTTGAGGGCAACAAGTACAAAGGGAGCATTTACATGGTCTTTGGGTACATGGATCATGACTTGACAGGGCTGTCAGACAGGCCTGCAATGCGGTTCAGCATACCACAGGTTAAGGTAAAAACCATCCATATGTGTGATGGTTCTTGGTTGCCATGAGGTGTTGTTCGTGATCTAATGATAGCAATATGTCTGGTATGTTATGTACCAGTGCTACATGAGACAACTCCTTATGGGTCTACACTACTGTCATATCAATCAAGTTCTGCATCGAGATATTAAAGGTATGACACACTAGTTCTTTTTCTAGGGTCTATGTTATGACTTGCTTGTCTTTTTCACTAACATTGTATTTAAACATATATTCACTTTCAGGATCTAATCTCTTGATAGACAATCATGGTATCTTAAAGCTTGCTGATTTTGGCCTGGCGAGATCATTTTCAAATGATCACCATGCAAACCTCACTAACCGTGTTATCACCTTGTGGTACAGGTAGATGTTCTGTTAGTAGACTATCATTGTTGTATGCAAGCTATATACTGTATTACTTAGATGTATATTCTTCTGATTTTGTTGGATTAATGATTTGCAGACCCCCAGAGTTGTTGTTGGGAAGCACACAATATGGGCCAGCAGTTGACATGTGGTCTGTGGGTTGTATTTTTGCAGAGCTTCTTTATGGAAAGCCTATATTGCCTGGAAAGAATGAGGTATGGTTTCTTGTAAGCTCTGAACCACCAACTTAGTTATGCTAGCAATTCCTATCGACTGTAATAAGTTTGTTGCTGGTCTGAGTGTCTGCCATAAGCCCATAAAGTAAGCAAACCTAGAAATATTCTGATATCTGCCTTGTTTGGAGTTGTCTATTTTTAAATTAGGTAGGAAGCACTTTCTGATATGTATTATTTTGCTAATTCATCCTAGATGCTGCTTCCTCTTATTTGACTGAAGGAAACTTTAGATACTATTTTTTGTCACAATTCTTATCCAAACATTTTATGTTATGAATGCCATGTACTCCCCTACTTATTCTCTTTTGTCTTAACTGAAGTGTGTGTGGATGGGTTTTGATGATAAACAAAAAACTTGGAATGTATGAGAAACTAGAGCATGTATGATATCAGAAACAAACTTATGTGACAGGTGTGGTAGTAATAGAAAAGGAAGATTTCATGTTATAAAGTCATGTTAACTTGATTAGATGAGAAGCGTACTCATGTAGGCATGTATCCTAGTCATGACGATTTTCAATCACATTTGGATATGTTTGAAGATTGAGTAATCAAAATGAAGGCTTGTGTGTTTGCCAATAGAAACATCAATGCATCTAAGTGGCCATTGTCTATCAAATTCTTGCCCGAAATCTGCTTCAGGATCATCCTGGTTTTCTTAGGATCAGATATAATCATATACCTCATTATTGCAATATTGTTCCGTCTAGCACAGCAGCCCTCTCCAAATAGTATGCATGCCCAATTAGTTTCTGCAATCATTTTCCATTACTAGTGTACTCCCAAACATGATTTTTTTTCATTATAGTTATGATTAACAGACTTGCATCCATTAGTTCCATTTTGAAGCTCATACTTATAAATAAGAACCTTGTTTTCTGTTTTTGTGATGCAGCCGGAGCAGCTGACAAAAATATTTGAGCTTTGTGGTACACCTGATGAGTTCAGCTGGCCAGGCGTCATGAAATTGCCATGGTATAATAATTTAAAGCCTCCTCGAGTAATTACAAGACGTGTTAAGGAGGTTTTTAAGCAGTAAGTATTATACTTTGTATTCACCATGTTGTAGCTTGCCCTGCTTCCTCACATGTTTGTGATCCCAGTTTTGACCCGCATGCTCTGGATCTGCTTGAGAAGATGTTAACACTGGATCCATTACAGGTACAGTTGCTTCTTCTTACTGTTACTTAGCATTGATATGTATTTGCTATGTGAATTGACTAAAATCTTGAGACCTGAATTGGCATGCCTTTACACTTTTCAGAGGATATCGGCAAAAGACGCACTTGATGCAGATTACTTTTGGACTGATCCCCCGCCAGCTGAGCCTCACACGTATGGTTCATTGCTTTTTTTACTCGCAAAGCTTTGTGTCATAATAAGTTGTTCTAAGTCAATTCAATTGTGCTTTATCTATTCTTTCTTAAATTAATTGTATATATTTCATGTTTGCAAATGTAGCTTGCCCAAGTACGAATCATCACATGAATTCCAGACTAAGAAAAAACGTCAACAGCAGCGGCAAGCTGAAGAAGCGGCAAAGCGGCAAAAGGTTCAGCATCCTCATCCACATGCTCGTTTGCCACCAATCCAACACCAGGGCCAACCACATTCACAGATCAGGTCAGGGCAACCTATGGGTAACCCTCATGCTCCAATGGCACCTGGGCCAAGCCATCACTACACAAAACCCCGAGGTCCAGGAGGGCCAAACAGATATCCACAGGGTGGAAACCAAGGTAGAGGATACCCAAATCGTGGTGGGCAAGGCGGCGGCTACAGCAGTGGCCCTTATCCTCAACAAGGCCGAGGGCCGCAGCCATACCCTGGTGGTGGGATGGGTGGAACAGGTGGCCCAAGCGGTGGAAATGGCAGTGGCTATGGAGTTGGCAGACCAAATTATCAGCAGGTTGGCCCTTATGGCGTATCTGGATCTGGCCCAGGCAGAGGGTCAAACTATCCTCAACAAGGTGGTTCTCGCAATCAGCAGCAGTATGGAAACTGGCAGTAACATTTAAACACTACCTTTTTTTTTAGATTTGATCACTTCAGATGGTCCTAAATCAGATAAATTTATCGAATTGTAGGTTGATTTAGTATGGTAATAAATATCCATTGACTGTAATTACAGTTAGTCACGAATGAACCCTGGGTCCTTAAACTTTTAGGACATCATTTTACTCAACTATCTACATCTAGTATAACTAGGTGATTGCCCATGCTTTGCAATGGATCAACAAAAAATTGCACGAGATGTATGCTGCATGCTTGTTTGTAACATAATCTAGTAGTCACTGCCAGCCGCTTTTGGTCCCAAATCTTTAATTCTTTTAACCCAATTCAAGCTGAAGAAACTTATAATTTAACTCTTTTAACCCAAATCTTTACGTCAGCTAGTCGTTTGAACATATAATTTAACTCTTTTAACCCAACTCAAGCTAAAGAAACTTATTCAGTGGTCACTGCCAATCGCTTGTGGTCTGAAATCTTTGGTGTTGCTTCAATAATGCTTTTGGTTCCAAATCTTTGGTGTTGCTTTTTTTTCCCCGATAAATGTTGGTTACATTTCTTTATGCTATTTGTATCTGTCACCGGTTTATGGACGAGTGCTACGTGCCTATGATTTCGTTTCCAGAAAATAAGAACCGGTGCAACAGGCACGTATCACTGTTTTACCTTATGACGAGTTTTGTATTTTTAATCATATAAGATCTAAATTCAACCACGGCCGGCTGCGGAATTCTGGAAAGATAAAATAATTGTAAAATTAAAGCATGACTTGGTTTATCATCTTGTACTTTCACATGGGAGTTCCATTTAATACTCCGCAATCCTCATCTTGTACTTTCATCTTGTACTTTCACTTGAACGTGCCAAGTCAATTATCTTTCACAATGATACGTATAATAAAAAGGAACGGAATCCTAATACTTCTCATACAAAGAAACGGAGGGAGGGATTTTTCATGCTCCATTGTGCATAGTATACATGCTACTGAGAAGACTCAGAAGCTCCAAATTTTTTATGATAGAATTTGTAGAGCAGAGTTGGTGGGTCAATCCCAAACTCACCGCCCTACGAATCGGCTTCTCAGCGACTACTAGGCCGTCGCACAATGCAAATGCGCTTCGGCCGCCTTCTTTGGCTCAGGCGTTTCGAGGTTTTTGTCCTGATAGTAGTGCGGCGCGATCTCCAGCAGCCACTCCGGCTTAAGCTCCGTCACCTGCCTCATGTACTCCTTGGTCGTCTCCACTAGCTCGTGATACAACACCCAACGAGCGGGAGGTTCCACCCGCGCCATCCCGGAGCTCGGGTGCACGAACACCGTTCGCCAGCTCTTGACGGTCCGGTACGACCCGTCCTGCCGCAGCTGCGCGGTGTTGCGGAAAAACCCCGCCGTGATGGCCTTCCTCACCGCGTCGAGGTCGCCGGCGCTTGACCGGCGCTCGATCTCCACCCGCTCCAGCAGCGCCTCCAGCTGCTCCCGGACGTCCCGCGCGCGCCGCATGGTGCGTGACTGCACGAAGTGATCGAGGCACCACTGCGCCGAGTGCCCGGACTCCTCCCACTCGGTGTACACGTTGAGCAGCGCGATGTGGTCGCCGACGTTGCCCGCGTTGAAGCGCTGCCGCGCGGCGTCGGCGATCAGCGCCTTGTCCCTCGGCCGGTAGAAGACAGCGTTCCCGGCCGACAGCATGGCCGCGATGGTGAGCACCTCCTCGGAGCACCCGTACCTCTCTGACGCCACGATCGCCTTGGCCATCATGGGGTCCAGCGGGAGCTCCACCATCCGCCGCCCGGTCTTGGTCAGCTCGCCGCGGCTGTTGAGCGCGCCGAGGGCGAAGAGATCCTCGAGCGCCTTGAGCAGCGCCTCCGACGCCGGCGGGTCCATGAAGTCGAAGCTTACCAGGTCGTTGATCCCCAGCGCCTTGAGCGAGAGCACCACGCTATCCAGGTTGCTCCGCCGGATCTCAGGAACCGTCTCGTCCTCCATGTCATTGTTGTAGCTGTACTCCGTGAAGAGGCGGAAGCACTTGCCCGGGCCAGTGCGCCCCGACCGGCCGGCCCGCTGGTCGGCCGACGCCTTGGAGATGGGGTGGACGAGCAGCGACTCCGTCCCCGTGCGCGGGCTGTACAGCTTCACCTTGCAGAATCCCGGGTCGACCACGTAGCTGATCCCGTCGATTGTCAGGGACGTCTCGGCGATGTTGGTAGCCAGCACCACCTTCCGAGCGCCCGGCGGCGCTGGCTCGAAGATCTTGGCCTGGAGCTCGGTGGGCAGGTTCGCGTAGATGGGGCAGATCACCAGCTCCGCGATCTTGGATCCCAGTCCCCTCGTCCGGCGCCGGAGGATCTCCTCCACCGTCTCGATCTCCTCCTGCCCCGTGAGGAACACCAGGATGTCGCCGGGGGGCTGCGTCACGTGCAGCTGCAGCACCGTGGCCACGGCCGCGTCGACGTAGTCGGCTTCCGGCGCCACCGTGTAGTGGATGTCCACCTTGTACCTTCTCCCGGGGATCTTGAACACCGGTGCCATGTCGAAGTAGTCGCTGAACTTCTCCGCGTTGAGCGTCGCGCTGGAGATTAGCAGCTTCAGGTCCGGGCGAAAACGCGCGACATCCTTGACGAGGCCGAGCAGGATGTCGGTGGTGAGCGTGCGCTCGTGCGCCTCGTCCACGATCACCACACCGTAGCTGGCCAGGTCCGGTTCGCCGAGGAACTCACGCAAGAGCGTCCCGTCGGTCATGTACTTGACCACCGTCTTCTCAGACGTGCAGTCCTCGAACCGGATGGAGTATCCCACCTCGTGGCCGAGCTTGACGCCCATCTCCTGCGCGACCCTCGCCGCCACGCTCATAGCGGCCACGCGGCGTGGCTGGGTGCACCCGATCTTCAGGCCATTGGCTGTGTACCCTGCCTCGTGAAGATACTGCGGTATCTGCGTCGTCTTGCCGGAGCCGGTCTCTCCGACCACGACGATGATCTGGTGCTCGGCGATGGCCTTGAGCAGCTCGTCCTTGAACTTGTACACCGGGAGAGTCTTCCTCTCGTCTTGGAGCTCCCTCTGCAGCGTGACCTTGGCATCGATTTCGTCGGTCAGTTCGTCCGTCTCATGGTCCTGCTCCGTGCCCGCCATCGCCGCCGCGGACTTGACGAACTCAACGGCATCGTCGAACACCAACTCGTATTCATCGCTGGCGCCGCCGCGATCCTTCGATCCAAACTGCAGCCGAGACTTCCTGATCTGCTGTTCTTCCCAGGACTCCTGCTCCGAGAATGCCTTCCCCTTGGCTCCTCTCGCTTCGCGGTCATCGTCGTCGTGCCGCCGTCTCGCCACGGATAACATACTCTTCTGGTCCACGTTCGCGGCGTCGTCGTAGGCGTCAGGCATCCGGTAGTAGTCGCCTGCGCCTTCGTCTTGATCGGCGCGGCAGCCCTGGACAATAAGGTCGTAGATTTCCTTCTTGTGCTTTAACTCCCTCTCCTCGGCGTCCGTCAGCCTTACGCCGCTGAAGAGGAACTCGTTGTCGTCGATCTCGCACTGCAGCTCCCCCATCTTCTTCTCCTTCCGCTTCTTCAGGTACGCTTGACGAGAGGACCGCCTGAGCTCCGAGGTGTCGCCCCTGTCCATCGCCTCGGATCGTCGAGCTTGCTCGTCCTGCTCGTGCCTGGACGGCTTCCGATCCATCAGTTTCCTCGTGTTGGCCTCATCGCGTTCCCGGATATTCCGTTCGAGCTGAGCCTTCTCAGCCTGATCACGCCTCATCTCTTCCTCCTCATCACCGAGATCGTTGGCGTCCTCGTCCGATTCCGGGCACCGCCGCCGCCGCACGTCGCGTCCAGAATCGGAGAGTGCGGCCGCCTCTTCGTCATCCTGTTGAGGCGCCCCCTTCTTCCTAAAACGCTTCCGGCTGCTGCTATGACAGGACGACGCGGCGACGCCAGCCTCGCCGTCGTCATCGTCGTCGAGTAACTTGAACTCGCTCTGCTTCTTCGCCAACGCCGCCGCTTCCTGCATCTGCCTTCGGTACTCGGCGCCGGCAGCCGCGCCCTGTTTGCGAGGGATCCTGCCGTAGACGTCCTCCGCGAAAGCGACAGTGTCTGGGGAGGAGGGGAAACCGCCAAGATCCACGAGCCGTGCCGCGAGATCCCCCGCGGAGGCGCAGTCCTGCGCGAGCCGGACCACGAGCTGCACCACGATGCCCTGGGAATAGCCGAGCAGCGCCATGAGCCGATCCGAGACCCACGTCTTGAGCTGCCTCTCGCCGCTCTCCATGGTCGTGGCCCTTGGCTTCCCGGCCGTCTGATGTGGGATGGAGAAATTCGTAGACGTAGGCGGCGGCTACGGAGGCTGCGTAGCTCGGTGCGACGAGGGCACGCGCTGTGGCGAGGATTATTCGTCGATCGACGGATCCGAGGCGGCATCGTTTGGTTTGACCGAGTCGAACTTCTTAAGGGCCCGTTCGGTTACAGTAGAAATAGCTCAGGAATTAATCCCACTCATGAAGATATACAATTTTAACTAACATTCCGGCCAAGATTTTTTCCAGGCGGTCATTCCTGGCGTAACGAACGGGCCCTAAGGCGGTTTCGGTATGTCGGTTCGGATGCTTCGGCCCACGCGGCGAACCGGCGTGACCGGCATAGGCAGCTCAGGGAAAGAAATCAGAAGGTGCGCTGATTCTTTGGTTAGCAATATAACGAAAATGGTACGGATATTTTTCGACCGTATTCGAGACCGAATCCGTTTAGAGGGGTTTAGATCTGTTCATATCTGAGTTCGGATATTCAACATTTGATACTGTATCCGTATCCGTATCCGAATATTCAAATCGCATATTTACGATGTCGACATCTAATCGTATCCTATCCGGCATGGCTGACACTATCCGTATTCGAATCGAATCCGACCAGAAATATGAAAACAAATGTAATATCAGTGATATCCGTAAGCATCCGATCCGTTTTCATCCCTACTTAGCAATGTGAACACAAATGTTATGGCATGTTTGTTTCATGGTACTACTCGGTAGTCTCTTTTTAAGTCCCATTTATAGTCTCTAATTTGCTAAACATGGAGACTAAAAGAGGGACTAAAGTGGTCTAACTGAGTAGTCCTATGAGGGGTGAGTTTTGGGACTACTAGTCCAACTGGATAGCTCATGCCCCTCAATTATTGCCTCCCACCATCAGATTTGAGCATTGAATAAGGGTAACTTGGTCTTTATTCATTTGTTTTAATGGTCTTTAGTCTATTTTAGTCCCTATAACCAAATAGGGTAAGGGACTACAATTTAGAACCTTTTCCCTGTGTGCCATTATGAAAGATGCTCCAGGCCTACAGGCCACTAAAAAGTTCAAACGCACCCTGGTGCCATGACGCTAAACTCTTTTGTCCAACACTCCATTCCGTCCACTTTTAGCTCTAACAATGTCAAACTGTGCTAGAAAATGTCTAAACTACCCTCAGGTCTGCTAGCATAAGTGTATGCAATCTTTTAATCTTGGCCGCAGATCCAGAGAGGAACGGTGCAGGTTTATTGCCTGTATAAGTGTATTTCTAAAGCATTTTTGAAATTATTTTTCTAAAGGAAAATGGTTGTATAAGGTGTAAGCATGACTTCACGGTGAGGTTATCAAGCTCGCAAGGCAGAGTTCCCTCTGCTGCTCGCTCCGGTCACTCGCGCGGCGTTGCGCGCGGGCGCTGTCGCAGAAGCCAGCGAGGACGACAAGCCGCGTAGAGCTGCGCCACCCCGTCCCGAGCCACCGACGCCGCCGTAGTAGAGTTCGACACACTCATGGACGTCTAGTTCGACGACCCTAACAGGAACCACATCGGTCCGGATCTCGGCTCCATGGTCTCTGCCGCCTCCGCCAACCTCGGGGACGACGCCACCGGCAACGTCGACCTCACCTGCGAGAGGACCATGAACGCCTGGATCGACTACCGTCCCTCCGGTTCTAGCAACGGGAAAGGTGGCGTCTTGGAGGTGTTCGTATCCTACGCGCCCAAGCGCTCGCCCAGGCCCGTGTTGTCCGCGCCACTCGACCTCGGGGAGCACGTCAAGGACACCGCATTCGTTGGATTGTTCGCCTCCACGCAGGGGAGCACGGAGACGCATGCCATCGAGCGGTGGAGCTTCTCCACTACGTCGCCTTCGCCATCCCTGCGTTCGGCACCCGCCGCGGCACCGCCCGACTCTACCCCGGTGCTCCTGTAACACCTTTGGTGTTACGAGCTTGCTTAACACCAAGATTTAGACCTAAGAGGATTTACCAAAATGATTTTCTCGGATTTTAAAATTTAACTTATGTTTGAAAGTGTCATTTTGCCGAATTATATTGAATAACGGGTTAATTAATTCCTAGATGTTTGTTTCTACGAGTTAGCATGACGTATGAACTAGTGTATGAAATGCATACTGGTTGGAATTAATTAAGTTTAGGCATATTAAAAATTACGACAGAAAGCGCTAAAGGTGGTAGTCTAGCTAAGTTATTACTCTCTCTAAGTCAGAAACGATGATAGTAGACAATGCCGATTTGACATTCGATTTCCAACAAAAATGGTTAAGCACTACATCTATGTTTTTCGCACGATCGGCTGCTTTAGGGCATATACTAGGACGTGGTGCAGGTCGTGGTTACGTTAGAGTTACGATGCTCACGTAAAAATTGACCGAACTTTACTAGAACGCGTTGACTGAGTCGTTGGGCGCCCTGTTCGTGAACCGGCACCTGTAACAAGCGATCTTCGCCGCTCATCTCAACTACCTCGCTCGCGTCCTTACTGTTGTCCTTGTCTTTGCCCTCCCGCTCGCTCTCTCTCGTCTGCTTTGTTTGGTGCCGCTGCCACTACTGGACGAGCGCAGTCGGCGGCATGTGAGCATGCTCCCTCGCGTCCTTGTTCTGGTGTGCGTTAAAGCAAGTTGACCGAGCTCGTTTCTTGAATCGATCCATCGTGCAGGGGCGTCAGAAGGAGAGCACGTGGCCCTGCTCCTGCCACGCTGCGTCCACTCCCTTTCTCGTGCGGCACAGGCACACCTCTGCTGGCTACGCTACACCGTCCTGCCCTGTCCCCTCGTTGTGCTTGAAATTGGTGGCGAGTTCGCATGAGTTTCCTCGTTTTTCCTCTTGTGCCCGTTCGGTCTGCCTCTACTTGCTACTTGCTCTGCCGAACCAAGCACCCGCCTTGGTGGCACCGTCGTCGCTGCGCCTCCTTTCCACCCGTCGTTCCCTTCCCTTCGTGTGTGCGCACATGCTCCACTACGCTGCCCTTCCGAGCACCTCCTCCGCGGTCCGCGCGCCTTGATCGTGCTAGCGCGCCATCACGTCGCGTGTCCCATCTGACCGCGCTTGCAGCCGCTACTCCGGGCGGCCTCCCGCTGCACCTGGGGAAACTCCCATGCCGGCCCTCCCCGCGCGCGAGCCCCTGGTCCGCTCTGGACCGCTGCCCCTCCTGTGCGCCCGTTCCCATAGTCGCCAGCGCCCCGTCCTCTTCCTCCCCTACGCTCGGTACCCTAGCGTCCGCTCCCTTGACCCGGCACGCCGCTCCACCACGTGGCCACCGTGGCCGCGCCGTCCATTGTCATCCGTGGCCCGATCTCTTGCGAGCGCATGCACACCCCGTGGCCTCGTGCTGGTCCACAGCTCCCTTGGCGCTGCCCGTTCACGCCAGTACGGCTTTGTAGCGCACGGCTCTGCCTCGCCTTCTCTCCTTTGCATCGCAGCGCCGTTGCTGCGCCTCCTCACCGACGCCTCCGTGGCCTTCGCCTGCACGCGCCAGGGTTCCACGCCGCGTCTCCGTCGTGGTTCGCGCCCCATGCCCACGCCGGTGCCGATGCTGTGCCGCCGTGCTACCGCTTCCTGCTGTGGTGCCCCCCCATGTCGGCGTCACACATCCCCCATGGCACTGCCCCGCCCCGCCGTGCCTCCCCGTGGACGACCGCGCTGGGAGCCGGCCATCCCGTCGTCATCGTCGTCGTGGCGCACCTCCCCACGGCCGGTCCTCTGCCACCACCGTGCTTTCCCCGGCCGGGATTGATCGCCGACCAGTGCTCCTCTGCTCCGTGTGCTGAGTGGAGGGAGAAAGGTAAGAGTAGAAAATGATTTTTGGACCGGAATGCAAAACTTGTGACTGAAATGAATAGCGTCAACAGTCGTAATGCGAATTAGTAAGGCAACGAGGTCTCTCTTGCAAAATTGACATCCCGCACTGGGCCTCCCCTCTTGGGCTAGCCTGCTAGCCAGCTGGGCCTTGCGTCCTACTCGGCCATGGGCCTCCGGCACGCCTAGGCCAGCCTTGTGCCATCCGCGCCTGGGCCGCGCACGCGCTGTGCGCTGGGCCGCGTACCCACGTGGGCCAGCCTGCTCCGGCTACGCTCCGTCGGTTGGCTACGTGGGCTGGCCTTCGAGCCCATCGGATTGGGCTGACTTGGGCCGAAATGGATGGCGAATCCTTTTTCCTTTTATCACTGTTGTTAATCCCTTTAAATGGCTGAAACTTGTAAAATTCATAGTAAATCGTAGAAAAATCATAAAAATGCCAAACCTATTTTGTTGAGTTTCTAAAATCATGATCTATCTGATAGGGTGTTTCGTTTGCATTGGTTCCATATGTTTTAGGGTTGCTCTAATTATTTTAAAGTGTTTAATATTGTTAAACTGTAAACTTGTAGGAATTGTTGGGATAAATTGGCAATAGTGTTAGATCTAAAATTTTTATAGTAGGTTCCTAGTAATATTAGGTATTCACTGTAATTTTTGTAGACCCTTAGGGATTAGTTGTTAAGGTAACTAAATGAGCCCTAGTGTGTAAATATATATTTAATCAATCGAATGTCAAAAACAATTAGGGGTTTGTAGAACGAAAACAGTTCCGGAAACAAGCTTTACTTGACGACGAGGATACGTAGACTAGCGTTAGAGCTATCTCGTTAGCTTGTGAGGCATGATCGGATTTCTAAGCATTTCGGCTGTCGTTGATTATTTACATCTATGCATTTGCATCAATGCATATCATATAGGTACGATGATGGATCAACGGATCAATTGAAGGATGATTGGAAATCCGAAGATGGTGTAATGGTATTCTCTCCAGGAGATGATGCAATGGACTTTCTATTCAGTTGATGGTGGATGATCTAAAGATGCAGATAGTAACTTTTTAGTATATATCTTACCCAGGCAAGCCCCGGTGCATAACCCCTAGTTTTTTGCACTTTAAATTATATTTGTGCATTAAGTTTTAAGGAGTTGAATGAAACCCACTTGCATATATATATATATATATCTTTATCCTATGAGTCTTACTAGTATGATAGGATTGTGTAGATTGCCATGCTACATGACTCCGGTAGAAGTCGAGTGATTGCCTGTCACTCGCGAGAGATAGGAAATATATTAGTGTATTATTATCACTTGGAATATATAAATGGTGAAAAGGAAAAATGGTGACTGGGCAGGGATATGGTTTGGGTATTGGTGGGTGAAGAGGTTGTGTCCTATGGCGAACGAGGCATAGCTTGGTTACACTATGTTCCCTGTCTGTGTCGGTTAAGGACCGGCCATTGCGTAAGACTCTAGGCAAGTCATAGACTTATTATCCTGAGCACATACTTGGGTATGGGTGCTTGGAAGACTTGTTACTCTCTTGTCATGGGTTCCGGCTCTTTCTAGACTGACTGTTAGGGTGGTTTTTGGGTAGGAGGTCCTTGCACCGCACTGAGTTCGGGACTTAGGGGCAGGGGCTTGGAGTCCCAGTTTGGACGGGGATCTAGACCCAATGACAGGAGGGTAGTGGGTTGGTCCTACTTGTGCCTAGGGTACAAGCGGGGCATGTGTTTTCGGGGTACCTAGTTGAGGGCATTGATTCGTGAATCGCTGGGCAATCCGGTACGACTTGTCTAAACTCTAGCACCGTAGTAAGAACTGAAAGATGAAAGATGAAAAAAAGAAAATCTGATTGCTTACCACTTGCTTGAAAGTAGCACAGGTGCTTACATAGAATGGTTAGTTAATGAACTAATGCACTGCTAATAAAAATCGAATATAAGGACGCACTTTTAGTAATGCTCCTGCAGATGCAATAAACCCACAAGCCAGATAGCCTTGCATATCCTTGGAGTCTTTTCTTTCCTCCTGTCGGGTAAGTCTTGTTGAGTACAATTGAGTACTCAGGGTTTTATTTCCCCCTGTTGCAGGTGACAGGCGGATGCTAGAACTGACCCTTGTGTGCGGATTCTTCCTGGTGGGCTCAGAGAGGATTCCTTTACGCTACGATCATAGTTTTTATTTATAACCCTCACTAAAGGTTTTTATAAATGAAAGTTTTATAATCTGTTGACGTAGTTTATATATCAATGCTTCATCATGTCATGGATAAATAGTTATTTCTGCTGTAACTCTGTTCATATGTTTATATTTCGCTGTTCAATTAAATTGTTCATAACTCTGATAACATGATTACATTCCGCTGTTATAACAATAAATATTATACTCTGATGTTGCATGAAAAGTGATGTAAGAAATGACTATAATGATGTAAGCTTTATTCTCTCATTTGTGATCCTGATGAAAAAATATGGATTTTCGGATTCTCCCTTAGGGTGTGCCTGATGGAACCACGTAATTTAGTGTTCTCCCTTGAGTGCTTAGTGTCTAATGGAAGACAAGCACTCTTGGGAGGCATTAGATTAGGCGGTTCTGCCACAGCTCCCACCTCCCGTCGCCAACCTGGTGCTCCGTCGTTGCTGCACCTAGGAGTGACGATGACGGCGCCGTCACCACTAGCTTCCTCAACGGGTGCCGCCACGCCGGTCGGCTTGAACACGCGAACACCACGAGCGGCCCCCTGCCCCACGGCCACATGGGCCGTCCCCGGTGCCGGCGTCGTGGCCGCCTCCGCGTGAGCCCTGCCACACGCCACGAACGGGCGAACACCACGAGCGCCCCACCCTGCCCCGCAGCCGCATGGGCACCGCCACGAGCACCCCGCCCTGCCCCACGGCCATCCTAGGTGCCGGCATCGCGACTGCTACTATGTGCACCTTGCCCCACGCCACGGACGCGCGTGCCGTCCTCAACGCCAACAGTGTGGGCGTCGCCACGAGTGGCCCGCCCCACCCCCACGTGGGCGAGCTCTGCCCCAGCCACCACGGGCGCGCGTAGGCGAGCTCTGCCCCAGCCACCGCGACGACGTGCGGGTGAGCTCCGCCCCCCGGCATCTACGATAGTGCATGGATGAGCTCTCCCCGGCCGCGTTCTTGATGAGGAAGAAAGTGTCCGGGTCACTTACAGCTTGGCCCCACCGGACAGAGAGAAAGAAGTGGGAGGATAAGGTTGTGAGAGAAGGGTATTTTAGACTTTGTGACCGTTTGGGCCGACATGTTAGGGTTGCCAAACGGTGGAAAATAGATGGAAGGTGGACGGAATGGCATGGAGGACAAAAAAGTAAAGTGTCATGGCATCTGGGTGCGTTTGAACTTTTTAGTGGCCTGTACGCCTGAAGGATCTTTCGTAATGGCACACAGGTAAAAGGCTCTACAATTTACACTATAACATGACATACCTTTGCCGACACTTTCTACTATTGGCAAAAGGCCACCTTTGCAGATAGATAACCTCCTAAGAAAAGTTTTACCGACAGTTTAGAAATAGTCACGGTAGAAGCCATCGGTGAAACTTTTGCCGACAGTTAAAGGAATTCCCGACACTTTTTGTGTAGCCAAATGGTGCACCTACGCCGACAGTTGAAACCTTTGCCGACAGTTAACCCTTTGTCGATAGTTAAGACCTACGCCGATAGTTAGAACCTTTCCCGACAGTTTGTGTGTTGGCAAAACCATTTCCAAGGTATTTTGTAAATCATGCCCTGTCCAACAACTAAATTGTCGGCAAAACTATACTATAGGTATAGATATAAATACAATTTGAATAATTTGAGAAATCCACTTTTGTTCATATAGAAGGCATCACATTGAGCAACTTGGGCAACTGGATATATTAGATCTTGCAGTACATTGAGCCATACATACACCAACTAGATATGTATATATATAGCAGGGTCAAGTGATGATCACAATACATTGAGCCATACATATACAGGTCTAAGATATAGATTAGTCACTAGCAGACATATATAGACATATACTACAAGTCTTGTACTAACTGGTTATGGCTAAAGCTAAGAGATCAATAGATCATGACTTGGGCACAAAAGTGGCATTCAAGACTTCCATATGTCTTTGGCCTACACGATAGTAGGTGCAAACAAAAGAACAGAACTGCAATTCATGCCTGCCTGCAGTAATTCTTAGACACTTGTTGCCACTCCAAAATACTTGAACACCAACTTACATATGGTTGTTGCCACTCCAGAGAACATGTAACAACTCTCTGATCGAACCTCAAAAGGTTGCTATCGACAGAATATCATCGGCAGTCCTCCAAGGGTATCCCACGAAGGTAAATTGATCGGTAGAGGTGCGCGTAATCGAGAACAAGAAGGCAACAGAGAGACAAGAGTTTGATAGGTTCGGGCCATCAGCACGAAGTAATACCCTACTCCTGTGGTCTGTTGGATTGTATTGGCTTTGTATGATGTTGTGTGTGTTTTGAGGGGGTCTCTGCCCACCTTATATAGTCTGGGGGCAGGGTTACAAGTCGGTTAGATCTAGGAGATAACCGGAAAGTAATAACAGATTACAGGAATCATGGGATTGAATGTATCCTAATAGATCTCGTAGTATCTTCAAGATATCTTCTCAGTGTCTAGCGGGGCACGCCGAGCAGTGCCGTGCTCTGCAAGGCTTCATCTTGTGGGCTGGACCACTCCTGGGGGCGGAACACATGTAGTCTGCCATGAGTATCTAGGGTCGTACCCCCCACAGCTAGTCCTTGAGTGCCTTGTATCCGTTGTGCAATGTTGTCTTGAGCTTGTCTAAGCAGGTGCGAACAAAGTCGAGCAGTCAGACTCATAGTACGACCACCATACTGAGTCGCCGAGCAGTTGTGAACTGCCGCCGAGCAGTTGTGAACCGTCGCCGAGCAGTGCATCCCAAGTAAGGCTTGCCATAAGGATGTAAGGAGCTCAAGTTCAAAATAAAAAATTGCCTCGCAGTGGACCAAGTGTGCCCACTTAGAGTCCGACCACGAGAAAGGGAGATAGTCTTCTTCAACTTCAGGAGGCACGGAGTCTTCTAGATTAAAGCAAACACACTCACCACAAGGTGAAGTGTGCCCACTTAGTCCCCGAGCCTAACAGTAGGTGACGTAGTTACGTGGTGACAGGGTCCAACGTAGAAGAAAAGCAGAAGACCAGCCGATCAGGCAGCCAGTCCCCGGGCGGAGCCCCGACATGAGAAAAGCACATTCACCGCAAGGTGAAGTGTGCCCACTTAGTCCCCGAGCCTGACAGTAGGTGACATGGTCACATGATGCCAGGGTCAGAAACAACAGTAAATAGAAGAAAGTCACCAGTGTGGCGAGGAACCAAGTTGTAGTGATTGACGCAGTCCTCGAGCCACTAGTGGAAACCTTGGAGAAATCAAATCATGGAGAAAAATCTAGAGTAATGGCTATACAGTAGGAGTTACTGAGCCTTAATGGTATTGCGGAGAAGTTGGCAAATATTTGGTGTGCAGTAACAAGTTGCGGCAAAAAATGGGCGATATGTGCTGCAGTTGCGCGGAAGCCCAGATAATGGCCCAGCACTCTGCTACGGGGAATTCAGAAAGGCACAAATCATGGTGCGGTTTCCCAAAAACCCTAGAATGCGAAAAGTGGGTACGGTTTCTTTATAACCGCTGCGCCGCGCTCTGCGCTCCCACCTTTGCCACTTCACCAGTACATCTTCCTCCTTAGCCTTTGCGCTCCCCATCCATATTCACACGTGCTTCCACTGCCAATCCCAATCTAGATCTGAGAGATGGCGCCGAAGAGGGGAGGTGGTAACCCAAAGAAGGTAGCCGTCGGGACGAGCCATGATAAAGAGTGGGTACCGTCCCTGATGGGGGAGACAGAGCTCAATAAGATGGTGGCAGCGGGCGTTCTCCCTGAGCGAGTCACCACCGGATGGCGTCCGACCGATCATGAGCCCTATCCAATGCCGCACACCGACGAAGTCGCAATATTTGAAGATTATTTTCTGTCGTAGTTTAGGAATTCCTATTCATCCTTTCTTGTGTGATCTACTGGAGTATTGGGGAGTGAGCCTGTGCGATCTGCATCCCAACACTATCTTGCACATCTCTATTTTTATCCATTTTTGTGAGGCGTATCTCGGCATTCTTCCCCACTTTAACCTCTTCCGACACCTGTTCTGGTTGAAGAAGAAGGGTGGAGGCGGTTCCAGAGTGGTTGGCGGAGTGTATCTGTAGTTCCACGATGGGATGGCGGGTGAGTACATTATGGTGCCACTGAATACATCGCTAAAGGGGTGGAACACCAGGTAGTTCTACATGAAGTAGAGTCACCCAGCCGTCAGATGTGACGTCGACCAGGTTCCGAAGAACTAGAGGAGCTGGTTGAAGAAACTGACCAGCGGTGATATGGATCAAGTGAAGGAGGTCCTAGATCTGATGAGAGGCATAAAGATGAACGGAGTAGCGGTGGCGGTGAGCTTCATAGTGCGCTGCACCTAGCCCTGCAAGGAGAGGGCCCACATGGGCTTTGACTTCAAGGGGGACACCGACGACACCTGGGAGAGGACGGAGAGGCTGACGAAGGAGGCCGTGCTTCGCCAGGCCGCTAAGCTGTTTGCTCCCAATGTGCCGTATAGTGTGCCAGGGCAGCCGAAACCCTTCAACTTCACGAACCCACCTCCTCAGGTAAAAATCTCAACTGTGGGCCCTGGTGTTTTTTATCCTGTATCATTGCCGAGCAGTGAACTGATTCACTTGTGGAAAGATCCATTCGCAGGAACAAGTGGCGTACTTTTTGGGCATGCCGAGGAGTGATTGGCTGAAGGCAGTGGGCGCCTGGTCAACCACTCAGCTGAAGGAAGGTGCCGTCAGCGCCTCGATGGAGTTCAGAGGCACAGGCGCTGGTCGGACGGAGAATCCCCCACCAGTGTCGGAGAAAGTCCAAGGGAAAAGGGTGGCGACAAATGAGCCGGCCCGCAAGAAGAGAAAAACGGTGGGTGTAGCTCCCCGCAAGCTGGGTGGCATCTCTCTTGGCGGCGATCAGACCACTCGGATGCAGAGTGCGGCGATGTCCGAGTGGTCAGACAATGATGGGGCTCCAGTAGCTCCTCCTCCGAGCACTGAGGCACCACCGCGCAACACGCACATGGAGGTACAGTTGAAAGGAGGGGAGGGAGTCCCCGAGCAATAGGCAAAGGGAGTCCCCGAGCGACAGGCGGAGGAGAGGCTGACGGCGAGGGCCATGAGACCTCTAGCCCAGGGCATGCGGGTTGACCCCAGAGCCATGCCTGGGTGCTCGAGGAGGCAGCGCCGGTTCAGAACCGTGTACCAGGAGGCCGACGTGTAAGTATCCTTTCCTTGGATTCGTTTTGCTGTCGGATCCTTATAGTTGCGGCAGTTGATGAGCTAATCTGATGTAGAGCGAGGCGTACGAAGGATCTGAATCCATCCGTCCCGACTGGCGAGCAGCCAGGGGCTCGTCCCGGCGTGGAGGCAATGTCGGCAGACCCCATCCCGGAGTCCCTAGGCGCTCGGTGGCCTGCGGAGGAGTCGACCGCCACTGCTAATGGAGTTGGCGGTGGAGAACGGTTGACGACGATGGTGGCCAATGCAACAAAGATGCCAGGAGCGATGGTAGGAGCCACTGAATCTTTAGAAACAGGAGCTAGAGTTGCCAACGCCATGTCAGAGTCTGGGGCGGGGAGACCGGTGGTGCCAGAAGAGCAGGTGGTACTCCCTAAGACATCGGAGGTGCCACCAGCTGCGAAGGAAGAGGATGAGGTGGAGGAGATTGAGCGTGAGGAATCACGACCTCAAGCTGTCTAGATCCTCCACAAGCGTTGGGATGAAGTGGTGGTCGTGGAAGAGGAGGACACCACCAGTGAGGTTAGGAGGCTAGAGTCCACCCTTTCCAAAGCCATGAAGCAGATCAAGGTTAGTATTGCATCGGCAATGTCCATCTTTAACGTTGGAGATTGGAGTTCTTCATGATCTTGGTGCTTTCATAGGGCATAGTGCGAACTGCCATACACTAGCAGTAGCTGATCAAGAGGATGGAGCCCCTTGTCTAGGACAACACGAAATTGAAGGAGGCGGTGAAGCGGATGGAGAAGAACATCCAGAGGGCCCAGCGCGAGCGGGGTCTTGCTGAGTCCAACGCTAAGGACCTAGAGTACCAGAAAGGCATCCTATCTAAGTAACTGGTCACCGTCTCCGGGCAGCTGACGAGTCTTTCCGAGTAGTTGGAGCGCAAATCCGAGCAGCTGAGAAATGTCTCCGAGCAGAGAAAAGGTATGGCGGATCGGCGAATTTGCTTTGCGTTGCCGAATAGCCTTATTGTTGCTGACGACCATTATGTTTGTAGAGCAAGACATGGAGCTCGGTCAGTTGCATCAAGTCGTCGGTCAACTCCAAGAGGAGGAGAAGAAGGCGTCAGGGCGAGCAGAGAAGATGGCTGAGGAGCTGAAAGGTGAGTAGTGCGCGGTCGGAGTTGTTGTTGAAGTGACTTCTTCGCTTGACAGATCTTCTTGTTGCTTGTAGAATACCATCAGAGGACCAAGGTGTAGTTCGATGTGCTGGAGCTAGAGGCCAGAACCTAGAGGGGGAAAATTGATGCCGTGGTTGTCAGGGTCAAGCCTGTGCTCGACTGCGTTGACATGGAGGTAGCTCGTCAGCCCGACGATAGGCCACCACATCCGGACACCATCATCGATAGATGCAAGGCAGCGTGGGAGAACTTCAAGAGTTTCAACCGAGATGCCACTGTCTCTGCCATGACACACGCCCTAGTGGTGGTCTGGTCCCACTGCCCTGCCATTGATCTTCAAGCGATAGGGGCTGAATTTGCCAGAGGGAGGGTGCGACAAAGCAGCAGCAGCAGCTAGAAGATGAGGTGGAGGACGCGGTGAAGAAGCTGGCCGGTGACATTGATCTGTTCGGCGAAGTCGACGGAGAGGGCCAAACATAATGTCCTGCTCGGAGAGTAACCTGTACATAATAGTTGGAGAGGATAATTAAATGCGTGAGGGCGTAAACAAACATTTATGTATGTGTATAAATGTTGTAAAGTGACATGTGTATATTTATGCAGTTTGCCCATATTTCGGTGAAAAATAGATGTAGTGTTAACCCTAACGCAGTTATTTGTGGTATAAGTAGTGTCCAAGCAGTTAGTTCATTACTAGGCACTTGGCCTTGGCTAGCCCGTATTCCATAACACCGAGCGCAGAGCCCGTGCACATGTAGGAGGAACAGACGTGACCTAGGAACCACAGCCGACCACCCATAACGCAGAGGGATTGGAGACATGGTTTTCTCCAAGGAACACAGAGCGAAACATGTGCTGCTCGATGGTTGGTGAAATATCTTAGAGATATTTTAGTATGGAGAACATGCACGGAGTATTTATGGAGATCACGTATTGGAGTTTAAACCGGAGTTTGTTAAGGAGTAGCTTAGAGCTGGCGACCGCGAATGGAGATTAAACTGTAGTGGAGAAATAATGGAGACACATTATGAAGACAAAAACTTCATTCATTATGGAGTGGAGAGTACATATCTAGAGTGTTTCAAGGATAGAAACGTATAAGGTGCTCGATGTGCCATGAATTGGGGATATCGATTCCATCCAAGTCACATAGCCGATAAGACCCTAGTCGGGTAACCTCTTTGACCATGTAAGGCCCATCCTAGGGAGAGGACAGCTTATGCATCCCTTCAATTTTCTATTTTTTGCGGAGAACGAGGTAGCTGACAGCAAATGAACGACCTTTGATGTTGCGATTGTAGTATCTTCGCAAGCCTTCTAAGTATTTGGCTATGCGGATGCAAGTGATCAGGCGTTCTTCTTTGGCCCTATCGACGTCCTCTATCTAAACAGATGTGGCTTCCTCTTCATTATAATGTTCCACCCTAGGTTCTCAGAAGGCAATGTCCACTAGAAGTATGGCTTCTGAGCCATTGATCAAGAAGTATGGAGACACACCGGTGCTACGACTAGCTTGAGTGCGCAGTCCCCAGACCACAGCTGGGAGCTCTTTGAGCCATCTGCCCAGATGCTTTTTCTCTTTCTAATATAACCTCTTTTTAAGGGCATCGAGGATCATGCCACTCGCCCATTCGACCTGCCTGTTGGCTCTAGGATGGGCAACAGAGACGTATTTGATGGAGATGCATCGGTCTTCGCAGAAGTCCCAAAAATGATGACCAGTGAATGTAGTTTTGAGGTCAGTGATAATGCTGATTGGGAGACCGAATCTATGAATGATATCTTCAAAGAGCTCGACTGCCTTCTTTACAATAGCCGAAACAAGCGGTTTGTATTCGATCCACTTGGAGAACTTGTCAATGGCGACGTACACGTATTGGAAACCACATGGCACTGGCCTAAAAGGCTTGATCATGTCCAGTCCCCAGCATGTGAAAGGCCAAGAAGCTAGGTTGGTCTGCAATTCCCACGTCGGCACGTGTATTTGCTTGGCAAAAAATTGACATCCTTCACAACGTCGAATGAGGTCTTCTGCATCGGCGATGGCCATGGGCCAATAAAAACTAGCTCGGAAAGCTTTGCCAACCAAGTTTCTTAAGGCTGCATGATTGCCACAAGAACTAGAGTGAATTTCGAGAAGTTGTTTCACTCCCTCTTCTTGGATGATGCATTTCTGCAGTATCCCTTCCTTAGCACTTTTTCTCATCAAGTTCCTGTCTACCAGCACATAATGCTTGCTACGATGGATTAGGCGTTTAGTTTCAGTATTGTTGGCGAGTACATCGACGCTGGTGTGGTACTTGATGAACTGTTCCCTCCAATCGGCGGTCGGCGAAGGTACTGCAAGTACCAGCTGCTCGGCGGGGGAATTTCTTGAACGTCCTTCTCTTCCTTAATGGATGGCGTAAAGAGGTCTTGAACAAAAACCCTAGGCAGAGTTGCAGCATGAGAAGAGCCTATCTTAGATAGGTGGTCGGCGAGCTAATTTTGATCTCATACCACATGGTGGTACTCGATACCGTAGAACTTCCCCTCGATTTTCCTGATTTCGACGCAATATGAGTCCATCTTCTCACTGGAACATGACCAGTCTTTGTTGAGCTGGTTGATGAGCAGCGCGGAGTCTCCATATACCATGAGGCATTTGACGCCGAGCTCGATGGCTATATGAAGTCCGTGGAGACATGCTTCATATTCGGCGGCGTTGTTGGAGGATGGAAAATGAATTCGGAGAACGTATCGGAGCTTGTCCTTGGTCGGCGTAATGAATAAAATGCCAGCACCAGCACCGTTGATGTTGAGGGCACCGTCGAAGTACATGACCCAGTGTTTGGGGCAAGTAGCGGGAATAGGCTCTTGGATCTCAATCCACGCAGCAACGAAGTCAGCCAGCGCCTGTGACTTAGTGGTAGGCCTACTTCTGAATTCAATGGAGTAAGTGCCGAGCTCGACAGCCACTTGATAATGCATCCATTGGCCTCATTGTTGCGGAGGATGTCCCCTAGAGGGAACTCAGTGACCATGGTGATCTTGTAGTACTTGAAGTAATGGCGGAGCTTGCGCGACGTGATCAGAATGGCGTCTGAATGCGCAGAATGATACACTTCTTTAATAAATCCGGTAGCTAGGAGCCATTTTATTTCTACCCTAATAGCCTCCTTCTTGTCTGGCGTGAATCATTAGAGTTTCTGCTTGATCGGTTTGGCGGTCGGCGACACATTCAAGGAGTGCTCGATCTTCTCCTGTGATACCCCTGGCATGTCTGTAGGTTTCCAAGCAAACACGTCAGCATTGGCACGTAGGAAGGAGACGAGCGTGCTTTCCTATTTGGGGTTGAGGTGAGCCCCAATCTTGATGGTCTTGGAGGGGTCGTTGAGGCCGAGGATGACCTCCTTTGTTTCCTTGGACTTGGTAGAGGCACGTGGAGGCTCCAGCGCTGGGATCCCCAGGTCGTCGTTGGGCACCGTCTTGGCGTCGGTGATCATGCTAGCCATCTAGATGGAGAGGTTGGTGGCTTCGGCAAGGGTGAGACTCTCTGTCTTGCAGGCATAGGCGATGGAGAGGTTGGCCCACAAGGCCAGAACTCCTGTAGGTGAAGGCATCTTCAGCACCAGATAGGCATAGTGTGGTATGGCCATGAACTTGGCCAGCACCGGCTGACCAAGTATGGCGTGGTAGGCGGTGTTGAAGTCGGCGACGTAGAAGTTGACGTGCTCGACGTGGTAGTTACTAGCTGTGCTGAATTGTACTGGGAGGGTGATCTCTCCAAGTAGTTTGGATGCCCTGCCAGGTAGCACACCCTAGAAGGAGGAGTTAGAGGGTGTGAGGTCTCCTATCCCAAGGCCTAGCTCCTTTAGGGCTCTAGCGAAGTGGAGGTTTAGAGCGCTTCCACCATCGACGAGTACTTTCCTGATGGTTGCATCAAGAATGAGGGGGAAACACCCTATGTAAGGGATGTCCACCCACTGGTTAGCCCTGCTGATGGTGATGGGGACCTCAGACCAAGGGTGATAACTGGGGTTGGCGATGGTGTCTTCTGCATTGACGGCGAGCACTCGACGGGCGGTGAGCTTCTGATCTCTTCTGCTCTCAGCGGCGGTGAGGCCCCCGAAGATAGCGGCGACCACTTTGTCGTGATCCTGGAAGGCATTGTTGTTGTCCCTAGGTGGTCGGTGGCCTCTGGCTCCGTCGTTGTTGTCGTCATCCAGCTTTTTATCCTGGAACTCCTTAGCTATGCCGAGGTAGTCCTTCATCTTGTGCTTGCTGTTCTTGAGGAGGGGGCACGGGCCTTCAAGGATCTTCTTGTACCGCTCATCGTAGTTGTGCTTGGTGCGAGGTTCATCAACGGCGATGACGATGAGGTCTGGTCAGCGGCGGCGATATTGACTAGATTTGGACCCTTCTGGCCGATCAGGGTCACTGTCTCGATGGTCGTCGTAGCGATGGTCGCTGTGGCGTCGGTCGTCGGGTCGCTCGTTGCTACGGAGAGTTGGGCGATGAGTGCCCGCATCCTCGTTAAAGTGTACTTCAGCCACTTCGGCGTCGGCGTACTGATCGGCGGTCTTAATCATCTCGCCAATCCCCTTTGGCAGCTTGCGATTGAACTTGGAACAGAGGTCGCAGTGAAGGAGTCCTCAAACGAAGGCAGTGATGACCTTTGCTTCTGTGATGTTAGGAATAGAATTCCTCATCTCGGAAAAACATCTGATGTAGCTACGGAGGAGCTCAGATGGTTTCTAATAGATGCGATTCAGATCATGCTTGGTGCCCGGCCGAGTACACATAGCCATGTAGTTATCGGTGAAGACCTTCTTTAGCTCTTCCTAGGATCCGATGGAGTTCGAGGCGAGGCTTGTGAACCAGTTCATCACAGTTGGCGTGAGCATGATGGGAAGATAGTTTGCCATGACACTAGTATCTCCTCCGGCGGCGCGCACAGCAGTGGCATAAGCTTGTAGCAACTGTGTGGGGGTTCATCCATCCCTCGTAGGGCTTGACCCTGGTGATTTTGAAACTACGGGGCCGCTGGAGCGTTCAGAGTGCCCTCGTGAATGCTCGGGGCCGTTTAGGGTCATCGCCATCGTGATCTATGGCGTTGTCGGTGTTGAGTGGCTAGAGGGCTAAGTTTGGATTACCGAACTCTTGCTCGTGTTCTTGACGTCGGCATACTTCTTATTCATGGTGAGAGAAATAGTGCCCGTCAAAATGACATCGCGTGTCCCGAAGATTGTTGATGTGTGCTTGGATGTCTTGGTCGACTTCCTGGTCGTGTTGGCGAGGGTAGTCGATTCGGTTGCCCCTAGCTCCCCCTAGATAGGTTGTCCATCATAGCGGTGCTATTCGACAAAATGACTTTGGCTAGGGCGGCGATTAGATCTTGGCATGGCGGATTGGCGAATCGAGCTCGTCGAGTAGGAAGGTCTCCGATCCTGGCGGATCTCATTGACCTGGTAGTGTGCAGCTTTGAGCATTGTGGCAACCTTGGCGACTTCTGGCGTTTGTTCAAGCCGGGTGAGCTCATTGGCAGCCACAACCAAGTTAGCGCTTGAGGTCCTGTAGATGTCGTGGCCGTCAACACGGACAAATTCATCGTCGAGGTTGCGTTGGAGTGGGTGTGGCCTCCCTTGAGAGTCGAGCTGTTCGTTGCGAGCAGCTTCGGCTAGCACAATGGCAGTCTCATTTGCTTGACGCTGCGCATGGTTGGTGTTCCTATTGACATGAGCACCGTGGTCCTTGTTGGTTTCTCCATCCCATGGAGGGCTGTCGATGCTGACGTTAAAAATCCCACCTCCTCAGAAGGGTGGGATAGGAGGTTGAACGGTGGTGGTTTCGGTGATAGTCTCTGTAGAGCCCTGGGACTCGGAGTCTGGGTTTTCCTCTAGGATGGTTTGGAGGGATGCTTTGGGGCGTCGGCCAACGTGTAGCATGTTGACAGTCTACGAGAGTTGGCCGGTGATCGAGACGGCGAGAGGATGGATATCTCCCACCTGGTCGGTGAATTTGCCCCTTAGGGCATCTTGATAGGTGGCGGCGCCGCTGGTGAGCCCAAAGGGTAGGGCCGTAACCCATGGAGTTTCATGACTAGCTTCCGACAAATCTAAATCGGAGGGTGGTCGGTGCTGAACCAGAGTGGTCAGGGCCGATTCAGTGATGAAGAGGCAATCGGCGAGCTTCTGGCCAACCTGATTGATGGATGCAATTAGATTGTCGTTGTTGAAGTGCCTTCTCAGGTAGCGGGGGAGTGGGCAGCAAATTGTTGGTGAAGACAACCTCAGAGGCGGTTCTGAGATCGGATCTGCAGTCACAGGTGTTGGGGTGATCGACGCAGAATCAATCTACGCTGGCTCGATGAGCTCTCCATCTCCATCAATGTTGATGACCCAGGAGATCGATCCGACCATGAAGATCTGGCCGGGCTGTGGGAGGGACGAAGAGCCTGCAAAATGTACCATCTTGTTCAACATGAAAATAGCACGCACACCCCTATCTGGCGCACCAACTGTCGACAAAATATCATCGGCAGTCCTCCAGGGGGTATCCCACGAAGGTAGATTGATCAGCAGAGGTGCGCGTAATCGGGAACAAGAAGGCAATAGAGACATAAGAGTTAGACAGGTTCGGGCCGTCAGCACGACGTAATAGCCTACTCCTATGGTCTGTTGGATTATATTGGCTTTGTATGATATTGCGTGTGTTTTGAGAGGGTCCCTGCCCACCTTATATAGTCTGGGGGCAGAGTTACAAGTCGGTTAGATCTGGGAGATAACCAAAAAGTAATAACAGATTACAGGAATCATGGGATCGAACGTATCCTAACGGATCTCGTAGTATCTTTAGGATATCTTCCTAGTGTCTTGCGGGGCACGCCGAGCAGCGCCGTGCTCCGCAAGGCTTCGTCTTGTGGGCTGGACCGCCCCTAGGGGCGCAGCCCATGTAGTCTGTCATGGGTATCCAGGGTCGTACCCCCCACAGTTGCCTATCCAAAATACTTGCAACACCACATAGCTTAAGTACCTAACATGAAAAAGGCAAAATATCAGTGAAATGTGCTTTGTGTTGTTTAATTCTAAGTCCCCCTGAACATCTAAGCCCCCTGCTATGTCTTGAAGTAAACCAGAGATATCATCCTCTTCATTTGGGTCCCATACTTCTACCCTTTCATGTTGGCTGCTATTTGTGAAAAAACTGCTACTAGGTTCACCATGATTCACCCATATCATATATCCATCCCTAAATCCCTCACATATCAAGTGCTCAAGTACAATACTACGGACCCTCCAACAAGAGTTCTTGCATGCCTTGCAGGGACACAAAATCTGATTTCCTTTTGCTGAATTACTAAAGGCAAACTCTAAAATCATATCCACTCCTTCTCTACACACAAGGGTTTGCCTACATATGATTATCAAGATATCAGACCAAACACCCTATCCATGCAGATTCTAGTATATGTTCATAGGTTTATAATGTACCTAGGCTCATCCATCTATGTTTTATCCATGACACACCTTTTACAAAATGCAGTGTCAAAATAGTGAAATAGTACTCCCAAAATAAAAAATCATTCAGTTTAGATTGGGTTGTTCAACAAAAAATAAAGATCATGCCAAATAGTTGTCCAAATTAAATCAATTTCACCACACTTGATGCTAAAACATCGTCTCACCACATGCCATCAACAGGAACTATAGGGGAAGTTTAGTTCAGTTTTAAGAAACTAAATCATCACATCACAGATCACACACAACCTGCAATTCTAAGCCAAATGCAGAGACAAAGTTCATAAGAAAAGTGTAGGATCTCTGGTTGGCCTAGAGGGGGGTAAATAAGCCTGTCAAAACAAACACTCAAACTTTTATCAAATTCACCCTGCGGCGCACTATCGGACTGTGGCACTATCGGACTAGAATAGCGGCACTGCCGCACCTACAGACAACTTCGAGTCACAGTTGAAAATTAGTGAAAAAAAACTTATTTCGGAGAAATTTCTCAGCCTACTGCAGGTATGATAGTCACAGATCAAAAGCTAGAAGTTGTAGGAACACCGCACACAAGTAGATCGACTAGAAACCAAAGAAATTACCTCAATGACAATATAACATGCAAGTAATGTAAATCAAGCACAAGAGACACAATGATTTATCCTGTGGTTCGGCTTGCCACCAAGGCTTTCCTACGTCCACGTTGTTGAGGTTAGCCACTAAGGCTTAGGGCTTTCCAACCCTTCCTCATTCTCAAGTCAAGAGACTTAACTCTTGAGATGAGGGGTGAGTTACTAGCTTCAAGAGATGGTTACAAACCTCCCGAGGCTGCCACACAAGTTGGCAAGCTCCACGGGCGACGCTCTAGCCAGCTAGGAGCCAAGCTCCAAGAGTAACAAACACAACCGCTGGCCAAAACATGAACCATGTGCTCTTTTGAGTTGAGGAATCAATAGAGCTGCTCTCTAATCGAGTTTTGGACCCTTTTCTCTCGAGGATTGATGGGGAAATCAATGGATTTGCTTGAGGGCTCAAGGTCAACAATGGAGGGAGAGAGAGAGGCTCCTTTCTGTTTTGGATGAGCTGGAGTGAGGAAGAAGAGGTAGAGAGCCGTTGGGGAGGAAGAGAAAGGGTATAGATACCCTCAGCCCCCAACGGTCACTTAAGTCATGGTAGTGCCTCTCTTTAAGTGCGGCAGTGCCGCACCACACAAGACAGCAAGGGTAAGAGTGAAGTGTAGACTGTCTTGGCTGTGAATCTGAGGATGCATGTGTATGTTTGAGCACTTGCTAGCACATATTAGCTTAAGCATTGTGTCCTCCTTTATAGTATGGCTTTTTTTATAGAGAAAATTCCTTATTTGACACTGGGAAAATGAGTCATTCCTTTCTTGGCCCTGAAATTTTCTTCGTTCCCTATTTGACACTCACTTCAACTTTCATCCCTAATTTGACACTACCGTCAAATCCGTTAGTTAACGGTGTTAACTAGCTGTTAAAAAGACGTTTTTGCCCCTAGAAAAAAGCGGCGAAGCAAATTTGAGAGGAAAAAAAAAACCTCGCCCGCCTCGATGCATGCGCCAAATTGCAAAAAAAGGCGTGGGTTTTTTTCTCTCTCAAATTTGCTTCATACCCCTAGAAGGGCAAAAACATTTTTTTAACAGCCAGTTAACACCATTAGCTAACGGATTTGACGGTAGTGTTAAATTAGGGATGAAAGTTGAAGTGAGTGTCAAATAGGGAACGAAGAAAATTTCAGGGCCAAGAAAGGAACGACTCATTTTCCCAGTGTCAAATAAGGAATTCTCTCTTTTTTATACTCAAATTCAAAATATAAAAGAATTTAAACCTCCTTTGAGTTTTAAGCCATCAACATTTGCAATTAGGGGCTCCTCCGTTTCGTGTAGCATCCTCGAATATAAATTCCCTGCTTGTCATCTCGATAAATCTCATTAGTTCTCTAATTGTGTCGGTACAGAAAGTGACCAACTAGTGAATATTTGTAGTTTTGCTCTACGTTGTGATCAGAGGTGGCCTAGCACTCAATGACACAGGATTTATATTTGTTCAGGCAACGTGCCCTACGTCCAGTTTGGGTCGGTCGGTGACTTTATTCCTGAGCCCAGGTGCTCGAAGTATGTAGTGGGGTTACAAACGAGAAGGAGAAAGATGGGGAACCAGAGGCCCGGTCGGCTCCGGTCGGAAGGGCCGAGAGCGACGGGAACTCCGCTATGAGCTAAGTGTTCAAGCGTGTGCTTGAGGTCCGAACCTGGTGGTTCTGTAGTTGTGAGCTATTGGACTAATGAATCTGAAGGAATCGAGCTTGAATGAAAATCGGTCCTCCTGTTGGAGGGAGTGCATCCCCTTTTATAGATGAAGGGGGTGGCTTTACAGGTGAGAGGGAGAGGGTACAGATGCTTTTAAGCCTTGTTGCCCACGCCGATGAGGATTGGATAATGGTAGGCGCCCACAACATTGTTGATGTCACTATAGAATGTCAGGTGCACGTGGGAGGTTGCGTTGTCTTCTTTAGGAAGGGCTGATGTCGGTACCTACAAAATACTGCTGGATGCCTAGAGGCATGTGAGGAGTCTCACCACGTTTATCGGGTATGGTGAATCCCGGCGCCTACAACACTATTGATGCCCAGAGGCATGTGAGGGGCTTTTTGCCGTACGGGAGTCCAACGACGCCTACAATACTGTAGGGATAAATGTCGGTGCCTCCAATACTGTTTGTGTTAGGGTGGTTGTGGAACACTATTCCTGCAGGTGTATAGGGTATGGTCCCTATACCGTGGTTTGACTCACGTGTTGCTTTCTCTGTTTGTCCCTGGTCGGATGGCCCTAGTCGGCTTTGGTTGCGCCGTTTGGAGAAGAGCGGCGAGCAGGGTTCTTACGTACCCCGGTCGGAGAGACGCGGGGTCGGAGTCGGAAGTAGGGCTCGGGGCAGGCCTTCCGATCGGAGAGGCCGTCCGGAGGCGGCTGGAGCCCGAATCGAGCGCTCTGGTCGGATAGGTGGGCCGAAGTAGCTGACGAGCGGGCGTTGCTCTTCTTGGGCTAGGCCTTCCGGTCGGTTGCTAGACTGCCCCTTTGCCCTGTTGTTTTTAGACTCTCAGGTTGAGCCTTGGCATGGAAGCCGGTCCCCGAGGGACCCCGGGTTTATGAACCCGACAGGAGCCCCCGAGCCCCTAGGCGATTCGGGCAGAATCGTCTAGGGGATTTTTTTGTCTTGCCGGTGTGTGTGCACGAGTGAACTCGCGGGTGTAGCCCCCGAGCCCTCGGGTGGTTAGGGCAGAACTGGCTAGGGGGTTTTTTATGTTGTCAGCGGGGGAGGTTTTTCTGTTGTTCGCCGGGTGTAGCCCCCGAGCCCCCTGGCGGTTTGGGCATAACCGTCTGGGTGGTGTCGTTTTTAGCGGGCGTGTGTGCATGTTTTTAGTCTGAGATGGATTTTTGTTTAACCAAGGCGTCGTTGTGCAGCCGAGTCATTTAGGCGCGGGGATTGGATTGAGTCAGAACTTACTGATCCTAGCGTCGATGCGTGCCGCGGATCGGGTGAGAAAGTTAGTTCGGACGTGAGAGAGCTCACTGATCCTAGTGTCGATGCGCGCCGTGGGATCGGGTGAGGGAGTTAGTTCAGGACAAACCCTGGTGTCGGTGCGTGCCATGGATGGAGACAGCTTAGTTCGGATGCGACAGAGCTCCCTGATCTTTGGCGTCGATGCGCGCCGTGGGATCGAGCGAGGCGGAGTCATGAGTGGCCCCAAGCGTCGGTGCACGCCGTGGATCGAGAGAGTTAGTTTAGTTAGTTTGGGAATCGGTCGAGCCAGAGCTCGTGGATCCTGACGAGGCGAGTTCGGGGTCGTGGTCCTAGGAGTCTAGAGCGTAGTCGGAAGTGAAGCTGCTTTACGCGAGTTTAGGGTCGCGATCCCAGGAGTCTGGAGCGCAGTCAGAAGTGAAGCCGTTTGACGTGAGTTCAGGGTCATGGTCCTAGGAGTCTGGAGCGCAGTTGGAAGTGAAGCCGTTTGACGTGAGTTCAGGGTCGTGGTCCCAGGAGTCTGGAGCACAGTCGGAAGTGAAGCCGTATGGAGCCGAAGCGTAGTTAGTTAGTTAAAGATCGGACGAGGCGGTGCTCGCGGATGCTGGCGTTGGTGCACGTCGCGGGACTGGGCGAGTCGGGGTCGTAGATCTGGCAAGTTCGAGGTCGCTGTCCTTGGTGTTTGTCTTGAGCCCCTGAGCCCTATCGGGCCTTCGTGGGGGTCGATGTGAGTTGTGTGCATTACCCCATCCTTGGTTCCTCACAACCAGAGGGGCTGAGTTTCATCGCTTGTCCCGATCGCTCGGGCTTGAAGACTAGCTCGGTGAGTTCGCTAACGGGTGTGATCGAGCGGAATCCGGGTCCGTCGTTCGTGACGGGGTTGGCATAGCCCTCTTGTGACATTCCACTACTCCTTTACCTACAACCCAACAGATGCCTAGGTCGTTCCGAAGACCGACCCGGGTGGCCTAACGGCCTTCCCTCGATGGAGATTCTGTGGGCCTGGTGAGGTTCAGGATCGAACGAGAAGGTTGAGATGACCCGGTCTGCCGAACTGGGTGAGGGCTGCACGGTGCTCATCTATGGTTTTCTCCCATGGCTCTGTTGGTTGCTCATATCGAATGAGGCAACCACCGCTTCGTGACTCAACATGGAGCGTTCTGATGCATTTCGCTGCACGTGCGATGCTTAGTTCCCGAGCCCCAGGCGGTTCGGGGCCCATAACGTCTGGGAGGCGCAGGCATATGGAATGAATGCACGTATGGATGTATGAAATGATTGTAATGAAATAGAGGGGGTTTGATAGTGTTTACCTTGACGACTGGAGTGACGGGGCTCGGAGAGCTTCAGTCGGAAATGTCCGACCAAGACCCGTGCTCGTCGTTCGTGACGGAGTCGGCATGGCCTACATGGGGTGTCCCTTCGCTTCCTACCTGTGTCTCGGTGTGGATACTGAGTGACTCGATCGACTCAGGGGGCCAGTTGGTCTCTCGGTGGAGATTTCATTTTTGGTCTCCCCAGGTCTGTCCTGGGGAAGTAGGGAGCCGCCCATATGTGGTGGTGCTTCGATTCCTATACCCGTCATGTGGTAATGGTTGATCATGCGGTAGTGGTGGGCCATGGCTAGGCCACATCCCTTCTGATCAGGAGCCGTTCCATCGGGCAGAGCATGTCTCATCGGTTAGGGCACGTCTTATCTGCATTAAATGGAAAAGAGAGAGGTTTTCTTGCTCCGCCATTCTGCCTTCCCCGATCGGCGCGTCCTTCCCTAACTGATGTTTCCTTTTCCTTAAGTAGGAGAAGTGAGAGGGTTTTTGTCCTGTACTTTTGCCTATTCCTCCTCTGCCGCCGCCTTCCTTTCTCCTTCTTGCCGTGAGCATTCCTGAGAGCCGTGGTGGTTTCTAGGAAAGAAAGGGGAGAGAGCAAGGGAGGAGAGAAGAAACTCACCGATCCTTTTGTGATCCGGAGCGAAAATATCGAAGTAGAGGTCGTCCAATGTGAGGAAGTCGGTGCTGGAGGCCTTCGTCAAGAAGGGGTTTCTACCGCTGCAGGAGGTGGCGCACTGGAGGGACCCTAGGAGGGAGGAGTTCCCACAACCTCGTCCCGACGAGGTGGTTTCTTTCCTTACCTTCCATGAGTGCGGATTAGGATACCCTACACACTGGTTCCTGTGCGGGCTCCTTAACGAGTGGGGTCTGGAGTTGCAACACCTTAATCCGACGTGGGTCCTGCATATCGCCGGCTTTGTCACCATCTGCGAGGCTTTCCTTGGGATGGAGCCGCACATGGATTTCTTTCGGCGGCTGTTCTCCGGGAGGACGATGACGGCGGGGAGTTCGACCGAGACCGCGCCAGGTGGGAGGTTTCGCCCTGTAGAGGAAGCCGAGCGTGGGAGATTCGTACCCCGTGTACAGCCCCTATGACTAACCGGGGGTGGCACGGGGAGTGGTTTTACATCCGGAATCCAGTGGAGGCGCCGTTTCTGGTGTTCACCGGTGGGAGGCCGGAGAAGTAGAAAAGTTGGTTGTGGGGTTGCGCCCGCATGGAGAGGCATAAGGTGGAGGCCATCGAGGAGGAGCTACGGAAGCTCGTAAGGCATGGCCTTGACGGTGTGCGGGTGTTCCACACCCTCTTCCACCGCTGGGTTGCACCGTTGGCGGAGAGGACGTGACCTATGTGGATGTATAGTGGCCGGTCGGACCCGGATCGTGTGTCACCAGAGGACCTGCCAGACGACAAGGTCTGGAGTTGCCTTGGTTGGGTGCTGCAGCGGAGGCCCAAGGATACGGTTGTGGGGAAACCCATACTGCTCAATGCCTCGGTCGTGTCCAAACTGGTATGATCGCATCTTTCTTGTTTGTGCCTCTTTCTCTGCTTTTCCTATTTCTTGATTTCGAGCCATCTGTTTCGTAGGGGCTTGAAAGGTACAAGTCTCGGCCACACCTTCCTAAGGGACCGGAGGGCGTGGCCCAGTAGGTCGCCCAGAAGGAGGCGACAGATGCTAGGAAGAAGGAGAGAACTAGGGAGGTTCGGCGAAAGGAGGAGAAGGACCGGGAGGTCACCCGGCGCGTGAAAGCCGGGGAACGTAGGAGCGACGTTGAGTCAGAACTCGCGTCGGATGATCCTACGGATTTGGACGACATGGTATTCTCTGATGAGGAGGGGAGTCAGGAGGTCGTTGTGACCTCGGCGGAGCGTCGCGACCCTGCAGCGACGTCCGCTGGTGAGGAGCAGGAGGCCGCACGCCGTGCGGAGGTTCCTGCGTCGAGGAAGCGTGCGACGAGCGCGGACACCGTCGGTGGACGGGCGGCGAAGTGGACGCGGTCAGCGCCCCTTGGTGGTGTCGCCGGTCCCGTCGTGACCTATGGTGAATGCGGCTGAGCAAGCCGGGTGGTCCGAGGAGCGGACTGGCGCTTGTGCGGCGACAGGACCGATGCCAACGCCTGACTCATAGCCGGAGGAGGCCCTGCCTACCGTGGGTGTGGTCGAGCAGTCCAGGCGGTCTGAGGGGCAGACTAGCGCCCGGACGATGTGCGACTTGCAGTCGGAGGATGCTCTATCCGCTGCTCCGGTCGAGGAGTCCTGAGCCAGAGGTCGTAGTGACCCACAGGTCGAGCAGGAGCCGGTCGGGACGACTCCACCCCCGTCTAAAGTGAGGGCACGCGGGTTGCAGCCTAGGAGCGGTGCTCGTCCCATGGGTCCATTGTCATTGGATCCTGCCTTCAGAGTCATGCCGCTCACCTCCCAATATGTTTCCCTTTGTTGCTCTTCGATCTTTTGCTGGTCGAGTCTTTTTGGAGTGTGACTCACCTGTAATTTCCGTTAGCGGCCGGGGGATGCCAGGGTTGAGCATTGCCTCGACCCCCATGCAGGAGACATGGAGGCCCACCCTGCAGCATGTTGCGGCGAGCGAAAGGGGCAGCAGGGTGGCGGCGACAAAGCCTTCCCTCCCAGGGGTGGTGCCCCTCGGGGGGCTGCTGATAAGGCGGCAGCGGCGGCATCGGTGTTGGCGGCGATCTCGGTGTTGATTGTGGGGGTTGCATCGGAGGTAACTCTCGCGGCCCCTGCTCCATCGGTCATGGTGGAAGAGACGAGGGAGGGCGAGCTCCCTATCTCGTCGGTTGGAGGGCTGCACAGCTTATCCTTGCCATCGGAGCCGAAGGCGCCGGAGGGAAGTGTGGCCGGGACGGAGTTGGGACGCTCGGTGGCGTTCCACGTGAATGAGGTGGTGAACATCCCATCTGACGACGAGGCGGATATCACGGCGGAGCCACCGGTGTCGCCGCAGGAGCTGGCGGTGGTCCAGTTGGAGGCTAGGCCCTCTGGTGGTTTGTCGGAGGGTGACCTAGAGTGGCCCTGCCCTGAGGACCCATCGAAGGCGCGGTTCGTCCTCTAGGATTCTCGGGAGCGTCAGCTCTAGGACATTTTTGGGGGGCAAGGGCATGCTGCGGTGTTCGAACTCACCAAGCTATCAGCGAAGCTTGAAAGCGCCCAGAAGCAGGCTCAGTTCACTCAGCTGTTGGTTGAGGTCGACCTACAGCTCGCCGCGGAGGTGAGTTTCTAGTATTTGTCCTTGCCCTCTGAACTTTTGTCTTTTGTTTTTAGCATGCTTGTTTTTCGTAGAATGTGAGGAAGATGTCGTCCCGCAAGTCTTACTTCCTCCGGACGGAACACACCCGGATGGCCGAGCTCGAGCGTCGGGTAGGGTCCGCTTGCCATGAGTCCCAGGACCGGGCGGCTGAGCTCGCTGTGGCACGGGCAGAGGGGCAGCGTGCAGCGGAGCGGGCAACTTCCGTCGAGTGAGGGCTCAAGGCGACGAAAGCCCGCCAGGCGGAGACTAAGGCGGGGTTGTGGGCATCCCTAGCGAGCACTGAGGCAGTGCTTCAAGAGGCCTTGGCGGCCCTTGAGCTGGAGCGGAGTGCTTTGGCGTTGGAGCGGGCCACCCTAGAGTCGGCGCAGATGGCCCTGGAGGTGGAGCGGAGGGCCCGGTCGGAGGCGGACCAGGAGGTGTTCGTGCTTCAAGGCCGGGTGATGGGGACGGAGGAGGCGAACACCTGGCTGTGTGCACAGGTGACTCGACAGGCGGAGGAATTCTCCGCCCTTGAGAACTCTCGCGTTGGTACGTACCCTTTCTTGTTTTTTGTTGCGTTGGTTTCTTTCTTCAGCCTGTTCCTGAGCTTGTCGCCCCTCCTTTAGAGCTAGATGGAAAGGTGAAGACGCTGGAGCAGGACCTGGAGACGACCAAGGCGACCCTCAGCTAGAATGCAGAGGAGCTGGCCAAGTCCCATGAAGAGCGATGTGCTCTTGAGGGGGACCTTGACTAGATCTGCATCGTTGCCCAGCTCGTCATCTCGGAAATCTTCGGGTCGGTGCCAAGCACTAGCGCACCTGCTGTCCAGTTGGCGGAGGTCCCGGACACGGTCAAGGACCTTGTTAGGAGCGGGCTGTTTTATGGAGCGTGGGGGGTGCTGACCTCGGTGGCGATGCACCACCCGAATCTGGACTTTGCCACTATCTGCAGCGGGTATGCTGAAGGCCTGAGCATTGGGGACATCCAATCGATCGGGGAGAGCTTGCTGCCGCACGCGCGGTCGGTGTTAGAGCAAGTCTCTGCCGAGTGGGTGATGGATGTTCGCCGTGAAGACATGGCCCGAAGCATGCGTGGGGAGGATGCTTCCAAGCCTGCGGATAGCACGGAGCCTGGTTTGGGGGGGAACGTCGCCTTGGCTCCGATTGAGCCGAACGTCGTGCCGCCGAGGAGTGAGCAACCTGTGTCTTCATCGGTCGTGCCACCAGCAGATGCAGCCAGGCTGGTTCAATAGCTTGTAGGATATAAGTAGTTTAGTGAATGTAAAAAAGTTTAAGTTTGTGGGGAAGCCCCCGTGTAAACATTTCTGTGTGCTTAACGGTTATAATGGTATTTTGTTTTCTATGATGGAGTCACTCTGTTTGGGGAAGCTTGTTCCCTTTTGTTCCTTAGCTTTCCCTTAGCATAACTTTGTTTTTTATTTCTTTCTTTCTCGTACCTTCCCATTTGTCCCATAGGCTGCAACCTTGGGAGCCCGGGGCATGGCCCACGAGGCTCAACTGCCTGTAACCGTAGGAAAAGGCGGGGTGCGATCGGTCGGAATTTTTAAAGCAAAGCTACGTAAGGTAAATTAAAGGAATGAACCACCCCTTTGCTAGGGTAGGAAGGAATTTCTCCACACGACAGTAAACAAAACAGAGAAGTAGTAGTGCCCCCTAGTGGAGCCCCCGAGTGCCCCGAGCCGAAAAGTGTTCGGGTCGGGGTGTTCTTACAGGAGCGTACGCTAAGTAAATAATGGTAAGACTGAAACTTTGGGGAAGAAAAAATGACAGCTGTTCCAAGGTCCTCAGAGAGAGCATCGTTGTTGTTGTCCTTCAGTCGGTAGGCATCCGGTCGGATCACTTCATCCTTCAGTCGTCTAGGTCCTTGCCTGCTGCGCCCCCTTCTTTGGTTGCTGCCTTTTCGCCTTTTTCTTTCCTTGGCATGCTAGTCTACCTCAGCAGGCGCTTGAGGAGCTGGCAGTCCTTGTAGAGATGTTTGACGAGATAGTCATGGTTGGTGCATGGGCTCTCCATGAGCTCGTGAAAGTGGCCCGGAGGGTCTTGCTGGGGCTGAGTGCCCACGTGATCTCGCCACGGCGACCAACGTAGAGTTGGCCGGTCAGCGGTGATCCTTTCTGTTCTTTTTCCCCTCTACATGGAGGGGCCCTCGTCTTGATCTTGGTGCTTGGACTTACCTTTGCCGTGGCCTCCGTTGAAGCGCGGTGAGAACGGCACTTGCTGGGGGAGTTGGGCAAAGGTTGGTGGTCCCAGGCCGTAAGTGCTGGGACTCCGGTCGCCGCTGCATGTGCCTCGGTTTGGTCCGAGCCACGTGTAGATAGGCGGTTGTTGCGGAGCGGTCGTCAGGTCAAGACGAGGTGCCGTTGTGGCCTCATGTGCCGCGCTGAGCGGTTGTTGCGGTGATATGGTGTAGTGCCCCATTTGCTGTGTCCCTGTTCCCCAGACGGGGAGCGAGGTTGTGAGTCGGCGTCGTGATATGGAGCACTCCGCTTGTTGAACGGCGGCAGTCTCCAGCAGTGCCCGGAGGTTTCGGTGGATCGCTCGTTCTCGAGGGTCGTTCGGCTCGGATAGGCTGCGCAGGAGCATTGCCGCGGCAGCAATGTTCTGACTGGCCCGAGAGAACTACGGGGGATCGGTCCCCGTAACTGGGGTGTTGCGCTGGACCTGACGGGCGTGACCCCGAGCGCCGTTCACAAGTCTATGCGCATGGGGCACAGTGTGGTGCGCCGAGCGCGCTGGTGTAGTCGATGGCTGATGCGGCCACTGTTGTCGTAGATCCTCCCCATGCTCACATGTGAGCTTGGGGGTCTCCGCATGAGGACCCGGAGGGGCATGAGTCCATGAGGACTCCGTTATCCCTGGCGGCTGCTCCGGAGCGTCCGCCATAGCGCACTCGCGGGACGGACGGTGGCTAGGTGCCACATTGCCGATGCTGGAGCCGTCACTCCCAGCGTCGTCATCCATGATGTCGAGGAAACAGGTGGGAGCATAGCTCGCCATCCCCACAAACTCAGATGGGAGAGGGAGTGGCGCCATAATCTTTTGGAGCCCCCGGGCGCACGCGTCCGCAGGAGACACGAGGCCATAGGGGAACCGGTCGTACGGTGGTAGCGACGGGGACAACAGCAACCCTTCGGGTATTTGGCGGAAGATAGAACGTAGTAAGTGAATAACAACATGTATATTACTCATAGCGGGGTTTGAGCAGAGAGTTTGCTCGGAATGAAGCACAGATATCGCGCCGTCAAAGTCGCTCGTCCTGGAGTCGATGGAGGACGTCTCTTCGATGGGTGCTGGGTCATGAGTCTCCTCGCGGAGGTGGAGTACACTGAGCCGGTCGGCGATGAAGTACAGGCTTCCAAAGAGGAAGGCCTGGGATGGCTCGAAAATGGGTGGAACACGCATCCCAGCAGGCGAGGGTACGGGAGATTCCAGCGAGCCTAAGCGAATCGTATCGCCCGAGCCCGCCACGGCAGGGGTGGCGGAAAAATGGGCCATTCGATGACCAAAAAGTGTTGAACGTACATCGTCTTCCCCACGGACGGCGCCAACTGTCGGTACAGAAAGTGACCAACTAGTGAATATTTGTAGTTTTGCTATACGTTGCGATCGGAGGTGGCCTAGCACTCAATGACACATGATTTATACTAGTTCAGGCAACGTGCCCTATGTCCAGTTTTGGTCGGTCGGTGACTTTATTCCTGAGCCCAGGTGCTCGAAGTCTGCAGTGGGGTTACAAACGAGAAGGAGAAAGATGGGGGGTATCAAAGGCCCGGTCGGCTCCGGTCGGAAGGGCCGAGAGCAACGGGAACTCCGCTATGAGCTAAGTGTTCAAGCGTGTGCTTGAGGTCCGAACCTGGCGGTTTTGTAGTTGTGAGCTATTGGACTAATGAATCTGAAGGAACTGAGCTTGAATGAAAATCGGTCCTCTTGTTGGAGGGAGTGGATCCCCTTTTATAGATGAAGGGGATGGCTTTACAGGTGAGAGGGAGAGGGTACGGATGCTTTTAAGCCTTGTTGCCCACGCCGATGAGGATTGGATAATGGTAGGCGCCCACAACACTGTTGATGACACTGTAGAATGTCAGGTGCACGTGGGAGGTTGCGTTGTCTTCTTCAGGAAGGGTTGACGTCGGTACCTGCAAAATACTACTGGATGCCTAGAGGCATGTGAGGAGTCTCACCACGTTTATCGGGTATGGTGAATCCCGACGCTTACAACACTATTGATGCCCAGAGGCATGTGAGGGGCTTTTTGCCATACGGGAGTCCAACGCGCCTACAATACTGTAGGGATAAATGTTGGTGCCTACAATACTGTTTGTGTTAGGGTGGTTGTGGAACACTGTTCCCACAGGTGTATAGGGTATGGTCCCTGTACCGTGGTTTGACTCACGTGCTGCTTTCTCTGTTCGTCCCTGGTCCCTTCCGACCCGGCGTCCCTGGTCGGATGGCCCTAGTCAGCTTTGGTTGCGTCGGTCGAAGAAGAGCGGCGAGCAGGGTTCTTATGTACCCCAGTCGGAGAGACGCAAGGTCAGAGTCAGAAGTAGGGCTCAGGGCAGGCCTTCCGATTGGAAAGGCCGTCCGGAGGTGGCTGGAGCTCGAATCGAGCGCTCCAGTCGGATAGGTGGGCCAAAGTAGCTGACGAGCGGGCATTGCTCTTCTTGGGCTAGGCCTTCCGGTCGGTTGCTGGACCGCCCCTTTGCCCTATTGTTTTTAGACTCTTGGGTCGAGCCTTGGCATGGAAACCGGTCCCTGAGGGACCCCGGGTTTATGAACCCGACAAATTGCATGGTCATTATCACCAAAACCTACAATTAGGGCTTGATTGCACTTTTAATCTCTCCTTTTTGGTGATTGATGACAACCCAATGAGAGCTTACAAAAGATATGAAATAAATACTAAGATTTTCAAGACATGGGTGTAGAGCCTCCCCCTAAATGTGTGAATAGAGAATTGAATTCTCAAATTGGCATAAGAAGCCAAGATTCACATTTTAGTGAAAGTGATGGGGCTCCCCCTACATCCATGCTCCTGTGGAGTGCTGCATACTGTGTTAGGTATGTAAAACGTGATGCAAATAACAGTTTATGCACAACATGGTTTGCTGTTGCAGCTGGGTGTGGCACTGCCGCACTTGCTGTAACAGCACAGATCAGAATAGACACCACACAACATGTGATACATATAAAGATATACATTCTAGCACAATTATATCACAAGTGACATCATAGATTAATATATGTCCATATCCTACACATATATAAAGTACTTAAGTAGCACTATTACATAAATAGAGTTTCTAATGGGCCCTCAAACTCTCACCTAACAAAGACTACTCTAAACGGATACGAACATGACTCTAGCTGCATCAACCTCCTCTCCATGGCGTCAAAAAAGTTGTTGATCCCTCTAATTTTCTCCCCCTTTGACATAAAGCACCAAAAAGTGAAGAAAAGAAGAAAGACCAATACTCACTCCTCATCCCCTAGGATGGTGTCCCAATCGACATTATCCCCACCAGCGGCTCCACTAGCACCTGCAACATCCTCCTCTCCACCATCATCATCATCGTTGTCATCGTTGGAGGAAGAAGAAGACACCACCGCCCTCCCTTGGCGATGAGTGATCGAAGTGTGGCGCTCATGCCTGGTGCTCCTCCTCATGGACCTACAAGGTGGACCTCAAACTCGCATGAGGATCAAGCTGTAGCTGCTCCTGCTCCTCCTCCTCCTCTGAATCTATCTCAGAAAGGCTAGGGAGGTCATCAATCCTCGGTGGTGACTGAACTAGAGAAAGAGGTGGCAGCCCTGCACGCTCTCTAGCCTCCCGGTTGGCTTCATGGTTCTCCAACCGGTCCTGATATGCAATCCTCGCTGCATAGGTGCATGTGGTGAAAATAGCCTTAATCCATCTCCCAAACTTCTCCATCTTCTTTTCCTTGCGAGGCCTGGATCGGGACAACTCAGGCACATCCTCAACTGATGGAGAGCGTCTCACTGCCCTGCTAGCATCTGTCCCTCGAGTCTTCTCAATTTTGTAGATGGTGTGAAGACCATCTTTCTCAAATCTGTAGCCAGAGACCCTCTCAATCATAAACATGAGATAGGGGGCAATATCACGGATCTTAGCTCTAGCCTCATCATGAATATAAGTGAAGCCCCGCTCCTCCTCTCCAAAACCAAGAATCCAGCTGAAAGTCACAAAATCAACTCTCTAATGTCGTCCCTCAGTCATCCAATGAATCTCATTAGTGTAGATGATATAGAAGAAAGTGGAATGGAACTGGACTAGCACTTCCTCATTCTAATTATATCTGATGCTCATAATATCATTGAGGCCAAACAACTCACAAGCCTTGATCACCTTATTGAATTCTGGCTCATTCTTTGCCTTCATCTCCTCCCAATCAACATACTGCATCTTGACAACTTTGGATTTGTTAGAGTTGAAGTTCACAGATGGCATAGAAGTTGGAATGAAACTCATTCCAAAACCTATAGTCTATCTCCAAATCATTTGGCTGCTCATAGGGATTGTTCTCGCATGCTTCCTCCACCATCTTTAGCTTTCCCACATAGTTGAGCACGGGAGGAGCATGTGTGTCAACCGGACGCCTCATGACTACATCCTCAGAAGACTCTCTGATGTAGCTCATGTCAAACTCCTCAAGATGAGGTGGAGTATCTGGGCAAGCACCTGGAGGAATGGTGTGGTCAGCCCTCTCCAGGTTCTCCTCATCCTAGATCATCTGATCTCTCCTCTGCTTGTCTCTGGCAACATCTCTGCCAGCTACACTGCTGCTACCCCCTATGGTCCTGCCACGACCACGACGAGGCATCTGCTTATCCCGAGGCTCGGTCATCTTCCTCTTCCCCCTCTGATCATCATCACCTCCAGAGGACATCTATGCAAACAAATATAGGTCCAAATAAGAAACTGTACATAAGGGGTATAAAAGAACACTTGTAAATCACTCTGGATAGATGAGATGATTCAAATCTCGAGTTAGGAAAGCACTCTGAATGAATCGGGTCAGAGGGTGCGGCAGTACTGCCGCACCTAGTGCTTCTCCTCTCCCACGATTCAATTCTTCTCAACTATTCAGACTATTTCTCAAGCATTCTCCTAAACCACTAGACAATCTCAGAATGAGTAGACCAAAACAAATACATGGAGTTGTCTACAATGTAGGTCAAGTAGCTACATGTTTAAGATATAAACAAATCTGGTGCACAAATCCAACCAAAATAGAGAGTCATCGATGGAACAACATCTGCATTTACAAGTTCAATCTGTTGAGTGCGGCACTGCCGCACCCAACATGTGGCACTATCATGGGTACAGATGAGGCTCAACCAATGAATCATTGTTTTGATTCAATTCATCCATCAAACTAGTTTCTACCCTAATCATGCAGTCACTAGAAACCATCTTCCAATAAATATAGAACTCCATGGCATAGATCGGGATTAGGTTAGTGTTTCACCATGATTTACGCAGATTGAGGAGGAAAGGAAGAGAATGGCGTCATCCATGAGCTACAGCTACTGCTGGCGACGATGAGCAAGAGCAGCAGCAGGGCGTGGCACTGCCGGAGGTGGCGGCGGTGCTGGACAGAGGCGCGACGGCAGCTGTGTGCGCATGAGAGAAGAGGGGGAGGCATCGGCGTCGGGTAGGAGAAGAGGGTTACCCTAGGGGCCAGGTGAAATAAGAGGTAAGAAAATGGGCCCCCACAGTAACTGCTATCGTGGGCCGAATTTCAGTTGAAATTCAAAGTGCGGCACTGCCGTAGGGCAGGTGCGGCACAGCCGCACTCCCCAGTACAGCAAATTTAGCTACTAACTAAATACCTCTATATATATAGGATATGGACACATATCTCAAGCACACTATTATCAGCAACAAATAATCAATACAAACATTGATCATAATGCACTTGTTTCTTATGATAAAACGTTTTAAGCACAATATTTATACTTTTGCAATTTATTTCTCCTATAAATGCTAGTTTATCAATCAAGGTGTGCTATAGTTCAAACCATGTTATGAGAATCAAGAATATTTAGCTCACTACGCAAAGCACAAAACCTTGACTCATCAAGAGGCTTAGTAAAGATATCGGCTAGTTTTTTGGTGCTCACATGGCGAATTTTGATATCTCCTTTGGCTTCATGGTTGAAAGCTCTAGTTTGGTTTTGGTGAATTGATGAAACCCTAAGTGCTAACCTAGTTTATCAAAGAGATTATGAGATAGGTAGCACTACTCCAAGTGATTAAGCATATGAAGATCATGACATGATGATGGTGATGGCATGGTGATGATCAAATGCTTGGACTTGGAAAAGGAGAAAGAAAAACAAAAGGCTCAAGGCAAAGGTGAAATTGATAGGAGCTTTTTGGTTTAGTGATCGAGACACTTAGAGAGTGTGATCACATTTAGGATCGATAGTCGTACTATTAAGAGGGGTGAATGTCGTATCAAAATGCGGTTATCAAAGTGCCACTAGATGCTCTAACTCATTGCATATGCATTTAGAATCTAGTGGAGTGCTAACACCCTTGAAAATGTTTGTGAAAAATATGCTAACACACATGCACAAAGGTGATACACATTGTGTTTAGCACTTGGGAGCAAGGGTTTGAAACTTCACCGGTGGAGTGTCCGCCCGTAGAGTGCGGACAGTCCGACGGTGCCACCGGTGCCCTGTACAGAAAAGACAGGGTTTCTCAGAGTGCACCAGACGCTGGTCACGCAGTGACCGGACGCTGGGGTCCTGCGTCCAGTTAGTGGCGCGTAGTGAAGGCCGCCCTCGGTCTCTTGACTGGACGCCGGCGACCGGACTCTGGCTGAACACTATTCAGCGTCCGATCGTGCTGATGTGGTGATACACAGAGAAGACTGTGAGTGACCGGACGCTGGGCGAGTCCGATCGGGCATGACCGGACGCGTCCGATCGTGAGTGGAACCTTACTAGAAACGACCGAACGGTGGGGTCCTGCGTCCAGTCACTTTGAGCAGCGCGTCCGGTCACAACTTAAATGTATTGATGACCGTTGAGATCGGGCGATCAATATTTGAAGCAGGTGCCACATGGCGTGCATTGTGGGACTAGACGCTGGGGTCCTGCATCCAGTCGATTTGACCGGCGCGTCCGGTTGCCTCGATTTTTTAGTGAACAGAGAGCCAACGGATCTATTCGTGGGGGCTCTCTATTTAAGCCCCATAGCCGGCTCAAGCTCACACTCTTGGCTATTTGCATTGACATAGCAACCTTGTGAGATTAGCCAAAGCCCTCCCACTCATTTCCATCATTGATTCATCATCTTTGTGAGATTAGGAGAGAATCCAAGTGCATTGCTTAAGTGATTGCATCTAGAGGCACTTGGTGTTCGTGTTTCGCTACAGGATTCACTTGTTGCTCTTGGTGGTTGCCACCACCTAGACGGCTTGGTGTAGCGGAGGAGGATTGGCATGAGTTGGTGATTGTTCATGGCCATCTCCGGTAATTGTAAGGGGACTTGTGCCTTCCCTGGCGGAGCACTGAAAGGTAACCCTAGTGGATTGCTTGTGTCATTGAGTTACCTCACTTGTGGGTAGGTTCTTGCGGTGTCCAATTGTGTGGACGAGGTTCGTGCAACACCTCTTAGTCGCCAAACCACCAAGTGTTGGTCAACACAACGGGGACGTAGCGTGTTGGCAAGCACGTGAACCTCGGGAGAAAATTAGTTGTCTCTTGCCCTTTGGTATTCTCCCGGTGATTGGTTTAGTATTCATCTTGTGATTGGTTCACTCCTCTACACGGTGGTATAATCACCCTACTCACTCATTTATATTCTCGCAAACTAGTTGTAGCAAGCTCTTTAGTGTAGCTAGAATTGAGAGCTTGCTTTGTAGTTTAAGTTCATATAGTGGAGCTCTTTAGTGTAGCAAGTGTGAGAGCTCTTAGTGAGTAGTGACATAACAAATTGTGTGTCTAGTGATCATAGCAACTAGAATTGTTAAATAGGTGGCTTGCAACCCTTGTAGAGCTAGAGAAAGTTTGCATTTTGCTATTTGTTATACTAATCAAATTGCTCTAGTTGGCTTGTAGATTTTTAAATAGGCTATTCACCCTCCCTCTAGCCATATTTGGACCTTACAATGGTCTCTCAAGAAATGATGTCGGATGTCTATGTGCTTAGTTTTTGAATGGCTTACGGGATTGTTGGCTAACTTTATGGCACTTTTGTTGTCACACAAGAGTGGGATTTTAGTGAAGTGACATCCGAAATCTTGAAGGGTTTGCCTCATCCAAAGTAGTTGAGCACAACATGCACTGGCTGCAACATACTTAGCCTCGACGGTGGAAAGGGCTACACAATTTTGCTTTTTAGAACTCCAAGACACTAGGGACCGTCCAATGAATTGACATGTCCCCGAAGTGCTTTTTCAATCTACTTTGCAACCGGCGTAATCGAAATCTGAATACCCAAGTAGATCAAACCTAGAGCCCATAGGATACCACAAGCCAAGGTTAGGAGTGTGTACTAAATATCACAATATGCTCTTAACGGCCACTAAGTGACACTCTTTCGGGTTAGCTTGAAATCTAGCACACATGCACACACTAAGCATAATATCGGGCCTAGATGCGCATAAATAAAGTAGAGAGCCGATCATGGAGCGATATACCTTAGTATCCATGGCTTTCCCTTCATCATTGAGATCTAGATGTCCATTGGTTGTCATGGGAGTTTTGATAGGCTTGGCATTCACCATGTCAAACTTCTTGAGCATATCATGGGTGTACTTCGTTTGGCTAATAAAAGTTCCATCCTTTACTTGCTTGATTTGAAATCCAAGGAAGAACTTCAATTCACCCATCATGGATATCTCAAATCTCTTGGTCATGATCCTACTAAATTCCTCACAAAAAGAATGATTAGTACTACCAAATATTATGTCATGGACATATATTTGGCACACAAATATATCTTTGTCAAATTTGTGAGTGAAAAGGGTAGGATCGGCTTTGCCTATTTCAAAGCCTTGTTTAAGCAAGAATTCATTAAGGCATTCATACCATGCTCTTGGTGCTTGCTTAAGCCCATAGAGCGCCTTTTGGAGTTTGTAGACATGGTTGGGAAACTTGTAATCTTCAAAGCCCGGTGGTTGCTCAACATAGACAAGTTCTTGAATACGGCCGTTGAAAAATGCACTCTTCACATCCATTTGATATAGCTTGAAGTCGGGATGAGCGGCATAGGCTAGAAGCATTTGGATTGCTTCAAGCCTTGCCACCAGTGCATATATTTCTTCAAAGTCCAAGCCCTCTACTTGAGTGAAACCTTGAGCAACCAACCTTGCCTTGTTCCTTGTCACCACTCCATTCTCATCTTGCTTGTTGTGGAAGACCCACTTGGTGCCAATGACATTGGTATTGGGTCATTCCACCAATGTCCACACTTGGTTTCTTTCGAAGTTATTGAGCTCTTCTTGCATGGCCATCACCCAATCCGGGTCTCCAAGTGCTTGTTCTACCTTAAGAGGCCCCAAAGAGGAAACAAATGAGTAATATTGACAAAAGTTTGCTAAATGTGAACGAGTTGTTATCCCCTTTCAAAGACTCCCAAGGATGTTATCAACAGGATGACCATGTTGTATGTTTTGCCTTAGCCTTGGATGCTCAATGGCCTCTTGTTCATCTTCTGGATCTTCATCATCTTCTTGCTCAAATATGGGTTGTAGGTCTTGTCCACGAACTAAAGTCGAATCAGCTGCTGCTAACTATGTAGGTACGGCACTACCACCCTCAAGTGTGGCACTGCTATGCTCTGGAGTTGCAGCAGATGCTTGCTCAGTGTAGCATCAGGTACATCAGCGAAAATAGGTGAAGTGGCAACTTGAGGAACCTCCACTTCAGTGACTTCTTCTTCTTGTGGTCTAATATCACAAATAGCCAATTGCTTGATTGCTTCACATGGTGGATCCTCCTTTCCTACAACACTTGAATCAACTTGCTCCACTTGAGAACCATTAGATTCATCAAATGTCACGTCTACCACAATCTCAACTCTCCTGAAGGTTTTGTTGAAGACACGGTAGCATGCTCATTTGATCCATAACCAAGAAAAAAGCGTTCATCAACTTTAGGTGCAAACTTAGAGATTTTGGGTTTCTTGTTAAGTATGAAACACTTGCACCTAAACACTCTAAAGTAGGACACCTTAGGCTTGTTACCGGTTAGAAGCTCATATAAAGTTTTCTTCAACTTCTTGTGTAGGTAGAGGCGGTTGATGGCATGGCAAGTGGTGTTGACGGCATCACACCAAAAGATGTCTGGCGTCTTGTACTCATCTAGCATTGTTCTTGCCATGTCAATGAGTGTACGGTTCTTCCTCTCTACTACACCATTTTGTTGAGGGTGTATGGAGTTGAAAACTCATGCTTGATGCCCTCTTCATCAAGAAACTCCTCAACTAGAGTATTCTTGAATTCGGTCCCATTGTCGCTTCTCACTTTCTTGATGGGAAGACCGAACTTCTTTTGAGCTCTTCTAACAAATATCTTCACCTTCTCTTAAACTTGGCACTTGTCATGCAAGAAAAATACCCAAGTGAAATAGGAATAGTCATCAACAATAACAAGACCATATTTGTTACCCCCTATACTTAGGTAGGCGACCGGTCCAAAGAGATCCATATGTATTAGCTCCAATGGTTGCTTGGTGGTCATGATGCTCTCTGGTGGGTGAGGTGCTCCAACTTGCTTTCTAGCTTAACAAGAGCTACAAATCCTATCTTTCTCAAAGTGAACATTTGTTAGTCCAAGGATGTGTTCATCTTTTAGAAGTTTGGCCAAGTTCCTCATCCCAACATGGGCTAGTCGGCGATGCCAAAGCCAACCATGCTAGATTTTGCCACTAAACAAGTCTCAAGCTTAGCTTTACTTTTGTTGAAATCAACTAAGTAAAGCTTGTTCTTTAATGGACCCATAAAGACAATAGAGGAATTCTCCCTTCTAAAGACTTCCACACCCTTATCCGAAAAGAGACAATTGTAGCCCATCTCACACAATTGAGAAATGGACAACAAATTATAACCCAATGAATCAACATGTAATACATTTATAATTGATTGCTCAAGGGTTATAGCAACTTTACCGAGACCAATCACATTCCCCTTTGAATTGTCTCCAAAGACAATATTTTCATTTGAGTGCGTTATCGGGGAATATGATGAGAACATACTCCTTTCTTCGGTCATATGATTTGTACATCCACTGTCAAGCATCCAACTTGATCCACCGGAGGAGTATGCCTACAAAACAAGTTTAGTTGCTAGATTTAGGTCCCCAATTTGACTTGGGGCCTTGCATGTTAGTCACAAGAATCTTAGAAACCAAAATAGAAGTATTCCTATATATGTTGGTTTCCTTTTCAACATATTTTGCCACCACTTTCCCACTTCTATTGTTCCTCAAAACAAAGCATGATGTCAAGCTTTGTTGAGGTGCATAAGTCTTTGGTTGGTAGGTATACTGATTCTTGGTGGCCCACACTAATTCCTTAGGCTTCTAGAAAACCTGTTTCTCCTGGTACACCTTCTTCTTGGGCTTAGTTTGATCAGGAACAGAATTGGTAGCCTTCCCATTTTTGGGGGCGCACGCACTGCCGCCCTTCACTGCGGCACTGCCGTGGTCTGTGCAGGCTGATCTGCACCAATTTTGCCCTTCCTCTTAAACTGTACACACTCATAGCCATTCACTATCCTTCTTCCATTTGTCTTGGCTCCTTTTGTGTGACCAAGCCCATGCTTGATTGAGGGATGCCTTCCTTGCTTGAATTGTGGCCCTTTTGATTCATCAACCTTCTTGTAATTGGATTGGGTCACACTTATCCATCCTTTTCCAATGACTTCATTGAGCCTAGCAATCTCCTTTCTCATAGCTTCCATGTTTGCAAGGTTAGTGGAATAAGCATTCAAGTCTAGATTAAAACATTTTCCACAACCTTGACTAGTAGAGGGAGTAGAGTTTTCCTTTGCCTTAGTGAGATGTGAGTTGCTATCCCAAAGAATGCTATATTGCATCTTAAGTTATTTATGCTTTTCATCTAAGTCACAATACCTTTTCTTGAGAGCTTTATTTGCTTTCTTTGTGATAGCATGGTCCACTTGCACTTTGGCCAAGGCCTCATGCAAGGATTCCACCTCACTTCTCTCTAATGCAAGAGCTTCTTTGCTAACAATGTAGAGATCCTCTTGTTGAATAAGAGTCTCTTCTCTTCTCTAGATTCTAGCTCGGCTTGGACACTCTCTAAATCTTCCATTAGCTTACTGATGAATAATTTGGTCTTTCCATCCAAATTTTTAGTTATCATGTTTATTGCTTCATCACTAGATTCATCATCACTAGAGCTATAACTAATATCACTACTAGAGATATCACTAGGAGGCTGAGGAGATTTGGCCTTTGATTTGGATTTTACCTTCTCACGCTTTGCCATGAGACAAGTGTGAGGGGAGTAGTAGTCATCATCGGACATGTTATTGAAGAGCCTTGGTGTAGGGGATGACTTGTGAATAGCAATGGTTGCAACCTTCTCATCCTCTTCACTTGTGCTCTCTTTAGTTGAGTCCCATTCATGCCCAATGTGAGCCTGTCCCATATTTTTCTTGCTCTTCGTACATTCGGCCTTGTCCTCTTTCTTGTCCTTCTTGTATTTGTTATCCTTGATCTCATATGGACACTTGGCAATGAAGTGATCGGTGCTTCCACAATTGTAGCATGTCCTCTTTTTTTTGTTTGGGATGCTTCTCTTCACTACCTTGTAGCCTTGCTTCTTTAGCCCCTTATGAAACCTCCTCATAAAGAGGCCAACATCATCAATCTTCTCATATTGATCATCATCATTTTCACTTTCACTTGAAGATGATGTGGTCTCTACTCTTTCTTGAACTTGTTTTCTTGCTTTGGGCTTGCTAGTTGAAGCATGTTGGTTGATCTTGGACTAGCTTGCTTGCTTGATTTGTTGGCCTTGAGAGCTACATCTTTGATCTTGATGCCCTCTAGCTTTGCTTGCAATTCTCCAAGTTTCTTCCTCTTATTTGCTTCTTCTCTTTGCATGTCAAAGGTCAAGATTCTCCCAAGTACATCATTTGGTGTGAAGTACTCAAACTTCTTCTTGTCTCTAATTAGAGTGACTACGATCTCATTTCTAGGTGAATAAGCTTCCAACATAATCTTGACAACTTTGTGATCATCTAGCTCATCACAACCATAGCCTCTAATCTTGCCCACCATTGTCATCAACCTATCAAACATCTCTTGTGGCCCCTCCCCATCTAAGATTACAAACTGGTTGAGCTTTAACATCAACAAGTCAATTCTTGTCTTTCTTACTTTGTCAACCCCTTCATGTGCTAGGTGCAAAGTGTCCCATATTTGCTAGGCAACATCAACTCCAATCACTCTATTATACTCATCACCATCCAAGGCACTAAGCAACACACTTGTGGCTTGACCAATGAGGTGAATGATTCTCATCTCTTCTAGTGTTGGGTTCTTGGGATCAACCGGTGGCTCAAATCCATTGCAAATAATCTCCCAAATGCTAGGGTAAAGACCTATAAGATAGGCTCTCATAAAGTGCTTCCACTTGGCAAAGTTAGTCCCATTGAAATGAGGTAACTTGCCCATGGGCACATTGATAAAAGATCTCCGATCATGGTTAGTCATAGGAATAGAAGAGTAGTTAAAGGATACAGTGGCACATTTTATTATTGTTGGCCTTGCCCTTTCCTTTCTTCTCCATCTTGTTCCCCTCTGACACTTGGTATGACTCATCATCATCTCCATCTTCAGAACTACTTGATATGCTTGATGATGCACTTGTTGCCTTCTCTTCTTCTTCCTTCTTCCTAGCTTCTCTTCTTTTTCTTCTTGCTTATCTCTTGAGCCTTCTTTCTTCTTTCCTTTGCTTCTCTAACCGCTGCTCTTCTTTCTTCTTCTCTCATTATCATTGAGAGCTCTTTCAGCATCGGTAGCCTCAAGATGTGGTAGTATGGTGTTGCTTACTGTCGACATGCTCAGCTCACTGCTGTCCGTGTTGACATACACCCGCTTCATGCCACTAGTTCCTCCTCTGGGCTCCATACCTCATGCGGTGAAGCGTATATGAGGTAACCTGCTTTGATACCACTTGTAGGATCTCTGGTTAGCCTAGTGGGGGTGAATAGGCCTATCAAAACAAACACTCAAACTTTTATCAAATTCACCATGTGACACTACCACTCTAGAGAGCAGCACTGCCGGACTGTGGCACTGCCAGACCAGAACAACGGCACTGCCGCACCTGCAGATAACTTTGAGTCACAGTTCAAAATCAGTGAAAGGAAACTTAGATCGTAGAAATTTCTCAGCCTACTGTAGGTATGATAGTCACGGATCAAAAGCTATAAGTTGTAGGAACACCACACATAAGTAGATAGACTAGAAACCCTAGAAATTACCTCAACAACAATATGACATGCAAGTAATGTAAATTAAGCACAAGAGACACAATGATTTATCCCGTGGTTTGGCTCACCACCAAGGCTTGCCTACGTCCACGTTGTTGAGGTTAGTCACTAAGACTTAGGGCTTTCCAACCCTTCCTCGTTCTCAAGTCAAGAGACTTACCTCTTGAGATGAGGGGTGAGTTTACTAGCTTCAAGATATGGTTACAAACCTCCCGGGGCTGCCACACAAGTTGGCAAGCTCCACGGGCGATGCTCTAGCCGGCTAGTAGCCAAGCTCCGAGAGTAACAAACACAACCGCTGGCCAAAACATGAACCAAGTGCTCTTTTGAGTTGAGGAATCAATGGAGCTGCTCTCTAATCGAGTTTTGGACCCTTTTCTCTCAAGGATTGATGGGGAACTCAATGGATTTGCTTGAGGGCTCAAGGTCAACAATGGAGGGAGAGAGAGAGAGGCTCCTTTCTATTTTGGACGAGCTGGAGTGAGGAAGAAGAGGTAGAGAGCCATTGGGGAGGAAGGGGAAGGGTATAAATACCCCCCAGCCCCCAACGGTCACTTAAGTCACAGTAGTGCCGCACTGCGGTAGTGCCTCTCTTCAAGTGCGGTAGTGCCGCACCACGCAAGACAGCAAGGGTAAGAGTGAAGTGTAGACTGTCTTAGCTGTGAATCTAAGGATGCATGTGTATGTTTGAGCACTTGCTATCATATATTAGCATAAGCATTGTGTCCCCCTTTATAGTACGGCTTTTCTTATACTCAAATTTAAAATATAAAAGAATTTAAACCTCCTTTGAGTTTAAAGCCATCAATATTTGCAATTGGGGGCTCCTCCGTTTCGTGTAGCATCCTCGAATATAAATTCCATGCCTGTCATATCGACAAATCTTATTAGTTCTCTAATTGCATGGTCATTATCACGAAACCCACAATTAGGGCTTGATTGCACTTTCAAAAAGGAAAGCATACCAATCAAGCAATGACAATAGAAGAACAGATGAAGACTAGAAGGTCAACTTGCTCGTGCTCCCTGTAGATAATATTACCAACGCTAATTAATCACACAAGGCAATATAAATTAGTCGAAAACCTGAGCATAAGCAAACTTACTTCCTAGCTACAGTTGGTGATGACTTGTTTAGAAAGAAAAATCGAAGAGCTGAATCCTTTAGTGCTTCCTTATTGGATATTTTGCAACATGCACAAGAAAGAAAGAAATACTTAGATTTGATCTTTTTGCAATGAGGAGACATGTATGCATTTCAATAGTTCCAAGACTAACTTATAATTCTACTTACAGCTTAAAGTTCAATTGATTCCCTTCTCTCTCTTTTTATATAGAACAGTCACAACATGTTTTTTTCGCATAAAGGACCAAAGTAAAAAGACTATGAATTTCCATCAGTGTGAACTTTGCCTTCATATACTAGAAATAAGTTGTAGATCCAGCATAAGAAAACTTACATGCAAACTGATGGATTCTCTTGTGTTCAAGATCTTGAATCTTGTTGGTTCCTCTACAAAATCAACTAAGGCAATAAATATCACATTGAAATTGAGATGAATATGTTCCTTCTCCAAAGAAGGGAAGAGGGCGGATTTGGATTGAATGAAAGTTTAGCAAGAGAAGTAACCCAAACCTTGAATCTTTCTAGCCTTTCTCACCTTCGTCTACTCCTTTCTGCAACCAAGAAAAAATATAAGAAAGTAAGTTGTGCCGAAATCCTAGCACACAGGAGAATGGGGATGAGGAGATGACGCACCTGGATGTGGAAGGGAATGAAGATGTAGTGGCGGCACCGCTTCTGCTAGCCGGCGGTGGTGGGCTAGGGCGACGGCGGGCTTGGGCAGCAGCGGGCTGAGGCGGTGGGGGGCTAGGGCACCGGCGCCTGTTGGATTTGGCGGCGGGGACCTGGGGCGGGAGGCGGCAGGGCTCTGGCCAAGGTCTTCGGTGGTGGTCAGGGCAGGCGTCAGAGCGGCGGTCATGCCAGGTGCTGGCCTCCGGCAACGGCTCTTAACGACGCCCGGCGGCGGAGCCCTCCTTGCGGCGCCCGATGGCGGAGCTCTGCTGGCAGCGCGCGGCGTCGGTCTATGCTGGCTGCACGCTCGCAAGTTTTTTTTCTTTTTTTCCCATGTCGCGTGAGTGGGAGAGACGAATGGGGATAGGCCTATTTTAGTGGGCTCAACATTTATCATTTTAGCTCCCGCGTACGCCTCTGTTTTGGTAGGCGCCCAACACTGGCGCATACCCCTTCGACGACACTTCGACAGTGGTTTGGTTAGGCTACGACGACATTTTCTTTGTATAAAAATTGTCGCTGACACTTTTTGTGTGGGAAGGACAAACGCCGACACAAAAAGTGTAGCCTTACACCATTATTGGCGACAGTTTATGTGACCCTAAAAAGGTACATGATTACCGACACATTATGTGTTGTCAAAAGTCTGGTTTTACCAACACATAACTGTAGGCAAAAGTAGGTCATGGTGTAGTGTTAGTCTCTGTTTTTGTCTGTAGTCCCTAGACTAATGAATCAAATAGGCCATTAATGAAATCGAATTAGGGCAATATTTGGATCCATTAGTATTAAAAATTAGCTACCTAGCTAGCTATAATTTTTAGCATGGGGTGTTTGGATCCACCTGCTAATAGGTTGTTGGATAATGAGTTTAAATGTGTATATGAGCTATATATTACTATATTAGCACCTAGGTGCAACTCCAAACCTGCCGATGGAACTGATAATTAGCAACCCTCCAGCTAATAGGTTTATTAACAGGTTTGTTTGGATCTACTAGCACTAATTTTACCTTCTAAACTTTTATACTAAAACCACACGGTAACGGAGGGTACGATAAGATAACAACACTGTGAAATTAAATATCGATGTTAAAGTGACATTTAATTAAAAAGCAAAGTTCGTGAAATTAACACAGTAACGAAGGGCGTGACATCGCAGGCTCACAAACTCTACTATATAGACCTTCCGTGATGCGGCTAAGATAATATTTTATATCGGCAAGAAGAAGCCTTCGATATCTATTTCTTTCATGCGCCAATAAATCCACGAATAAGTTCCACCGCATCACCATACCATCCTGTACACAGGTTCTAAGTATATATATGTAAATATCAGTGCATGTCACATGGGTAATACTGCGTGTCTTGAAAAAATCTCTCACAAAACCTTAAAACAAAGTATGTTATACTCACCGTATAAATATTTGTGGCTTTTGAACTATTCCACGCAGACATATACTGTAGAATAAGGTATCCACTTGAGTGTCTATGGCAAGATTCACCATCAACAATATATAGAAATAGTTAAATCATAGGTATTATTATTGCAAGCGACCGATGGCTCTAAGTTAGTTACCCATCTATATCATCTGTAATGTTTTTTCACGGATGATTTTCCATTTGAATGTATCCTCGGATTTTCCATTTGAATGTATCCTCGTTCCATCACTATGGCCATGTCCTGCAAGTTAAATCTAAGAGCTTGCCTAGGATACATCAGCACTAGTGTGTCTTTACACCACTTTTCAACAAGTGTAGAGTCAACCATGATAATCGTCTTCTTCTGCTGGTCGAAAACATAAAGCATATATTTTTGAGTGTGTAACTATGGCAAAAGAAACCGTAAACATGGCAGCAATTAGAATAGTATACAAGAAATAAGTAATAAAAGCTCATGCATTGCAATAGAATAAAATGACATGTGTTGTACTGTTACCAAAATATTTTTTTCCTTTTTGGCTTACGCGATCAACATTTTTTTAGCTTATGTGAGATCACATTCTTATTTCCTTTCAGCACTCTCGTTATCAACGGCTGTCTTCCTGAGGCCAATTTTTCAGGGAAAGAAGAAAAACGGATACATCAAACATATCTGTGCCTATGCATCCCTATGAGGAAAACAAAATATAATCATGATTCTTCCTCATAGCAAATATTTTGTTTGGACATGTAGTAGTGGAGACACTTTGCCTTCAACATTAGTAGAAATGGTTTTCAGACAGGGACTATACTGGGCAATTTGGATGCCTACCACCTCGTTTCCCAAAGGATCCGAGTAACAAATAGTGCAACTTCATCGTCTTTCTCTTGGCCTCAACATTCATCCCTCATCACCACCCTGTTGCTGGTCTGCTTCAAGGTGATAGTGTGCCACCAGCAACAACCTCCTCACAGCCACCTCTCACCTGAGTATCTCCATTGGGTGTCCCAGCCGATCCAGCCACTGAGAGGAAATCCAGCAGTAGTCAGACCTAAAAGAGAGTGAACCCTCCACATGTAGTGAGATTCATTTTTTAGCTAACTAAAACAATAGAAATTCAACTGAGATAACTTGCGTTTTGCCGGTGAAATATCAGGACCACGTGACTCTTAGGCTTCATGAAGAATCACACAATTGGCTTCAGCCCACCGTAAGAAGCCATAAAAGAACAAAATCTGACAAAATGTCAAACAGCAGTGCTCATCAATAAAGGAGGCTAGATTGAAGTTAGAATAAATCAATAGGAGCAAACTAACTAATCTGATAAAATGTCAAACAGCAGTGCTCACCCAAACAGTACCCTGGTCTACAACCTCCTGGAGAACTCCCTGAGACTACATGCATGCTGATTCTTACAACATTATATTATCATGTCACTCTCAAACTGAGAGAAAAGTAAACAATTTAACTAATAGATTGTGCTAAGTTTCATATCCATCTCAACTAATCCATGGCCTCCAATCTCCAGAAAATATACCTTATAGTCTATATACATCCTATTAAATCAAACAACCATGAGAGTTAACATATGGTATATTTTTCTACAGGGGTAGGAACACATTTTGCAATAAAAGTGAAATTTCTCATTAAATGGTATCCAATATAGTAAAAACAGTAATTCATGGTGCATAACCTAGGAACAAAATTTGTTAAAGATCTGAGAAATCTAAATTTCTAAGGATGTTAGGATGGCAAATTTTATTTCATTCTTGCTTCTAAAATTTGTCTAAACAGTCTAGGAAACCAACAAAGGCAGTTCTTGAAAGGCATGGAGCCATGGACAGAAAAAAGAGATGAAGTTGTACCTTGGCAGCTGTCTGATGAATAATTCATATGAATTTCACCAAGCTATCAGGTTCCTTCAAAATCTTTTCAATTTTTTGCAGACAAGAAACAAGGTACATATATAAGAAAATATAAGATGTACTTGAACCCATATCTATTATTATGTCTATAATGGATAGTTAGTTCTTGTACTCCCTGCGAAAGAATATATGTGGTAAACTCAAAATTGAGGAAATAATATTAAGAATGCAAGTAACAAGTACATACTCCAAGATGTTAATCAAATTAAACTGGATTACATATGCCTGCATTACTTTTCAGTTGTGTTCAAATTAAAACCAGGACTCCCTAATATTGAGACATGTCTCTAATGAAGTCATCCAATCTGCATAGTAATCATATCTCCAAATTTGAAACCAGAGACCACCTTTGGAAATCATAATAATGATCTATCAATGTTGAAGCTCCTTGCGACTGGTGTTCCATTTGATCAATATGCACACAATAGAGGGAGACAACTTGCTTGGCATATAAGGGAATATAATTTATCAAATGACACATAGTCAGGGAAGGAAGGCAAAGGAAATGAGAAAATCATAAATCATAAAGACACATGCTTAGTATCCTATGCTAGAATAAGCATTCACAACTAATCCACTAAAAACAATTGTGGTCTGTACACAGAAAATAGGTGCTTGGTAAATCCAAACAGGAAGAGAAGTGCAGTATATGCCCTTATCTACTACTCCGTATGCAACATTCTCAGATCACCCTGCACGACTGCTGGCTCAACCTTGCCGAGAAAGCGTTCTCCGGGAAAATTCAGCTAGAGCTCATGAATCAATCGATGCTTTGTAGTCCAAACCTCATGAGCCCAACAAATTGCAGTTCATCCCATCAAATTGACTCATATTTCTCGAGCCAAGATCCACACAAATACCAAAATCACACAAGAGATCAATGGAGTATGCGCTGCCTGTGCTTCCTTCTCCACTTCAACCACTCGCTAATCATCCTGTAGTGGCGACGGTGGTGACCAATTGCAGTGAGCTCGTCGGAGCTATTGAAGCAACTGCATATAATTTGATTTGTTGTTAATAGTGTAGCAGCATATCCCAGCATTACAAGTCTAATTTCTAGGTGCCAAGAGTATGAAAGCAGAGTGAGAACACCATGGCAGCCTCCTAAAGCCCTAGTATAATACTAATATAGTACATATATGAGCTTTACCTCTTTCAAATGCTCTAGTCTCTCCAGCACAGGAAGGAGCTCATCAGCAAATGAAGAAATACCTTTTGTAGAAGCACTGGGACAGTATCAATGCCGAGCTGCATAAGGGGCAAAAACATAAGTTTGTAGGCATTACTTTTCATAAAAGAAAATAGCATGTCCCTTCCTTTACAAGGTGAAAATCACCAACTTATATAAGAAAAAGAGCATTGCAAAGGATCCTATCATATAGCTATTCTGTGACAAGCACCATAGTTCTATGTGGATCAGTAGCCGATTTCTGTGAATCTGAGACAAGCACTTATATAGATATATAAAATCAGTAGCGGCAGCGGCAGCATCCATAGTTCTATAAATCAAATTGCTGATGTGCTTTGACCTATGGCTGCTGCTACTGGGTAGAAAGCAGTAGCTATAGAAAAACAAAAAAAGAAAGAAAGGTGTAGATCCAATTACCACTCAAGCATCACAAAATTGGGTAGTATTAGATTACCTAGAATGAAGCAAAGTAGCCTTGATTTCGGATCTACACATAGCATAGAAAATTAGAACTCCAATTTATTAAAGAATAGCAAGAATAGAGTGGTTCCTCTGTGTCATACCTAAAATTTTCATTCGATTGCTCCTGGGCCAAGCAGGGTCTAGTGGTGTGCCATTGATTTTGTTTGCCCCAAGCCGAGGGAGTGGGTCTCAGGGATGAGGATGGACATGCACGTGAACTCCTTGCCGTTGGCCCGCTCCACGCAGAGGTACGTAGTGCCGAACTGGCCCTGCCTGAGCAGCACAGACTCCGGGACCGCCGCCGCCTTCGCCTCCGCCGATGACATCTGCGCAGAGAGGCAAACATCAACAACTCAGATCCACGCTGAGGGAGACGAAGTCCGCCACGAACGCCGCCTCTTGCTCCCTTGGCAGTCCCTCATCCTCTGCCTCTTCCGTGGTAGAGATATGCTGGCCGGCCGCCGCTACCACAGCTGCGAGGGGGCGCGGACCAGCTGGGCGGCAGCCCGTCGCCGCGGCCGCCCTGGCAAGCGAGCGCGCAGGCGCGGGCCCGCTGGCAGACAGGCCGCCTGCTGCCGTCACCCCATCCGGCGAGCGCAGGCGTAGGCGCGGGCCCTGGCAGGTGAAATAGCAGCGATCGGCGAGAGGGACTGCGGGGAGAAGATTTGGAGTCCGCGGCTCCGCGCAGCCTGGTAGATCGGCGACAGCACATCCAGCGTAGGGGGAAGGAGGGAGAGGGGTGGCAGACAGCCGCAACACTCACCGGGATCACAGAGCACGTGCAGCGGGCGAGGCTGATGGTGACGGCATGGGTGTGATGTCCAGCGATGCCGACGGGCGAGGGCGAGGGCAACGTCGGAGGAAGGCCAAATCCACCGCGAGGATTCAGTGCTGGCGCGACCGATCAGACGAGGGAGAAGTAGGATTGTAGGAAGGCAAAATTCCTTGTGGTGATTGTGTTGGCTTTCCATTTTACCTCGCGCGTTGTGGTCGTTGGCGAGCGGCAGCAAGGATTGCGGGGGGAGGATCGCGTTAGGGGCGAGCGCGGGTGAGGGCATCAGCAGGGGGGCGTGGGCCGGAGAGGCATTGAGGCGAGGGTTGGGGGACTCGCGGCATCGCAAGCTTGGAGGAGGTCCCACCTGCTGACGCTGTGGGATCGTAGGCGTGGGCAGACGGACAAAACAAAATAAATATCGCACCAAAAAATATTCACGTTTTATTCTTTTAGTTGTAGGAGTAGTACAAGGAAGGGAACCTACGGTGTTTTTCTTTAGCTTGTGGACTAGCGGCCTAAGTTGCTCTCCTTAATGTAGTAACGTCGGCCTCATGGAGTAAGTTGTTAGTGGATCAGGGTGACTGCCGAGTTGTAGCATAATCGGAGTCTCGAAAAGTGAGTCATCACGTCATGACTTGCTTCACGCGGTATGGCTCAAGAAGTGTCAATTGGTGATATGTCATGGTGTTCCGCTGCTATACCTTGTTAAGTTTTGAGACTTTTAAATTTTATTATAAACCATATATACAAAATACTAGCGCTACATATAGCGTATCTGCGAAGGGGGTCCCATCGTTTCGGGGCCTGGAGCGACCTTCCCTTGCCCCACCTCCGGAACCGGCCTTGACAACTCGTGCTTGTTAGCTTGCTTGATTTGTTTATTTTTTTTAACAAGCCGAGTTAATATTTTACTCCATATGTTCCAAATTATAAATCATTCTAACTTATTTGGAGAGTCAAAGCATCTTAAGTTTGACCAGATTTGTATAACAAAATAATAACATTTATGATATCAAATAAATTTCATTAGATTCTTCATTAATTATATTTTCATATTATATCTATTTGATGTAATTATCTTTGTAATTTTCTCTATAATTTTGGTCAAACCCAAGATACTTTGACTCTTCAAGAAAGTTGAAACGATGGAGGGAGTAGCTATTAAAGGTCTGTTAGGATCAGTTAGGACTAGCTATTAGCTAAGTCTAATTAACCAAAATTAACTAGAGTTGATCAACTAGTTGGACAACAAACAAAGGCGCTACAGTGAGAGAAACTAAAATCACAACCATCGGTCATCTTTCTCGCACTAGGGTCCATTTGGTTGGGCTTTTGGCTTTGGCTTTTGGCCAACCAAAAGCCCAATCAAAGGGGCTGCTTATGGATGTGGCTTTTTTTAGAAGCAACTGCTTTTCCGTAGTACATTTTTGAAAGCTAGTTTGACCCTGCTTTTGGCTTTCTGCTTTTCAAAATTTGTGGAATAAAAAGCTCTTTCATAGTTGTTTTAAGAGAGATAAAGATAGAAGGTATATTTTATACTTATTTAACCAAACAGCTTTCAGCTTTTCTACAGCTCACAGCCCACAGCAGCTTTCCCACAGCTCACAGCTCACAACAGCTTTTTTCCACAGCCACAGCTCAACCAAACACACCCTTAGTGTTCTGGCTCCATTGAGGGGTATATACTTACTACTTGTACTAGTAAATTATCATTTGATAATTGTTTCAAAAAAAGATTGCCATCTGATAATTGGATCATAACTAAATGAGCCCAGTTTTGTCAGCCCATTTGGCTCATTCCTGATATCACCAAACTTTGGACTTCTATTACGTAACCTAGAACTATAGTAGCCCACCCATAAAAAAAAACTAGAAGCAAAATCCATGTCCTCTTGCAGCCTTGCTCTATAGAAAGGGAAAAAGATACGATATAGCACTAGAAGCAAAATTTCATGGGTTGTCTATGTGTTGTCTAATTTGTGTTGCTACGGGCCTATTTGGATAGCGACTTGCCAGGTAGCTTGTCGGCATCCTAGCCCCAAACGATCAAAATCCAACGCCCGGGACGCTGTCTGGCCAGACGGCTTCTGACAGGCAAGAACCACAAACACGCCCTACCTCTGCCAATTCTAGTTAACGTTTGAGACAAGAAACGTGACTTGCGTGTAGGAATAGTAGCTTATTTTTGTTGTCTGACCGAAAGGAGTAGTATATGTTGCTATCTTTAAGCCGAAGTGCCCGCTCGTTTCAACCACGGCCTAATCGTGTACAAATGTTGTGTGTTACGACTTACTCTATTCATCATAAAATAATTACACACTTCACTTTTTGATGTTTAAGGTTGACCAAATAAATATATATTTATGATTTGTAATAAGTATTATTACGTTAACAGTCAAGTATGTTTTTATAATGAACATATTAGGAGGTACGAATACTGATAATATATTTTATAGATCTAATTAACTTAAAAATATAACTTCTTAAAATATGAGATGTACAATTATTATAGGACTAAGGAAGTACTATCTTTCTTTCTTGTTATAAGGTGTAGCTTGACATGACATAGCTTTTTAAATTGTACTTTGACCATTTATTTATTTTATTTTATATTTTTTATTACAAACTTATGATAATTAAGTACATTTGATTAAATCAAACTGTACTTTATATTATAATAACAATTAAAAATTGTTAACTAAATTATTGATCAAATATTTTAAAGTTTGAATCTTACGTGTGTCTTACTTAAAAACATGGAGAAAGTATATATTACAAGCCTACAATACATGCCTGACCTCTACACTGAACTTGTTGCGTCAAATAATCCATGCCACTGTAATTGGCAAATGACAAGCATGACAAGCGATCAGGGTGGAGCATAGGCCACACTAAACTGGGCCAAGGCCCCCGGCCCCTAACTTCTCTGAAATTCTTAATCACCATAAAGTAAACCATGGCTAATATCATTTGTGCATAGTTAGTGGCTCCTCCAATTTGTCCACGGACCTTAAGCTGCTGGCCCTGACATCCTTCAAGATTTCGCTCAAGCTCCGCCAGTGCAAGCGATCAGCTGCAGTCTGCAGACCAGTTGATGTCGTCTTCTTGGTGGTTTTCTTTATGCAGGCAGGACAAGCTAGCATGACCGAGCACAACATCTCTTTGGCCACGACCTCGCAACCATGCACCAGTAGCCCTATGGTCCTAATCTTACTATTACTGTACTCCTAAAGCCTCCATACTAATATTTTGAGACAGGTTAGAATAAGTGATCAAGCATAACAATCAGTAAAAAGGATGAAAACATAATGTCACCAATTTGATAGACTCAATCATCATTGATAATAATAGCTATTGGATATATTTCATTATCTAGAAATTATTCATGTCTAACAATAGGAAAAATAGTTTGAAGTAACCGCTGAATTATATCTGGATATCGTGTACATGCACCTCTATCAATGTAGAAAATAATCTAAAGTGACCCTCTTATATCTTCATCTAAATTACCCATCTATGTAAATTATGAAAAATAATATGAAGGAACCTTAAGTTTATATATGAATTACCCATCTTTACCATTATTAAGAATAATAATCTAAAGTAAATCCCTCATTATTAATATTTATCTAAGTTACTTACATCTTCCACAAAAGAAAACAATTACACTTACCTTTGTTGTTACAAAAAAAAATTACTCATATGTGTGCTCCTAAATTACCCACATTTTACAATGTTACTCATGTATATGCCCCACCTTACCTCTCAGCTCCTTATCGGTTAACTCGGTTATCGTCTATATAATCTCATTAACACGATTCATTTATGGCATTAGACTAAACCTAGAGGTGTATCAAACAAGAGGTAGAAGAAAGAGAGGGCTAACATAGAGGTGAGAGAAGAATAAAAAAAAATACAGTACTCAACTCTAATGGCATATGAAAACACGAGCCCCTATGGAGAGGGTAGTTGGTTCCCATACGTGGCTTTGAGTTGTGTGTGAGACTATCCCACCTTAATAATAGCCAGCAGACAAGTAAGTCAATCAAGATGCTCCTAGGTGATTAACGAGGGGCATGATGGTCAATCAACTCACTGCATAATTAGTCCTAGAATTGCTAGGAAGTACCTACCTGTATTTAGGGACGGAGTGACAATTTTTTCAAACCAAAGACGTGATCTTCCGGCGCTGCAGAACAAAGTTTCTAGTATGAATTAGTAAGTGTCGATGTCAGTCTAGCTAGATCAAGTGTGGCGACAATTACGCTTTGCTCTTAATAGCGGATCGATCACCGAGTGAGACGGCTCAGTTGGTTTCGCGAGCTTGTCGCAACGTTCGCGGAGGCGGAGAGATCAAACAACACGGTACCACACCAACGGCGTGCGTACCCCGAGTCGCCGAGGTCGTGCACAGCAAGCGTGCCGCCTCCCACTGTGCCAGTGTGCGTCGCCCGGAATCCTCTCCAACCGCCGCCGGCCGGTCGGCCTATAAATTGGCTTCTCCGCGCACCAGCCAGGCTCCTCTCACTCCCGCAAGTCACAAAGCAACATACTAACAAGCACTATCCGTGTCTCTCGCTCATGCAAGGAAGAGGCAAGCAAAGCTTCCACCATGGCCAGCACCAGCAGGCTGCTCTTCTCGCTCTCGCTCGTCGTCCTTCTGCTCCTCGTGGAGGTGAGAGCAGACACGACGTTGGTTAACATGCACGCGTGCTAAACTGCTAATTAAGCCTGGTTAATTGGTTCCTGCTTGTTTTGATTCCTTCGCGTGTTGTGCAGACCACTGCTCCCCATGGACAGGCTGATGCCATCGGTAAGCCCTGCTGCATTCGTGTGACTCTAGCCTGCCTCTTCTTGCTCTGCTCTGCGCATGTCGCTCACAAAATATATTGATTTGTGTGAGCAAATGATGCATGTTTGTTTGGGGGTGAACGCATGCAGACTGCGGCGCAAGCTGCTCGTACCGGTGCAGCAAGTCGGGGCGGCCAAAGATGTGCCTGAGGGCGTGCGGCACCTGCTGCCAGCGCTGCGGCTGCGTCCCGCCGGGCACCTCCGGCAACGAGGACGTCTGCCCCTGCTACGCCAACATGACAACCCACGACGGCAAGCACAAGTGCCCGTGAACCAACCGTGCATCCCGGCCACTCCCAGCAGCATCAGCCTACCAAGACATGATGCATGCATGATACTGCTTCATCCGATCCTACCTATATATAGCTACTTACGTACTACGCCATCCGTCATCAGTTCATTGTGTACGCGTGCTTTCAGCTTACCATTACTCTGAATTACGCAAAATCCAAGCTCTGTATTCCGATCATACGTACCTACGTACATGAATAATTAATAAACAGAAGATGTAAAACTATACTAGTATGACAAATGTGGTGTTTGGGTGACGCTGCTCCGACAATGTCCACGCATCTGTGATTAGCTCGGCTATGGCGATATACGACATGTTCGCTGGTTGGTTTCAGTCATGACTTATCAGTCAGCCAACAATATTTTTCTTTTACAACAAACTAGCACCAACCAAGCTCAGAAACCAACCAGCGAATAGGCGACTTCAAGCACCAGCATGTATACTTCACTACTTACTCCTGTGTACGTACGCATGGCACGCGTAGTGCTCGCACAGTGCGGCGTTCCGGTTGCAATCTAGCTCCCTGGCACGCCCCACGAGAAAAGCTTTGTTTCTGGTACGTACGCTATTCACACGGGCGCCTTGTACGCTTGCTACATGTGACTGAGATCGATCGGTCGACGTGATGCGACCAGTGCAAACAAATAAATTGGCAGCACTACTTCTCTGCTGGGCGCGGCCGGCACTGTGTCCGCGCGGGAGGGCGATGCACTGCGCTCGACGCCTCGACACAGCTTGGCCTTGCTTGGGAGAAGTGAGCCCCTCCGTGCCCTGGAAAAACGTCAGGTTTGTAGCTTGAACTGGCAATGCTTTAACCGTCACTCATCACTGCCGGTTTAAGACAAGAGCTGACAGTGATTTGGATCTATCATTATCGGTCAGTGTTCACCTAAACGACATAAAACGGCCTAAACGGCCACTAAACGGTAAACGGTGGTAAACTGTTTTGTTTATGTGGTAAACGGAAATTAAACGGTTGAGTCAAAAAACGGAAAAACGGTCTAAACGGCTTAAACGGAACGGAGATAAACAGTATTAAATGGGATAAACAGTTGTTTAAATGGTTGTTTAGACGAATACGAGGTAAATCTAGTTCAGTTTTGTATGGATAAATTTGTATACTTAAGTTTATTATATTTATAAATGTGTACACTTGAAATGTTACATGCATAAATATCTATATTTTGTTCTTTTCACATGCATAAATATATATACATACCAAAATAATTAATTTTTACTCAGATAAATATGTATAAATGCGAGAATACTTGATTTTTTACATGCACATAAATAATTATATGTATTTTTTTAAAGTACAAAACCGTTTAGACCGTTTAACTTCGTTTAAACACCGTGTAAACAGTCTAAACGCTAAACGAAGGGCGACCGTGTAAAGACCGTTTACCGTTTAGAAAAACATTGCTGTCGGTTCTAGCTAATAACCGACGGTGATAAGTCTACAACACAAAAAGGTTGCAGCCGTCCTCTTCTTCCTCCTCTCTTCCATCCCGAGAACAGAGACGCGCGTTTGGGCTCTTCCCTCTATTGTTGTGTTTGCTCTTCACCATAAAGCTAGGGCTTAGATTTTGAAGAATGGCTTGATCTTTTTGTTTTAAGGTTAGTAACAAATATCCACTCCTTCGATTTTGTTGCTTAATTAGCTTTGTTTTGATGGCTACTGTCGGTGCAGAAAGTGACCAACACGTAAATATTTATAGTTTTGCTGTACGTTGTGATCGAAGGTGGCCTAGCACTCAATAACACATGGTTTATACTGGTTCAGGCGACGTGCCCTACGTCCAGTTTGAGTCGGTCGGTTACTTTATTCCTGAGCCCAGGTGCTCAAAGTTTGCTGTAGGGTTACAAACGGAAGGGAGAAAGATAGGGATACAAGAGGTCCGGTTGGACTCCGGTCGAAGGGGCCGAGAGTGACGGGAGCCCCGCTATGTGCTAAGTGTTCGAGCGTGTGCTCGGTATAACTTTAGAGTGTCTAAAGTTACAGAGGGTGAATCAATGTAAGTGGACTGATTGATCTATCTGTTGGGAGAGAGCGCATCCCCTTTTATAGACAAAGGGGATGGCCTTACAAGTGAGAGGGAGAGAGTACGTATGCTACTAAGTCTTGTTGCCTACACCGACGAGTACAAGATGATGATAGGCGCCCACAATACTGTTTAATGTCAGATGCACATAGGTGGTTGTGTCGTCTTCTTCTGGTATGATAGACGTCGGTGCTTGCCATACTGTTGATGTCGAGAGGCATGCAGGGGGTCTTACCATGTTCGCCTGGTATGGTAAATACCAGCGCCCACAACATTGTTGGTTCCTAGAGGCATGTGGGGGAGCCTTACCATGTTTGTCTGGTATGGGAGTTGATGGCGCCCATAACACTGTAGGGAAAATGTCAGTGCCTACAACACTGTTTGGGTTCTGTTATGCTAGGGAGGCCGCAGGGTACTGTCCTGCAGGTGTACAGGGTATGTTCCTCGGTATTGCAGTTGACTTGGGTGCCCTGCTTTACTTTTTCCGTCCGTTGCCTGGTCCTTACCGAGCGGGCGTCCCCGGTCGGTTAGTCCTAGTCGGCTCTGATTGGGCCAGTCGAAGAAGAGCTGTAAGCAAAGGTTCGGCACATCCCCGGTTGGAGACACGGGTCGGAGTTAGAAAGTGGTGTTTGGCCAGGCCCTCTAGTCGAAGAGGCCGTCCGAAGGTGGGCCGGTGTTGGAAGCGAGTGTTGTTCCTTCTTCGTGAGGCCTTTCGGTTGGAGAGACGGACCGGAGTCGAAAGCGGGCGCCGTTCCTCCTCGGTCAGGCCTTCCGGTCGGAGATTGGATTGTCCTTCTGGCCTGTCGTTTAGGTGTTTTGGGCCGGCCCATGAGTTGCGCGTTGCTCTCAACGTTGTCTGTTGGACCGAGCCTTCGTTGGGAAGCCGGTCCATGAGGGACCCCGGGTTTATATACCCGACAGGAGCCCTCGAGCCCCCGGATGATTCGGTTAGAATCATCTAGGGGATTTTTGTCTTGACGGCGGGTGCGCACGAGCGCACCTGCGGGTGTAGCCCCCGAGCCCCCGGGTGATTCGGGTAGAATCGTCTGGGGGGTTTTGTTGCCAGCGGGGGACATTTCGTTTCGTCGGCGGTTGCGCGCGAGCGCACCCGCGGGTGTAGCCCTCGAGCCTCTAGGCAATTCGGGCCGAATCGCTTGGGGTTTTTTTTGTCAGCGGGCGAGTGTGCGTGCATTTTAGTCGAGACAGAGTCATCAACCAAGGTATCGTGTGTAGCCAAGGCAGTTGTTTTTAGGGATTGGGTGAGACGGAGCTCGTGGATCCTGGTGTCGGGCGCAGCCGAGGGATCGAAACGGACTCGTGGAATCCACGCATTGAGCGCATCGAGGGATTTGGGCGAGTCGGAGTCGTGGGCCTTGGTGCAGCCGAGGTGTTTTTTGGCATCTTGAGCCCCTAAGCCCCGTTGGCCTTTGGTAGGGGTCAGTTTTGAGTTTTGTACGTTACCCCATCCTCGGTTTCTCACAACCGGAGGGGCTGAGCTAACGTTGCTTGCCTTAGTCGCTCGGGCTCGAGTGACGTACTCGGTGAGCTCGCTAATGGGTATGATCGAGTGAAATCTAGGTCCGTCGTTCATGACGGGGTCGGCATAGCCCTCTTGTGACATTTCACTGCTCCTTAACCTGCAATCCGGTAGATGCCTGGGTCATTCCGGAGACCGACCCAGGTGGCCCGCTGGCCTCTCCTCGATGGAGATTCTATGGGTTTGGCAGAGGTTTAGGATCGAACGAGAAGGTTGAGATGACCATGTCCGCTTTGGGGCAGACTGGGCAAGGACCGCTCAGGGCTCATCTGCGTTTTCTCCCCTGGCTCTGTTTGACATGAGGCGGCCTCGAGCCCTTCGTGGGCCGGCATTCAAAACCCGGTCGGTTGTTGCTCATGTTGAATGAGGCAACTGCCGCTTCGTGACGCAACACGAAGTGTTGTGATGCATTTGACTGCATACACAATGCTTTAGCCCCCGAGCCCCCAGGCGATTCGGGGTAGAATTGTCCGGGGGGGCGGGTGTATGGAATGAATGCTTGTATGGATGTATGAATGATTATATAAAGAAATAATGGGGGTTGGTAATGTTACCTTGATGACTCGAGTGACTGGGTTTGAAGAGCTCCAATCGGAAATGTCCGACCGGGATCCATGCGTGTTTGAAGAGCTCCAATTGGAAATGTCCGACCGGGATCCATGCTCGTCATTCATGACGGAGTTGGCATGGCCCACGTGGGGCGTCCCTTTGCTCCTTACCTGTCTCTCGGCATTTTCCTGAGCCGTTCGATTTAGGAAGCCCGATGGTCTCTCCTAGTGGAGATCCCGTTGTTTGGGTCTTCACGTAGGGTAATCAAAGGAATAGAATGCGCTTTCATAAGGGGACAAAGTTTTTACCATGTGATAGTAAAAAAGAGAGGTAGTATTTAGTTTTGTACCCTTATGGAGCCCCCGAGCGACCCGGGCTGAAAGTGTTCGGGCTAGGGAGCTTTACAGGAGCAAGTGTTGAATAAAAGCGGTAAGGCCGAATTTAGGGAAAAATGATGTAGCTGTTCAATGTTCCAAGTGTTGGTGAAAACATTGTCGTTGTCGTCCTTCATTTGGTAGGCGCTCGGTCGGATCACCTTGGTCACCGTATAGGGTCCTTCCCATGGCGGAGAGAGTTTGTGTTTCTCCTTTGTTGATTGGGTCCTCCGGAGTATGAGATCACAGACTTTGAGGATCCTCCCCATGATCTTCCTTTTGTGGTACCTATGGAGAGTTTGCTGGTAGCGAGCGGAGCGGATGACGGTCATCTCGTGGGCCTCCTCGAGCAGGTCGACTGCGTCTTGCTGAGCCTCCACGTCTCGGTCGCGGTCGAAAGCCTTCACTCTTGGGGCACCGTGGTCGAGGTCGGAGGGCAGCACTGCTTCAGCTCCATAGGCCAGGAAGAAGGGTGTGAACCCTATGGATTGGTTCAGGGTCATTCTCAGGCTCCAGAGGATCGCCGGTACCTCTGCAACCCATCGCCCGATGTACTTGTTGAGTCGGTCGAAGATGCATCGCTTAAGTCCTTGGAGGACCATGCCATTGGCACGCTCGACCTGACCGTTAGTACGTGGGTGTCCGACTGAGGCCCAGTCGATCCTGATGCCATATCCATTACTGAAGTCCAGGAACTTCTTCCTGGTGAAGTTAGTCCTATGGTCAGTGATGATGCAATTAGGAACACCGAATCGGTAGATGATGTCGAGGAAGAATTTGACCTCCTCTTCCGAGCGGATGTTGGTGATGGACTTGGCCTCTATCCACTTGGTGAACTTGTCGACCGCTACGAGTAGGTGAGTGAAGCCGCCTGGGCCCTTTTTGAGGGGTCTTACCATGTCGAGGCCTCAGACCGCGAATGGTCAGGTGATGGGGATGGTTTGAAGCTCCTGTGTAGGCAAATGAGTTTGACGAGCATATAATTGGCATCCCTCACACCTGCGAACGACCTCCTTTGCATCTTGTAGTGCAGCGGGACAATAAAAACCTTGGCAAAAGGCTTTTCCGACCAGTGACCTTGGGGCCATGTGATGTTTGCAGATCCTGGCATGGACCTCGAGGAGGAGCTGCTTCCCCTGGTTGGTAGGGATGCACTTCATGAGCACCCTCGATGGACCCCGTTTGTAGAGTTCATCCCTGAGCGCAACAAAGGTCTTGGCGCTTCGAGTGATTCGTCGGGCTTTAGTCCTTTTGGGTGGGAGAAGCTCCTCGAGGAAGTAGGCGAGTAGCGGCGTTCGCCAGTCGGTTTGATCAAGTGCCAATATGGTGACGTCAGCGGCTGACGTCGTCACGGAGGCACTGGGGCCGGAGCCCCCGAGCGTCGACTTGGCATCGAGGTCAGAGCCCCCAGACGCCGGCTTGGCATCAGGGTGTGTTTGGATCGGACCTTACAAGACACGGGCGGTGGCTTGTGGAGATCGTTGATGAAGATCCCACTTGGAGACAGATCCCACCTGGCGGCCAATTTTGCAAGAAAATCGGCGGCATCGTTGTCCTTTCGGGGGACGTGATGCAGCTCGATCCCCTAGAATTTATCCTCGAGCTTGTGCACCTCCTGACAGTATGCTGCCATGATGGGGCCTTTGCAAGAGGACTCCTTCATGACTTGGTCAATGACCAACTTTGAGTCGTCGCGGACGTAGAGTCGCGTAGCGGCGAGCTCGATGGTGATGCATAGCCTATTGATGAGGGCCTCGTATTCCACAGCGTTGTTTGAGGCCGAGAAATGGAGGTAGATGGCATAGCGGAGCCTACTCCCGTCCGAGGAAATCAGAACCACTCTAGCCTCGAGCCGGGTGCCATTACAGACCCGTCGAAGTACATTGTCCATTACTCGTGGGTGACGTCCGGGGTCGGTAGCTGCACCTCCATCCATTCGGTGACAAAATCTACGAGAGCCTGAGATTTATTAGCAGTACAGGGGATATACCTGATGTCATGGCCTATGAGTTCGAGTGCCCAATTAGAGATCCGTCCCACGGCGTTGTGGTTGCGGATGATGTCCCCAAGCGGGTATGAAGTGACGACCGTGACTTCATGGTCGGTGAAGTAGTGCAGGAGCTTCCGGGTCGCCATCAGCATGGCGTATAGGAGTTTCTACACCTGGGGGTACCAGACCTTAGGGTCGGTGAGTACCTCCCCGATGAAGTATACGGGCCGCTGGACCTTAAGGTGGTGTCCCGGCTCCTCCCTTTCAATGACCAGGGCGGCGCTTACCACATGGTTGCTGGCCACGACGTAGAGGAGGAGGGGTTCTCCCCATTTGGGAGCAACAAGGATTGGGGCTAATGTCAGGGATGCTTTGAGGCTCTCTAGAGCCTACTGAGCTTCCTCAGTCCAGACGAAGGCATATGTCTTTTTGAGGAGCTTGTAGAGTGGCATCCCCCATTCGTCGAGCCGGGAGATGTATTGGCTCAGGGCAGCCAGATAGTCGGTGAGTCTTTGCATGCCCTTGACATTGCGTATAGGGCCCATGTTGGAGATGGCTATGATTTTTTTGGGGTTGGCCTCGATGCCACGCTCGGACATGATATATCCTAGCAACTTTCCCTTTGGAACCCCAAAAACACATTTATCGGGATTCAGTCTGATGTTGAACCTTCGAAGGTTCACGAATGTTGCGGCCAAGTTTGTGATCAGGTCACAAGCTTAAGCCGTTTTGACCACTATGTCATCAACATAGACAGTGATTGTTGGTTTCGGCCGCTCAACTTGATCAGGCTGATCGAGCAGGTCGATTTGGTCGATGAAGCATTACTGCATGCACCTTTGGTAGGTGGTGCCAATGTCCTTCAGGCCGAAAGGCATGGTTACATAGCAGTACAAACCATACAGGGTGATGAACGAGGTTGTGAGCTAATCGGACTCTTTCATCATGATCTGGTGGTAGCCTGAGTTGGCATCCATAAAGGAGAGGATCTCACAACCCGAGGTGGAGTTGACTCTCAGGTCTATGCGCGGCAAAGGAAAGTAATCCTTTAGACATGCTTTGTTGAGGCCAGTATAATCAACACACATTCTCCATTTCATGGTCTTGTTTTTAACAAGAATGGGGTTGGCAAGCCAGTCGGAGTGGAATACCTCTGATGAATCTGACTTCTAGAAGTTTGGTGATTTCTTTGCCTATGGCCCTGCGCCTTTCGTCGTCAAAGCGGCACAGGCGTTGCTTAGCGGGCTCGAGCTCAGGATGAGGCATAGTGCATGCTCAGTGATGTCCCATGGTATGCCCGGCATGTCAGATGGCTTCCATGTGAAGACATCACGATTGGCGTGCAGGAAGTCGACGAGCTCGCATTCCTATTTGGCCGAGAGCTGGGTCCCGATTCGCACCGTCTTGGTTGGGTCGATGGGGTCGATTCCCACCGCCTTGGTTTCCTCGTGCGAGCGAAAGGCCATCGAGGAGGTTGGTTTGTTGCAGTCCGGGACTGTTGGGGTCAATGACTCCCCGAGCCATGGGAGCTCGGACGAGTTGATGACCATGGTGGCGAGCTCAAAATGCTCGCGGTCGCACGTGAAGGCATGCAAGAAGGCGCTGCTCATGGTGATGATGTCGTTCGCTCCTGGCATCTTCAGCTTGAGGTAGGTGTTGTTGGGGATTGCCATAAATTTGGCATAGCATGGTCGCCCCAAAGATGGCGTGGTAGGACCCTAGGAAGTCCACCACTTCGAAGGTGAGGACCTCCGAGCAGAAGTTGGCTCGGTTGCCAAATATGACGGGCAGGTCGATCTGCCCAAGTGGGTATACCTGCGCTCCCGGGATCACCCCGTCGAAGGGAGAGCCTGCCAGGCAGAATTCCGACTAGGGGATGTGCATGGCGTCGAGGGTGTCGATGTAGAGGATGTTGAGGCCGCTGCCTCCGTCCATCAGCACCTTGGTGAGGCGCTTCTTGCGGACAATGGGGTCGACGATGAGCGGGTAGCGTCCTGGTCTTGTGATGTGGGAGGGATGGTCCCTCTAATCGAAGGTGATTGAAGATTCTGACCAGCGAAGGATGGAGGGGATGGCTGTCTCGGTGGCGCATGCCTCCCTATAGCGCACCTTGTGCTGGCGCTTGGACCAGATAGCGTCGGATCAGCCGAAGATTATGATGCATTCCTTAGGGTCAGGGAAGCCATCTCCGTCCATGCCTGCCGTGCCTCCTTTCTTAGTTGCTGCCTCTTTGCTGTCTCCTTCTTTCGGCCCGCTGGCCTATCACAGGAAATGTTTGAGGAGCTCACAGTCCTCGTAGAGGTGTTTGACGAGGTAGGCATGGTTGGTGCACGGGCTATCCATGAGCTTGTTGAAGTGGTCAGGCAGGCCCTGCTGGGGCTGCTTGCCCGTGTGATCACCTATGGCGACCAACGCAGTGTTGTCCGGTCAACACCGATCCACTCGTCTTGGTCCGTGCGCTTGGCCTTGCCTTTGTCCCGGCCTCCGTTGAAGACCGCTTTGATCGCCTCGTCGCCGAAGGCATGGTTAGTGGTGATGTCAAGTAGGTCACGGGTGGTACGGGGCTTCAGGTAGCCAAGCTTGTGGATCATGGACTCACAGGTCGTCCCGGAGAGGAATGCGCTGATGACTCCCATGTCGACGACATCAGGGAGGGAGTTGCATCATTGGGAGAACCTGTGGATGTAATCCCGTAGGGACTCGCTGGGCTCCTGCTGGCAGCTCTTGAGGTCCTAGGAGTTACCAGGGCGGACATACGTCCCCTAGAAATTTTTTATGAAGACCCTCTTGAGGTCCGCCTAGTCTTGGATGCTATCGTGCGGGAGGAATTCGAGCCACTCCTAAACATGTTCCCCTATGCAGATGGGGAGATATTGCATGATGAAAAGGTCATCATCCACCCCTCCAGCTCGACAGGCGAGCCGGAAATCTTTGAGCCAAATACTAGGGTTCGTCTCCACAGTGTACTTGGTGATGTTGGTGGGCGGTTGGAGGCGCTGTGGGAACGTCGCTCTCCGAATATGCCGACCAAAGGCCCATGGTCCTGGGCCCTCAGGGCTGGGACTCCGGTCATCTAGCCGGTGACCATGCCTAAGGTGCGTTTCATCACTCCCCTCGATGGTTCTACCGGGACCCATGTCACCTGCCCTCATCGCCGCCCGGTGGACGTCATCATCATGCCGGGCCTGATGCCGATTGCTGATGACACTGCGAGCATCTTGGTGCGGACCAGGCCGTTCGCGTATCGGCGGTCGGTGTGGAGCAGGCTCTAGCTCGGACCGCGGCGCAGCCGCTGCCTCCCGAGCCACGCTTGGCGGCTACAGCGGTGAGCGGATGGAGCGATCCATCTAGTGTGTCCCCACTCCCTTAGTGGGGAGAGAGGGTGTGTGTCGGAGTCACGAGGCGGAGCTTTCCGCCTGTTGAATGGCGGTGGCTTCTACCAGCGCCCGGAGGTTCCGGTAGACCGCCCGCTCCTTAGGGTCGATGGGCTCAGGATCGCCGCGCAGAAGCATTACCGCAGCGGCAATGTTCTGGCTAGGCCGAGCGAACTGTGGGGGGTCATTCCCCTCATTCATGATGTCGCGTTGGACCTGGCAGGCGCGACCCCCGGCGTCGCCCGCCGGGTCATGCGCATGGGGCACAACGCGCGGCACCGAGCGTGCTGGCGCATGCTGGTTCTACCACCGTTGTCATAGCTCCTTGGCGTGCTCTTATGCAAGCATGAGGGAACCGCACATGGGTCCAGAGGGGTGTGAGTCTGCACAGACTCCGCAACCATCGGCGGCTGTCCCGGAGCGTCCGCCATAGCGCACTCCCAGGATGGACGGTGGCTCGGCACCACATCACCGATGCTAGAGCCGTCACTCTCAACCTCATCATCCAGGAGTTCGTGGAAAGTGGTGGGAGCATAGCTCACCATTCCCACGAATTCGGATGTGAGAGGGGGTGGCGCCAGCATCCTTCGGAGCCCCCGAGCGCACGCGCCCGCGGGGGATGCAAGGCCACAGGGGAACCGGTCATATGGTGTTTGCGGTGCGGACAATACGGTCCCTCTAGATAATCGGCGGGAGATAGTAAATAAAGAGTAAATAATAGTATGCACATTACTCACAGCGGGGTTTGAGCAGAGAGTTTGCTCGGAATGAAGCGCAGGTGCCTCGTTGTTGATGTCATCGTGCGTCCCAGAGCCGATGGAGGGCGCCCCTTCGACGGGCGCCATAGCAAGTGCCTGCTCATGGAGGTGTAGTACGCCGAGCCGATCGGCGACAAAGTCTAGGCTTCCGAAAAGGAAGGCCTGGGATGGCTCGAAGATGGGCAGAACCCACATCCCCATAGGTGGGAGTGCGGAAAACTCTAGTGAGCCGAAGCGAGTCGTATCGCTTGAGCCCACCATGGTGAAGGTGGCAGAAAAGTGAGCCATCCGATGACCAAAAAGTGTTGAACGTGCAACGTCTTCCCCACGGACGGCGCCAACTGTCGGTGCAGAAAGTGACCAACACGTAAATATTTGTAGTTTTGTTGTACGTTGTGATCGGTGGTGGCCTAGCACTCAATGACATAGGGCTTATACTAGTTCAGGTAACATGCCCTACGTCCAGTTTGAGTCGGTCGGTGACTTTATTCCTGAGCCCAGGTGCTCGAAGTTTGCTGTGGGGTTACAAACGAAAGGGAGAAAGATAGGGGGTACAAGAGGTCCAGTTAGACTCTGGTCAGAGAGGCCAAGAGTGACGAGAGCCTCACTATGTGCTAAGTGTTTGAGCTTGTGCTCGGTATAACTTTAGAGTGTCTAAAGTTACAGAGGGTGAATCAATGTAAGTGAACTGATCGATCTATCTGTTGGGAGAGAGCGCATCCCCTTTTATAGATGAAGGGGATGGCCTTACAAGTGAGAGGGATAGAGTACGCATGCTACAAAGTCTTGTTGCCCACGCCAGTGCATACAACATGATGGTAGGCGCCCACAATACTGTTTAATGTCAGATGCACGTGGGTGGTTGTGTCGTCTTCTTCTGGTATGGCAGACGTCGGTGCCTACTATACTATTGATGCCCAGAGGCATGCAGGGGGTCTTACGATGTTCGCCTAGTATGGTAAATACCGGCGCCCACAACACTGTTGGTTCCCAGAGGCATGTGGGGGAGCCTTATCGTGTTTGTCTGGTATGGGAGTTGATGGCGCCCACAACACTATAGGGAAAATGTCGGCGCCTACAACACTGCATGGGTTCTATTATGCCAAGGAGGTCACAGGGTACTATCCTGCAGGTGTACAGGGTATGTTCCTCGATATTGCGGTTGACTTGGGTGCCCTACTTTACTTTTTCTGTCCATTCCCTGGTCCTTACTGAGTGGGCGTCCCCGGTCGGTCGGTCCCAGTCGGCTCTGATTGTGCCAGTCGAAGAAGAGCTATAAGCTGGGGTTCGGCGCATCCCCGGTTGGAGACGCGGGTTAGAGTCGGAAAGTGGTGTTTGGCCAGGCCCTCCAGTCGAAGAGGCTGTCTGGAGGTGGGCCGATGTCGGAAGCGAGTGTTGTTCCGTCTTTGTGAGGCCATCCTGTTGGAGAGGCGCGCCGGAGTCGGAAGCGGGCGCCGTTCCTCTCGGCCAGGCCTTCCGGTCGGAGATTGGATTGTCCTTCTGGCCTGTTATTTAGGTGTTTTGGGCTGGCCCATGAGTTGCGCGTTGCTCGCAATGTTGTCTGTTGGGCTGGGCCTTCGTTGGGAAGCCGATCCACAAGGGACCCCGGGTTTATGTGCTCGACAGCTACATTGCTTGATTCTCATTCTAGTTCTTTCTCTATTCTAGAGGGCACTTTTCCAATTGCACATTTATGCAAGGCTCAAATTGTGGTGAATCCATCATCCAAAAGGTTGGTGTCTATGAACACATTTGAATTCCTAGCTAATTATTTCATGGTGGTCAAGATCATCATTGTTAGTATGTGATGCTATAATTAGTTCTTAGAAGTAGAGTAGAATAGATGTTCTTCATTATTGTGCAATCATTTTTTACTACGATTTTCAATTTATAAGGCCTGGGCTACCAATTTTAATTTTCCAATAATTAGTGTACAATAATGTTTTTCTAAAATGGTACTTTCGAGCTACAATTGTTGTTCACGAAGCTTGATTTCTTATTAATTCTTTGTAATTACTGTCTTAGTATTTTTTTGTGCAGAGATGGATCGAGAGTGGATGCATCTGTCCCAAACGGACAAGCGGTACATGCATGGCGTCAGCCAGTTTATCACCAATGCCAAAGCCCTTGCTGGGAATGGGAACCCTGTCTTATGCCCATGCAAAGATTGCAAGAATCAAAGGAACTTTCATCAAATTGAGTCTATACAATCGCACTTGATTACCAGGGGGTTCATGCCAAACTATACGATATGGACTATGCATGGTGAGGTCGGTGTGAATGTTCTGCAGGAAAATGATGATGATGTAGGCATGCCTGACGTAGCCATCCACGATGCTGACGAGGAACCCAGTGTCAACACGGAACCTATGGCCACAATTAATAATGTGTTTAGGAACATGCTAGCTGACGACACCGAGGATAACGATGACATTTCTCAGCTGCTACATAATGTAGAGACCAGATGTCTTAGTGAAAGACAACTGAGAAAGCTAGAGAAAATGAGACAAGTTGGCAAAACACTATTGTATAGGAATTGTCCAATGAGCAAACTGAAAGCCGACATCATGCTGTTAGAGTTCAAATCGACAAAATGGATTGAGCAATAAAGGCTTCGATCAGTTGTTAGGTATAATAAGGAAAATCCTCCCAGAAAAAATGAGTTGCGAGAAAAGACATACTTGGCCAAGCAAATGACCTGCCCCATTGGCCTCGAGGTTCAAAAAATCCACGTGTGTTCTAATGATTGTATATTGTACCATGGTGAAAAATACAAAGACTTGAATAGGTGCCCCAAGTGTGAAGCTCCACGGTACAAGGAAGGGCCGTCAAATGAATGTACCAAGACCAAAGGAGCTCCCGTAAAGGTCGTTTGGTATTTCTCTATAGCTCCTTGGGTGCATAGGCTATTTTCTTGTGCAAAGTCAACCAAGCTATTGTGCTGGCATGGCAAAGAGCATAAGAAAGATACAATGATGAGGCACCCCGCTGATGGGCATGACTGGAGGACTATTAATACTATGTTCTATAAGGACATCGGTGGAGAGGTAAGGCACCTTTGGTTTGCTTTGAGCACAGATGGGATGAATCCTTTCGACCAGGTTAGAAGCAATCATAGCACCTGGCCAGTGATGCTCTATATATACAACCTTCCACCTTGGGTCTATATGAAGCAGCCATACATCTAGATTCCACTACTGATCCAAGAGCCAAGACAACCTGGGAATGACATCGATGAGTTTCTGGAACCAGTGATCGATGAACTAGTGGAGATGTTTGAAAAGGGTGTGCTGGATGTTTGGGACGAGTACAAAAAGGAACATGTCACAATCAAGGGAGTACTTATCGCTACAATCACCGACCTGCTAGGTCGAGGTTCGTTGTCCGGAGAGAAGACAAAAGGCTATACTAGATGTGTCGAGTGCTTGGACGACGCCGATGCGGTAAATCTGCCAAATAACTCAAAGATAGTTTATATGGGACACCGTAGGTTCCTACCTAAGGATCACCCTTACCACAGGAACAGAAAAGATTTCAACGGTACTATTAAGAAATGCTTAGCTCTAAAGTATCGAGACGGGCCTGAGATACTTTGAGAACTCAATAAACTAGAGGTTGTCCTTGAGAAGGGGGACAATGTAGTAGCAGCGCCGGATGGGAGCATTTGGAAGAAAAATCGGTTTTCTAGAAACTACCTTACTGGCCATTTTTTAGTGTACGCCACTGTCTTCATCCCATGCACATCACTAAAAACATGTGCGCTAACACTCTTAACACATTGATGGACACCGGGGTGACATCGAAGGATTTACTAGCCACACGCCTGGACATGCAACACTTGGGAATCAGGAAGGAGCTGCATCCTGTGGAGCTAGAGAATGGCTAGTTTGAACTTTCAGTTGCGTCATGGACATTGAAGAAGGAAGAAAAGCGTGCGCTTATTTCTTTCTTCAATGAACTCAATGTCTCGACGGGCTACTGTGCAAACCCGAAGAGGCTAGTGAACCTAAGAGAACTCAAGTTCAACTATGGCCCTATGAAGGCCCATGACTGTCATGTCATTGTGACTTAGCTGCTCCCTATTGCCCTATGTGGTATCCTCCCCCCAAAGGTCCGTGCCCCAATCATAAAGCTTTGCTCGTTCTTCAACACGATCTAAAAAAAGGTCATTGATGTGTCCACGCTAGAGCAGCTGCAGCAGGACATAGCCAAAACTCTCGTTAGGCTTGAGATGCATTTCCTGCTGACTTACTTTGATATATCATTGCAACTGCTCATTCATCTTGTTGACCAAATTAGAGCCCTTGGCCCAATGTACCTGCATCAGATGTTCCCTTTCGAAAGATTGATGAAAGTTTTTAGGAGGTATGTTAGGAACAGATTCAGGCCAGAAGGGGGCATGGTTGAAGGATGGTCAATAGAGGAGGCCATTGAGTTCTGCACATATTATCTAGACATCAAAAGGGTCAGAGTTCTAGAATCTCGTCACGAGGGAAGACTACGTGGCAAAGGAATGATCGGGGAGAAATCTGTGACAGTAGGCGACCCTATTTCTTTCAGACAGGCATAGTTCGTTGTTCTCCAGCAAGCCAAGGGTGTGATGCCATACATTGACGAGCACAGGCAATCGCTGCAAACTCTGTATCCGAGCAGGTCACAGACTTGGTTGGATAAAAAACATAAGGAGGAATTTGTCAACTGGTTGCGACGTCGCTTGCTTGGAATAAAGTTGGGTAATCAACTGGATGCCTTTGTCAAGGGACCTTCGAGTACATATCTTAAGTACCAAGGGTATAAGATCAATGGATTCACATTTTACACAAAAAAGCAAGATGGAAAGAGCACATAACAAAATTGTGGTGTTCATTTTGATGCTCACGACAAAAATGACAACATGCAGGCGACATACTGTGGTTTCATAGAGGAGATATGGGAGCTAGCCTACGGTCCATTGAAGGCAACTCTTTTTCGCTACCAGTGGGTTCGGCTCGAGGAAATCAACACTAACAGCGAAGGGTTCACTACCGTTGATCTCACTAAGACCGCATACAAAGACGACCCCTTTGTCCTTGCAAGAGATGATATGCAAGTCTTCTATGTAAGGGACAACAAGACAAAAGGAAGGCTAAAAGTAGTCCTAGAAGGGAAAAAGAAGATTGTTGATGTCGATAGAGTGACGGACGAAGAAGATTGTAGGGGTTATCAGGAAATGCCTCCATTAGAGGCGAACGTACCCCTACCTATCCTTCAAAAGGGTGATGAACCTGCTTACGTACGGCTTGATCATAATGAGGCCCTCATTGTTGATGCACCTAAAGATAGTTAGATTATTGTTAACTATGTAAACATTATGCAGACGTTGTATTAGTAATTCGCACTGAATATCTAATTTATATTTTGTGCGCATCTTTATAATTTAATTATTGACTATGTAATCGAATATTGAGATGATCTTCACAAACACTATTATTTGATAATTATAGACCATTAATTAATTATCATAGAATTAAATAATCAAGACATAAAATTTTGTGTTATTTTATAATATAAACTAACTGCATTATTTCTATTAATAAATAAATCAAGAAAAGCAAACTAACCGAACTCCCTATCCTAGCTCAGCGGTTAAGGCCGCACACTCTATACTCTGAGACCCGTGCTCGAATCCTAGGTGGGCCAAACTTTTTGATTTTGCATTTATTATTTACTAGTGCATTAATACGGGATAAAAGAAAAAATAAAACCAATCTAACCGAACTCCCTATCCTAGCTCAGCGGTTAAGGCCACGCACTCTCGACCCAGTGAACCGCGTTCGAATCTCAGACGGGCCACACTTTTTTATTTTTCATTTATTTATTATGTAGTAGTAGTGCGTTACGACAGGATAAAAGAAAAAGAACAACTAATTCAAACGTAATCCCTATTCTAGCGTAGTGGTTAAGGCTCCAAACTAAGAACCCCGAGACCAGGGTTCGAATCCTAGGCTCCGAATTTTTTTTATATTTTTTATAAAAAGGTTGCGATGGCAGGCATACCAGCTACTGGGTGTCGGCACTGCTGCAATGGCGGCAGGGCCCTTCACTGTCGGTTTTGGTTTTAAAACCGACAGTGATAGCTTCTATCACAGTCGGTTGCTTGAACCGACACAGAAGGCCCCATTCACTGTCGGTTTTTAAACTAAAACTGACTGTGATGTCTAGATGCTCCTCACATGCCAACAGTGCTGCCACTGACCACAATAGTAGGAACACTGCTCGCACTTACCCCGACAACTTTGGTTCAGAAACAAAAATGTACCACGACTGCTAGCCCCTATAAAATGGCCCTCGGCCAGGGGTAGCCTCCATGCATATTGGTTTTAGCTGGGCCTTATCAGCCATGATACAGTGTTTTCCTCTCATAGCAAACCACATATATCGTTATGCTTTATAGTCCACCAAAATGGCGCGCACAAGAGGTACTAGAAGAATGCTACTGAAGATAGAGCAACGCCAAAGATTGGAGATGCCACGAGGTTCACAGAGCCATCCGCTGCGGTGCACATCTAGAAAAAGGCCATGTACAGACAAGGCGGATTCATCGATGCCACCTTGTCATCTCCAACCGGTATAGCTCGTAGACCACCTCGGTGCTGTTGTTTGATCCTAGTTGGTGCTAGAAGAATGCTACTGAGGTGGTTACATTATAATGTGTTGATACACATTGATTATAACATTGACCTGTACGTAAATAGGTCTTTGTTATCGTATATGGAATTTTAGTGTAAGGTCTTTGTTATCGTATATGGAATTTATTTCTAATATTTTTATTATTTTTTGATGTATTTTATTACTATCTAAATAAATATATCATTGTTGTTAAAACTTTCCCACTATACTATCTAAATAAATATATCCTTTACATATATGCACCTTCACTATCTGTTCTACTTACAAACCGACAGTGATATTAACTTTCACTGTCGGTTCTATTTAAAAACCAGCAGTGATATTAACTTTCACTGTCGGTTCTACTTAAAAACCGGCAGTGATGTCCATATTCCCCTATATAAAACAAACCGCCGACCACATACATCGATCTCACCCACCCACGAACTCTCACTGTCTCATTTCTCACGTTTCACTCTCACTTCTCAAGAAATCCACTCTCTCTCTACGTGATTTGGTCATGGCTCCTGCATTTTTCAATGGTATTGATATGTTGTCTTCTCCAATATTCTATCTATATTCATTTGATTTATATTTATATTCATGTTTCCTTGCATTCTACATTTATATATATTCTTATTCCTTGTATTCGATCTATATTTAATTATGTTGCCACATTTTCCTTCAAAGAATTTTTTGTGCATATATTTTATGTTCGTATTTTTTTTTGTATTTTATCAATCAGGTGGTATGAACAACGGATCTCTCCCACCACAAGAACCTGGTTCCCACCCTGGCAATGAGCCATTTCTTTCTAATATGGCCATTCCACGGTTCCCTGTTCCAGCTATTGTATAAAATATTTTCCAACATCTTTTGTTTTTTGATGCTAACAAATAAGTGTAATTAGTTTAATATCATTGTTGCATACATATATGTGGCAGACTATATCCCCAATAGATTAGCTGCAAACAACACTTAGCTGATTCTTTATCTCGGACATCGTCGAGAACACAACATCTAATGCAAGTGGTGGGCTATGGACGTGTGAACTCAGTTTTTCTATCCCTATGACGGGTGCAAATCATCAGAATCATATCCACGAGATGGGAAGACAGAGCCCGTACATGATAAGCACCCAATTTAGTGTCGTGCGCACCTGTTTAGAGGCACTTCGACATGTTTGCTATGATGTGCCTGATTTCTCGCACTTCAAGGCACTTGGTTTGAATGCTGGTGATGTCCCCGTCCCGCAAGCAAGCAAATGGTTTGCGAGCTACAACCGTGCGGATGTGGTAAAATGGTCACTTATACCTGAGTCGTGGTTATTTGTTGTTTATTATTATAATAACATTCTCTAATTTTTTTCTTTTTCTCCGCATGCAGATTGCGCTCTAGGACCTTACCTATGCTGCAAGTGGCTTGTAGGCCATTCTAGACCAAGCTACGGAGCAACTCGGGTACGATTGGGACTTCTACAATGGAAACCTTGGCCAGCTCACTATAGAAGGACGCCAGTACTGCATAAGGATTACTAACAGGGGCAGTGATCGTTTAGTAGGTTACATCTATGCGCGACCTTTCTTTTGGTATTGTGAGGCACGAGAGAGTGCACTCATACGGGTATTGACCTTCATCGATACAAGTGGATATATAATTTGTGACGTCAATTACCATATATGGCTATAGAGGCATGTTAGTGTGCATGGCCCGATCGATCCCGGTAGTGATTCCGATAGTAATTAATATTTATTTAGCTAGGTTTTCAAGGTCGTAGTTTAATTAGGTTCTAATTTTAATTTGTACGGCTTTGTGTGTTTAATTATTGTTATGTATGTAATTCGTGTAACATTGGTTGGGCAACTAGAAATATACATTCTGGTGTCGTATTGGTCTCAAAATTATTTTTAGGCTTGCACGTGACACAGGTGAAGGAAACACCAAGTTTGGGATTTTTTAGAGATGGTTTGCTACTTTCTAAGGTTTCATTGAATTTCTACGCGACGACACCGATTAATTATAGGTTGAATTGAGTCTACCCACAAAAAGATCCAGAATGGTGCCAAACTTTTACACAGGCTCTAATGTGCCCTAGGGATAAGAATTTTGTGGAGGTCGATGAAAAAATCTATTGGATCCAAGATGTAATTCACCCTCTTTTGTCTCATTCAGCACAAAGAAAAATATATTTATAAAAAAATGATCAGAAAAACCTCAGATCTTGTTTGAGGCCTTAATTTGGGTATACATGCTTGCAAAAAAAAATTCAAGCCATTTCGATATAGGCGGAGTATACATTCTTCACAGAGGTACATGAGCCCTTTCATCGAACCATTACTATGCACATAGGTTATCAAGGTTTCTATGGTTCATATGCATTCTGGTGTCGTATTGGTCTCAAACTTTTTCTTAGGCTTGCACATGCCACATGTGAAGGAAACACCAAGTTTAGGATTTTCCGGAGATGGTTTGCTACTTTCTGAGGTTTAATTGAATTTTCGCGCGACGACATCGATTTATTATAGGTTGAACTAAGTCTACCCATGAAAAGATCCAAAAGGTGCCAAACTTTTACACAGGCTCTAATGTGCCCTACGGATAAGATTTTTGTGGAGGTCGATGAAAAAATCTATTGGATCCAACATGTAATTCACCTTCTTTTGTCTCATTCAGCACAAAGAAAAATATATTAATAAAAAAATGATCAGAAAAACCTTAGATCTTGTTTGGGGCCTTAATTTGGGTATACATGCTTGCAAAAAAAAAATTCAAGTAATTTTGACAAAGGCGGAGTATACATTCTTCACTGAGGTACATGAGCCCTTTTATCGAACCATGACTATACACAGGTTATCAAGGTTTCTGTGGTTCATATGCATTCCGGTGTCGTATTGGTCTTAAACTTTTTCTTAGGTTTGCACGTGCCACGTGTGAAGGAAACACCTAGTTTGGGATTTTCCAAAGATGGTTTGCTATTTTCTAAGGTTTAAATGAATTTCCGCACGACACCGATTTATTATAGGTTGAACTGAGTCTACCCATGAAAAGATTCAAAATGGTGCCAAACTTTTACACAAGCTCTAATGTGTCCTAGGGATAAGAATTTTATGGAGGTCGATGAAAAAATCTATTGGGTCGAAGATGTAATTCACCCTCTTTTGTCTCATTCAGCACAGAGAAAAATATATTTATAAAAAATTGATCAGAAAAACCTTAGATCTTGTTTGGGGCCTTAATTTGGGTATACATGCTTGCCAAAAAAATTTCAAGCCATTTTGACATAGGCGGAGTATACATTCCTCACAGAGATACATGAGCCCTTTCATCGAACCGTGACTATACACATAGGTTATCAAGGTTTCTGTGGTTCATACGCATTCCGGTGTCGTATTGGTCTCAAACTTTTTCTTAGGTTTGCACGTGCCATGTGTGAAGGAAACACGTAGTTTGGGATTTTTCGGAGATGATTTGCTACTTTATGAGGTTTAATTGAATTTTCGCGCGATGACACCGATTTATTATTGATTGAACTGAGTCTACCCACGAAAAGATCCAAACAGGTGCCAATCTTTTACATATGCTCTAATGTGTCCTAAGGATAAGAATTTTGTGGAGGTCGATAAAAAAATCTATTGGGTCTAAGATGAAATTCACCCTCTCTTGTCTTATTCTGCACATAGAAAAATATAATAAATAAAAAGACTAATTAGAAAAACCTAAGATCCTGTGTGGGGTCTTAATTTGGGTGTACATGCTTGCCAAAAAAATTTCAAGCCATTTCGACATAAGAATACACATGCTTCTATTTATTCAGCATATAAAAGAAAATTTTTAATATATATAAACATCACTGTCGGTTTAAAAAAACGACAGTGATGAGATGAAACCGACAATGATGCTGCTTATCATTGTCGATTTATTTTGAAAACTGGCAGTGATATATAAAAAATTAAAAAAATTGTGCCAGCCCTCGTGTTCGAGCTCGGGTCTCGGGCTGCAGAGTTCTGAGACTTAACTGCTGCGCTAGTATAGGATGTGTGCTAAGGCTAATTTATTTTTTGTTTTTGACCTTTAGACCGCTTAATAAATTATAAAATTAAACCAAAAAAATTTGGCCGCTTGAGATTCGAATACGGGTCTCGGGGGCTAAGCTGCGGGGTCTTAACCGTTCAGCCAGTCGGAGGTATTCGAAAGAAATAGAAAAGTTATCCTACTTAAACCCTAACTGCTACACACACATCACTGCTGCTTTGATGGCACGAGTTTGTGTGGCTGCTGTGTGTTATAGTTGCCACTGTTTATACCGGGGCAATGGACAAGATTTGACTCTGTTGAATCACGACTTGTCCTGCTTATTCGTCTGATAAATCGCACATCAGACCCAGCTTGCATTTGGTCATTCACCGTGCACGCTTATATTCTCTAGTCTCTTGATATATGTTACGTAAAAAGAATTAAGGCAGTAGTATAAAGATATAGAATGAAAAAAAAGAGCGAAGGATCACCATAACACAAAAGTAACTGGATAAAATGATTTCATGTAGTATCATGAAACAAAAAAGATTGCATAATTTTAAATTCGTAATTTTTCCCACTTGTGGCTTACTGCTTACATGGAACTACAAAAGCATATATATACTATATATATTCTTTGTATGGGTGCATTTTCCCTACTCTTACGTGTACATACTCATTTATCAGTTTGAGTATGTTTATATACTTATTTTATGATACTCCAAATCATACTATGTGAAATTTTTTCAAAACAACCCATATTTTTTAATATGTTATTCTAATACTATGACATTAGTATATAAAATAAGTATAACCACATACTCAATGCATACTTGACATACATACTACCACAGATGGTCTAGTATGATCATATACTTCATCAACGTGCACTTTGTAGGGCCATATACACCTTAAATCTAAAGACATACACATGGGAGTAGGAGTAACAACTCCCTGAGAGTAGGAAATAATTTCCCTTCTCTGTATTCACACAAATATGAGTAATCTAGTGTAACACCTTTGGTGTTTCGACCTAGCACTAACATTTGACATGTCATCATATGCATTGCAAAGCATTCATAGAGTAGAAAATTTTGAATTCATTCACTAAATAAGGTTTATTTCATAATATTGTTATTTCATGTGATGTGTTTCAAAATCCTAAATAAAGATCATGACTACAAGGGTTAAAATTCATGTGATCATGTGAGGTCATATGTCATTTGACTCAAATAACCCTAATGGGCCATGTACTGGTCAAAAATCAAAGTAAAGTAAAAGAAAGACAAATCAAATTTGAATTCAAATTCAAATTATAAAAGTCCTTTTTGCCCCTTTTGTCTAATTCAAAATCCATGTGGAATTTGGGGTTCAGGCAAAAAGCAAAGTTGAAGATTATATTATCAACTTTGGTATTCAAAGTTTTTCAAGTTTACATATAAAATTTGGAGTAATTTTGAAATGATTCACATACTCAAATGCACCCCAAATTCAAATTTCAAAATGGAGGTAGAATTTAAAAATGTTCCTTGAAGCAAAGTTGTAGAGTTTAAAAAGTTGAGCAACCTTTATTTTTGGAGATTTTCAACTTCTTTAGAAAATTTGGGAGTAATTTGAAAAATAGACTCAGTGGCAGTTCTGTAAATAATTCAAAAATCAAGATTTACATCACCGCTTACCGCCGGTGCCACGCCGCTGCCGCCGCCGAGCATTTTGCGCCGCTTCCTCGCGCCCTGGCACGTCATCATCGCCGTGGCATCTTCGTCGTGTGCTGTCGAAGCCAGACGAGCTCCTCCCGACTATAAATAGCCGTACCGTCGTCGTCCCTCTCCTCTTTTCCTGCCTCCGCTCGCCACCAACGACCTCACTGCGCTCGTGAAATTTGCCACCGTCGAGCAGCCTCTGTCGTGCCCAGCTATGCCAAAGCGATTGCCTCAGTTTTGCGCTTCTCTATGACTTGCTCACGCCGCTTGAGTTGGACGGAGTCGCCCGGCGCAACAGCTTCTTCCCCGAGCCCGGCCAAAGCTCCGCCACCATCGCCTCGACGTGGCCAGGCCATTCCAGACCGTCTCCGCCTTCACCAAGCCCACCGGCGTGACCGTGGTGAGCTACTGAACGTGATGTGCACTTCGCTTTTGACTCTACCACATTCTTGCCGAGGTTACGCCGTGAGCCGACGTGCTCAAGCCGCCATGGCCGGCGTGGAGTCTTCTCCGGTGCACCTTCTGCTATTCCAAGGACGGGGATGGGTTCATAGGGGTGTGTAGATTATTTGGGTGAGGTCTGCCTCGCAGGAGAGTCACCGTCGGCGCATTTTGGGGCCAGCCAGTGATGGCAGCGCCGCCGTGACATGTATGGGTCACTGACGGGTGGGGTCGGGCTGTCAGTGAGAAGGAAGGAGAAGAACAGTGAAATTTTATATTTTCTGATTTTGAATAGTGCTGAATCTTTGGAAATTTGTTTTGGTACACTAATTTGTCATGAGGAAGCTTACATAAAATTTTGAGGTCATTTGGGACAAGTTTATTTTTGGGCTTATTTCCAAATTGATTCAAAAATAAATAAAAGCAAACCCTAAGTGTTTGATTAGTGTTTGATCTTGTTTTGATCATGTTTTGTGACCAGTAGGGTTTCAAGAGTAGTGGTCGGAGAATTCACCGTAGTGGTCGGGGAATTCGCCGTAGTGGTCGGAGAGTTCACCGTAGTGGTCGGAGAGTTCACCGTAGTGGTCGGAGAGTTCACCGTAGTGGTCGGAGAATTCACCGTAGTGGTCGGAGAGTTCACCGTAGTGGTTGGAGAGTTCGTCGAAGTGGTCGGAGAGCTCACCGAAGTGGTCGGTGCTGACGTGGTCACATCCGTTACGAATATGGTTTGGTTAGTTTGGCTTGTAACTGTACCGTGAAGGAAAGTTGTATTCAAGGTGTTGTTATATTTCATGCACCATGAAAGAATCATGTTTACATTATCATCATGTTGAAGCATATGCTGTTATTTCATGTAGAATCCGAGAGTGAACCGATTCTAGTTGAGCAAGTTCTGGAAGCATCCCCGTTTGTCACGGGATTTGATAATAGTGGTGCTGATCCAGAACCTGAGATCGTCAACGAAGGCAAGCCCCGGTTTATGCATTAAAACCATTACCTTGTTTACTTTGAAAAGTTTATCACCTATGTTACTTATTGCATTAAGTTGATTTACTTCAAATGTTACCTACTTGATGCATTGCCTACCTTGTTAATTGTTTACCATCCTTGAAGATGATTTCATTTACAAAGGCGTAGAATGCTTAGTATGCTTTATGGTAGGCTTTCAAAGTAAAAGTTTCAATACAATCAAAGATGGCATATTGGCCAAAGAAAGAAAGAAAGAAGATAGAATGAACTAGAGACTAGTCGGGTGGCTTATCTTGAATGTTGGGTAATGTTGCCGACTATGTCGCTTGAAGGCCACTCATTGTGGATCTTCTGAACGAGACACTTTGTAGTACTGGTCACATACTCCGGTAAGCCTACTTTGGCTAATCCGATACTAAGACGAATGCCCACGCGCTGGGAGTGGTGCGATGGCGGGAGTAGCGTGTACCCTCGTGGCTTGAATGTGGCTGGATTTGAGGCGTGCTATGCTCTCGGGTGGCGTGGAGACGACTTAGTACGGGAGGATCCGGTAGCGAGGTTGATATATGCAAGATTAAGTTCTACATATGTCGTGTGATAAGGAATCCCCAGCTGGGACCTGAATCAATTCGAATTGCCGGTGCTCCGCGGATATGGAGACTCGATTCATTACAGAAGCAATGTAGGACTGGTGAATTACTAAAACTTGAGAAAAGGAATGGAATGAGAAGGATTGGAACATGGGATATGAACACTTAGTTTGAGATATTGAACTAAAGTACTTAGGGGTAAAACTTGAAATTAGGATCAAGAATAGTAAGCTTTTGGCAAAGAACTTTTGAATCTTTCTACATCCTTACCTTGACCCAACACCTGCATCCCTAAGACCTTCACCCTTTTTGGCCGGGTCAGTCTTGTTGAGTACTTTTGTACTCAGGGTTTGTTAACCCTTGTTGCAGGTGAGTTGCATGCGCAGGCTTGTTTTGGTCCCTGCTGCATGTCAGTGTTTGAAGTCGATGACGATGAGGAATGATGAATGGCCTTGGGACAAGGCACTAGTTTGTGTGAAATAAATAATGTTAATGTAATATTATCCCGCTACTATAGTTGTATGACACTTATGGTTTTGTAAGTTTGAAACAACTGGTTTGTAATATCAAAACTTAAGTCTTCCGCTTTATAATCTCTAGTATGTATATTGAAAACTGTTGTAATCTGCAATGACTGTGATTGGGATCCTATTTGGAAAAGATTCATGGATAATTCGGGTTTCCCGAGGACACCCGATAGATCTGTTAAGTTGTTGGGAACTTGTGTACGCTATCTGAGGTCTGTTGAGACATCGATAGGTGCACGTGGGCCCGATTTCTTAGGAGGTTCTGCCACATCTAGGCAATCAACACCAAAACTCCAGGGAGCATGTCATACTTTTTCATACATGTCCTTTTTTCCTCGACACTCTGCCAATTCAATTCGATTGATATTGCAACGCTTTGTCCATGGAGATAAGTACATGGGTGTAGAAGCATTTCAATTTACTCTTAAATCACTAGCCAGAACCCCGCGGCAATTGTCGCGGGCTAGACAGAGTTAGCTGGCATTTTGGGTTTTCCCCCTCTAAAACATATATGCATCGATTATTTGTGGCTTGCATAGGTAAAGGTAGCAAAAGAAACGGCGTCAATTCCACTTATTCCTATCCTTGTAACAAAAAGAAAAAGGATAAACATATCCATGTCCCTAAATTAAAGCAAACATATGCTAATAGATAATTGAGCAGAGCATGCCACAGCAGCGATGATAATGGAAGGAAAACCGCCAGCACAAAAAAATTGGCCGCCTGGGATTCGAACACGGGTCTCGAGGGCTAAGCTGCGGGGTCTTAACCGTTGATCCAGTCAGAGGTATTCGAAAGAAATGGAAAAGTTATCCTACTTAACCCCTAACTGCTACACCCACATCACCGCTGGTTTGAGGATTGGCCCGGCAGTGATGTTTCCTCATCACTGTCAGTTTAGACTTACAACCGGCAGTGATGAACAATTTTCCAAAGTCATTTAATAATTTATAAAATTGAACCAAAAATTTTAGGCCGCCTGGGACTCGAACACGGGTCTCGGGGGCTAAGTTGCGGTGTCTTAACCATTGAACCAGTCGCAGGAGTTTGAAAGGAAGGGAAAAGTTATACCACTTAACTCCTAACTGCTACACCCACATCACTGCCAGTTTTAGGAATGGCCCGGTAATGATGTATCCTCATCACTGTCGGTTTATGATTAGAACCGGCAGTGATGGAATTGACATTGGTATATAGCAAGGCGTGGGTTGAAATTTTCCCAATTCATTTCAACCCGAGCCAACCCATCCCCCCACGCCGCCGGAGCACCCCCCGCGCCGATGGGCACCACTGTTCCCCGCGCACCCATCCACTGCCCCCGCGCCGCTGTTACCAGCCCCGCGCTCCTCTTCTTCGACGCTGACGCCCATGCACTGCCCTACGCCGGAGCACCACGCCATCCGTGCCCTCCTTCCTCGTCCACAACGCTGGCCATGCCCCTCCTCCTCCAAACCTGGACTCCCACCACCGAGGCCTTCAGCAGCGCGCGGACAACTGCTTTCCCACCCCCCACGGTGAGTGTGTGGCACACTGTCTTCTTTGTGTTTGATGAAATGCCCCACGGTTTGGAGTTTTCGTAGCTCAACCTGGTTTCCCACAATGGTTGGCGGCCATCAACCTTATCTCTCTCTCTCAGTGATTGCTCAAGCTCGAGTTAAATTTGTTAATGAAAATGGTTATACTGAGCACATGTCCATTGTTGAAATATGTTTGTTATATAAATCTGAGTACATGTCCATGCCAATGACGATTGATTATATTATGAGGATTTCTCTATACCAAGCACATGTCTATGCTTATGATGGTTGTTTTTAATCTGAGCTTTGATCCATTTCCAATGGTGTCTTCTTACTTCTTAGCACTATCCATTTCCTATGATGTTAGTGCCGATGATAACTATATTTAATCTGAGTGTTTTCTCTCGTCTATGATGGCACTTAGACTAAGGTTATGATGACTTAATATATTCATTGGACTGAGGCTATGGTCATGTGCAATGATGATATAATCATAAGTTGTAGTAACTATTACTGAGGCTACAGACATGTGTGTTATAGTCATGTGTTGTTATCTTTTTGGTTATTTTTTTAAGCTTCCTTTTATAAATTATTTTGTTCCCCTCTATTTTTTAATCTGCAGCAAAGGCTTTAAGCTTGCTTGTACAAAGAACTGCATTTGGGAAGCTAAGCTCAACCTGTGCATTGCTTAACAATGTATATTAGTAAAAAAGGTCTATATCTAGAAATGATGTTGCTAAATTTCATTTGTAGGAAAAATAATCGCTATAGGTAGAGTGTTAATTGATTTTGATAGAATGTATAGCATGCTTAAAAAAGGCATCTATAGATGTTTGTTCCAGAAAAAAAGTTAAAAACAACTTTTAAAATTGGTCTATATTAACAGACTAACGTAATGAAACCATGGTGGAAAGCTATAGACCTATATCAGGAATATTGACAACATAGTTGTCACATTTGTATTTTGTATCCTTTGTTTGTCTATGCAATGGTTGTGTACAACAACAACAACAACAACAACAACAACAACAACAACAACAACAACAAAGCTTATAAGTCCCAAACAAGTTGGGGTAGGCTAGAGTAGAAACCCAGCAGAAGCAATCAATGTTTAGGCACGTGAATAGCTATTTTCCAAACACTCCTATCTATGCAATGGTTGTGTATTATTCATAAATATATTAAATTTTATAAGAATACATCATGTTTGAATGACAACCTAATTTACTTAAATGTATAGGCAACCATGGCATGGTATGTAGTGCATGTTGGTCACATGCCTGGGATTTATCGAACCTGGGAAGATTACTATGCTCAAGTCAATCGCTACCCTAGTAATTTGCACAAAAAATACAACACAGAAGCTAAAAGCTTTGAGGGCCTACTATAGTCATCCGGCCTACCTTGCAAACGATGGGCAACCGCCCTACTATGGTCCAATGAATGCAAACCATGACCATCCGCTGGCATTGGAGATTGAAGAACCCGCTGGAGATGTGAAGATTAGGAGAATTGCTCCTTGGTCTTGGAAAGATGTCATGCTTTTATTTATGGCTAAGGTCATTGCTTTTCTTATTTAGAAGTTGATGTAGGCTTAGATTCGTAGAACAGTAGGTGGACTTTGTTGTATGTGGTCAATCAAACAATGAATTTGTTCTAGGTGAACATATGCTATTATTTGACTTTGTTGTATGTGGACTTATTATTAGACTTTGCATTAAACATATTATATATATAATATGAACATATGCTATTAGTAGTTGTCTGCAGCCAAAACTAACCACGATCGTGTCATAGCCATGACTCGTCCTCACCTGTTACCCCGTCGTCGAAGAACAGATCGGCAACAAGAAGCGGCTGATATCGCTGGGACGGGAGAGCCGCATGATCCAATAAACGGTGACGGTGTTAATCAGGATGGTGAGAATGAGCAGCCATGGACCCCGTCCGACCTGCTCGATCTGGGTCAAAATGACCAAGATGGCTAGGTAACTTTGGTATCATGTGACTATGTAGCCACACACGCTAATCAATTGATAGGGTCATAGCTTACTTGGTGTCTCCAGCAGGAGCCTCCGCCGGTCGAGGAGGCAGAGGGTTTGGGTAGCAGGAAGGCCAGATCCAAGCGAGGCGTGTCAAAGATTCCTGTTGGTAGGAATGCACAATGGCACATCATTGAGTTCGATGAATTTGGGGATCCACTCTCACCGCCTATAGCTTTGACCAAATACAAGACTATCCTAGGGTTACTTATAAGGGACTTCATCCCGATTAGGTACAGGAAGTGGATTGGGAAAGATGATGTAATGGAGACGGGGATCCCGATCTTCCGTCAGGTGATGGTAACTATCGTTGTGGCGGAGAATGACACACCGATCCGGCTTCAGATCAAAAGATCGAACCCTGCAATCTTAGCACCACAGCTCCTCTGGTTATCAACCGAGTCACGGACCAGGTTGACCTCGCCAAGAAGGCTAATCCCTGCCTGCGCAACGAAGAACACAAGCAAGAACAAGAAAGATCGCAACCAAATTGCAAATGTATGATTAATCTCACGAGTTGGGGTCTCACAAACCGAAGAACGGCGAAACTGTTTCTTGACAGAATAATCTAAGCAAAACCCAAAACCTAATGACGACGGCGGTGTATGATTATAAAGGTCTTAGGGTCGTCGCCTACCCTGGACGCACCCCCTAATGGGCCCAAACACGATACACGGTCCAACGGACCAAAAGTAGGTGTCGCAGCACCCTGGCAGATTCTGGATGCTGACTTGTTTTGATTATTCCCATTGATTCCGAAGAGGTTTTGATGTGAAACCACTTGGATTGGCTTCCTTATCAAATTAGCTTTCCATCCATATGTGGATCATTGAAAACGGAGTTCGGATGCGTCCTGGGCGTCCGTTTTATTGCAGACTGGTCCTGATGGCCGAGGCAGACTCGAACTCGGATTGGACTAGGCCTCTGGCTTGGCTTGGACGTCCTTGGTGGCCTCCTAAGGTGGTGGCCAAGGAGGAGGACGTCCAAGGCCATCTCTTAGGTGTTCTCCATCTTCTTGGGGCGTGCTCCAACTTGGGCCTGGGTCCCAAGGATGTCTAACAAGCCCATGACGACAGTGTAGCTCCCACCAGAAATAGCGACAGAATATATTGGTGATTTGGAGGCCTTGCCGATGTGATATTGAGATGGGACCAGATCTATTTGAAATCTTATCAAACAAGTTTTCCATCAAGTGCTCATTGACCTCGATCGCACTCCGGATGGATGAGTTATGGCCTTCCCAATGAGGCACTGTCGGGCTGCCGATGAACCGAAAGTTCAACTTTGATGAACTTCTATTATGAAACACATTTGAACCTACAATCAAATAGTGACATGTACATGTGGAACCAAGTGAATTATAACCAAAGCCACTATGCAAATATAGGAATGAGCGCACCTTATAATCATTGTTCGTATCCGAAGGTGCCATGTCCTCATCATCCTCCCCTTCTTGACAACAAACCGTCCTCGGTTTGAGCTTAGCTGGTGGACAAGTTGTCGGTAGTAGCCAACATTGCTCCCCTTCTTGAAATTTAACCTGTTGCCTCATTACAAAACTTGGGGATTTCGACATGACAACATTATCGCTATTGGTGCCCTCTAGTTGATCATATTTTTGCACAATGAAAGGAGATTTCAGAGTTGAACAAATATAGACACGATGCACCATATACTCTCGTTTACAATTATATTTTCCAATAAAGTGATATGTATAAGTAGACAACCATGACAATTCAACACACTTAAGTTTCTCTTCTAAACTACTAAGAGCATATAAAGTATCAAACTCAATATAACCCAAAGTATTTGAAGAATATAATAATTTCTTTTCATCTTTTCCGATAGCTATGGGAAGCAAATTTTTATGTTCAGCATAAGTAATTGGTTCCAAAACATGTAAAACTAAAGCATCTTCAACCAATTCATCTTTGTCACAAGGAACATCAAGCAAATTATCATGGGACAAAGATAAATCAAGAGAGGGTTCCACTAACAATTGCTCTATGACAGCATGGTTTGTGGAAAAATTTAGTACATTAAGACAATTTTCACCTTCCGTGAGTGTAGGACCATGGGCATTACCTGTGTTCTCAGCAGGAGTAATAGGTGCATGGTGAAGTGATGGTTCTGAATTTGCATATGAGGTTGTGAGCTCCTCATTTTCTTCCTCGTCATCCTCTCGCTTATATACATTATTCTGCAGAAGGTTAGTCATAGCAAAAGGAATAACAATAGACTCTTCCTCTAAATGGTGCACCTCAGCATACGAAGTCAAAACAGGAGGTGGATTAACAAAGGTTTCTCGCATAAGAAGTTTCATATCATTCCAAGTTTGAGGTTTATTAGAAGGATCTAAAGACTCCCACCAAGATAAAGCAGAATGTCGCAAAATACTAGCTGCATTTTTTACCTTTCTCCTTGGACACATAAAGCGAGTAGCAAATATGTTATCGATGGCAATTTCCCACTCCATGTACTCATCAGCACCTATACCATCATAAGTCGGTGGATACGAACAACCTGTCATTGTAAACACAAAAACAAGGAACAAACAGTGAAGGTTATCCCTAATAATCCTACTACGCAGGTGGAGTGGTGCTGCCTCTCAAGATCACAGCAAAAGGAAACACCTTATCAAGCTCTTACAAGGTTCTTACCAACACAAAGCAGTGGACGGTACAACCGGTGGCTGGTACGTGATACCTGTGAGGGTGTGACACCAAGATTGCAAGGGTCTTTTTCTGTACCGATCTGAAGTATATGTGGAGCTTGGGAGGTACGCAAAAGAACAAATATGTATATGTGGCACACAAGTCAGTGACAGACAACAATATTGAATAAATGTCCAGAGCACTTGTCCTAGTTGCTGGCCTATACGTGTTCCTATCACCAGTTGTGATAAACAAGAGAGGAAACAAGGATGAAAGGAAACAAGTATTAAAGGTAGCAACGGATATGAACAAGGCAAAAGGTACCACAAACAATAGAGCTATTGAGTGTTCCTTATGTGCTCCTTTTCGATATCTTCTATTCTCTTTTACTATTTTTTTTTTTTTATTTTTTGTCTAATCTTTTTTTTCTTGCTTTTGCTCTTTTGATATTTTTTTCTCAGCAAGGAGCACACAAGAATAAACCACAAAAAAAATTTGAGCTCAATTGAATAAAAGATGTGGCCTATAGAAAATTAGGATTGTGCTCTAAAAAGCATACCAAAACTTGTGGGCTCGGAAACTCAATTTTGCTAATCGAATTTCACAAATCTAATTTTTGCGAACCCAGCAATGCTGGGATGAAATAGATCTAAAATTTTCTGGCGTTCTCCGTAGATATAAAATTTGTCCCGTTTCGAGTTCGGATGTAAAAGTTATGACTGTTTTAAGGAAGCTGCTCGAATCAGGGATTTAGTGGACACAAGATGCAAACCGATGCTGATACGGAATAGCGGCGGGTGAAGGGATCAACACCAACTAGAAAAGAACACAATCTAAACCAGCAACAAGACTTTGACCTAGAACACAAACTCAACAAAGCGGACTCTGAAACTGAATCATGCAAAGGCTATGGCGCGGATGGTTATAGGATAGGAAACAAATATGGCATTGGACTATGGGATAAAAGCAAAAACACTCAAACGAGGGAATAAATGTGAACCTGACGGTATACCTTAGCTCTGATTACCACTTAATGGAGACGGGGATCCCGATCTTCCGTCAGGTGATGGTAACTATCGTTGTGGCGGAGAATGACACACCGATCCGGCTTCAGATCAAAAGATCGAACCCTGCAATCTTAGCACCACAGCTCCTCTGGTTATCAACCGAGTCACGGACCAGGTTGACCTCGCCAAGAAGGCTAATCCCTACCTGCGCAACGAAGAACACAAGCAAGAACAAGAAAGATCGCAACCAAATTGCAAATGTATGATTAATCTCACGAGTTGGGGTCTCACAAACCGAAGAACGGCGAAACTGTTTCTTGACAGAATAATCTAAGCAAAACCCAAAACCTAATGACGGCGGCGGCGTATGATTATAAAGGTCTTAGGGTCGTCGCCTACCCTGGACGCACCCCCTAATGGGCCCAAACACGATACACGGTCCAACGGACCAAAAGTAGGTGTCGCAGCACCCTGGCAGATTCTGGATGCTGACTTGTTTTGACTATTCCCGTTGATTCCGAAGAGGTTTTGATGTGAAACCACTTGGATTGGCTTCCTTATCAAATTAGCTTTCCATCCATATGTGGATCATCGAAAATGGAGTTCGGATGCGTCCTGGACGTCCGTTTTATTGCAGACTGGTCCTGATGGCCGAGGCAGACTCGAACTCGGATTGGACTGGGCCTCTGGCTTGGCTTGGACGTCCTTGGTGGCCTCCTAAGGTGATGGCCAAGGAGGAGGACGTCCAAGGCCATCTCTTAGGTGTTCTCCATCTTCTTGGGGTGTGCTCCAACTTGGGCCTGGGTCCCAAGGATGTCTAACAAGCCCATGGCGACAGTGTAGCTCCCACCAGAAATAGCGACAGAATATATTGGTGATTTGGAGGCCTTGCCGACGTGATATTGAGATGGGACCAGATCTATTTGAAATCTTATCAAACAAGTGAAATTTTTGTGGCATGCTACTCATGTGATAGTTGATGTGTGGTAAAAATTTCATGAGTATTGGATGAAGTATGAGTGAGTTATTGGTTTATCTCGCTCTCACATGATTTCTTGCTTTAGCAACTTATCTTTTTCATAGAGGTTGCTATACATATTGAAATGGAGTGAAATTTGTACAGTAGACTATTGAGAGGATATGTGAGCCACTGTAATTTTTGTAGAATTTATTGTATACTTTTGGTATATGCTCATTAAGTCATCTTGTTATCTAAAATAAATTAAGAAATGCATTAAAAGAATTTATTTGGTCATGGACACTAGGTTTTCTGGTGTTCTTTAGTCATGTGTGACATGTTGGTAAAGTTGGTTTTGCCTAATTATGTGTTTGCAACATAAGTTAATATTTATTTTCTTGCAAACATGGTTTCTGGACAGATCTGGGAACTTAGCAAAGTTCTTCATGATAATGTGCTTTGTTGTGAAACTTGTTTATATAAAAGTTGTAGATAATTCATGTATCTAGCTTCTGTTAAAATTTGGTGTCATTTGGCCAAGTCGTTTGTGAGTTATACCTGTTTAAAGTTGGGTTTCAGAAATGGCTGCTCTCTGTCAATTGTGGACCAGTTTCTGTAAATGTATAATTTCGACCTACTTAACTTGTGAATCATGCTATGATGGTTACAGATGAAATGTAGATAATTTCAAAAACTTTCCAAAATGTCTTCTTGCAAGTCATTTGGAATTGTGTAACTCCAGTTATAGCTAAATCTTATAGCTGCTGTTTGCATGTCCAGAAATTGGCAGATTCCAATTATAGTGTTTGCTTGTATATTGTTAAGTGTGACTTATGCCCTGAATGATGACTAAGTTAGAGCATCTGAGATCTTGGGAAACTTGTGCCATGCTTGGTGTTGTCGTCTCCTTTGCCATCTTAGCATGATAGATTGTGTGATGTTTAAGTTAAGCATCGTAAAGTACTTAAGTGTGTTAGTGTAAACTATGCTTGTCTTGCTTGCTATTTTGTGATGCTTCTCATGGTACTATTCTTCATATTTATGCACATGCATATTGCATCTCATCTAGGTATGCTAGATGCACCACGTGAAGAATGAAATGTTGGAGCCAAACCTGAAGACGGTGTTTGGTGAATATATCCCGAAGATGGAAGGACTAAGCAAGTGCTAGGACCGGAGATGTCACCATGACGGTGCAAGCTAACTGAACTGATTTGTGTCGGATCCCAGGCAAGCCCCGGAGCATATTAAGCCTCCTAATTTCCGAAATGCAGTTACAGTATTATTGTTACATATATATATTGTTGCATTAAGTTTAGGTGTTGGATGCAAACACTTGCTGCATTGGTTATCCAATCCTTGTCCAGATATTGTTACCTTGAATCCTATGTAGCTCAGGCTTGTATAGTGCTTAGCCCTGCTTAAACACAGTAGAAGTCAGGTGATTTCCTGTCACCTGCAAGATATAGGAAGATACATGTGGCACGGTTGGCTATATTTGCTATCGTGGAAAAGAACCAGTCTTAATTTGAAATGAAGACCGGACGGAGGCTTGCCGGTTTGCAGTGACTCTGTCTGTGTCGCTTAAGGACTGAATCTTGGAGCCTTTCATGTTCATGTTGAATGCATGCCTCCCTCTTAGTTGGCCATGTCCGAAGACCGACCACGAAGCCGAGTAGCTCACCTCAGGCCGGGAGTCGATAAGTATAAAGTGCGCCTCGGAAGGGAGCCATAGGCGTGAGTCCAAGGGCAGGTGATTTAAAAGTCCTGATCGTCCTGGCAGAAGGGTAATCCCTGAGAGTGCTGGCGCTGATCGAACCCGCGAAGTTGGTTCCTGAGTTGTCCCAAAGGTGACCCACGGCTACCCTTGCAAAGTATGCCAGGGTGAGAGTTAGGAATACCCCCTCAGCTGAGTTGTAATTCGATTCGAGTCGCCGTCTCTCCCGGTTAGTGAGAACTTGACGGGCTTATCTCCAATGTAGACGCACTAAATAACATAATGGTTCAAAAAGGATGATATGATGATGATAGCCTTATTATACCTGCTATGGTTAATATTGTTTGCTCCTAATAAGTGAGTGCTCTAGTACAGGTGCTGATCTAGTGGACAGGTAAATGATGATAAGCTTGATGCTAAGTTTAAATTGGTCACTATAATCATAACCTCTTTTATGCAAATGTGTCAAGCTAGCCCACCTGATAAGCCTTGCATGATCCTTGGTGTCTTTTATTTCTGGTTTTGTCGGGTAAGTCTAGCTGAGTACCTTCTCGTACTCAGGGTTTATCCCACCATGTTGCAGGTGAAGTTCTCGGCCTGTGAAGATGGTGGCTAACCGCCGATGGGCTCGGTGATTCTATTGTAACTTCTCATCTATATGCTTTTGTCGGATGATGTCACTTATGCTAGCAACATATTTGGAACATATATTAATGTAGTCTTTTGAAAGCTATGTTGTTTTCACTAATCGGTTTTGAAACCCAAACTTGTACTTTTATTTGTGAATTCATTTGTAATATTATTTTCCGTTGCAACCCTGCGTATGTGATGTGTATTTGCTTAATCACGCGATCTTGGTTGTGATGTTGATTTACCGAGGTCTTTTGGGACACTCGGCGGACTACCGGGTTTATATGAGTGAAAGTATGTGTGTGTCAACGTGTTAGCGGGGACAACCGTACTTGATCTTGTATAAATTGGGCGGTTCTGTTACAGCTGGTATTAGAGCAAGATTAAGCATAATACTGTCATGTACATTGTTTTAAAAACAAAGTTTTGGTTTTAAAAAGCCTATTTTAACTAAAACTATGCTAGCGACATCCTCCTTTATGCCCAGTTAAGGACGATTAGGTGGCTATCTAAGTACTAACATGGGGGTTTTACTTTCGTCGTCCATACGGCGTGCTATTGTATGGATGCCATTCACTTGAATGGTAATGTATAGATCAATTGTCTCTACGCCCAGGTAAGTGTGAGTTGTGAGAGCATGACCGTCCAACTGTCGGTCTAGGGGAGAGTTAGCTATGGTTACTGGAATATTTACATGTTACACCCATGTATATATGAAGGTACTTAATTGCAGGTATATTTATCGGGTAGCTATGGATATCGAAGTATATACATCTGGGGATGTATATATGGAGAGTATCTTAGTTTACTACTTTCATTGTGTGCTTATTTATCTCTTGTGGGGATGGGCTGCAATGAATTTGCCTGCAGGTACGCTAACCACGAATGTGTAGCTTGAATGTAGCTGACGACTAGCTATATATCGAGAGAGTACGTGTTATGCCACCGACATAGAACGTGATTGCCACCTTAGGCTGGCAATTTCGTGAGGACGAATAGGACGAGCATGCATCATGATTGTGCTTGTGCATAAACATGCTTCCCTCACCTTGTTCTAATGCTAAGTAACTTGTGATCAATGTGATGTCACTATTTTCTCTGTGTGAAGCTAGCCAAAATGACTTGTCCCATGCTGCTTGAATAGCTATGCTTGAAGTTAGTGTGTGATTAGCTTTGCCTCGTATGTTGGCTTCCAAAGGAAATAGATGATGAGTTAATAGTTAACAAAAAGTTCACCCCTTTGAAAACTAAATTGCTAAATGTAAGTAAAACTTGTTTTGTAGAGATATCCACCTACTCAGTAAAAAGGAAACAAAAGATAATAGTGCCTTACCACCATGTTTTGCATGATATGTGTAGTGGTGTTGTTGTAGGTGACTGCTTGTTATGTACGAGCTTTGTGCTTCGTAATAGCCATTTAAGCTAATTGGATTGAGTGTTTCGAAATGCTCGCTTAAGACCATGATGTAGGCGTGGATGCTCGTTATCTAGGTAGTGCCGTAGTTGTCACCCTTTTGCCCTCGGTAAGCATATGAGTGTGGAAGAGCGCTATCCTAGAGCAACGTCCAAGTTTTGGTAATGTCAGGGTTGTCATCTACAATTAAGTTCTCTCTTAGGAACCTGAGCCTGTACACGTGGTTGCTAGCCTTGAACGTTGTGCTACGAAGACTTTATCTATGCCTTTGCTTGACCTTAGGTCCAAGCTTAATTCCCTTGAATGCTTACATGTTTTGTGGTTGTCCCGCTCCTGTGTGGGAGGACCCTGCTCAAAAATCCTTGTTGGACCTTATTACTCTTTCTCCTACGGATGAGCTAGTGCAATGCTAATCGCTATCTGCCCTAGCTTTGGAACCTTTTCCTCGCAGATCATGTCATTGCTTTATCAACTGAGTCCCTAGTCAGTGCAATGGCTCTGTCCCTCGAATCTCGTGTATTTTGTCTCCAACTCTTTCAAGTCTCTGGATGTTTATCAGTCTTGATCTCCTGTTGCTGCCCGATAGGACCAAATCTCATGTTAATCTTTATCTGGTAATCACTTTGGTGGACACGAGGCGTATATGGAAATTAAGCAAGAGTCTCCTACTTAGTTGCCTTCGGCAATTAGGCTATGTTCTTTTGCGCTGTGTTTTGATCTTCTGATCGCCTCCTTGTTGATTCCTAACCTTGTGACTATCCTTGTTTGCTATCCCTCTTTTACACAATGCTTGTTCTTACAATCTAATTGGTGCCACTGGAAATTTCACTTTGGTTGTATGTTCAGTAATGGTGCCACGATTAGCGATCTACGGTGCCACGACAGAACCTAGGGCCTCCTTGTGGGTGGCCGACGCATGGTTGTGCTGCTGGGTGCGCGCTGGTATCGAGGTTTCTAGTCATGATCCATTGCCGAACTGCACCAATGTGTTATTTTCACGTGAGCTCTTCCTTGGTTATCTCTCTATATCTTATCGAAGATCCATATATCAGACCGAAAGTAGTAGAGCTTCCTTTTGAAGTCACAAAAAGGATACCCTTTGAAGAACTGGTCACTGACATAAACATTAACAGACTACAAGAGGTGGTAGACAAGTGACTCCACTTGGTTGACCCAGAATTGACGTCCGTCACCTAGTGAACAACTTATGTCATCCATGTTGGATCAGAATGGTACCCAACACTTAATGTTGGACAAGTTATCAATCTAATGATAATGTATGGCGATATCATGTGGTGTAACAGGTCACCGGGTGCTCATGAACCTCCCATTCAAGTTCTTGATCTGTAGGTGCATGATGGTCATACAGTTGAAATCAACCATCTCTAGTGTGACTCCTTATCTGCAGACTTCGTTGGCGACCGTCTGTTTGTGCCTCGATTGCAATTATTGTTGTGGTCAAGAGTAAGAATTTGGAACTTTGAGTGTTGAGAGACAAGTGATTAGTTACCCATAGTAAGGTTTATCTCCAGCTAGGTAGCGACTTATTGGTAGCTATGAAGGCTATGTTCTCACAGGACGATGTTAAGCAAAGAAACAACAAGGACGTTTAGCAATGCAACTATTGCTTTGTTTTCCAAAACCTGTGCTATCACATCAATTCCATCTTGGACAACCACGTCGATAGTACAAGACGTTGTATCGGCTATGTAAGGAGCTAGCTAAAGCATGTGCCTAGTTTCGATCAGCATCATTGTGCCCCTAGGTATCACAAACGGATTTGTTCAAGGTTCTATTGGACCAAGTGCCAGAGAATATTCAAAAAAAAAGAAAAACGGTTCCTTGTCTCTATAGGAATGCCCTACATGTGGAATAATGCTTTGTGCCCTGCGAAAACAGCCCACAAGTCCAATGCTTGTGCATCATCAAGTTGGTGTCTAAATCAAACGATTTAAGTTGTTTCCTAAGAACCACATATGGAAAACCTTAGTCTACATCCTCAGAGAAAAGAGCTGCTGCTGCTGCTATACAAAGAGATCGGGAGTATAGAACACACACCACAACGTGTGAAGCAAAGAAAGAGAAGAACGAGAAATCTGTCTAGATTTTAAGGTACAGGACCGAACATCTTCAAGCCAACGATTAGTGACTCAAACGAAGTTGGATTGACCCCAAACTTGGTGATCTCATTCCTTGCTTAGGACCCTTCAATGTCTTAAGTTAGTTTGAGTATTGGTTGATTAAAACATCGGATTTGAGAGATATCTTGTCGGCTTGGTTTGCTGCCATTTCAGAACACAACAGTTTTGGTAGCCGTATTGTTTGGATAGTCAAACAGTGTCCGTTTGAGTTGAATTTTGGTGAGTAGTTAGAAGACCCATGGATCTACATGCGCACCAAAATTTGGGCATATCGGAGCAATAGTTTGTGAGATATGAATAGAAAACAAAAGGGTACATAATCTGTAATTTCTTTGTGACTGCGATCATCCTTCGCATTCAAAAGTTGTGTTTGCAATTGATGCCAAGGTATGTAACGCGGTCAATAATTGTTGCTAGATAATCCTTTAGATGCCCTAAAGAAGGCTCCTTGGACCCCTTTGTACCTTGTTCTTGGCCTCTTCTATCAACAATGTTCGAGCAATCAAGGTGTTCTACGAGTCAATTTGTACCCTTGCAACTCAAAAGCAATTTGAAAGGTGTCAAATAACAGATTTCAAAATTGTAATTTGGAGATATTGACTGACATTAGAAATGAAGCCCCAATGTCAAAAGTAGTTCCACAAAAGATAGTTTTGATATAGTGCAAGTCAACTCAACGTACTGAGCAACTACACCATGAAGGAGAATCATACTCAAAATGCTTGGTAGGGAACTATTTCCCTAGTTTGAGGAAATACTTGCAACTTTTATTGTACTCTAGGTCTCGCTATCCATCATCCTTGGCAATGTTTACCAATGCTGCCTTGTCATTTGGTGTCTTCCATGTGTTTTACCCAAGGGGTTGCCTCAGATACAACTCAGATAACTGTTGCCGTTTGGATACGAGAATTCCCTAAGGAATGATCATCGAGAATGTTGAGCTGACTGAGTCAGCTATTACGTTTACCACTCACTCAACAGACTCAGATAATACAGTGTGTTATCAGAGAAAGAGCACTACACACATGGAACATTATGTAGCTTTCCATCAGTTGATATCTGAGTGATTGCACCGCTACAACCAGTTTGGATATTGGTTAACTAGCTTCTCATACCCTCAAAGGATGTTTACCCCGTCTATGATCACATCCTTTATGGAAAGTTGTGCTCAAGCCACTTTAGTAGAGAACTGCTTTTCAAACCTTGGGAACAAATATAGCACCGTTGCAAGTAATATCCGTCAACCGACTGCGATCTAGTGTAAAGTCCATTTGTTTAGTGCTATATCCACTAGGTAAGTAAATGTTACAAGTATTTAGTCTACGTTTGAATCACTCTTCGTGCATCGAGGATGAAGTACGTAGGACAGTGCTATCTTGGATTCCTTCCAATGTAACAATGCTTTATGGACGCCAACAAAAGAAATTCTTCAGACAACAACTTACGACGAAGAGCAAGTATCAGAAAGTGTCGTGACCAAATTAGTCTCTCTGATACTCCGAAGTTAAGTAGCCTAATGCTATCACTGATGTTGGAAACTAGATGACATGTTTCTCTTCCCTTAAAAGTCTTTCGCACCAAATCTCGGGATGTGATTCCTTTAAGGGGGGAGGGCTGTAACACCCCAGGTGTTTATCACCAGTTAAGCAATGGGTTTGAGCTCAAACATAACATGTCGAGTGGTAATCAAGGTGTCAAGATCAAATCTACATGATGGAGCTCCAACTTAAACTTGGGCCACGCACAATTGCTTACATATGGACCCTTGTTAAGATTATGCAAGAGTAATGTTAAACATGCTTATTCCATGTGCATTACATCCACATGCATCCATCTAGACCCGTGGAAAATTTTCATGAAGTTTGGAATCAAAAAGTCACATGAAATGATAAGTTATATCCTTATTGGAATGACTTTACTAAGTGCTTGAATTGCACTATTAAGTGAATGGAAATGTAGATCATCAACCAAACCTTGCAACCTTGCCCAAACAACTCTAATTGAACTCTACAACAAAAGTCATGAAGGGTTTGTGTTGAGCACATGTCAAGAAAAGGCCTCAATTGGTCGAAAACTCTAATTCTAGGGTTAACGAGATGCTGCGTTGACCCAAGTAAAAGAATGGTTGATATTCAAGGTACGAGGTTTGACCTTAAACAAAAGTTGTAGTATAGTTTGTGTACTACAAACTTTATTTAAGGACCTAAGTCTAAATCTATCTCTAAGCTTGACAATCAAAGGCACAACATTGATTTCCGCTACAGTCTACAACACTTAGAAATATTCTAAGTCTGAAATTCATCGACATCGGCGTTGGCGTCTCGCGTTCTCTAAAATTCGTTAAGCATCTCAAGTTGACCCAAAAGTGAAAGTTGGAGTTTACATCTTGGTGAAGAGCATACAAAAAGTTGGATTCAGTTTGAAGAAGTTTTGACCACCGAAAGCGAGTTTCCGTGACTGCCGTCAAGGTGTTGACACTGTTGTTTTGGCATACATTTATCTTCTAATATGTTTTGCTAATGGCTGAACCCCCTTAATGAAAAACGTATAGCTTCGTGCGGGCTTCGATCTTCGTATTCGGCCCATGTCCTAATTCGGCCCAGATCCAGCCCAAAGCACTGCCCGCCATGCCCCGTTTGTCACCCGCCGCGTGCTCGACGTAATGGGCGCGTGGCCACCATGCACCGAGAGCGCCCCCACCATTGCTGAGCTTCGCTGCAGTGTGCATCTACGCCCCTGCCTCCCTGTCGCGTCTCTACGCCCTCCAGAGGTGGAGGCCGAGCTCCCTCTGGCTCACTCGCTCGCTCTCCCCGCCTGCGCCTGAGCGCGAACGCCAAGCACCGCCATGGCCGTTCACCTCCCTGCCACCGTCGCTCGCCATGGCCGAAGCCATGCCTGCCACCGACGCTCCTTCTCCTTCAAGCCTCCTCTGCTATGGCCGCTAGCCCCACCGCCTTCCTTTCCCAGCTCCTCTTCTGGCCGACGCCACCACTTCCCGGAAGCTTCGCCCGTCGTTGCGGGTCCTCCCTATTGGAGCAGCCGCCATGGCTGCTGCTCCTCCTGTGACCAAGCCGCTGGCCAGGCCGGCCTCTCCCTCGGCCGCGCGTGTGCCTGGGCAAGCTGCGCCCTCGCCGCTCGCCGCCGACGCCCCTCTCTGGCCGGCCAAATCGGCCACCAGCCGGCCCGCTGGCCTCCTCTGTCTCAACTGCGACCAGGGACCTCACGCGAGAAGAGAAACAAGTCCAGGGGGTTTTCTGCAGAACCATAGACTCAAATGAATAGTGCAGATAAGAACCAAGGACCTATTTGCAGTAAATTTGCTGAATCTTTGGAAATTCATAGTAATTCATAGGAAATTCGTAAAATAGCAAATGAGGACTTTTTGGAATCCTTGTGAAATTCTCTATGCATTAGATCTATAATATGGCATGTTTTAGTTTCAATATTTTGCGGTAAAAATAGATTTGTGCAGTAAGGTTGTAATGCTAGTTGAATTTGTTATTTTCCATAACTGCAGATCTAGGGCTCCAAATGAAGTGAAATTTTTGTGGCATGCTACTCATGTGATAGTTGATGTGTGGTAAAAATTTCATGAGTATTGGATGAAGTATGAGTGAGTTATTGGTTTATCTCGCTCTCACATGATTTCTTGCTTTAGCAACTTGTCTTTTTCATAGAGGTTGCTATACATATTGAAATGGAGTGAAATTTGTACAGTAGACTATTGAGAGGATATGTGAGCCACTGTAATTTTTGTAGAATTTATTGTATACTTTTGGTATATGCTCATTAAGTCATCTTGTTATCTAAAATAAATTAAGAAATGCATTAAAAGAATTTATTTGGTCATGGACACTAGGTTTTCTAGTGTTCTTTAGTCATGTGTGACATGTTGGTAAAGTTGGTTTTTCCTAATTATGTGTTTGCAACATAAGTTAATATTTATTTTCTTGCAAATATGGTTTCTAGACAGATCTGGGAACTTAGCAAAGTTCTTCATGATAATGTGCTTTGTTGTGAAACTTGTTTATATAAAAGTTATAGATAATTCATGTATCTAGCTTCTGTTAAAATTTGGTGTCATTTGGCCAAGTAGTTTGTGAGTTATGCCTGTTTAAAGTTGGGTTTCAGAAATGGCTGCTCTCTGTCAATTGTGGACCAGTTTCTATAAATGTATAATTTCGACCTACTTAACTTGTGAATCATGCTATGATGGTTACAGATGAAATATAGATAATTTCATAAGCTTTCCAAAATATCTTCTTGCAAGTCATTTGGAATTGTGTAACTCCAGTTATAGCTAAATCTTATAGCTGCTGTTTGCATGTCCAGAAATTGGCAGATTCCAATTATAGTGTTTGCTTGTATATTGTTAAGTGTGACTTATGCCCTGAATGATGACTGAGTTAGAGCACCTGAGATCTTGGGAAACTTGTGTCATGCTTGGTGTTGTCGTCTCCTTTGCCATCTTAGCATGATAGATTGTGTGATGTTTAAGTTAAGCATCGCAAAGTACTTAAGTGTGTTAGTGTAAACTATGCTTGTCTTGCTTGCTATTTTGTGATGCGTCTCATGGTTCTATTCTTCATATTTATGCACTTGCATATTGCATCTCATCTAGGTACGCTAGATGCACCACGTGAAGGATGAGATGTTGGAGCCAAACCCGAAGACGGTGTTTGGTGGATATATCCCGAAGATGGAAGGACTAAGCAAGTGCTAGGACCGGAGATGTCACCATGACGGTGCAAGCTAACTAAACTGATTTGTGTCGGATCCCAGGCAAGCCCCGGAGCATATTAAGCCTCCTAATTTCCGAAATGCAGTTACAATATTATTGTTACATATATATATTGTTGCATTAAGTTTAGGTGTTGGATGCAAACACTTGCTGCATTGGTTATCCAATCCTTGTCCAGATATTGTTACCTTGAATCCTATGTAGCTCAGGCTCGTGTAGTGCTTAGCCCTGCTTAAACACGGTAGAAGTCAGGTGATTTCCTATCACCTGCGAGATATAGGAAGATACATGTGGCACGGTTGGCTATATTTGCTATCGTGGAAAAGAACCAGTCTTAATTTGAAATGAAGACCGGACGGAGGCTTGCCGGTTTGCAGTCACTCCGTCTGTGTCGCTTAAGGACTGAATCTTGGAGCCTTTCCTGTTCATGTTGAACGCATGCCTCTCTCTTAGTTGGCCGTGTCCGAAGACCGACCACGAAGCCGAGTAGCTTACCTCAAGCCGAGAGTCGATAAGTATAAAGTGCGCCTCGGAAGGGAGCCGTAGGCGTGAGTCCAAGGGCAGGTGATTTAAAAGTCCTAATCGTCCTGGCAGAAGGGTAATCCCTGAGAGTGCTGGCGCTGATCAAACCTGCGAAGTTGGTTCCTGAGTTGTCCCAAAGGTGACCCACGGCTACCCTTGCAAAGTATGCCAGGGTGAGAGTTAGGAATACCCCCTCAGCTGAGTTGTAAGTCGATTCGAGTCGCCGTCTCTCCCGGTTAGTGAGAACTTGACGGGCTTATCTCCAATGTAGACGCACTAAATAACATAATGGTTCAGAAAGGATGATATGATGATGACCGCCTTATTATACCTGCTATGGTTAATATTGTTTGCTCCTAATAAGTGAGTGCTCTAGTACAGGTGCTGATCTAGTGGACAGGTAAATGATGATAAGCTTGATGCTAAGTTTAAATTGGTCACTATAATCATAAGCTCTTTTATGCAAATGTGTCAAGCTAGCCCACCTGATAAGCCTTGCATGATCCTTGGTGTCTTTTATTTCTGGTTTTGTCGGGTAAGTCTAGCTGAGTACCTTCTCGTACTTAGGGTTTATCCCACCATGTTGCAGGTGAAGTTCTCGGCCTGTGAAGATGGTGGCTAACCGCCGATGGGCTCGGTGATTCTATAGTTACTTCTCATCTATATGCTTTTGTCGGATGATGTCACTTATGCTAGCAACGTATTTGGAACATATATTAATGTAATCTTTTGAAAGCTATGTTGTTTTCACTAATTGGTTTTGAAACCCAAACTTGTACTTTTATTTGTGAATTCATTTGTAATATTATTTTCCATTGCAACCCTGCGTATGTGATGTGTATTTGCTTAATCATGCGATCTTGGTTGTGATGTTGATTTACCGAGGTCTTTTGGGACACTCGGCGGACTACCGGGTTTATATGAGTGAAAGTATGTGTGTGTCAACGTGTTAGCGGGGACAGCCGTACTTGATCTTGTATAAATTGGGCGGTTCTATTACAGTTAGTCAAGAAAAAAGCAAAAGAAATCATGGGGACATGCTTCAAGAATTTCAAGGGGACATTGTACAAGAATTTTGTCCTCTAAAATAAAGAGCCAGATTTCGATGGTGGATAGTTTAGCAAGAAGGACTTCTAGCAAGGTTTCAAGGAATACAGGTTATTCAAGGAGTACTTAGAACTAAGCAGGAAGAATAAGGAGAACTCGCAGAAAGCGACGAATCCTCATCATCCTGGCTCTCGTGTCTATGCCAAAAAGATGTTGGAATTTGAAGCAGAATTTGAAAAGATGGATCGCCTTGCTGAGGAAGGCGTTTAGGTTGAGACCGCCGAATTGGGATCCTAGATCGGTAATATACTGTATGGGGAGGAATGTACGGCACGCCGAGGACGGGAGCTTTAGCTCCACAAATCATCCCATGAGCGAACTCATCCAGAGGATCTCCTAGGTAACTGAGGAGGTGAGGCAAGGGACTCGCACTTCTAATAGGGAGAAAGACGTGCTCACCCAAGCACTCAAAACCAAGGAGCACCCTAGTCGCACTAGAGGAACCGGTGTTGTTCCTTGGAAACTAGCATTCCCCCAAGAATCTAACACTTACCGGAGCCGTTCGAGGGGTAGAGCGGATCAGGAGGCAGAGTATTTGAGGCGACTAAAAGAGATGGAAGACAGAATGGATGCATGGATTGAGGCAACTATTAAAGTATGGGTCCAGCAAATTTTGCTATCCAAGGGGTCAGGAGTACCACAAAACCCTACTCCTACTGCCTTTAGCCCATAGTTTAGGGGTCACAGCAGCTGTGGATCGACCCTACTCGACGAAGAAGAGGTGAATGTGCCTCATCCGGTGGACGGCATCACTGAACCCGTCAATGTCAAGTTATACATCCATCAGGAATGAACAAAGGACAAGGTGGCACTTGGCCAGGCCAGGCCCACGGGAGACGGGACCATTAATGGCCACCCAATTCCACAGGGGTACGCTCACGTCACCATTGACAGAATACTTGATAAGAAGTATAACAAGATACACATTGAGTACCTTATAGCAGAAGACAGGCCAAAACTTGATCATAACAAGGGCTCTCAAGTGGCCTGGCGCAAGCGCTTCATTAAGCTTGACCACCAATTGTCCTCTGATGATGAGGACTATTGCGAGTCTTCGTCCACCCGTGATGATCACTCACCATCTCCCAATAGAGATCACTCCCCTCCTCATCCCTTGCCATCACCCCTAAGAAGACAGAGGTCTCCTTCTATTCCTCCTCGTCCGACTCCATCTTCATCAGCCCCGAGAAAAGAGAAGACTCCTCCACCTCCTCCTCCATCTTCACTAGCCCCAGAAAAACAAAATTCTCATCGTCTTCCTCCTTCTCCTCCACCTCAACCCAAAACAAGATCAAAGGCATCCTCACAGTCGCAGAAAAGGTCCTTGGATTCAGTAGCCAATGCTCCCAAAGTGGACCAACAAAAAAGAAAAAGGCCGTTCAGTGGCAGCGTTACAAACTTGATGGAAGGAAAATTTACAGCACACATCTCGAAGGCAGATTGTGTTAGTTACTTCAATCTCTGTGCCTCACTGCCTTCGTGTTTGTTGAAGTCCAAATTCGAAAGGCAAACACAAAATCAATACGCTACAATAAGAGCCAATGAAATACACAATGAAGATTTAAGGAAGATACAGAAGTACGTCGAAGACAACCCTAAATTAAGCATGGAAGAGGGCGCAAACATCTATTATGATGTACTAGGGATGGGAACACCAGCAATGAAGTATGAAAGGGGCAATCTTTTGGTTCCCGATGACGAGTATAAAAATTTGACAACATATATGCGCCAGTGACATGAATATTACATGGCTCAAGCAACAAAGATGGAGGACTTTGGTTTTGAGGTTATTATCCGTTCGCCACATGTTTTTCATTATCCTGAAGAAAAGTTCGATGTCGAGTGGGAGTGCTTGTTCCAGCTATACCAGAAATGCTCTCTCGATTCATAAATGTTGACGATGTGGACTATGTAAGTACCCTACACGCACGATATTATAATTAACTACTCTCTCAAGACACAAATTGTTAACTTTTGACCAATTCCAATGATTTTATGTAGGTGTATAGCAAAATTTTGCATACTAAAATGCAAATGGGAGAACATAGGCTTCTTGGACCCCTTGCGAGTCAATGAGAAGACATGTTTAGGACTCCATGGATGTGACGTGGAAGACTTGAAATAGAGATTGATTGCTATTTTCGATGAATTCAAGATGAAGAACAAAACCCACATACTTCTAGCCTACAACTGTGAGTATGTGTTCTCGGCTTTTAATTTTATGCTTCTTTTTTTGTTAGGATTTTTTGATAATTAGGTTTCTATGATTGCAGCAACCATTTCGTCTTCATTTGTGTCAATCTTGCTAAATATCTGATCGAGGTATGGGACTCGAAGAAAAAACCATTTCTCCGAGCAGTCTCCGAGCACGATAGTGGTCGTAGTAGTCCCTGAGCACGTTAGTGGTCGAAGCAGTCCCCGAGCACTTCAGTGGTCTGGGCAGTCCCCGAGCACAGCAGTGGTCTGGGCAGTCCCCGAGCGCCATGTATTCTGATGCGACATGTCGTTTCAAGCTTCTCTGAACAGTGAGGCTTGAGTTCTTGACATCTCCGACCACCGTTGTCACCGGAGAAGTAGGTTGTCCGAAGAATGTATGGTGCTCTTAAGAAGAAAGAAAAAGATTTCCGTCCTGGGAAGTGTGCCCACTTGTATTTCTGAAAAGAAATGTAAGTGCGTTTTGAAGCATAGCGTCCTTGATCATCAGAGGCGTAGGGGTCGAAAAACAAACACATTCACCGCAAGGTGAAGTGTGCCCACTTAGTCCCCGAGCCTGGTAGTAGGTGACGTAGAAGCACGTGGTGCCGTGGTCTAAAAAGAATTCCCGATTAAGTTGAGAAACGAATCGTCGACAAGCGATACAAGATGCACCAAAGCAGTGCATCGTGCATCGATGTAGTCCCCGAGCTTGCTGGAAGGCGAGGTATGAGCCTTGTAGCAAGGTCTAAGTGAGAAAAAATATCCCAACTGTATGCGAGTCGCCAGTCGCATGTAGTCGAGACGCAAAGTCCCCGAGCCGTGGTCGGAGAGTGGTCGAGCAGTCCCCGAGCACAGGTCGAGGAGCGAGCGACGAAGTCCCCGAGCCGTGGTCGGAAAGCGGTCGAGGCAGTCCCCGAGCATAGGTCGAGGAGCGAGCGATGAAGTCCCCGAGCCGTGGTCGGAGAGTGATCGAGGCAGTCCCCGAGCACAGGTCGAGGAGCGAGCGACGAAGTCCCCGAGCCATGGTCGGAGAGTGATCAAGGCAGTCCCCGAGCATAGGTCGAGGAGCGAGCGATGAAGTCCACGATCCGTGGTCGGAGGGTGGTCGAGGCAGTCCCTGTGCGTGAGAAGCGAGCGACGAAGTCCCCGAGCTGTGGTCGGAGAGTGGTCTGGCGAGTCCCCGAGCACAAGCGTGGTCTGGCCAGAGTCCCCGAGCACAAACGTGGTCTGGCCAGAGTCCTCGAGCACCGTAGTGGTCTTGGCGAACCCTGAAGCATGAGCTTGCTGACCGAACTGTGTTCCTAAAAAATAAACACGGAGAGCGGTAGTACATGATGATGTACGAAATATATTGACCTCTCTGTAGGAGGTGAAGTAAACACTTGGTGTTCGGTTGGCGATGAATTATACTTGGTGTAATATTCAAAAAATAACATTAGCTGTTTTTAGCCCTTTTGTTATGTAGTGGCGTAGCGCGATGTATTAACCTGTCCTGAAGAATGCGCCAGCCTTGGGCTGACCAACATCTCATAGCGCGAGGTATGGAACGCTGCCGCGCGTAGAGTGCCAGTGTTACCAGGGAGCGACTGCCGACTACCTGTAGCGCAGAGGGCGGACTCTCATGCACGCGTGGGGTGGAGCCAAAGACAGTGCCGGCTCTGGGATTCTCAAGCAGGAAGGAAAACGTATCGGCGAACCGTTGTAAAAACTTATACATGTTTTGGATTGTATGTATGGAGAAAATTCGACACGAGCGCACCCTAAGGGTGGTCGGCGGAGGTGTATGATGATCGAAGAAATTTTCAATTAAAAATAATACTTAGCTTTATTGACGACCGGTGGGTGTAGTCGGCGTGTTGCGATGTTCGAGAGATGGCTTGATGTGTCGTTGGCGATGAAGTCGTCCGGTCCTCGAGCTTTCCGGCCTGTCGTCATGACGGTGGTCGCGATTGTCGTTGCGCCGTTCTTTGCGGTGATCATTATTGTGACGTGGTCTGGTGGTCGAGGTGGTCGGAGCTCGGCGGAGCCGCTCGAGACGTGGTCCATGGTCGACGTGGTTGGAGCTCAGCGGAGCCGCTCGGGACGTGGTCGACGTGGTCGGAGCTCGGCGGCGAGTCGGTGGGGTGTGGTTGGCGAGGAGCTTCTCGTAGTACTTGTTGTAGTTGCGCTTAGCGCACAGTTGATCGACCGAGGCGATGATGTTTTCTGATCGACGATGACGGAATTGCCCAATCCTCGAACTTTCCTGCCGATCGTCGTAGCGGCGGTCGCGGTTGTCACGGCGGGTGGTCAGAGTCGATCTTCATTGCGACGTGGGAACAGAGCATGGGTGAAGGCTCCCGAGTCCGATGCTGCAGGTCTTAGCAGCCTTAATTAGCTTTCATGCCTTTAATATAGTACTCTTTCCTTCTTCATGGCTAGACGTGCATGGCAGGTGCATCGAGACCGGATTCTTGGGAACCACCGATGGCATCGGCAAGCGACGTGTAGACGACGGGGTCCTCTAACACCGGGTTGCCATAGGATGCCGGCGACGAGATCGACACTTGTATTGAGATCAAGATGTAGATGAATTCTACATGCATGCGTGCATGCAGATGTAGATATATCAAAATCCGGATCGCGTGGCCCTTCACGAAGGCATGCTGGATGTGTACGCCTCGTCCTGGGCGACGGCTTCGAAGTGTGTCACGGCCAAGTCCGATCTATCGGGCTGTCCCAGGCTTCTTCTGGATTAGCCCTGCGACCGCGGTTATCGCGATGATTGTCGCGGTTTGTCTTGGTGATTATCGTCCCGGATATCGCGATGGTTGTCCTCCTGACGGCGGTTACCACCGTCATGGCCACCGTTTCCGCCTCGATGGTTGTCTAACGGGTCGTTGTTGCGCGAGCCATTTGGGTTGAGTGGCTGTGAGCGGCTTGGAAGCTGGCGACTGTGGCTTGACTCGACTGAGACGGATGGAACCCGGACTTGATTTACAATCTCTGCGGTCTGGGCCATGGCAGCCGTCAGATAGGCTTGTATTTCATCGCGAACCGCTTGGGTTTCCGGGGTGTTGGGTAGCCGTTGCATTGTTGCCATGGCGATGGCTACATTGGCACTTGGAGTCCTGAAGACCTGTTTGTCCCCCACTCTGTCAAAAGCATCATTGAGGCCGCGTGGCTGGACCCTGATGCGTCGCGCCTCCTGGTCTGCTTCGGCTTCGATTTGCCGGCGATTGAACCAGTCAATATTGCGCGCTTCACGTGCGGTCTTTTCTTGTTCTGTTTCGCCAACCGCTGGTGGTTCATCATTGCTGATAACATGGATCAAATCCCCTCGTCTTGGCGAGAAATATGGGAATTGTGAAAACCCTGGAGCGTGGTCTGGCAGATCCAGATCGTACTTGGTGCCGTCGTCTTCGTGATGCTGAAGCTCGGTGTGTACAGATGCTTTAGATGTGATGCCAGACGAGGAGGTGGAGTCGCCCTCTTGAACTGTGTGGACGGATCCTTCCTGATAATCTTCAGTCCGGATCATGTTGACGAAGTCGCGCGGCTTCGGCCGAGGTCGGTGCATAAAACATAGATCCAAGCAGCATTGTGGGTTATACGCGTAGCTGGAGGCAGCGTTTCATAGGCCGTAAGGCTGGACCTGGTGGTTCTCCGTCGAGGCTGCGTACTCGGAGAGCTGGAGACCCGTCGCGGAGGCTGGCCGGCGATGAGCGGAGCGCCCTTCAGGAGTAGATAAGACCACGAGTTTGTACCAAGTCGTGCAGGACGACTAGTCCGAGCTAGTCGGGTAGATCTATTGTGGGGAGCGGTTACCTGCTCGTTAGGTTGACTTTGAATCATACTTACCAGAGCTAGGGTTTCAGCGAGTTTGGTGCCGACCCGATCGATGGAGTTGAGCAGGTCGGTGTTGTCGATCTGCTTCCCTTTGTAGCGGGGAAGCGGACGATGAGTCGTCGGCGTGGCTGAAGATGATGTAGGCGTGGTCGGAGCTAGATGTACCATGGTCGGAGCTAGATCCATCGTGGTCGGAGCCAGACGTACCGTGGTCGGAGCCCGATCCATCGTGGTCGGAGCCAGACGTACCATGGTCGGAGCCAGATCCATCGTGGTCGGAGCCGTAGCCGATGTAGGTGAAGCAGTGGTCGGCGCAGACTGAATCCATGCCTCCTCCGTGGTCATGACGATGAAGCCATCGGAGCCGGTGGTCCAGGTGATCTGGCCGACGGTGAACGTGAGGCCGTTCGGCGTAGCCATGGAGCCGGAGGTGATGACCGTCTTGTTTGCTTGGAGAGCAGTACGCACACCCCCTACCTGGCGCGCCACTGTCGACGAAATATGGTCAACAGTCTACCTAGGGGTATGCTCAAGGTAGTAGATTGTCGGCAGACAGATACGCAAGCCACAAACAAGACGGTGACGCAAGACTAACACGAGGTTTTATCCAGGTTTGCTGCCAAGAAGGCGTAATACCTACGTCCTGCGTCTGATTGTATTGCTGTATGTTAATGAGAGATGTTTCTTAGAGGGATCCCCTGCCCGCCTTATATAGTCTGGGGGGCAGGGTTACAGATTTGGAAACTAATCCTAGCCAGTTACAATTGCCATATGTGGCCGGATAAGGATTCCTATTCTAACCGACCAGGATCCTGCTTGATCGCCAAATCTGCCTTAACTCCTTGCGCAGGACTCCAACCAGGTTGGCTGGGCCGCGCGTCGTCTTTCGGATGGACCGGACCCATCGATTCGGGCCGGCCCAAGCTTAGCCGTAAGGGTATAGGGGTTAATACCCCCACACCGCTTTCTAATGTTTCTCCTTTTAATGTTGCACAGTGTCCGAACAAAACATATCGGTGGGACGCAGGTCCCATTCAAAGTTGTCAAAATTGAGAAGTACCTAAAACAGCTGGCAGGAAACAATGAATGCGGGTTTTATGTAATGTGGGCAATGCTTCGCTACATCGGTGGGAAATCAGAAGAAGCAGATAAGTTGGTGTGTACAATCCCCATTTCATTTATGTCTGTTAATAATTCAACAAAATGATTTACTGATTCCTCTTTGGATATCATCTTTTTTGAACGACAACGCAAGAAATATAACCACGAAAGGTTGTTAGACATGGAGATCATCGCACTGCAATTGGAGCTGGCAAAATTCATCTTAGCCGAGGTATTAGAAAAAGTTGGAGTATTTTCCATCGCACAATCCATGAAGTTCGAGGACCAGTATGGCCCAGAGCGGCTCGCTAGATTATTGTAAGAAGTCCGAGAAGCATGCTTCATCTTATCGAATAATTTTTTTTATTTTGAGGGATTGAGATCTTGATAAGAATATTCGAACCGTAATCGTAACATTTGTAATGTTTAATATTGATGGACATGTCGTCTACGTAGCGTATATAAAGCAAAACCCAATTCCACAAAAAAATATAAATTAAAATAAATTATAAAACAATAAAATGCGAATGGGCCATCAGTGCCGGTGTCGGGGACCTAATATCGGGGTACCCAAGTAGGTGGAACTAATAACTATCGAACGTTAAAAACTCCCGAACGGACAAGAACACTACTGCGCTTCTTGCCCAAACGATGGGAGTTTGGTTCCGCCTCGCCCGACGCCCGTGGGACAGCTCCGCCTCACCCGACGGCTGGAGGACGGCTCCGCCTCGCCCGAGGGCTGAGGGCTAGACTCCGCCTCACCCGACCCCCAAGGTATAAACTCTGCATCGCCCGAGGGCTAAGGGCTAGACTTCGCCACGCCTGACCCCCGAGGGCTGGGCTCGGTCTCGCCCAACGGATAAAAGCTAGGCTCCGCCTCGCTCGACGTCTGAGGACAGACCTCGCCTCGCCAGATGTCCAAAGGCTGGCTCCGCCTCGCCTGACAACCGCACCCCGCTCCCTCATGATGATAGGCACAGGGTAAGACAAGACGTTCAGGTCAACCGCAGCATCAAGGACCATGCCTTGCTCCCCTACAGGAAAGTACCGTCAGGGCATGACAGGACGGGCGCTTAGACCCTTCCAGGCGCAGCAGGGCCTAAATAGTGTTGCAGGCACGTGCTCTTCGCCCTACAGGGTTGTAGGCGCCGCCTTTAGCCCTCGGGCAAAGAACCCGACACAGACATACGACAACCACTATGTTCCAAGGGGGGACTCCCATCCTCTACAGTGGCGAATGAGTAGTCACTACGTCATCCGCTCCCCACGGGGTCGGAGATCGACGCCCTGTCCGACACGCTGCCCGCGGAGGTGGGATGGGACACACCGACTTGCTAAATGAAGCCAGGGCATGGCCTACAAAGATCAACAAATACGCCACTTCTGACATGGCCTGCCATGTTATGCAGGGTAGGCGCAGGAAGAAAGGAAGACCCGGGTCCTTCGAAGGACCTTCTACACCCTTGGTATTTTCCTCTTTCTCCCATCTATAACCCTGCTCCCCCTTAGTCTATAAAAGGGAGGGCAGGGCTCCCCACTTGAGGGACCGACTTTTGACGGACAACTCACACATAGACGAACTCATAGAGAGTTTGGTTCGACACAACACACACATAGCCAGGCCGCCACCAGGCTCTTGGCATCCTTTCAACCCTTCCATCAGAGACCTGGGACCAGTCCCTCTCTCGACCATTTGTACCCCCTACTATGAACCTTTTCCGCTGCTAATAACATGAGCGGCAACAGACTAGACGTAGGGACATTCAGCTCGAACCAGTATAAACCTTGTGTCCTTTAGCACACCATTCGGGCCTAACGCGCATCAATTATAAATTTACTAGCTGGTGCTTGTTCGAAATACCGACAGTTGGCATGCCAGGTAGGGGCCTTTGCGCGTTCCAAACCAGGCCATGGATGGCTAACCACAATGTCAGCTGGGTCCCAGGCGCACACATGCGCTTCGGGAGCCTAGATTTCATCATCACGGTGGGAGGAGAGTTGGTATGGGCGCATACCATCATCCAATCTCTCCCTTCCACCAGCCCCGACCATGAGAGGCTTGGGCGCCGGCTTGGCATCTCCCTTGGACCCCAGCAGTCCAGGGAGAGCCAGCGTCGCCTCGCCCTTTCCAACGACGACGATGTGGCACGACCTTCCGGAGAGGGGCACCTCTCTCCGGAGCGCCACGTGCGGAGTGCCCCGACAGCGTTTCCGTTCAGTCTCCGCAACGCCACGACGACCGCTTGCCACCTCATGGCACTACGCATGGTTCAACCGCTCGTGGACAGCGAGTTCGTGGGGGGTAATTGAACATGACACGGAGTCCCTCCACACACTCCTCACTGAGGAGCCAGGATCGTCCTCTACCTCTGACTCCAGCAGGGGGAGCCATCACCTTTCCTAGGGATGCTTCATGGTGAAAACCCCTGAGGGGCGCGTCGAAAGCGTCTCCGAGGAGGAGGCTACCTTGACAGCCAACCCCGACGGTAGGACCAGAGGAAAGGCAGCGGCCCCATCTCACATGAGGATGGAGCAGCTGAGAGCCCGGAAGCTAGAGATCGATGAGGCCGGACAAGGGCTCGTGCGGGAGTACGCAGAGATCAATCGCGAGATCGAACACCGCGGAAGCGGTGGGCGCGCACGCACCACGGCCCGTGATGTACACCAAAGGATCCTCACTGATGATGGGACCCTCCCTCACTTTGCTTGGGCAAGCCAGAACATTGCCGCTGCGACGGCCTTGCTTCACGGCCTTCCAAAGGCCACGACGTCCGAGGATCGATGTGCCCGTCGAGAAATCCGCACGTTGCTCGAGCGTGCGGCGGCATAGCAAGTGGAAAGCTCATTGTCTCGGCGATGCGAGCTCGACACCAGCTAGCGCACGCCCTCGGTGTGCCCCGCAAAGGATGCGTCGGTTCACCAGACGCCGCCAGGCGGCAGGCAGCACACCGCTGTCCCGGTGCATCAACGCCTCGGCCACAACCGCGACGCACGTAGCACCATCGACGCCCGCAGACGTGCCTACAAGGACTCGAGAGAAAGGAGCCAAATGCGGCTACCACCCTCGGCGCGGTGGACGCTACGACAGCGGCGAGGAGCAGAGCCCGAGCCCCGGCCTGCCAGGCCCTCAGGCCTTCGTCCGGTACATCCTCAACGCTGCTTTCCCACCAAGGTATCGACCACCTACCAACATCCCTAAATATTCTGGGGAAACAAACCCTAGGCATTGGCTCGAAGACTATTGGCTTGCCTGTCAAGCCGGTGGCGCGAATGATGATGATTTCATTATTCGCAATCTCCCACTATTCTTGGCCGATTCGGCATGAGCGTGGTTGGAGCACCTACCGTCCAACGCCATTCAGAGTTGGGCGGATCTAAGGGAAATCTTTGTGGGGAACTTCCAGGGCACATACAAGCGCCTTGGAAACCCAAGGGACCTCAAGAACTGCCGCTAGAAGGCCGATGATACCCTCCATGGGTACATCCGGTGATTCTCCCGGTAGTGCAACGAGCTCCCTATCGTCGCCGACGCCGACTTGATAGGAGCCTTCCTATCTAGGACCACCTGCAAGTCCTTGGTTCATAAGCTGGGATGCAAGGGCCCATGGACCACCAAGGAATTCCTGGACATCGCCACCAGTCACGCCTTAGGAGAGGTGGCGGTCGGAGCGATCTTCGACCATTTCGATAGCAAGGCGAGGCGGGACGAGGGCACCAGCGAAGGCACCTCCAACCGTTCCACCAAAAGAAAGAAAAAGAAGCAACGGCGCGACGACTCGCTCGTGGCCGCTGCCAACCGCAAGGGTGGCCGAAAGCCCGCGGAGGGCACTCCCAACGACTTCGAAAAAATGCTCAAAGGGCTATGCCCGAACCACGCCTTTCCTGTAAAATATCTGCTCAAAGATTGCGGCCTCATGCAGAAGTTCTTGCTCGGAAGCGCCAACAAAAGGGAGCAGGGGAAGGAGCCTGCCCCCACCGGACGGCGTCCTCATGATCTTTGGAGGATCAACGGCCTATGACTCCAAACGGCACAAGAAGGTCACGCGCCGCGAGGTCTATATGGCTGGACCAGCCACGCCTGCCATCCTCTGGTGGTCAGAATCCACCATAACCTTCGACCGGGCCAACCATCCGGATATCGTCCTGCACCCGGGGAGGTATCCGCTTGTAGTCGACCCAATCGTTGGCCCGAAGCGACTCACGAAAGTACTGATGGACGGAGGCAGCGGCCTCAACAACATGTACACCAAGACACTCGATGAGATAGGCATCGACCGAACGAACCTCCGCCCGATCCGAGCGCCTTTCCATGGCGTGGTGCCTGGCAAACAGGCCGTACCACTGGGACAGATCGATCTGCCCGTCACCTTCGGGGATCAGTCCAATTACAGGACTAAGACCCCCACCTTCGACGTGGTGGGGTTCCCCGGAACCTTCCACGCTGTCCTGGGATGACCGTGCTACGTGAAGTTCATGGTCGTCCCCAACTACACATACCTCAAGCTAAAGATGATGTGTCCCCACGGGGTCATCACCATCAGCACCTGTCGACAAAATATGGTCGGTAGTCTACCTAGGGGTATGCCCAAGGTAGTAGATTATCGGCAGACAGGTGCGCAAGCTACGAACGAGATGATGACGCAAGACAAACACGAGTTTTATCCAGGTTCGGCCACCGTGAGGGCATAATACCTATGTCCTGCGTCTGATTGTATTGTTGTATGTTAATGAGATTGTGATGTTTTGAGAGGGGTCCCCTGCCTGCCTTATATAGTCTGGGGAGCAGGGTTACAGATCTAGAAACTAATCTCAACCGGTTACAATTGCCATAGGTGGCCGAATAAGGATTCCTATTCTAACCGACCAAGATCTTGCTTGATCTCCATGTCTGCCTTGATTCCTTGCGTGGGACTCCAAGCAGATCGGCTGGGCCGCGCATCGTCTTCTGGTGGGACGGACCCCCTGGTCCGGGCCGACCCAAACATAGCCGTAAGGGTATAGGGGTTAATACCCCCATAGCTAGTCCCCGAGCGCCTTGTATCCTTCGAGTAGCACCGTCTTGAGCTTGCCAGAAGGATGTAAGGGGCTCAAGATAAAATTTGAAAAATATTTCCCCCGAAGTGTGCCCACTTTGACTCTGAGTTGAAAAGAGACACGGTCGTCCTTATAGAATCGGAGGCGTTTGAACCATCAGAACGAGCACATTCACCACAAGGTGAAGTGTGCCCACTTAGTCACCGAGCCTGGTAGTAGGTGACGTAGGCACGTGGTGCCAAGGTCTAAAAAGAATCTTGTTAATTAGGTACAGCATGCACCATTTGGTGCATCGTACCGATGTAGTCCCCGAGCTTGCTGGAAGGAGAGGTATGAGCCTTGTAGCAAGGTCTAAAGGAGAAAAATATCCCAACTATATGCAGTCGCATGTAGTCAAGACGCGAAGTCCCCGAGCTGTGGTCGGAGAGTGGTCGAGGCAGTCCCCGAGCACAGGTCGAGGAGCGAGCAACGAAGTCCCCGAGCTGTGGTCACAGAGTAATCGAGGCAGTCACCGAGCGTAGGTCGAGAAGTGAGCGACGAAGTCCCCATGCGTAGCTCAAAATTCCTGCAATATAAATATGTAGAATGGTAGTACATGATGTACAAAATAATAAATTATGGAGAAAAAATCAGTGGTGAAGAAATAGCGTATGACGCTCAGTAGTCATTTGCAAATGAGCATGATGTGATAAAGCAGTTGGTGCTTTGTAAACATCAGTGTTAATGTGAAGTTTGTGTTTATACTTAATATAAACTGCTCGACCAGTTAGTGTGTAGCTGAGTCTCCAGCCCTAGCTAGCCCGTTAACCATAACACGGGGCGCGGAGCCCGTCCACGTGTAGGAAGAACAAAGCGTCGCTAAGGAGCCGCTGTCGACCACCCATAACGCAGAGGGCAGACGCTCGTGCACGTGTAGGAAGGAGCCAGAGACAGGGCCATTTCTGGAGACATCGAGCGTCAACATGACTGGTCAAGGATTTGCATTAAGTATAGTTGTATGTTATATTTAAGATTGTATACATGGACAAACGTTATTTGAAGAATAATCATGACGAGAATGTTGTGGAGAAACGTCGTAATAAAAATTATATTAAATATAAATATTAGAAGTGTACTTATCTTTGGATAGAAATCTGGTCGATGGCGATAAAGTTGTCCGGTCCTCGTGCTTTTTAGCCTGTTGTGACGGTGGTCGCAGTTGTCATAGCGCCATTCTTCGTGGCGATCATCATTGCGACGTGGTCTGGTGGTCGAGGTGGTCAGAGCTCGGCAGAGCCTTTTGGGACGTGGTCAACGTGGTCCGTGGTCGATGTGGTCGGAGCTTGGCGGAGCCGCTTGAGACGTGGTCGACGTGGTCCATGGTCAACGTGGGCGGAGCTCGGCGGAGCCGCTCGGGGCGTGGTCGATGTGGTCGGAGCTCGATCAGTTCGGTGGTCGGAGGGCATGTACCTAGTTACATCGCATGGGGAGGCAAAAGCCCTCGGGCTTGTCCAGCCGAGGTCGGGCGTAGTCGGAGATCTTCCTTGCTTGCGTGAAGGTTATGGAATAGCCTGATGGCAATTTAGTAGATTGTATGTGGTCTTCATATTTGGAGTCGGAGAAGCACACGGAGTCCTTCCAGGTTGTTGCTGTACATTGTGTATGAATACATACATAACACGAACACCCATAGTTGGCCCACTTACTTGTACTCTATCTTCTTGCATGGTTGCTTGATGTCATCTTCATCGTGCATGTAATGGCAAGCCATCATGCAAATCTGGTGTCGTAGCTCCATGTGGATGCCGCCTTAATGCACCGTTACTTCTTGATACTCCTCAATACAAACCATGTTGATGAAGTTGCGTGGCTTTGGCCGAGGTCGATGTATAAAACACAGATCCGAGCAGCATTGTATATTGTACGCGTAGTTGGAAGCAGTGTTCCGCAGGCCGTAGGGCTGAGCCTGGTAATTCTCCATCAAGGCTTCGCACTCGAAGAGCCAGAGACCCGTTGCGGGGGTTGGTCGGCGACGAACGGAGCGCCCTTCAGGAGTAGATGTGGCCACGAGATCCGTACTGAGTCATGCAGGATGACTAGCCTGAGCTGATCGGGTAGATCTATTATGGGTAGTGGTTACCTGCTCGGTAGGTTGATTTTGAATCGAATCTACCAGAGCTAGGGTTTTAGCAAGCTTGGTGCCGACCCGATCGATGGAGTCGAGCAGGTCGGTGTTGTTGATCTGCCTCCCTTTGTAGCGAGGAAGCAAACGATGGGTTGTCGGCGTGGCTGAAGACGATGCTGGTGTGGCCGAAGCCAGATCAGACATGGTCGGAGCCGTAGCCAATGCTGGTGAAGCAGTGGTCGATGAAGATTGGATCTGCGCCTCCTCCGTGATCATGGCGATGAAGTTGTCGGAGCCAGTGGTCCAGGTGATCTGGCCGATGGTGAACGTGAGGCCGTTCGGCGTAGCCATGGAGCCAGGGATGATGACCATCTTGTTCGTCTGGGGAACAATACGCACCCCCCTACCTGGCGCACCACTGTCGATGAAATATGGTCAGCAATCTACCTAGGGGTATGCCTAAGGTAGTAGATTATCGGTAGACAGGTGCGCAAGCTACGAACGAGATGATGATGCAGGACAGACATGAGGTTTTATCCAGGTTCGGCCACCGTGAGGGCGTAATACCTATGTCATGCGTCTGATTGTATTGCTGTATGTCAATTAGATTGCGATGTTTTGAGAGGGGTCCCCTACCCGCCTTATATAGTCTGGGGAGCAGGGTTACAGATCTGGAAACTAATCCCAACCGGTTACAATTGTCATAGGTGGCCGGATAACGATTCCTATTCTAACCGACCAGGATCTTGCTTGATCTCCAAGTCTGCCTTGATTCCTTGCGCGGGACTCTGAGCAGGTCGGCTGGGCCGCGCGTCGTCTTCTGGTGGGACGGACCCCCTGGTCTGGGCCGACCCAAACCTAGCCGTAAGGGTATAGGGGTTAATACCCCCACAGCACCTCCTTCCAGCGCGCTTACGAATGCGAAGTCGAATGCTGCTGCCACGCCACCGCAGTCGTCGCCTCTAGGGAACTCGCCGCCCTAAGAGAGGAGGTTGCCAAAAAAACACCCGACGTAAAGAAATCGACCGGGTCGTTCGAATTGGCAGAAGGCTCCAAGGAGATCCTCATAGACCCCAGCAGCTCCGAGGGTAAGACGGTATTCATTGGTACCACGCTCTCCTCCGAATAAGAAAGCATGCTCGTCGACTTCCTCCGCGACAACAAAGACATCTTTGTGTGGAAACCCTCGGATACGCCAGGCATCCCGAGGGAGGTCGCCGAGCATACCTTGAAAATCCACCCAGGCTCCAAGCTGGTGAAGCCACGCCTGCGTCGCTTCGACGAGGAAAAATGCAGGGGCATCGGAGAGGAGATATCAAAACTGTTGGCCGTCGGATTCATCAGGGAAGTACACCACCCGGAGTGGTTAGCTAATCCCGTTCTTGTATGAAAGAAGAGCGGGAAATGGAGGATGTGTGTCGAGTACACGGGTCTCAACAAGGCATGCCCAAAGGACCCGTTTTCTTTGCCACGCATAGACCAAATAGTCAATTCTATCTCAGGGTGCGAAACCCTCTGCTTCCTCGACGCGTACTCCGACTACCACCAAATCATGATGAGAGAGTCCGACCAGCTCGTGACGTCTTTTATCACCCCCTTCAGATCGTTCTGCTACATCTCAATGCCGTTCGGTCTGAAGAACGCCGGGGCAACTTACCAGCATTGTATGCTCAACTGCTTCGGGGACCTCATCGGGTGGACCGTTGAGGCCTACGTCGACGACATCGTAGTTAAATCCAAATGGGCTGACCACCTTGTCGCCGATCTTGAACAAACCTTTGCAAAACTCTGGGCAAATGGCATGAAACTCAATCCCGAGAAATGTGTTTTTGGGGTCCTGAGGGACATGCTGCTTGGCTTTATCGTCTCCAAGTGCGGCATCGAAGCCAACCCGGAGAAAATCTCAGCCATCACAAAGATGGGCCTGATCTAGAACATAAAGGGGGTTCAGCGGATCATAGGGTGCCTCGCCGCCCTCAGCCGATTCATCTCGCACCTCGACGAACGAGGACTCCCCCTTTATCAACTCCTGAAAAAGCCGACCGCTTTGAGTGGACAGCCGAGGCCCAGGAGGCGCTCAACATGGTCAAGCTACTTCTAACAAAACCCCTGGTCCTAGTTCCTCCAAGCAACGGAGAATCCCTCCTACCATACATAGCAGCCACCACGCAAGTGGTCAGCGCTACCCTAGTAGTAGAGTGGGAAGAAGAGGGGCACGCCTTCAAAGTACAGCGCCCTGTCTACTTCATCAGCGAGGTACTGTCTGACTCCAAAATTCGCTACTCCCAAATCCAGAAACTCCTATACGCCGTACTCATCACCAAGAGGAAGTTACACCACTACTTCGAGTCACACGCCTTGACAGTCGTGACATTGTTCCCCCTCGGCGAGGTCATCCATAGCCAGGACGCCACGGGGAGAACCGCAAAATGGGCACTCGAGCTGATGGACCAAGGCATCGCGTATGCACCCTGAATGGCAATCAAGTCCAAGGTGTTGGCTGACTTCATTGTGGAATGGACCGAGGTCCAGATGCCACCGGCGGTCATCGATCAAGAGTACTAGACGATGTACTTCGATGGGTCACTGAAGAAAAAGGGCGCCAGTGCGGGGCTAGTCTTCGTATCACCCCTCGAGGTCCACATGAGCTACATGGTTCAGCTCCATTTTCCCTCATCAAATAATGTCACCGAATACGAAGCGCTCATCAACGGCCTATGAATCACCATCGAGTTTGGCATCCGATGCCTCAACATCAGGGGTGACTCCCAGCTGGTCGTCAACCAAGTCATAAAGGAGTCAAGCTGCCATGACACCAAGATGGTGGCGTATTGCCAAGAAGTCCGACGGCTAGAGGACAGATTCGACGGCCTCGAACTCAATCACATCCCAAGGCGCCTCAACGAAGCGGCCAATGCACTCGTGAAAGCAGCGTCCGGTCGAGAGCCAGTACCGACTGGAGTCTTCGCCAGTGATCAACACAAGCCCTCGGTGCGCTATGAGGGGTCAGAACGGGCCAACGATGGCCCATCTAATCCGACCCCGAGGGCCGACCCGCCGTCTTCTCCGTCCGACCCCCAGGTCATGGAGCTTGAAGAGGATCCAACAGTAGAGCCTGACCCTTCGAACGACTAGAGAACGATTTACCTCGACTACCTCCTCCATGACACACTACCGACAGACAAGACGGAAGCTCGATGGCTCGCACATCGCGCCAAGTCCTTCATTCTTGTAGAGGGCGAACTCTACAAACGAAGCCACACCGGGATCCTACAGCTTTGTATCCCTAGCGAACAGGGAAAACTTCTGCTGAACGACATCCACGGTGGGGTCTGCGGTCACCATGCCACGCCAAGGACCTTGGTTGGAAACGTATTCCGATAGGGCTTCTACTGGCCCACTGCAGTAGCTAACACCGAGCAAATCATACGCACCTGCGAAGAGTGTCAGTACTACGCTTGGCAAACTCACATCCCAACCCAGGCACTCCAGATGATTCCCATCACATGGCCCTTCATGGTCTGGGGGCTCGACCTGGTTGGGCCATTCAAAAAGGCGCCCGGGGGCTTCACCCACCTACTTGTCACCATAGACAAGTTTACAAAATGGATCGAAGCTCGGTCGATCTCCACGATCAAATCCGAGCAGGCTATGTTGTTCTTCCTCGACATCATCCATCGTTTTGGAGTACCCAACTCCATCATCACAGACAATGGCACGCAGTTCACCGGCAGGAAATTCATTCGATTCTACGATGAACAACACATCCGGATCGATTGGGCGGCCGTCGCGTACCCCTAAATGAACGAGCAGGTCGAGCGTGCAAACGGCATGCTCCTATAGGGACTCAAGCCTAGGATCTTCAACCGGTTGAACAAGTTCGGCGCATGCTAGGTCGCCGAGCTCCCCGCAGTACTCTAGAGCTTGAGAACAACTCCTAGCCGGGCCACCGGCTACACGCCTTTCTTCATGGTCTACGGTGCCGAGGCCATCCTCCCGATGGACCTCGACTACGGAGCACCAAGAGTCGGAGCATACGACGAACAGGGAGCCGACGCATCCCACCAAGATGCCATGGACCAACTAGACGAAGCCCGCGACATCGCCCTCCTCCGTTTGGCCAAGTACCAGTAGGCGCTACGGTGGTACCATGGCCGATGGGTGCGGGACGGAGCCTTCAATGTCAGGGACCTTGTTCTCTGCCTCGTATAGAGTAACAAGGACCGCCACAAGCTCTCCCCACCCTAGGAAGGGTCGTACGTCGTCACGGAAGTACTCCGTCTAGGTGCCTACAAGTTGAAAACCATCGACGGCAAGGTCTTCACCAACGCCTGGAACATCGAACAGCTATGTCGTTTTTACCCTTAAATAAACGCATACTTTTCCTTATCAGTTTTTGTATTTACAAATCCCCGATCTTTAGCGACATCCGACCCTCGCAATTTGCGAGGGGTCAGACCTCACTCGGGGGCTGATACAAATGATACAAGTTTGTTTATCTTGCAAACACTTCCTGTGTTATCTTTGCAAACATTCCCTAAGTTTTCTGTTCTTCTCATAAACAAGTCCTAAGGACTAAGATTTCGGGAACAAATTCTGAGTATAACTGGTAGGACTGCGGGAGACCCATGCCCTAGCGGCTATGACCTTTTTGCTCACTAGCGTGATCAGAACTAATTCGCCCACACCCCTAGTTTCTTACAGCTTGAACCATGGGAAGGGTCGGAGGGCACCGAAACCTCTTCTACAAAAAGAGGAAGCTGAAAAGTTGTTTGCCGTAACAAAAGATGAAAATTTGTTCATTCTTTCCACCACTTACAAAGTGATTTCATCACAAAAAGGACTAATGTACTCTTAAAATCAAAAGACTGTTTACTCGGGGGCTCCCCCACAAACTTATTCAATTATAGTCTCTGCCTAGCTTTACTACAAGTACTACTGCGGTCGCCGCGCCATGCTCTCCATCGGCAACATCCTGGCATGTACACGGGCTAGTTCATCTACTGTGGCCGCCGCACCACGCTCTCCATCGGTGACCGTGCCACGCTCTCCATCGGCGATGTCCCGCCGCTCCACAGGATCCTCAAAGGTGCCGTCATCTGCAACGTCGAGCACCATGCCGGTGACAGTGGTGCCCCTCCGCCAGGGCATCCGAGGACTACGCCATCATCATCAGCCGCAACCTCGACAACGGCACCTCCGCTGGGGCATCTGGGGACTACGCCACCGTCATCAGCCGCAACCCCGACAACGGCGTTTGAACAGGGGGCGCCTGCCACCAAAGGAAGGCCACAACAGACGACGGCGAGGCCAATGACGCTCGGCACCCTCCAGTGCCCCTCCTCCTTCGACGGCAGCGACCCCTTCTCAGCAAAGGCGACCCACACCATCTCATCTATGTTGGATGACCTCCAGCTCGACATCACGCCCCAGATTCATGAGCGGATCTGTAAGTTCTTCTCTCCCTGGCATGTCCTCTCCTACTTAGGAACCGCTGCATTCGGTGGAAAGGAAGGAGAAGAAGTGACAGCATAGAGGCTGGCAAGGAAGTGGGATGAGAACTCCCCCCTCCCCCTATTTAAAGAGGGGTCTCAGTAGCTAAGGAAAGGTGAAAGGTGGGGACGAAAAACTCTCTGCCTTCCCCTATTCAATGCAAATGCGAAATCAATGTTGACAGAAAGCCGAGGGGACGCGACGGAACCGGCGGGATGCGCTCTGGTCGACAAGAAATCGCCTGGTCAAATAGGACGTTGCCTGGGCATGGCCCACCACTAATGCGTCCCGGGCGCGAGAACCAGGGCAGGCCTGCATGCAGGTGACTCTCCGCTTCCCTAGGCAGGATCATGGAACGACCCAACGACGGAACCTCCATCTAGAGAGAGCCCAGCGGGCCTCCTGGGTCGATCGGGCGGCCTAGGTAAAACAATGAACGGACGACCACTGAAAAGATAAGTACCTCTGTCTACTTACTTTAGGTGATAAATTTCTTCACCGAGCTACCGACCCCAGCACCTGCAAGGGCACGAACATTGCTCGAGGGCTGCCGAGGGTGTCTATTCGTTTGGACACCCTCTTCACCTGACCCCCCCTTTTACGTTTAAAAACCGGAGGCACGGTGTGTGGGTATAAAACTTTGAATACAACCGGACAAATCGCCAGACCCTAAGCCTCGATGGCTACGGTGTTTTTTGTTCACCAGCATAAACCAAACTCACAGTTCCCCGCACCGCAAGCCTCGGCTCCTGCCTTCCCGAGAAGGGTTTGGAGGGGTCCCCTTGCAGAGCCCCCTTCGAGGGGAACTGTCAGGTCGACTAAATCAATCAAGCAGCTCGAATCACCGTCGAGAGACAAAAACAAAAAATAGCGATTCTTATGCAGTTTACTCCAACCTCGTCGCAAACAACAGGGCTGGAACCCCGCACAGACACATCTGGTAGGAGCTTCCCATCGCTCATGTCACCAAGGTAATCATGTTTTCATTTCAAATTAAATCATACATTAAACTCATGCAGTTGCTGCATCCCAAACGCTTCGTGTCACGTCACGAAGTGGCAGTCGCCTCGTTTGATATGAAATGACAAAGGACCAAGGTTCGAAGGCTGGCCAGCAAAGGGCTCGAGGCTGCCTCGCGTCAAACAGAGCCAGGGAGAAATAACTAAGATGAGCCCCAGCGGCCCTACTCGACCCCGCTCAGAAGTGGACAGGGGCGTCTCGACCTTTTCTCATTCGATTCTAGCCCCGAGCCAAACCCATAGAATCTCCACCGAGGAGAGCCAGCGGGCCACCAGAGCCTATCAAATGGCTCGAGCATCTGCCGGGAGGCGGGTTAAGAAGCAATGGAGTGCCACTTGAGGGCTCTACCGACCCCATCAGCAAATGATGGACCCGGATTCCACACGAACGTACCCATTAGCGAGCTCATTGAGCACGGCACTTGAGCATCGAGGCAAGTGTCGTCAACTTAGAACCTCTAGTTACGAAAACCGAGGACGGGGTAACGTGCGAAACATGGCCGACCCCTATTAGACCCTAACAGGGCTCGTGGGCTCGAGCCGCTCGATCCGAGATCGAAAGACCGAGGTTCGAAGGCTGACCTGCAAAAGGTCCAAGGCCGCCTCACGTCGAACAAGAGCCAGGGGAGAAAAACGTAGATGAGCCTCAGCGGCCTTTGCCCAACCCGCATTGAGGCGGATTGGGTCATCTCAACCTTCTAGTTCAATCCAGCCCCTAGCCGAGCCCAAAGAAACCCCATAGAGGGGGAATCTGTTGGAAGGCGGGGCAAGGAGCGACGGAACGCCACCCGAAGGTTTTGCCGACCCTATCGCAAAACAACGGGATCGGATTCCACCTGAACACCTCCATTAGCGAGCTCATCAGGCACGTCATTTGAGCCACCGAGGCAAATGACACCGCCCCAATCCCTCCAAATTGCGAAGAATTATAGACGGGACGAACGTTACGAAACGAACCGGCCCAGCGATAAGACCAAACGCGCGGTCACACAGTGATCGACAAAATCCTAAGTAAGGGGTATGAGCGAATACAAACGTAAGTTCGTTTCCCTCGCTCCGGTCTCCAGTAACATCCGACCCCAGCAACCTCAAGGGGTCGGATCTCACTCAGGGCTGATAAAGGTACGGGTACCTCCTCTCTTTTTTTGAAAAGGTCACTACATCAGGCCTCTTCCTCGCATCAAGACTAACGGCAAGGTTCGGGGGAACAGATTGGTAAGACCGCAAAAAGCCCACGCCCAGACGACTATGGTAATTTTGCTCACCAGCACAATCAAAATTTCCCCTAAACACCTCGGGCCCTACAGTCTTAACAAACGGAAGGATCGATCGCGTAAATCTTTTTTCATCACAAAAAGGGAAGAAGGTAAGATCAAACAAACGAAACAAAACAAAATTATGAAATGAATCCACGAAACCGTTTCTAGGACACGAAAGTACTGACACTTGTTCACATATTACAGATAAGTGTTTATCAAACTTATTCAAACTAACTACTTCCATGAAGGGAGAACCTCTTTGTTCAGCCTATTCGCTAGGTTCTGTGCAAGGGGAGGCTCCGCCTTCTCCATCTCGTCCAGCTCATCATCTTCATAGACAAGCGCGAAGCCTTGGCTCATTACCTCCAGGTTGATCTCCCGATCATAATGGGAACGGGCGACAGCGAAGGCTTGGGTGATCCCAGCGTGAAAGGCGTCCTCCTCAAGTTGGCCCAACCACGCCGTGATACCCGCGGCACGAGACGTGAGCGAGCTGGTTTCCACCGGCTGCACCACCCTCAGGGCATCGATGACCACCCTGACAGCAGCTTGCAGAAGGTCGTGCTCGTCACTCTCAGTCCAGAGAATCCCTCGCACTTCGGTAAGCTCTTTCTCCAGCCTGGCAGCGACGCTCTCAGCGTCCAACCTTCGGTTCACCGCGACTCCAAGATCCGCCCAGAGGGAGCCGGCCACCCCACGCACCTCATCGTGCTCCCGGATGGCCCGGTCGTGATCCTCACGGGCTGTACTACGTTCCAAGCGAAGTCTTTCCTCACTCCAGCGTAGCTTATCCTAATGGAGACGGGATCCCAATCTTCCGTCAGGTGGTGGTAACTATCGTTGTGGCGGAGAATGACACACCGATCCGGCTTCAGATCAAAAGATCGAACCCTGCAATCTTAGCACCACAACTCCTCTGGTTATCAACCGAGTCACGGACCAGGTTGACCTCACCAAAAAGGCTAATCCCTGCCTGCGCAATGAAGAACACAAGCAAGAACAAGAAAGAACACAACCAAATTGCAGATGAATGATTAATCTCTCAAAGTTGGGGTCTCACAAACCGATGAACGGCGAAACTGTTCTTGACAGAATAATCTAAGCAAAACTCAAACCCTAATGGAGGGGTGGCGGCTGTTTATGAAGACTCTAGGGTCATGCAAGACCCCTAAACGCGCCCCTAATGGGCCCAAACATGATACATGGTCCAAAGGACCAAAAGACAGTGTCGCAGCACCCTGGCAGATTCTGGATGCTGACTTTTGACCATGATTCCCGTTGATTCCGAACAGCTCTTGATCTGAGACCACATGGATTGGCTTCCTTATCAAATTATCTTTCCATCCATATGTCGATCGTCGAAAATAGAGTCCGGATGCGTCCTAGGTGACCAGTTTAAGGTAGACTAGTCCTGGAGGCCGAGGCAGACTCGAAATCATGTTGGATCGGGCCTCCGGTTTCTGTTGGACGTCCTTGCCGGTCATCCTCGCGTCCACCACGTCCTCTAAGTCCCTCATGACCCTCTCCAATGTTCCTAAGAAAGATAACATCATTAGGTAGTAGTCTATTCTCAAAAGTATGAAAAGGATCGCTTAAGAATGAGCTCACCTCTAAATTGAGTTGTCGCATTCGAGCCCGGATCATTAGACCTTGCATGACGGTTGGAGGATCAGCGGGTGCCTCTGAAGAAGTGATGTCCTCATCATCCTCCCCTCTTGAATTGGAGTCATCCTTGACTCAAGCTTATCTTCTTCTCCCAAATAAGGTTTCAAATCTACAATGTTAAAGGTGGGACTAACCCCGAACTCGGGTGGCAATTCAAGTTTGTAGGCATTATCATTTATTTTCTCAATGATCTTATAAGGACCAGCTGCTCTTGGCATTAATTTAGACTTACACAGCTCAGGAAATCTATCTTTTCTCAAATGTAACCAAACCAAATCACCCAGTTCAAGTTTAATCTCTTTTCTACCTTTACTACCAGCAATTCTATAATTTTCATTCATTCTTTTAATATTTACTATAGTTGTTTCATGTAACTTACAAATAAAATCAGCACACTCTCTAGCATCACTATGTATTCTCTTAGTGGTAGGTAAAGGCAAAAGATCAATAGGAGCACGGGGATTAAAACCATACACTACCTGAAAAGGACTTACCTTGGTGGTTGAATGTTCCGCCCTATTATATGCAAACTCCACATGCGGCAAACACTCTTCCCACATCTTCAAATTGCGCTTCAAAATTCCTCTCAACATGGTAGACAATGTTCTATTCACAACCTCAGTTTGCCCATTAGTTTGGGGATGACATGTTGTAGAAAACAGCAGCTTGGTCCCCAATTTATTCCACAACGTGCGCCAAAAATGACTCAAGAATTTTGCAACGCGATCTGAAACAATAGTAGAAGGCATACCATGCAAGCGAACGATTTCTTGAAAGAAAAGGTCAGCAATATGAACAGCATCGTCGCTCTTATGACAAGGAATAAAATGTGCCATCTTAGAAAAATGATCAACCACCACAAAAATGTTATCCCTCCCCCTCTTAGTCCTTGGCAAACCCAACACAAAATCCATAGATATATCAGCCCAAGGAGTAGAAGGAACAGGAAGAAGCATATACAAACCATGTGGGTTCAACCGCGACTTAGCTTTTTGACACGTGGCACATCGAGCCACGTACTGCTCTACATTTCGCCTCATCCTTGGGCAAAAGAAGTGTGTGGACAGCACCTCCTCCATCTTCTTGGCACCAAAATGTCTCATCAATCTGCCTCCATGTGCCTCCTACAACAACAAAAGACGAACGGAACCAACTAGAATGCATAGGCGATTACTCTAAACAAAAACCCATCATTGATCATAAACTTATTCCATGTACGTCCCTCTCTACAATTAAGCAACACATCCTTAAAATCAGGATCAAGAGCATATTGTTCTTTTATGGATTGAAGACCAAAAATCCGACAATCAAGTTGGGACAGCAATGTATATCTTCTAGACAAAGCATCAGCAATCACATTATCCTTCCCTTTCTTGTGTTTGATAATATAAGGAAAAGATACAATAAATTCAACCCATTTAGCATGCCTACGATTCAAATTATTTTGAGAGCGAAGATACTTAAGCGATTCAAGATCAGAATGAATAATAAATTCTTTAGGCCACAAATAATGATGCCACGTCTCTAAAGAACGAACAAGTGCATACAATTCTTTATCATACGTGGAATAATTAAGAACAGAACTATGCAATTTTTCACTAAAGTAAGCAACAGGTTTACCATCTTGCATCAAAACACCACCAATGCCAACTCCACTAGCATCACATTCTAGCTCAAAAGTCTTACCAAAATTTGGAAGTTGCAACAATGGTGCGTGTGTGAGCTTGTCCTTCAAAGTGTCAAAGGACTCCTCTTGTGCCTCTCCCCAATGAAACACCACCCCTCTCTTCGTCAACTCATGCAATGGGGCAGCAATTGTGCTGAAATCTTTGACGAAGCGGCGGTAGAATCCTGCAAGACCAAGAAAACTCCTCACCTGCGTGACGGTTTGGGGAACCGGCCAGCTCGTTATGGCTTCAATTTTCATCTCGTCCACCTCAATTCCCTGTGGAGTTACAACATAACCAAGAAAGGAAACTCGATCCGTGCAAAAGATGCACTTCTCGAGGTTACCAAATAAATGTGCATCACATAAAGCATTAAAAACAGCACGTAAGTGATCCATATGTTCATCAAAAGACTTGCTGTAAATTAATATATCATCAAAGTAAACTACCACAAAATGACCAATAAAAACTCTTAAAACCTCATTCATTAAGCGCATGAAAGTGCTAGGTGCATTTGTCAAACCAAAAGGCATTACTAACCACTCATACAACCCGAATTTGGTTTTAAACGCAGTTTTCCATTCATCTCCAAGTTTCATTCTAATTTGGTGGTAGCCACTTCGCGAGTCAATCTTAGTGAAAATTATAGAACCACACAACTCATCAAGCATGTCGTCTAGCCTAGGAATAGGATGATGATATCGAATAGTAATATTATTGATGGCTCTACAATCAACACACATAAGATAAGTTCCATCTTTCTTAGGAACCAAAAGTACAGGAACGGCACAAGGACTAAGGCTTTCACGTACATACCCGCGGTCCAAAAGATCTTGGACTTGCCGCTGAATTTCCTTAGTCTCCTCGGGATTGGTTCGATAGGCAGCACGGTTGGGCAAGGTTGCTCCCAGAATCAAATCGATTTGATGCTCTATCCCTGTCATAGGTGGCATCCCTGGGGGTATCTCAGTTGGAAAAATGTCCTCATACTCCTGCAAAAGGTTAGTGACAGTAGGAGGCACCGAGCTAACAATATCATCAAGCGAAAACATAGCTCGTTTACATACCAAAGCATAGCAAATATCATCATCAGAAATTTCAGCAAAGTCACATTTTGTTGCAAGCATAACACCACCCTTCAATTTAATCCCCTTAGCCTTAGAAATAGATGTAGACTTATCCTTTTTAGGTGGGAAAATAGAATTAGCAACTTGCTGATTTTCAGATTGGACATCATTCAAACTAGTAGTGCGTTCTCTATCAGCTTGTACAATTTGAGCAGGGGTCAAAGGTACCAAAGTAATTTTCTTTCCTTTATGCACAAAAGTGTATTTATTACTTCTACCATGGTGTGTAGCATCATTATCATATTCCCAAGGATGACCCAATAAGAGTGAACAAGCTTGCATAGGTACCACATCACAATCAACAGAATCATCATAAGAACCAATGAAAAATGAAACTCTGCAAGTTTATGTTACCTTTGCTTTACCAGAATCATTTAACCACTGAATATGGTATGGACGTGGGTGTGGGCGTGTGTTCAAGCCAAGCTTCTTGACCAAATCAGAACTCACCAAATTGTTGCAGCTACCTCCATCAATAATGACACGTGCGCGACGGTCGCTGATGATGAAGAAAATCTAGAACAAGTTATGGCGTTGTAGCTTCTCAGGTTGCTGGACTTGTGAGCTGAGCACCCGCTGTACAATGATGCTCCTATAGGCCGTCGTGGCCTCATCACCAAGGACTTCGCCGTCCTCCTCATCTGCATCTTGGTCTTCTTCATCCACAATGTTAGAGATGCTGATGTAACCATCTTCTGTAGCAATGTATGCCTGCTGACTTGGGCAGTCCTTCTACACATGGCCAATGCCATGGCAGCGGTGGCACTGAATGCCCAAAGTGCATCCCATCGATGCAACAGATGAGGAACTCTTGGTAGGCACCTGCAAAGAATTTTTACCTGAATCTGAAGGTCGTGTGGGAGGTGCCTTAGGTGTAGCAGAAACTCCAGAGGCTATTGGTCGCTTGCTCGCTGGTGGAGGCGGCCAAAAGTGGTTGGCTTGGTCAGCCCCGAAGATGGTGCCGAGCGTGGCGTGTATGTGGTGGTGCTGACCTTGCTCTTGCTCTGTTGTTCACGCCCCTGCAATTCCTTTTCTGCAAACATAGCAAACTAAAACAACTGGTTGACAGTTTTAAATTCTTTATAATCAACAATGTCCTGAATCTCATGCCTCAAGCCCGAATAAAAACGACAAATGGCATCTTCGTTTCCCTCCAAAACACTACAGCGCATCAACCCCTTTTGGAGCTCACCATAGTAATCCTGTACAGATTTATCTCGTTCTAAACGCATCAATTTCTTACGCAAGTCTCTATGATAAGAAGGAGGAACAAAATGATCACGCATAGCTACCTTAAGTTCTTCCCACGTACCAGGTAAAGCATCCTATGCAGCTAGCCCATTCCACCAAATAATGGCAAAATCCTTAAACTCACTAGTAGCTTGACGAACTCTATGATGCTCAGGCACAAGGTGGGCACTAAACTTTTGTTCTACTGTCATCTCCCAATCAAGATATCCCTTAGCATCGTAATGTCCTGAAAAAGATGGTATTGTGAACTTAATCTTAGCATAAGGATCATCGGGTACACGGTGATTATGACCTTGATGGTGGTGGACACCACCCATACCTGTCGTGTTGTGGCGAAGACGTCGTCGTAATCTTGCTTGTCGGAGGGCTGCTCGATCTATGTTTCTAGTGGCATCATGCACCGTGTCTTCTAGCAAGAGACCATCGATGTTGCTGCCGAAGACGTCATTGTTGTTGACCGCCACCAATGTTTCCAACTCAGTAACCTTGTCGGTTAGCGTGGAAATTCTTTTGTCCAATCTCTCCATGATGTTGCCAATATTGAGTTCAATGAGTGTGTCAGTGACGGCCTTCCTGACAGCCTCATTCATCCTTTTTTGGCATCCTCTACAACAGCTTGTAGTTGCTTTTGACTAACACACTCATTGAAACCCTTAGGATTGTTATCTCAAGTCTGTTCACCTCCTGCCATTGTAAACATAAAAACAGGAACAAACGGTGAAAGTTATCCCTACCAAATGACTACGTGGTTGCAGTGGTGTCACTTTTCACAACAAGTGGAAGCATCTTACCAAGCTCTTACAAAGTTTTTACCAACGCAAGCAGTGGGCGGTACAACCGGTGGCTGTTTCGTGATACCTGTGAGGCAGTGGTACCGAGATTGCAAAGCCCTTTTTCTGTATTGATCTAAAGAATTTGTGGAGCTTGGAAGGCAAACAAAGAGTAATATGTATATCTAGCACACAAGTCAGTAACAGAAAATAATACTGAATTATAGTTCAAAGTACTTGTTCTCGTTGCTGGTCTAAAATGTTCCAAGTACCAGGTGCGTGACAAAAGTATGGTGGATAGCAAGGTGACAGGTGTGTGAAAAACAAGTATGGTGGATGGAAACAGCAACACAAACAAGGAACCAGACAACACATGCTAACACAGCTCACTTTGGTCTTCTCTATGTGCTCCTCTAGATATTGTTCCTCTTTTGCCCCTCTTTTTTCTATTTTTTTGGGTTGTCATTGTTTTTTTTGCGAAATTTTGACTTTTTATTTTATTTTTTTGATATTTTTCCTTCACTTAGGAACACAAAATAAGTAACCACAGAAAATATGAGCTTAAACAAGTGAAAGACGTGGCCTGTGGAATTTTCAGAAAACTTGTTCAAAATCGACAAAAACCTTATGACCACGAAAAGAGGATCTTGTGACCACTTTTTGACCAATCTAAAATTTTCGAACCCCAGCAAGACAAGGGATGGACGGATCTGAAATTTTTTTCTGATTGATTTTGATATATGGAACGTCGAAATCCGAGTTCGTATGCGAAAACTAGACCAGTTTTAAGAATTGGCTCCGTATTAGAGGACAAAACGGGAACAATGCGCACAAAACTGGTCACAACAGCAAAGATTTGATGGAAACGATGGGGGAAAACACATGAACTAGACTCTAACATGACCTAACCAGCAACAAGACCTCGACTAGGACACAAACTAAACACGACGGACTCTGAAACTGAAATATGCAAAGGCTATGGCGCATAAGGTTCTAGGATAGAAACAAAAATATGGCACTGGACTATGGGACGAATGCAAAACACTCAAACTAGGGAATAAATGTGAACCTAACGGTATACCTTAGCTCTGATTACCACTTAATGGAGACGGGGATCCCAATCTTCCGTCAGGTGGTGGTAACTATCGTTGTGGCGGAGAATGACACACCGATCCGGCTTCAGATCGAAAGATTAAACCCTACAATCTTAGCACCATAGCTCCTCTAGTTATCAATCGAGTCATAGACTAGGTTGACCTCGCCAAGAAGGCTAATCCCTGCCTACGCAATGAAGAACACAAGCAAGAACAAGAAAGAACACAACAAAATTGCAGATGAATGATTAATCACTCAAAGTTGGGGTCTCACAAACCGATGAACGGTGAAACTGTTCTTGACAGAATAATCTAAGCAAAATCCAAACCCTAATGGAGGGGTGGCGGCTGTTTATGAATACTCTAGGGTTGTGCAAGACCCCTGGACGCGCCCCTAATGGGCCCAAACACGATACATGGTCCAACGGACCAAAAGACAATGTCGTAGCACCCTGGCAGATTCTGGATGCTAATTTATGACCACGATTCCCATTGATTCCGAATAGCTCTTGATGTGATACCACATGGATTGGCTTCCTTATCAAATTAGCTTTCCATCCATATGTCGATCATTGAAAACGGAGTCCGGATACATCCTGGGTGACCAGTTTAAGGCAGACCGGTCCTAAAGGCCGAGGCAGACTCGAAATCATGTTGGATCGGGCCTCTGGTTTCTGTTGGACGTCCTTGCCAGTCATCCTCGCGTCCACCACGTCCTCTAAGTCCCTCATGACCCTCTCCAATGTTCCTAAGCAAGATAACATCATTAGGTAGTAGTCTATTCTCAAAAGTATGAAAAGGATCGCTTAAGAACGAGCTCACCTCTAAATTGGGTTGTCGCATTCGAGACTGGGTCATTGGACCTTGCATGACGGTTGGAGGATCAGCGGGTGCCTTTGAAGACGTGATGTCCTCATCACGTCCCGCTCCCCGTGCAACCGGGTGATCATCTCGGCGTCCTGGTCCGCCCTCTGCTGCAACGACGCGGACCTCTCCTCAGCCTTCAGCTTGAGGTCCCGCTCCGTCTCCAACTCCGCTAGGAGCTCACTGACCCACTCACTGGCCATGGCATCCTTCTGTAGCAGCTCATCCTGCTCCTTTTGAAGCCTGGCGGTCGCCTCCTCGTCCACCTTCACCCTCGCCGATAGGTCCTCGGACATCCCGTGGAACTCCTCCGTGTCTCGACGCGCCTCGGCCTCCCACTGCTGGGCGGCAGCAAGCTACGCGCCCACGTCTCCTCATAGCCGTTCCTCCTTAGTGAGGCAGTCCCACTCCACCTTTTGCTCATGGAGGAACCGGGATTTATTCCGGCTATGAGCAACGACACACTGAAAAGAAGACCGGTATCAGAAATACGAAAACACAAAAACACATGAAGAGGGAAGATTAAGTGGGTACCTGGCCAGAAGGAATGAGGATCTCGCGCAGGGCACCACCGGCCTGGCTCAAGGCGTCCATCACGGCCGAGAACCCGATGTCAAGATTCTCCCGCTCCATGCTCTCAGAAGCATCGTCGAGCGAGAAAAGAACCGATGTTGGGTCCTGAGCGGCCGTCCACTGGAGCGGCGGCTCGCCCCGCGCGGGGGAGCGGCTGCCCCCCAACAACAGGGCCGGGGACGACCTTCTGTGGGTCCTCTCCACCACTGCGATGACACCCAGAGACCCTCCGGCCGTGTCCTCCTCTATCCGGCCTGCCCCGGGCACCGTGGCCTGGACCGCCGGTGGCGCGGATTGCGCCACCCCCTCGGATGCCACCATGGTAGTGTCCGACCCCACCGGGCTTGTCGCGATCGCGGCGACCTCCGTCTAGGCCTCTGGCAGCACGGACTGCGTTGCTCCATCAGACGCCACCGCGGCTGCATCCAACTCCGCCCGGCCCGCGTCAGCCGCCGTCACTTGGGCCGCCGGGGGCACGGATTCTACCACCCCCTTGGACGCCACCGCGGCTACGTCCGGCTGCTCCTTGCTTGGCACGGTCGCGGCCGCCTGCTCGGCAACCACCGAGGGCACGGGCGCCACCGCGGGCGCCGCCGGACCGGCCAATGAGGCCACGACATCGGGCAGCACCATCCATCCCACCTGAAGGGCAAGGCCCTTCTTGGGCGCCGGCCCAAGAGCGTGGCCCCGTCGCAAGAATCTACAAAAGAGAAAAAGGCATAAAATCGGAATAGAAAAATAAAAAGGGAAAACAAGGGGAATCCGTGACATACTCTATCGCTTTTGGGCGGCAGGTGTGTTTTGGGGACGAACCCCCGAACCCCTGCTCCAACTCATGTGGGCGGGACCGCTTCAAGCCTACCCCCTGCTCCGAGGCAAGGGAGCTCGTCTCCCTTGTCTCTGAGGGTGCGGCGACAGGGCCGTTCCCCTCCATTGGCTCATGGGGCACGGCAATAGAGCCACCCTCCTCTGTCGGCTCATGGGGCGCCGTGACAGGGCCGCTCCCCTCCATCAGCTCGTGGGGCATGGCAACAGGGCCGCCCTCCTCCATCGGCTCATGGGGCACGACGACAGGACCGCCCCCCTCCATCAACTCATGGGGCGCGGCATCGGAGCCGCCCCCCTCCATTAGCACCTCAGGGGCGGCCACGAATCCATCCCCTCCCATCCACCGATCCCCGCCGGCACCCCGACGGTGACGACGGCTCCACCGGCTCCCAACGGATCGAGGGGAAGGCCCGCCTCCACCGTCCTCGCGGACTTGCTTCCCTCCACGTGTAACGGGAAGGGTCCCTGCATGGACAGTGAGTCCTCGTCCACCAGGTCACCCCAATCCACGCCGGCTGCTGTCGCGTCAGACTCGTCATCATCGTCATTGTCTTTGCTGCTAGTCTCCTCTCCTCGATCTTGAGCTTGCTGCTTCCGTATCGCCTTCTTCTTCGTGAGCTCCCTCGTCTTCTTGTCCCAACCGGCTGTGGCGTGGTTCGTTGCTGCCCGGGTTGGGTCCTTCAGCAGCGGGGCCAGGCTGTCCTTGAAGAACAGTCCCCTCGGCTGGCCCTACCATCCCAAGGTTAGCATTAGGAGGTCAAAAATTCAGGTGAAAGGAGGAGCAAGGGGAAGGAAAACTTATGAAGTCGACAAACCCCGGTTCCGGCCACATTGGGGGATGCCATGGCACCGGATACATGAAGTCGAGGATGGCGCCAACGAAGTCCTTCGTAGGCTCCATCGCCTCCTTGATGTGCTGCGCCACTTCGGAGGGAAGGAGCGCTTCGTCGGCGAGCGTCGTCCCTTCGAATGACGCTTCGGGCACCATCTGATACAGGGGAAGCGCGCGCGCCATCAGCGACGCGGCCCTCCTCGCATGGTAGGCGCCAATAATCCCCGATCCCTTCGTGCCCCTGTCCTTCAGAGTTCGGAGGGTGGCAAGAAGGCTGTTGAGTTGCTTCTTTTCCTTGCCCGGGACACCCCACCCCCACGACCCTGGGGCCTCCAAGATGTAGCGCCCAGTGAAAGCTGGCAAGGGGGCGGCGGCATCATTCTTGACATAGAACCATTACGAATGCCACCCCTTGTTCGAGGTGGACAGACGCATTTGTGGGTACGTCCCCGCCCAGTTGTTGCGGAGGTGGATGCTGGCGCACCCCACCGGCGCATGCAGATCTTGCTTCCCGACCCGCCTCTTCACAAGATTGACGGCGAAGAGATACCGCCACAGGTCAAAGTGGGGACTGATCCCCAAGAACCCCTCGCATAGGGCGATGAACGCCGTAATGTGCTGGATCCCATTGGAGGTAAGGTGCTGCAGTTCCACCTGATAGTAGTCCAGCAGTCCTCGGAAAAACTGATGGGCAGGCATGGCGAATCCCCGCTCGTGGAAGTGAGCGAAAGACACGACGTACCCTTCGGGCGGCTGCGGCTCGTCTTCTTCACCGGGCAGACACCACTCCTCGGCGGCGGTCAACGGGCGAAGGAGGCCCCAGCGGATGAAGCCCTCCAGGCGCTGAGGGGAGATGTTGGATTTGTACCGCGGGTCCATTGTGATGGCGGGAGCAGCGTGGGGAAGAAGGCAGCAACGAGTTTGACGGCGGAAGCAGTACGGGTGCGAGAAGCTCAGGCGATTGGCGGTGGAGGATGAGAATGCGAGGGCAAGGAGGCAAAGTACGGAACCCTAGGGGTGAACCCCATGGTTTTATAGGGGCGATGGATGCGAGAAGGGCAACGGTCCACCTCGATCTCCGAGCCTGCCATGACACACCGCCACATCACGTCACGGGACATGAGCACACGATCCCTATCCCTTCCCACAAAAGTCACGCCAGGCGGTTCGCCTTCCCCCGGCGGACCAGGACTCCCTTCCTATCGAAGGAACGCGGGTCACGAAGCCTTTCTCTCCGGCCCACCTAGGGTCCCAGAGCCCAAGGGCCGTCCCAACGAGGGACGGGCCCACAAACGACCAAGACTCAAGGACGCAAGCATCGCTAGGGCCTCGATCTGTAGTCGAGCCCCTGCCAGGCCGCCCTGAATAAAATCCCCGCGAACGGAATACCACGATTCCCTTAAAATATCCAGTTGACAAAAAACCAAGTCTTACGGCCTTACCCGTGGAGGGTCCGATACTACCCCCCGGGCGGTTCTACTCGAATCACCCGGGGGCTCTGGGGCTACACCCACCAGGTGCGTTCGCGCGCACCCTCTGGCGAATTGACTCCGATACTAACCCCCGGGCGATTCTACTCGAATCACCCGGGGGCTCTGGGGCTACACCCACCAGGTGCGCTCGCGCGCACCCTCTGGCGAATTGACTCTGATACTACCCTCTGGGCGATTCTACTCGAATCACCTGGGGGCTCGGGGGCTACACCCACCAGGTGCGCTCGCGCGCACCCACTAGCAAATTGACTCCGATAAAATCAAAACACCCCCCGGGCGATTCTGTCCGAATCACCCGGGGGCTCGGGGGCTACTGTCGGGGACCTAATACCGGGGTACCCAAGAAGGTGGAACTAATAACCATCGAATGTTAAAAACTCCCGAACGGACAAGAACACTACTGCGCTTCTTGCCCAAACGACGGGAGTTTGGTTCCGCCTCGCCCGACGCCCGTGGGCCAGCTCCGCCTCACCCAACAGCTGGAGGATGGCTCCGCCTCGCCCGAGGGCTGAGGGCTCAGCTCCACCATGCCCGAGGGCTAAGGGCTAGACTCCACCTTGCCTGACCCCCGAGGTATAAACTCTGCCTCGCCCGAGGGCTGAGGGCTAGACTCCGCCTCGCCCGACCCCCGAGGGCTGGGCTCGGTCTCGCCCAACGGATAAAAGCTAGGCTCCGCCTCGCCTGATGTCTAAGGATGGACCTCGCCTTGCCAGATGTCCAAAGGCTGGCTCCGCCTCGCCTGACAACCGCACCCCACTCCCTCATGATGATAGGCACAGGGTAAGACAAGACGTTCGGGTCAACCGCGGCATCGAGGACCATGCCCTGCGCCCCTGCAGGAAAGTACCGTTAGGGCATGACGGGATGGGCGCTTAGACCCTTCCAGCCGTAGCAGGGCCTAAATAGTGTTGCAGGCATGTGCTCTTTGCCCTACAGGGTTGTAGGCGCCGCCTTCAGCCCTTGGGCAAAGAACCCGACACAGACATATGACAACCACTACATTCCAAGGGGGGACTCCCATCCTCTATAGTGGCGAACGAGCAGTCACCGCGCCATCCCCTCCCCACGGGGTCAGAGATCGACGCCCCTGTCTGACACGCCGCCCGCGGAGGCAGGATGGGACGCACCCACTTGCTAAATGAAGCCAGGGCATGGCCTACAAAGATCAACAAACACACCACTTCTAACACGGCCTACCATGTTATGCAGGGTAGGCACGGGAAGAAAGGAAGACCCGGGTCCTTCGAAGGACCTTCTATACCCTTGGTATTTTCCTCTTTCTCCCATTTGTAACCCCTGCTCCCCCCTTAGTCTATAAAAGGGAGGGCAGGGCTTCCCACTAGAGGGACCAACTTTTGACGGACAACTCACACACAGACGAACTCAGAGAGTTCGGTTCGACACATCACACACACAGCCAGGCCACCACCAGGCTCTTGGCATCCTTTCAACCCTTCCATCAGACACCTAGGACAAGTCTCTCTCTCGACCGTTTGTACCCCCTACTATGAACCTTTTCTGGTGCTAATAACACGAGCAGCAACAGACTGGACGTAGAGATATTCAGCCCAAACTAGTATAAACCTTGTGTCCTTTAGCACACCATCCGAGCCTAACGTGCATCAATTATAAATTTACTAGCCGGTGCTTGTTCGAAACAACCAATAGTCGGTTAGCAACAAACCGACTGTGTTGTCGTAACCATCACTACCGGTTAGAAGCAAACCGATAGTGTTATCGTAACCTTCACTGCTGGTTAGCAACAAACCTGTAGTGATGGCCAAGATGGCACTGTCGGCTTGAGCCATAAACCGGCAGCGTTAGCTTATCCATCACTGTCGGTTCTTGTCACAAACCGGTAGTGCTTGTTATGACAACACGGTCGGTTAAAACACAAATCGACAGTGTTGGTGGAACTGAACTCTGCCAGGTTGTCTAATGAACCGGTAGTGTTGGTGGACCTGAACTCTGCCGGTTGTGTAAAGAACCGGCAGTGAAGTTGAAGAATACTGCCGGTTTGTAGGAACCGATAGTGATAGCTGACCCTCATCCCTGCCGGTATGGTTGTGCCGGTTCAAAATCCGACAGTGATGGGGTGTTTTGAACCGGCAGTGAAGTGCTATTCTGACATAGTGGCCATTTACCAGTAGCGTTTTCCCTGCCCACCACCAAAATCTTGCACAAATCATAACACAAACCATTGTATCAATACAAAACCTATGCTGCTTGTTAATTTTTAAGTTAGGTGACAAAAGTTCTAACAATGTTTCAAGGTTTTTTTTCATGATTCCACCAAAAAGATGTTTTACATCGAATATTTTCTCTAGTGGAATATTCCATGGACACCCAGGCCGGTACAATCGTGAAAAAACCCTAACAAAACATTCTTATAAAGTGAAAAAATGCAAACAAACCAAAACTTGGCACATCAATAATTGCAAAAGTTGAGATGCAAAATTGATTTTAAAAAACTGATACGAAAATGACAAATTTTGAATGTGTCCTATAGTGCACACATGTATGGGCTATGTCATTTTCATACAAATTTTGTAGAATTGACTTTCGTGTCACCACTTTTGCAACAAAATAAGGTTACATGGAAATGGACCAATAGGTAAGAGGGTCAATGGCTCGCTCTTTTATGGACATTATAGTATACAAGCATGTCTATAAAAAATCATTATTAATGGATGAATATGGCAATATTTTTTTCGAGAAGTCAATGCCTATATCATTTAAAAAATGGTCTTGAACTAGGTCAACAAAGTATATAGGCCACAATTCATTTTGTATATGATCTAAAGTCTACAAGTTCTACATATAATTATTTGCTTCTACCAACAAGCATTCTTCGCTTATACCGATAATTATTTACTTTCTACCAATTAACAAATTGTACAGAAGAGTGAATCAATTTTTTCACTAAAAATTGCACAATTGGTATATCTTCTGGATCAGCTTGGATTTACCGAGAAGAAGAAAAAAACGGTGGATCTTGAGTGCGGGAGGGATGCGCGCTAGCTATCGGGCAGGACGACGACCTACCGATGGATGTTAACACACTATCGAGAGCGAGAGTTGAGCAGAAATTGGAGAAAGGGTGAGGCGAGTCAGGCTAATAGATGTATAATCGAGATTCATGGATAGACTAGTGTGCATAGAGGGGAGGGACCAAAGAATGAAGGCGTGAGATGGAAAAAGAAATTGAGCTCATAAGAGATGGAGGAACCAACGAGTGAGGGATATGGAGCAGGGCCTGGCAAAGCGAAGCATGACAAAATAAGTCATCTACCAGGTAGAGTCACCTTTTATCGCTTTTTAGTTGTAGAGGTTCCTTTGAAAATTTATTTTTTTAGAAAAAAATAAAAAAATAATGATAGGACGGGGCATCCGTCCCATACGGACACCGCGCGCCGGGGCCTGCAGAAAAGCCCAACAGAGCGATCATGCTGAAGAAACAGAAGGCCCGCATCGAGTCACTTCCTCCAATCCTCACCATTCCCACACCACACTCCTAGATCTCCCCCTCCTCCACACCCCTCTCCCGTCGCCGCGATGGCCAACGAGGCCCTGGACCAACCACCCACGGCAGGAGCCATTCGAGCACATGCTCCTTAACATCCCCAAGCTCATCTTCCTGGAGGGCACGCTGGTGAAGACCTTCGCTCAACTCAAGGAGAAGCTCATTGCCTCGGCCTCCGATGCGCGCGTGCTCGCCCAGCCCCTAGTGAGGCAGTGCAGATCTCGTAGGAGCAGGCACTAGTGCCCGGGCTCAAGCAAGCTGCTGACCCTTCCCTACCCGACCGGCGACGCCGTCCCTAGATCCAGCAGCGTCTCCTCCCTCTCGGCTGACGGCGGGCATGGCGGGGGTGTGCACCATCGAGCATGCGCCACCGCAGTTGCCCATTGGGTAGGTCATTGCCGTGTGGCCATGATGTGTTTTCAAGTGTTTCTGGATGCTTTTGAGACATGTTGCAAGCCCATGTTTCAATGTATGTTTCAATTGTTTCATGCGGATGTTGCAAAATAGATCGGGATGTTGCACATGTTGCAATGGTTGTACACGTATGTTTGCAAGCACCTATCCCCCAATGTTTCATCTGTTTTTTGTACACGTATGTTGCAAGTGTTTCAGATGCATATCTCAAGTGTTTCATCTGTCTTCTTTTGTATGTTGCAAGTGTTGCATCTGGATGTTTAAAAAGTAGATCGGGATGTTGCACATGTTGCAATGGTGTTTTAACTGTATGTTCCAAATATTTCATCTGTTTTAGATGTATGTTGCATAGATTTTATCTGGATGTTGCCAAAGTAGATAGGGGTGTTGCACAGCGCGGCCAGTGGCTGTCGCTGTTGCTGGGGCGCAGCCGTGAGTCAACCCATGTGGCTTTCCCCTACGTTTTTACTGTAAAAATAATTGATTTCTAGGATCATAGTATTTGTTTGAATTTGGACGGTAATGGAATCGGCTGACTGCACTGACTTGTGGTTGCACACACCAAACGCGTGCGACTGAGTAACAAATTTGAAAGGAGCTACAAATGCACGACGACGAAGCCTACTCCCCAGTACGACGAGCAGCATGCGCATGTCCACCACCTCCCTCCCATAGTGGCATCAACCCTCCTCCAACATGGTGATCTACAGCATCTACATCTGCTCGATGCACATCTCTAGGAAGGTGATGATGTACTTCTTGTCTATCGAAGACGTCACTTGGTCGACGTCGTCCTACGGCACTGAAAGCCTTATGCATGTTTGATTTTGGCTAATTGAGACAACCAAGTGGACTAACCTTCTACTCTAGTGTTGTGATTGAGAAAGGTTGGTTCATATCCAAGGTGGTGACGGTTGAGATGGCAACAGTGAAGGAGACTAGGATAGATGACATGGCCACCACCAGAGCCAGATGGGGATGCACACGGGGGGGTGTAACACCCTCTGTGCTACACTGTAAATCATTTACTAAAACATGTCATGAGCATCATGTTTATATGTTAATGCATGTAATAAAGAGTGTAGATCAATTTCCGTAACTCAAAACGATCAACGGAAATGCGAAATGAAAGTTAATTCCATAGTCATGTTATATCACTTAGAGTTTAAAACCAATTTTTATTAAGCAAAAATGCTATAGAACATATATGTGACACTTGAATAAAGTTTGAAGTACAAGCTTTGTAGATGACAATGAAATACCTGCGGTCGAAAAATGATATTACTAGCTAAGATTTCCAATAGCTTAGAAATGCAATTTGAAATAGAGCTCTACTCATAACTTAGAAAATTTCTTGAACTTTGCACAGGGTAGACATTACTTTGTTAATCAATTTTTGTAGAAAAATTTAGTTAAGAAGAACGGTAGTGTCATGGCCTATTTTGGAAGCCTAATGTACCCTCTTAAGTATGGTGAAGGTGGTTTGGGTGTTTGGCCAACCGATTAGTTGTTTTGGACGCTTTAAAAAGCGTGCATGGCACGTCCTCGGTCGGTTTCCTCGCATAGGCATGGTCACCGTGCCCCGGAATGATGACGTCGACGCGCCGACCGCCAGCGCGCGTGCCTGGCCATGCTCGGCTAGCCGCTATGGCCGACAGGCCTGGCGCGCGGCTGCCCCACCTCACTGCCGTGCTACTACCCCGCCGCTAGCTTCTAGCCATGCGCCATCACGCCGTCGTTGTCCTACCCCGTTCTGCGTTGTGCTACCGTCACGTCCGCCTTTGCTACCTCATATCGTGGCGTTACTACTGCCGTTGTGTCGCTCATGTACACGTGATGCATCGCGTTGGCCTCCCTAGCCCAGTTGGGTGCCATCCGCACGTGGCCGTGGGCACCATCGTCGCTTTGCCATTTATGGCACTGTGGCCACGCGGGCCAAGCCGGTCGGGCATGCACGCCCATCGGCTAGAGCCAGCGCATGGGCCTCGTGGTCCCACCACTCGCGACCCACTAAGGCGTGGACGAGCCAAACCCACTGTCACGCCCGTCTCTCTCTCCCTCTATTTCCACCGTTGACATGTCACGTCGCGGCGAAGCCAGAGAGCGAGCACCTCTCATCAATTCCTTGTGCTCATGTCTCTGCCTTCACACCCCCTCTGCATCTGACCCCACCCCGCCTTGACTCGCGCCACGCCAAGCTCCAATTTTGGAATCTTGCCACCGTCATGCCGTTAAGGCTCATCGCCGCCCGCGTCGTGGACAGACTGCACCACTTTACCTTGCGCCATTTCCTTTGCATAGTTAGCTCGCCTTGGCTTCCTCTTCATTGTGCGCACGCTAGTCACAGCTTTTGTGCCGCCTCCTCACCGCTAAGGCGGCCGTGCCTTAGCGGTCTGTCGTTCGCCTCGCCGCGCACACGCGGCCATCCTCGCTCGAGTCGTCTTCGGCCGAGCCGGCTTCTTGGTAAGGTCACCGGTGAGTTTTTGTTGCTCACCCGCTATTCTACTGCCTTGATTGTTGCTGTGGCTCACCTAAACACCGTCACCATTGTCGTAGGGTGTCCGCCATCATGGAGAGGTCCTTCTATGGTGTCCTAGCTCATGCAACCGCCGCCCATCGTCTCGCATCGAACCCTAGGTGAGCGTCGGCCTCGTAGCTAGGTCAGCGGGGGTCCCATGGGGCCGACGTAGGTGCCTGTGCCACTGCTCACCGTGCCAGAGCATGTGGGGATAGCCGAGGGCCTCACCGTTGTAAAGAGGTGAAAGGTCCGAGGGTTCTTTTTTGCATAAGTGTTGTCTCTAGGAATAGTAACGTGGACTACAGTTTGTTTTGCTCATAGTCCAGGGGCATTTTCGCTTATGTGCTAGCGCGCGCAGGCCTCCTCGCTGCGGGACACCTCTGCGCATGGGCCGCGCCTCACCTGTGGTCTGCCGTGTGCTCGCGCGCGCGCGCTTTGCACCGCGTGGGCCAAAATCGGTTTAGATTTTTCATGGAAAATATAAATAGCTTTTCATTTGTAATTTTGAGCTAAACTTTGGTAAATCATATAAAATCATGTAGATGTCCGAAAATTGTGAAACCAATTTTGTTAGGTTCCTAAAATTATGCTCTATCTGTTAGTGTATTTAGTTCATATATATATTTGTTGATACCAACGGCTATTAAATCATTTATGAGTGTTTAGTATTATTTAGATTAGTATTTGTAGGAATTTTTATGGAAAATTGGTAATAGCTTTGACCATGAAATTTTTACAGTAGATTCATTGTATATTATGTGCTCACTATAATTTTTGTAGCCTTAGAATAGGTTGAGAAATATGGTAGCTAAGTACTCCTTGTTGTAGTATATAGGAAATCATTAATAAGAGTAAAAATATATTTTAGTTGCTAAGTAGCACTTGTAGGTGAAACCCTATGGGTTTGATGGGAGTGATGATTAGCTCAGTATCTTAGTCATTAGAGCTATCTTAGTGGCTTAGTAGATGTATTCTTATTTTAAGAACTGTTGTTGCCTTAATATTTAGTGTTGCATCGTCATTGCATGCATCTAGAAAACGAGTTGGTGGAATTCATGACCAAGGGCGAGCAGGAGTATGAAGAGGTGATTAAAGAGTACGAGGAGGAGGTCCTCGTGCAGGAGGAGGTCCTAGAGCCACCACGGACTGACTGAGCTGACACCCCGCCTACCTAAGGCAAGCCCCGGTGCATAACTCTTATTTTGATTAAGCACTGAATATATATATCTGTGTAGTGCATTTATGTTACAGGCATTCTATGAAAACCACCCATGTAAATATATCTGTTCTATGAAGTCCTACTAGCATAGGTTGAGTAGCTGCTATGCTTATGCTATCGGTAGCGTGAGTAACCTACCGTTACTCACAATAGGTGATTATTATTATCACTCAAGATAAAATGGTGAAAGGAAATGGAGACCAGGCTGGGATATGGTATGGGTATTGGTGGGAGTAAGAGGTTGTGTCCCATGGCCAACAGGGCATAGCTTGGTTACACTGTTTTCCCTGTCCATGTTGGTTAAGGATCGGCCGTTGCATTGGATTCTAGTCATGTCATAGACTTATTATCCTGAGCACATACTTGTTTATGGGAGCAGGGAAGGCTCGTTGCTCTCTTGTCGTGGGTTCCAGCTCTTTCTAGACCGACTGATTATAGGCGGGGATAGTGAAGGTCTAAGCACCACACTGAGTCCAGGACTCAGGTGTGGGGGCTTGGAGTCCAAGTTTGGACGGGGACCTACACCCCTTGATAGGAGAGTGGTGGGTTGGTCCTATTTGTGCCTAGGGTACAAGCAGGGCGTGTGTTTCGGGGTACCCAGTTGGGCACAATGATTCACGAATCGCTAGGCAATCCGGTACGACTTGTCTACAATTTAGCACCGTAGTAAGAACTGGAAGATGAAAGATGGTGAAGTGGATCTGTTTGCTCAACTCTTACTTGAAAGTAGAACAGGTGCTTACATAGAATGGTTAGATAATGAATTAATCATGATTGCTAATAAGACACATACATAAGGATCCCCTACTAGTAATGTTTTTTGCAAAAAGAAAACCCAGCAACCCATAAAGCTTATCATATCCTTTGGAGTCGGGAAATTATTCCCACTAGTCAGGTAAGTCTTGTGAGTACATTGTGTACTCATGGTTTATTTACCCCTATTGTAGGTGCAGCTTGAAGAGTAGCTGTTGTGTGGAGGATTCTTCTGGTGGGCACAGGTGGATCCTTGTATTCTACCGTTAGATGTTTATTGTAATTCTGTTGTTTAAATTCCGCACTCTGAACTTGGTACTGTAATAGTGTATTTCTAAGAACTCTGGTTGTATGAAATGGACTAAGTATTGTAAACTCGTTCTCATTATTGGATCTTGGAGGAAAAATGTGGATTATTTGAGCTCTCCCTTGGGGTGTGCTCAACAGAATCCGTCCGATGTAGCTTGCTTTCGGGGTGTTTAGTGTCTGGTGGAAAACGAGCGCCTCCGAAGGTGTGTTATTTTGAGTGGTTCTGCCACAGGTGGTTTCAGAGCCAAAAATGAGTCTATGAGTTTCATAACTCTTTTCAAAACCTAAAATTTGACCAACAAAAGTTTTGTGAAAAGTAGAATACGATATAATTATGTAAATAAGTATAAGCCCTAGCAATTTGGTCTATCTAGGATAGTGGCACTGGTTTTATCTAATCAATCTTCTGCAGGTACACTAACTAACGCTACATAAGAATCGTTTAGCGTACAGAAAGTGAGTGTGCAATGTGCCGAAAATTTTTGCGAATGCCGCTATATTCTAGCTTGAGTGAACGGGTAGGTCGATGCAGGCATCATGAAAATAGGACCTTGCTTAAACTAGACTTCCCCCACATGTACAATATGGACTAGCAAATGGATAGGATAACTAAAAGAATGCCTTTAATAAAAGTCTTATCATTTCTCTAATCTCTTGTTCCTAATCTAGAGGGTTGTCCCTAATGGTTGGTTCCTATCTGTTTACAGATGAATCTGAGGTCTGGTCATGGGAGTACCAGTGCTGGGGTAGACCCGGGCGATAATGGTCGTGGTGAGGGCATTAGCAACACCAATGGGGAGAGTCATGAGGCCCCACTTCGGGCTCCTCCTCCGCCATCACCACCTCCAATGACCCATGCGAAGATGATGGAGGAGATGTTGGCTACTTGGCGCGAGCCAGCCCGTGCCTTGGAGATGCTTGCCCAAGCCATTGGTGGCTTCGCTCGTGGAGGCTACGGAGGCAATGGCGGGAACGAGGGTGGTGCCCGTGGTCCCGAGAGGCCCTGTTCTTACTAGGATTTCTTGAAGACGCACACACCCACGTTCACACCGACTGCTGAGCCTCTGGATGCGGAGCATTGGCTTCGTATTCTAGAGTAGAAGTTTTAGCTGCTCACTTTAACTGAGGAGTAGAAGGTGTGCTTTGCAGCGCAATAGCTGTTGGGTTCTGCCAGTCCATGGTGGGACACTTTCAATGCCATGCAGCCGGTGGATCACCGTATGACTTGGCATGAGTTTATTGCCTCTTTTAGAGAGTACTACATTCCTACCAGTGTTCTGAATAGGAAGTTGACAGAGTTCCTAGACCTGAGGTAGGGGAGCATGTCTGTGATGGACTATGTAAACAAGTTCAACCATATGTCACAGTATGCTAGGACTCATGATGATACAGATGAGAAGAAGAGGGACCATTTCTATAGCGGTCTCTCTTGTAGTCTACAGAAGGAGTTGTACCCAGGGAACTACCAAACTTTTGGTGCTATGATGAATGCTGCTATTGCCATGGAGGGACTTCAGCGTGACTCCCAGGCTGAGTGGAAGCGCAAGCGGGTGATTACTGGGTCTTCCAGTCACCCCCAGGCTCAGAAGATGTAGGTTGTCAGGTGGGTGCCCTATCAGTATTCGGGTAGGAAATCCTTTCGTCAGCCTCAACAGACCTACCAAACACCTCCCACTTAGTACCGTGCTCCTACTCAGCAGGCGCAACAACACCAACCCTAGGGGCAGTAGGTCCCGCCACGTCAGGGGCAGGGGAACAAGCCTGGTGCTTATTTCAAGTGTGGCAACGAAGGCCACTATGCTCAGGAGTGTCCATAGAACCTGCCTACATAGTCTGCTCAGCCCTCAGCTAACTCCCGTCTGATCAAGCGAACGATCATCAAGAAGAAGGTGCCCGTAAGCCGCTCTGGACAAGTCAACTTCACTGAGGCTGAGGAAATCTTGTAGAATGAACCGGTGATGGCTGGTATGTTTACCATTGATTCTCACCTAGCATATGTGTTGTTTGATTCTAGTGCATCACATTCATTCATGAGCATGGGGTTTGCATAGAGGCACAATATATCTCTTATGGATATACCAATTGCCTATAGAATCAGTACTCTAGGTGCGTAGTTGTGCGTTAATACTCGAATGGACACAGTTGGATTAGTGCTAGCCACTCACACTTACCGCCTCTAGTTCATGGTGTTGCCTGGGCAAAGCATTGATGCAATTCTAGGCATGAACTAGTTGCGAGTTTATGGGGTAGTCTTGGACCTTAAGCAGAGCGTTGTTGAGTTACGGCTTCCTTCTTCCGATGATAGGATGTCTCTTCTTATGCCCTCAGATCCAGCCTTACCAGTTGCTGCTCATGTTGAAGCTTCTCTTGATCTTGCCTCTATTCCTATGGTCTATGAGCTCCTGGATGTCTTCCCTGAAGATCTACCTGGGTTGCCACTGGATAGAGATGTAGAGTTTTTCATTGAGTTAGAACCTAGCACTGCTCCTATTTCCTGGCGTCCCTACGGCATGGCTCCTAAAGAACTAGCTGAAATGAAGAAGCAGTTAGAAGAATTATTGGAGAAGGGATTTATCTATCCTAGTTCTTCCCCATGGGGATGTCCAGCCATTTTTATGAAGAAGAAGGATGGTACCCTACGGATGTGTATGGATTACTGCCCTCTCAATGCGGTAACCATCAAGAACAAGTATCTTTTGCCTCGTATTGATACTTTGTTCGATCAGTTGGCTGGTGCCAAGGTGTTTTCAAAGATTGATCTTCGTTCTGGGTATCATCAAATTAAGATCTGGCTACAAGATATACCAAAGATAGCTTTCTCTACTAGGTATGGGCTATATGAATACCTAGTCATGTCCTTTGGTCTCACCAATGCTCTTGCATTCTTAATGTATCTCATGAATTCAGTCTTTATGCCGAAGTTGGATAAATTTGTAGTGGTGTTCATTGATGATATTTTGATATACTCCAAGAACCAAGAAGAACATGCACAACATCTTCGGATAGTACTGGCTTGATTAAGGGAACACAGGCTATATGCCAAATTCAGCAAATGTGAGTTTCGGTTGGATCGAGGGTAGTTTTTGGGACATGATCTAACACCTAAAGGTATCTCTGTAGATCCAAGCAAGGTGCAAGATGTGTAAAATTGGAAGTCTCCAAAGTCAGTGCATCAGATCCATCAGCTCCTTGGTCTTGCTGGTTATTATCAGCACTTCATTCCTGACTTCTCAAAAATAGCCCAACCAATGACCAAGTTGCTCCAAAAAGATGTCAAGTTTGTATGGGGTCCAGCTTGTGAAGAAGCTTTTCAAGACCTAAAGGAATTTCTTACCACTGCTCCTGTTCTTGCCCAACCAGATATTGACAGGCCTTTTAATGTGTATTGTGATGCCTCAAGGATTGAATTGGGATGCGTGCTTATGCAGGATGGATGTGTGATAGCTATGCTTCACGCCAGCTGAAAAAGCACGTGGTGAATTATTCCACCCATGATTTAGAGCTAGCTATTGTGGTGCATGCTCTAAAAATTTGAGAGGCATTATTTGTTGGGAAATAAAGTACACATTTTTATGGATCACAAAAGCCTCAAATATATTTTCACTCAGTCCGAGCTGAACATGAGGCAACGGAGATGGTTGGAGCTAATCAAGGATTACAATTTAGATGTTCATTGTCATCCTAGAAAAGCTAATGTGGTAGCTGATGCTTTAAGCCAGAAGTCGTATCAAGTTGAAAAAGCACCTTTGTCTCTCAACCATGCTGAGGTGCTAGCCCAAATTGTTCTAGTCTTGGATTTACTTGAGCAAATTTTTATAGAGCAAAGGCAAGATGTTTCAGAAATCCCGCATATCAAGAAGTTAATTGCCGAAGGGTGTGGTCCTCATTTTAGTATTGATGACCAAGGTGTGGTGAAGTTCAAAAATAGATTGGTGGTTTCGTCAAGTGAGGAGCTTAGAAGAAAGATTTTGGAGGAAGCTCATCATTCTAAGTTGTCTATCCATCCAAAAAGTAACAAAATGTACCATGATTTGTGCCAATTATATTGGTGGTCAAATATGAAGTAGGATATCACCAAGTACGTCACGGAGTGCAACATTTGTGGAAGAGTTAAGACATACCATATGTGTACACCGGGATTTTTGCAGCCCTTGCCTATCCCTATTTGGAAATGGGAGGAGATTTCCATGGATTTCATTGTGGGTCTACCCCACACGTCCAAGGGCTATAACTCTATTTGGGTCATTGTGGATCGTCTCATTAAGTCCTCTCATTTTCTCCCAGTGGATACCAAATATTTAGCCAAGAAGTATGCCAAGTTGTATTTTGACCGGAATGTGACCCTGCATGGAGTTCCTCTTACTATCGTCTCTGATAGAGGGTCAGTCTTTGTCTCTCGTTTTTGGGAGCAACTCCAGGAATGTTTTGGTACTAGTCTCCTCAGAAGTTCAGCTTATCATCTATAAACTGATGGCCAAACGAAAGGGTAAATCACGTACTTGAGGATATGTTGAGAGCTTATGCTATTTCTTTGCCTAAGAAGTGGGATGAATGCTTGAACTTAGCTGAGTTTTCTTACAACAATAGCTATCAGGAAAGCATTCATATGGCACCCTTTGAAGCTTTATATGGAAGGAAATGTAGGACACCACTTAATTGGGTTGAAGTAGGTGACCATGGATATTTTGGGCCTGATTTTAACAAAGAAGCTCGAGAGCAAGTCAGTGTTATTCAGAGCCATTTGAAGGCAGCTCAAAGTCATTAGAAAACTTATGCGAACAAGAGAAGAAGGCCCTTGCAATTTGAAGTTGGTGATCATGTGTATCTCAAGGTATCTCCCATGAGAGGTGTACATCGATTTGGTGTCCGTGGGAAGCTAGCCCCTAGCTACATTGGGCCTTATAAGGTTTTGGAGCGATGTGGTCCTGTTGCTTATCGTCTCCAGCTTCCGAATATTTTGTCAGCAGTGCATAATGTTTTCCATGTTTCCTAGTTAAAGAAATGCTTACGGGTCCCCGATGAAGCTGTGGAAATTGAAGGACTTCCCCTCCAACCCGACTTATCTTATATTGAGCATCATGTCAAGATCTTGGACAAAAAAGAAAGAGTGACTAGAAATAGTGTGGTGAAGTTTTACAAAGTTCAGTGGCAAAATCACTCAGAGGATGAAGCAACGTGGGAGCAAGAAAGCTATATCGTGAAGCATTATCCCCACCAAGGTAATTGTTTAAATCAGAAATTATTTCTTCTCTTTTCCCCACACTAGGCACATGAAATCTCGGGACGAGATTTTGTTTAAGGGGGTAGTTTGTAACACCCTCGATGTTACACTGTAAATCATTTACTAAAACATGTCATGAGCATCATGTTTATGTGTTAATGCATGTAATAAAGAGTGTAGATCAATTTCTGTAACTCAAAACGATCAACGGAAATGCGAAATGAAAGTTAATTCCAGTTATGTTATATCACTTAGGGTTTAAAACTAATTTTTATTAAGCAAAAATGCTATAGAACACGTATGTGACACTTGAATAAAGTTTGAAGTACAAACTTTGTAGATGACAATGAAATACATGCGGTCAAAACATGATATTACTAGCTAAGATTTCCAATAGCTTAGAAATGCAATTTGAAATAGAGTTCAACTCAGAACTTAGAAAATTTCTTGAACTTTGGAAAGGGTAGGCATTGCTTTGTTCATCAATTTTTGTAGAAAAATTTAGTTAAGAAGAAGAGTAGTGTCATGGCCTGTTTTGGTAGCCTAATGTACCCTCTTAAGTATGGTGAAGGTGGTTTGGGTGTTTGGCCAACCGATTAGTTGTTTTGGATGCTTTAAAAAGCATGCATGGCACGTCCTCGGTCGGTTTCCTCGCGTAGGCACGGTCACCACGCCCCTGAGCCATGACGTCGGCGCGTCGACCGCCCGTGATCGGCTAGCCGGTGTGGCCGACAGCCCTGGCGCGCGGCTGCACCACCTCACTGTCGCGCTACTACCCCACCACTAGCTTCTAGCCATGCGCAGTTATGCCGTCGTTGTCCTGCCCCATCCCACGCTATGTTGCCGTCGCGTCCGCCTCTGCTGCCTGGCGTCGTGACATTGCCACTACCATCGTGTCGCTCCTATACGCGTGTTGCATCGCGTTGCCCTCCCTGGCCTGGTTGGGTGCCGTCCGCACGTGGCCGTGCGCGCCGCCGTCGCTTTGCCATTTATGGCACTGTGGCTGCGCGGGCCACGCCAGTCCGGCGCGCACGCCCGTCGGCTAGCGCCGGCGCGTGGGCCTCACGGTCCGCCGCTCACGTCTCGCCAAGGCATGGACGAGCCGAACCCACTGTCGTGCCCGTCTCTCCCTCCCTCTGTTTCCGCCGTCGTCATGTCACGTCGCGGCGAAGCCAGAGAGCGAGCACCTCTCATCAAATTCCTTGTGCTCGCATCTCCGCCTTCACGCCCCCTCTCCATCCGACCCCACCCCGCCTTGACTCGCGCCATGCCAAGCTCCAATTTTGGAATCTTGCCGCCGCCACACCGTTAAGGCTCATCGCCGCCGGTGTCGTGGCCAGTCTCCACCACTTTACCTCGCGCCAATTCCTTTGCACCGTTAGCTCCCCTTGGCTTCCTCTTCATTGTGCGCACGCTAGTCGTAGCTTTTGTGTCGCCTCCTCACCACTGACGTGGTCGTGCCTTAGTAGTTCATCGTTTGCCTCGCCACGCGCACATGGCCAGCCTCGCTCGGGTAATCTTCGGCCGAGCCAGCTTCTTGGTAAGGTCACCGGTGAGTTGTCGTTGCTCACCCGCTGCTCTACTGCCTTGATTATTGCTGTGGCTCACCTGAACGTCGTTGCCATTGCTGTAGGGTGTCCTCCATCGTGGAGCGGTCCTTCTACGGTGTCCCGACTCGCGCAACCACCGCCCATCGTCTCGCGTCGAACCCTAGGTGAGCGTCGGCCTCGTAGCTAGGTCAGCGAGGGTCCCGTGTGGCCGGCGTAGGCGCCTGTGCCACTGCTCGCCACGCTAGAGCGCGCGGGGATAGCCAAGGGCCTCACCGTTGTAAAGAGGAGAAATGTCTGAGGGTTCTTTTGTATAAGTGTTGTCTTTAGGAATAGTAACGTAGACTGCAAGTTGTTTTGCTCATAGTCCAGGCGCATTTTTGCTTATGTGCTAGCACGCGCATGCCTCCTCGCTATGGGCCGCCTCTACACGTGGGTCGCACGCTCGCGCGCGCGCTCGTTGCACTGCGTGGGCCGCGTGGGCCAAAATCGGTTTAGATTTTTCATGGAAAATAGAAATAGCTTTTCATTTGTAGTTCTGAGCTAAACTTTGGTAAATCATATCAAATCGTGTAGATGTCCAAAATTGTGAAACCAATTTTGTTAGGTTCCTAAAATTGTGCTCTATCTGTTAGTATATTTAGTTCATATATATATATATATATATATATATATATATATATTTGTTGATACCAGCGGCTATTAAATCATTTGTGAGTGTTTAGTATTATTTAGATGAGTATTTGTCGGAATTTTTGTGGCAAATTGGTAATAGCTTTGACTATGAAATTTTTACAGTAGATTCATTGTATTATTAAGTGCTCACTATAATTTTTGTAGCCTTAGAATAGGTTGAGAAATATGGTGGCTAAGTACTCCTTGTTGTAGTATATAGGAAATCATTAATAAGAGTAAGAATATATTTTAGGTGCTAAGTAGCACTTGCAGGTGAAACCCTGCGGGTTTGATGGGAGTGATGATTAGCTCAGTATCTTAGTCATTAGAGCTAGCTTAGTGGCTTAGTAGATGTATTCTTATTTTAAGAACTGTTGTTGCCTTAATATTGAGCGTTGCATCGTTATTGCATGCATGTAGAAAATGAGTTGGTGGAATTCATGACCGAGGGCGAGCATAAGTATGAAGAGGTGATTGAAGAGTACGAGGAGGAGGTCCTCGAGCAGGAGGAGGTCCCAGAGCCGCCACGGACTGACTGAGCTGACACCCCGCCTGCCTAAGGCAAGCCCCGGTGCATAACCCTTATTTTGATTAAGCACTAAATATATATATCTGGGTTGTGCATTTACGTTACAGGCATTCTATGAAAACCACCTGAATAAATATATCTGTTCTATGAAGTCCAACTAGCATAGGTCGAGTAGCTGCTATGCTTAGGCTATCGGTAGCGTGAGTAACCTGTCGTTACTCATAATAGGTGATTATTATTATCACTCATGATAAAATGGTGAAAGGAAATAGAGACCGGGCAGGGATATGGTATGTGTATTGGTGGGTGTAAGAGGTTGTGTCCCGAGGCCAACGGGGCATAGCTTGATTACACTATTTTCCCTGTGCGTGTCGGTTAAGGACCGGTCATTGCATTAGATTCTAGTCAGGAAACAGACTTATTATCCTGAGCACATACTTGTTTATGGGAGTAGGGAAGGCTCGTTGCTCTCTTGTCGTGGGTTCCGGTTCTTTCCGGACCGACTGATTGGAGACGAGGATGGTGGAGATCTAAGCACCACACTGAGTCTGGGACTCAGGTGTTGGGGCTTGCAGTCTAAGTTTGGACGAAAACCTAGACCCCTTGACAGGAGAGTGGTGGGTTGGTCCTGCTTATACCTGGGGTACAAGCGGAGCATGTGCTTCGGGGTACCCAGCTGGCATATTGATTCACGGTACGACTTGTCTACAATCTAACATCGTAGTAAGAACTGGAAGATGAAAGATGGTGAAGTGGATCTGTTTGCTCAACTCTTACTTGAAAGTAGAACATGTGCTTACATAGAATGGTTAGATAATGAATTAATCATGATTGCTAATAAGACACATACATAAGGATCCCCTACTAGTAATGTTTTTTGCAAAAAGAAAACCCAGCAACCCATAAAGCTTATCATATCCTTTGGAGTCGGGAAATTATTCCCACTAGTCGGGTAAGTCTTGCTAATACATTGTGTACTCAGGGTTTATTTACCCCTGTTGCAGGTGCAGCTTGAAGAGTAGCTGTTATGTGGAGGATTCTTTTGGTGGGCACAGACGGATCCTTGTATTCTACCGTTAGATGTTTATTGTAATTTCGCTGTTTAAATTCCGTACTCTGAACTTGGTACTGTAATAGTGTATTTCTAAGAACTCTGGTTGTATGAAATGGACTAAGTATTATAAACTCGTTCTCATTATTGGATCCTGGAGAAAAAACGTGGATTATGTGAGCTCTCTCTTAGAGTGTGCTCGACAGAATGCGTCTGATGTAGCTTGATTTCGGGGTACTTAGTGTCTGGTGGAAGACGAGCACCTCCGAATGTGTGTTATTTCGGACGATTCTGTCACTGGAGGGGATGGATTGATGAAGAGAGGGGCGAACAAGGAGTGGCCATGCATGCTGAAGGCTCATCGCATGGCTGCCCGTGCGTTAGCTTGATCCTTATTTTATATTATTTATTTTTTCTATAAATTTTTAAAGTTAGACGAATTTGACTTAGTTTGAACTAAAATGATTTACAATGAAAACGAGAAGGTATATATTGTGCTTGCCATTGATAAACAATTTCCAGATTGTTGGTGGAAGCATATTGAAGATGGAATTTTTTATGGGGTAGATTATTCCTCTTCCTTAGTCAACAAAATTAATAGTTGATTTAATTTACAGATGGTACTTCAAATTAACGAGGTCATTTCTAAACTTAATAACGTACAAGATCATAAATCATGAACCTGTGATCATGGCTTATCTAGGGTCTTTTTAGAGTGAAATTTACTGGGGTCATTAAACTTGTCCTATGTCCTCAAATAGGTCCATGCACTTCTGAAACCAGATTTTTCCATCCCTAAACTTACTAAATGTATCGTCAAAGGTCAAACCAGTTTTGATAAAAGCTGTTTTCGCACACGTAGCAGCCACCGTGTCTAGGGCGCAAGGCCCTCGCTCCTGCGGCGGCGCGGCGCGCGACGGGACGAGCAGTGGCAGGCGCCGAGCAAGGCCCGATCTTCCTGCAGCGTGGTTGCAGCGGCGGCAGCGGCGGCAGTAGACGCTTTCGAATCTGGCGTCGTCGCTAGCCGCCTCGAGCGTCCCCGCGCTGTGCCCCAGGAGACGGACACTAGCAGGTGGTGGCGCTGGGCCCGTGCTCGCCAGCCGCCGGCATCGTGCTCAGTCCATGCATCTGAACTGCCGCGCCGGGAAGGAAGGGGTTGGGGACCTCGAAGCCGCCGCCGACACCGCCTGCTGCTGCGCGCGCGGGGACGGGCGCGTCGCGGAGCACGCCACTGCCACGGCCAGAACCACGAGGACGACCAGAGCCGACGACAACGACCTGGCCATGCCCACGATCACGACTCGCTAGTCGATCCACTGATCCGTGACTTGCTCTTCCATGCATGCAAGCACCCAACTAATCACTAGCTTCTTTGAGCATGCACCATGCCGTTGCCGACTCGCCGTTCAACAGGTTGCGGGCTCGATGCAGGGGTTGGCTCTATTGCGCGCGTAGCCACGTACACGCCGGCGATGAAGGGCGGGATGCGGCCGGACAAGAGCAACGACCCCATGCACTACCGGAGACTGTGTAGTTACCGAGTGCCCCGACAATTACCGAGTGTCAAAAGTCGGGGCACTCGGAAAACAGTATTTATCGAGTGCCAACACTCGGAAAACATAAACACCCGGTAGTATACCGCTTTACCGAGTCAGCACACTCGGTAAATTAAGACACTCGGTAAAAATACAATTTTACCGAAGGGGCACACTCGATAAAAACAGACACTCGGTATTGAGGTGCCACGTCACTAGGATAGCAACCGTGGGCCAAACGGCGTCACGGTATGACATGTTTACCGAGTGTTATCAGCACAACACTCGGTAAACACTACCTTTTACCGAGTGTATTGGCGCAACACTCGGTAAAATTCAACCAAATTTCTTGTTTTTCCTTCATTCTTTTTCCTCTATCCACATATGATATTTAGTACTCCATTCCAAAATATGGTGTTTATTTCAATTTATTTACTATATTTCACAAACTTTTCATTCTTTATAAAAATTAGGTACATATCGTGTAAATTTAATTGTAATAATTAAAATCGAACTCGATAAATCACGAGATTGGAAGAATTAACATTGAAGCATACATCTATGTTATAGAAAAATTTTCATAACGTTTGAAGTATTTTTTACATTAAATCATTTGCCGAACCGGTACATCTCCCAAAGAGATGTTAAACATTCACATTGACGAGTAGGATTTCTATTAAGAGTGGAATTCAACATTATGATTTAAACTTGGAATTTTTTAGATAGTAAATAGATGACATGAAATAGTTCATGTGAAAGTTTGGTGAAATTTAGGATTAAATTGGCATTTTTTCTTTTTTGTTTTGCATAAAATAATGGATACTTTTACCGAGTGTGACCTCAAACACTCGGTAAAAGTTAGCCACGGCCCACCTGTCTGCCACAGTGGGCTATGTTTACCGAAAGCCGTGAGATCCGGGCACTTTCGGTAAAAATATGTACCAGCCCACATGTCACTGGGCTGCGGTGCTTGAGTTTACCGAGTGCCGTACATCTAGGCACTTTCATGTGTAAGCATCAACACTAAGCCGTGCCTCCCTCAAATCGTGCACAGACACACACACGCACCGCCGCGGCCGCCTCCTCCCCTCCACCACCGCCGCCACCGGGCGGTCCCCCACCACCACGCCGCCACCGGAGAGACGGAGAGAGAGCAGCTGCACACCACGGCGCACCGGACGACGATCCCCTCCGTCCGACGCCGCCCGTGCTCCCTCCTTCGCTCCCGTTCCCGAGGTGGGGTGGGGTGGGCCCAGCAGCAGCGGCCGCCTCCTCCCCTCCACTCCGCCGCCCGCCGCCTCCCGCTGTCGCCGGGCGCCCCCCCACCGCCATGGCTGCCTCCTCCCCTCCACCACCGCCGCCACCGGGCGGTCCCCCACAGCCGCCGCCACCGGGGGAGGGCGGTCACCCGCCGCCACCGCGGGACTGCCGCCGCCGCGGCCGCCTCCTCCCCTCCACCACCGCCGCCACCGGGCGGTCCTCCACCGCCGCCGCCACCGGTAAATGCCCTAAGCCACCATATTTTCCTTTTTTCGAGTTATGACTATATGCATTTGTGCAATCTCTTTCTAGTGATGTTTACACAATAGATCTGTACACAAAGACTAATCGAATTGCACATGATTTCACTTGTGAACTACGAAATATAAATTTTTGATTTGGCATACAAATATTTGTGATATAGTCAATATGAATGTGCAAGAAATTTCTAGTTTGACCAAATAAGCAGTGGTAACAAAACAACCAGTTGTTGTCACCTCGTCACAGACAGAAGGGGAGCCATATTTGGTACTTCAGATTTCACATGCAAAGTGCAATTGGATGCAATTTTCCAGTACCAAGAGTTCTATACTTCTATACATGACAAACAAATTTAACAATCCTTGCCAGATCTTGCAATGCCATTCAGTGCATGAACACTTATGGCAAGACAGCCAGCTATGGTCAGTTGTTACTGTATAATTTGCTTAAAATTAAAATCTTTTTTTTTGGGGTACCAAGTGAAACACAATCAATATCAAGGTTTAGGATCCCACTATCAACTGAACAATTAACACCAGTTTCTGGAAATCATGGGCTTACACATGGTATGGAAAATAATGGATGGATGGTTGAGGAAAATACAGATCAAAGTTTTTAATAGATTTTCTTGAGATAGGCAAAATACCAAGCATGGGAAATTCAATGATACAAAAATCAGTCAAGCAATAAACAAGATAAAATTCTATTAAAAATGCAGCAACACTGCATATGGAACAAAAACTGAAGTATCAGGCAACATATTACTAATTTTCTACAGCATAAGACAATACTGAAGTAAAACTGTACCACAGGGACAAGTAACATTCAGAATACGTACCTTTCCCCACTCAGAACCTATGCCACTGCATCTCATTTTGAGGTGTATCATTTTTGTCCCCAACTCAGTCTCCACCTTCTTTCTTAGATAATTTTCCTAAGGGCCAAAGGACTCCAGATATGTCATGTAGCGATTATATGCAGCTTTAACAGCATCTTCAATATAACCAGGTAAGGGACCCACATTCTGCAAAAGATCTGCCTTGATCAGACTGATATAAGCACACCAAAAAAATGCATGAGGAAATAGAGATAACAAGTACCAACTTCGCCAGTCAGGCCGCAAAGATCATCAAGAGTCATTCTTAGGGTAACCAAGGTTCCACTAAATTCTTCACACACCTCAGCTGCACGAAATACATTTTTATCCCCCTTTTAGTTAATGACTATATCCCTAAGTCCATGGTTAAGAACATGATATATTGGAATAGAACTGTTGGGGTTACAATGTTACATAAAAGCACACCCCCTCCTCCCCCATCCACAAACGTGGTGTGTGAAAAAAATACAAGATGTCCCTTATTCCCTTCCACCTTCACTCAAACCAACCCTCCTTGCAGCCATCAGCACAGGATGGGCGAACCCTAAACAGTCACAATCTCATGGCACCCCTGATCCCATGCGTGAAAAACATAAATAATGATTTGTTGTCGCTGACTTCCTGAAGCCCGTGTACTCAAACAAAGGCTAGACAACCTTGTGTGTAGTTGCTTCATAAGCAAAGGCCTCATTGTCAAGTAACCGATGTTCTAGCATGTGTTCAATAAATGAGAAAGTGAGTCCATTCAGCCTAGAAAGAAACGCTCTAGGACCACACATTTCACATCTGAGCAGGTGTGTCCAGGCAACTCTCACTACCGGAGATTCTCTCGTATTGTTAAACTGAGAACTGAGATACATCACTAATCACCTCATTTGGATCCTACCTAAGCGCTAGGCTGTGAGGATACATGCCAGTAAATGGTTTATGAAAAAGTGGCAAAGACATACATGCTAATTGCCAACTAAAACTGTAACTCGACCAATGAGTATTATATGATGAACCTGCAATGCCCGTGATTAGCTGCAGAATTTTACAAGCATCATAAAAAAAAGGTAAGACTAGGCCGACTACCAAAGCCATATTTGACCGAAAAGCATTTAGCTAAATGCAAGGAGTACTATCAGAACAAATTCTATATCACCTCCACTCTTCGCGAAATATTTGACTACTCATCATCCAATCTAGCAAACATCTTCTATGTGAATCGACCAAGAACATGAATGTCTCTTTATCATCTCATATGGTTTTTCTCTAGCACTACTACTCTATTGCTCTAAACCGCAATATCGTCTATATGTTAGGATGGATGACCGTCGTGGGTGGATGTACACGGGCTATCGGAAGAGGGGTCAATACACAAATGAATGGATTGAGAAGGCCAATGATTTCATGACAAAGGCATTTGCAAACGGACGGCGACATGCCCGGTGTCCTCAGAGGAAGTGTAAGAACAAGGCAATGAAAACATATGAGGAGATGAGTAAAGATCTTGTCAACAATGGATTTGTAGAGAACTATACCCGGTGGACCATGCATGGTGAACGCCATCGTGCGAGAGAAGAGGTCGTGAGACAACGGATCGAGGAGTTTGATTCTGAAGCCGGGGTGGCAGAAATGTTAAATGACCATGACATGGCTTTCGACGAAGGAAGTGCGAGAAAGCGGAGCGAGCAAACTGCAAAGGCGCGTTTACGCCATGTTGGATGCGGCACAACAACCCCTTCACGGATGCACCAATGTTTCTAAACCGGATGCCATTGCACGCCTAATGGTTGTGAAGTCCCGATTTAGCCGGAGTAGAGAATCCTTCGATCAATCTGTTGATGATGGTTGGCACCCTACTTCCGGATGATCACGTTACGCCAAAGAACACGTATGAGTCAAATAAAATCCTTCGTGCACTCAAGATGTCGTGACGAAAGCGAGATACATGCTTGTCCGAACGGATGCATCTTATTCGAGGGAGAACATGCCGACGATAAATCACGTCCAAAGTGTAAGGCATCTAGGTACATTGAGTTAGAATCGGTGATGGTCGGAAGACGCAAACAAAAGTCGGCGCAAAGATCCCGAGGTACCTTCCTTTCATACCGAGGATCCAACGGCTTTTCATGAGCGAGAATCCATAAAGCAGATGACGTGGCACAAAATCGGGACGCCGATACAATCGACAAGATGATACATCCGTCCGATGGTGAATCATGGAAAAGCTTCGATCGGAAGCATACCGACAAAAAAGTGATGAGGCTCGTAATGTACGCATTGCACTAGCAACCGATGGGTTCAATCCTTATGGAATGGGTTCTTCACCATACACATGTTGGCCCGTATTCGCCATCCCTCTCAACCTCCCACTGGCGTCGCCTTTCAACGGCAAAATATTTTCTTGTCACTTATAATTCCGGGACACCCGGGGCTAATATGAGTGTGTACATGGAGCCTTTGATAGACGATTTGGTCCGTGCATGGGACGAAGGGGTAGTGACATACGACCGATTCACAAAGACAAACTTGAGAATGCATATTTGGTACCATTATTCCATGCATGACTTCTCGGCTTATGGGTTATTTTGTGGTCGGTGTGTTCACACGAAGATGCCATGCCCGATATGCAAGTCACCGTGGAGTTCTTTCGGTTGGAGAAGGGGGGCAAGTTTTCTTCGTTTGACAAACATCGACAATTCCTCCCTCTTGACCACCCATTCAGAGAGACAAGAAGAACTTTCGAAAGGTGTCACAATGGAAGACTCGCACCGAAAAATGATGATAGGTGCCTGTGTTCTTGAGATGTTAGATGGTCTTGTGGTCGACAATGAAAAGGGGGCTTCGTGGGATATGGAAAAGAGCATGCCTGGACACACAAGTCGTGCTTGTGGAAGCTTCCTTACTTTAAGGACCTCCTTCTTCCACATAACATTGATGTAATGCACACTGAAAAGAATTTCGCCGAGGCGGTCCTTCACACAATCATGGACTGGGAAAAGTCAAAGGACAATGTCAAGGCTAGATTGGATCAAGCAACGCTGTGCGATAGACCAAAGCTAAACATGTTGCCTCCCTTACGCGGGAAGTCATGGAAGAAGCCTAAGGCCAACTTCGTCCTAACGAGGGCCCAAAAGAAAGAAGTTCTTCAATGGTTCCAATCGTTGATGTTCCCTGACGGGTATGCAACGAATTGGAGGAGGGGTGTGAACTTAAGTACCATGCGAATCACAGGGCTGAAGAGTCATAATTACCACATATGGATTGAGCGCCTTCTTCCGATGATGGTTCGTGGCTATTTCCCTGATCACATCTGGCGAGTGATGGCAGAGTTGAGCATGTTCTTCCGCAAGCTATGTGCTAAGGAGATATCTCGGACCGAGATTGAAGAAATGGAAAGAATGGCCCCGGTGTTGCTCTGCAAGTTGGAGAAGATCTTTCCCCCCGGCTTCTTCAATCCGATGCAACATTTGCTCTTGCACCTACCATATGAGACAAAAATGGGGGGCCCTGTGCATGCCCGTTGGTGCTATCCAATTGAGCGATGCCTAAAGGTTCTTAGAACAAAATGCAAAAATAAATGCAAAATTGAAGCTTCACAAGCGAGGCATCCATTGTGGAGGAGGTGTCATACTTCACAACAAGATACTATGCCGACAACCTTCCTAACGTGCATAATCCACCCCTCGTTACAATGTCGCCGACAATCGATTCGACCCTCACCTTTTCCGAGGGCAACTTGGAAGTGCAAGTGAACCTACCTTGAAGATGTTGAGCCTAGAAGAGTGGCGCTCTATCCAAATTTGTATGTGTTGCGGAACCTTGAAGAGGTTGGCCCAGTACATTCATGTAAGTTTTACACAAACTTGTTTCTTTTCTTGTCAAGATTTTTAGCATGCACCCATCCAACCCTCTTGTTAACGGCCGTTCTTCTGACAAATTTGTTCTCCTCTACCATCGTCCATCACGGAGGAACCCACCGGCGCGGAAGTTGAAACCCTTCTAAGACATGGCGCGGAGAACGAAATCCCACTTTTATTTGTTGGTTCAAGGAGGAGGTACTGTTCAATTTCATTTGTTGTTTGTACTTAACTCTCAACTTGACAAATATATAACGAATCATCCTACTTGAACTAGCAGGCCAAAAAAACCGACATGTCTATGAGTGCCGAGTTGAGGCAAGTTGCCAATGGATTTGAATTTAGGGTCAAGTCATTCTCTGTATGCGATGTCAATGGATATCGCTTTCACACAACTCGGCATGAGCAGAGTCGGCCAATCGAAGAACCACAAATACCGGTGTTTTCACGCCAGTACGTATGGGTTGGACTACTATGGAATAATTGAAGAAATATACAAACTCAAGTTTCTGGTTGTGTACCTCTTCATCCTCATATATCAAATGCCATTGGTTTGATCCCAAAGAAGTGATAAAGACCCCGAGCTTGGGTTAGTCGAAGTTCTAAAGTCATCCGTCTTGTTAGGAGACGACGTGTACATTGTATTGCAACAGCCACGCAAAGTTTATTATCTCTCATACCCGTGCCAAACCAAAGACCGTCTTAAGGCGTATGATGTTGTGTACAAGGTATCGCCAAGATGGTAAAGTACCCGTCCCAAACGATGATGATTATAACATCGATGCAAACACATATGACGGAGAGTTCTTTCAAGAAGAAGGATTAGAAGGGAGTTTTGAGATTGTCTTAGATGTAGATCTCATGATGGGAAGTAGACAATGATACGATCATTGTTGACGGGGATGATGGAGAGGAGGTTCACAACGCCAAGGACTTGTTATTACTTGAGCAACACCATTCGAGCGATTAGGTCGCTAGTGATGAGACTTTGAGAGACGATCATAATTACGTCGACAATAGCGATGATGAGATTTTTGGCCCACCTATCGATGATCTTGATGATTATTTCTAGTACATGTAAGATCTGTAGTACTTATGGCAATTTTATACATGTATGATACATTTACTTATTTTGCATCTCTTTTATACATGTATGATATATTTACTTATTTTGCATCTCTTTTATACATGTATGATACATTTACTTATTTTGCATCTCTTTTATACATGTATATGCGTACTGATAGTTTATTCCTTTTGTTGCAGGTGATTGATGGTGGGCGGTGGAATCAGGAAGCTTAGGTCGGTTATGACCTTACTGGCTGGTGGCGAGGGGTCCAGCCAGGGTGGAGGAGGAGGGCGTGCACAGACTGAGGGTGGAGGGCGTGCCCAGGGAGGAGGAGGAGGACGACGACGAGGGCGTGCCCAGGGAGGTGGAGCCCAGGATGGAGGAGGAGCCCAGGGTGGAGGAGGAGGACGGCGACGACGACGAGGGCGTCGAGAGCCAACACCTCCTCCACAGGACGACGACCATGAGTTCGTAGCGGCCACGGAGGAGGATGATGAGGAGGAGGAGACCAGGGAGGAGATAGCGGAGGCGGTGGAGGAGGCACGGAGGGAGGATGCTTCCGAGCGGGTTGAGCGCGAGGAGGATGCCGACTTGGTGGCAGAGGAAAATGGGGTGCCTACGGTTTGGCTGCGAGGGTCGTCGCGCCTCCCAGACTTACCCATACAGAGACGGCCAGTGATTCGACCATCCGAAACTAAGTAAGTAATTTTGCATGTTAACACTAATTCACGTGTTTTTAAGTTATAACGAAACTAATATTCAATCTCAATAACTTTGTGCGAGGATTGGGAAATGGTGATCCTGTGGAGTCACTCTCACCGAGTAAACGGGATCCCAGGTCTTCGTGTAGGGCAAACTACCCCGGGATGGTGAGGATCGATGGTGTTGTGCAGCCCGCCATGAAGTGGTCCCATCAGCACGCCGCCAAATGATCGACCGATCGAGTGGCGGTGTGTTATAACAACAAGGCCGACCGGGTGATGAAAGAGCCGTGGGTACGTGTTCATCGCACTATGCCGATAATAACATCACATTAATTGTATATTATTGATCGTATTTGCTTGTAGGATTACTACACCTTGGCGGAGGGAGTACGTGGGGAGGACGCGATGACGTGGTGAATGTAGTGCATGTTCACCGAGTGCGTGACCTCTTCTACGAGACAAAGCTCCCGTGCGTAAGAATTTACCATGCCCGCAGAGAGAAGCAGAGTCACCAGAGCGCAGTGCACACCTTGACTAAGGAGCAATACTTGACGGTAAACATGAGATTACATCGTCATGATTAATTGCACTGAAATTGATTTATGATTTGTCATGTGCTCGTGTAATGCGTGCGGTGCCTCCTGCTTGGTGTGCGGGGATGGACAAGCTGCCGGGAGGCCATTGTGGACACATGGTTGAGTGAGGAGTACGAGCAATATCACGCCGTCGCTCGCTCACGTTGTCGTGCGATGATGCGGGTTCCTCGCACAAACAAGGGCCCACTACCCTCAAGGAATATGCGGACCCGATATGTACGCGGATTTCATTTCGTTGTTGCTACGCTAACTTCTGAATGCATAATATCTTATTGTTGTGCTTCTTCCTGCAGACGCGGTTCCACCCCGGCCAGGAGTGCGCCTCGTTCAAGGCATATGCCTTGGCACACAAGGGCAAGGCAAAGGACCCCGACCTCGTCTACAACCCGGAGGACCCGCCCGAGGCATACAGTAACCTGAGCGTGCACAGTCGCCTCAGCGAGTACACGGCGATGGCGAGAGAGATCCATGGGCCAGAATTTGATCCGAGCACCGCTGACCTCGAGGGTGACATCGTCATGAGGTTGGGACCAGGTAAGCCACACGGGAGGTACTATATGGGCAACAGCACCATAGACACGGCCAACACTCAGACACTCGCCCAGATTAGAGCCCGGAGCACGAGTTCGAGCCCGGCCATACGCCCACGCTCACAGCCCCAGGTGGTAGCACTCCAGGTTAGTTCTGTTGCATTCGTTGTCCATTCATTTTCTACCCGTTCTTTATTTGCATTCTAACTATGTGATAAATAATTGTAGGCCCAGATTGAAGCCCCGCAGAGTCACAAGCAGGCCTCACAGAGCCGATTTGGGCCCTCCAAATATCGCGCACCAGTGCCGAGTTGGCACAGAGAGAGGGCGCGAGTGCAGTGCTTGACTTGAGGCCTTCCAGCGATCATGCAGAAGGCCCGCACGAGTACATGGCCAGCTTTTCTCGAGCATGGGCCAGCCTCCACCGCCTCCGCCGCCGCCGATGATATCATGGTGCCTCCTCCACCTCCATGCTGACGGCACTCCTGTGAGTCACTCTTCATCTTGAAAGGCTTTTTCATTCAGATTGTGCTACAGATCAACACTATCATGTTAGAACCTAGAAGAGAGTAGGATACATACATGTATAAGTTAGATTATTAGTAATATTGTTCGGACCTTGAAAGGCATCATGTTAGGTTCTACATGAGTACATAGGTGTTTGCCCAATTCATGTTCGGTCTACTCGACCATGTGTGACGATATCTTGCACATAGAGGAGAACTAAACAACAACTAACTTGATATGTGTTATCTATTATATGCCTATATATTGATGTCACTTGATAACTGGTCTCTTCGAAGGAATATTTGAATTTGGCATACTACCTTATGATTAATTGACAAATATGTTTATTTTCTTTTGCTCCCTCATTCCGGGGACCTTCTACAATTTGGATCGAACAACGATCAAGACTTGGACTTGTCTCCGCTTTCTCGGTAGGGCTCCGACCATGTGACAGACCATGTTTCACTTGTTTGTATGTTGAACTTAGAAGTGGGTTGAACTTTGTGGACTTTGGACATGTTGATGGTGTTTGTGGACTTTGCATTGTGCTTGTGACATTTGTTGTAGCTATATGTTGGTTATAATGATGGATGTGACATTTGTGGACATATATGTGATATATATTGTCTATCTGTTGGTAATCGTGATATTCTCGTTATAATTGTTGTTAATTGTGGTGGATATGCACGAAACAAACAAAAAAAATACATCATGGATTAAGTTTTACCGAGTGTAACACTCGGTAATGGTGATGTTTACCGAGTGTTACACTCGGTAAAAGCGAGAACAGAACCAAATTGGTTCGATTACATTAATTTTGCCGAGTGTGCCACGACCCCACTCGGATATATAAAAGCCATTTTTTTTACCGAGTGGAACACTTTCGGTAAATGAGTTACATGTTTACCGAAAGTGTTACCGGTACACTCGGTAAACTATATTAGGAAAAAAAATATTTGCGGAATTGTTTTAATCATGAAAATGGTTATCTGCTTTTCGAAAGTGCTATGTCTAACACTTTCGATGCAAACGACGCCTTAATCTAAGCAAGCTTGGGGACCCGACGACCGCCACGTCGTAGTTGTTTATCGAAAGTGCGGCGTAGCACTTTCGGTTAAATTTATTCTCCGAGTGTGCCCGTTAGTTGACACTTTCGGTAAACTAACTTTACCGAGTCGTTGTTTACCGAGTCATGTTTACCGAGTGTGGCACTCGGTAAAAAATTTACCGAGTGTTTATCCATATTTGCCGAGTGTTTATCACACTCGGTAATTAATCAGTATCCCGTAGTGATGGGCGGCTGCTCGCCCACCGGCGCGAAGTTGCCGCCGATCTGCACGGCCAGGTGCGACACCCAGGGCATAGCGCAGGGGAACGAAGTTGCCGGCGATCTGCACGGCCGGGTCCTCCACGCAGGGCATAGCCCAGCCTCGCCGCCGCTGCAGTCGCGCTGCACGAAGGTCAGCCCTGGCTCAGCGCCTGCCACACAGCTCGTCGTCGTAGCCGCGCCACGCCACCGCTGGAGTGAGGGCTACCACGTGTGCGAAAAACAACTTTTCAAAACCGGTTTGGACCTTTGATGATACATTTAGTAAGTTTAAGGACTTGAAAATTTGGTTTCGGAAGTATATGGACCTATTTAGGAATACGGGATAAATTTAAGGACCTCCGGTGAATTTCAATATTCTTTTTTATGGTGGACTGGTTCTATTGGTTCACTATCAGGCAAATTAGTTTCCCAATCTTCCTATTGGTTCTGTTGGTTCACTATCCTGTGCGTGTTCATGGCAACCAATTGATGGACAGTGTGAAGGCCACTTCTATAATATCGTTGTAAATCATGAGCTCCTACAAACGTATACCCGTTTGTATTTCCGAACTAGAGAGAGCGATGACTTCGATACACGGCTACACGAGCCTACCGAGCTGCCATGAACTCCAGTGTCCAGTATGCCATGTGCTGATCCTCTACACAATCATAAATTCAGAATAACACCAGTAATACACGTTCACATCGCACATGATGGATCGACATATAATCCCATATTTCATTTAAGCTCATCCGCGGCTACCTTTGCATCTCAGTGCGGCACGGCATCATCACGGACAACTCGTTTCCCCGGGGCGGCGACGGTGAGCTACAGGCCTATAGCTAGTTAAGGGTCATGCTTTGGCCTATGAGACTGCATGTCCTTGCCGTGACGGTGGTGGTGTCGGGCGCCCTCGGTGCCGTGCTTGTTGTGATGCTGGTGGTGGTGGTGGTCGTCTTGGTGGTGGTGGTGGTGATGGTCGTCGTCGTGGTCGTCCAGGTGGCAGCCGTGGCGGTCTGGCTGGACCCACCGGCCGTCGCGGCCGCGGACCATGCCCTTGTTGTGGTCCTGGCGCCAGCAGGGGGGCACGCCGTGATGGTCCTTGAGGAAGTCGCACGCCTTGTTCACCAGCGCCGGGTCGCGCCCGCTCGCCAGCACGAACCGCTCACCGCGCCCGTGGTACCTGCATGCGCGCACGTCCAACCAAAAGGACACAAAAGTTCATTAATTTTACGCAAGATACGGCTTAAATTTACTACGAGATTCACAGTGGATAACGATGAGGCTGTAGGGACAGGCACATGCTTCGATGAGGCTGTAGGGACAGTGCAATAAATTTGCTGCAGCCTGTCCAGTCTGCCATGCCGGTTGATGGACTCGTACGTGGACACGTGGTCGTTGCAGGGAGTGCGTGTGCTGATGTCCCGCAAGCCAGGAACAAACGCAGAGCATAAATGCGTCGGGTCTACACTCACAGAACTTTACTCGCTCTGTAAAAATGCACTTGTTTCCCGTCACATAATGCAATTCTCGCTCCGACTAAATTTATACTATAAAAGAGTACTAATCTTCATGGTACAAAATAAGTACAATTAGATTAGTTATATAATGTATTTTTATAATAAATTTATTTGGACACACAAAAGCTAATACAATTTACTTTAAATTTAGTCAAACTTGAGTTAGATAGACAGGCGCGGATCTCATAATTGCATTCTTTTGTGAATAAAGGTACTATATAAAAAATAAATATCGATGATACTCTCTCTGTCCATGAAAATATCAATTCCTGAAGCAAAATTTTGTCCAAAAAAGAATCAATCTCTAGAGTGGATGTCAATTTATTCCTCCTCAAAGTCTTGATCGCATTAAATCACAGCCCCTCCCGTCTCTCTCTTTCACGCCCCCTAATCCCAAATTCCCCGATCCCCTTCCAATTTGAGTGTTGGACTACGTGCAGCAGCATTTAATATCCTTTGAATACTTCAAATAACACCTCTTAATTATATTGGAATACTCAAGTGCTCTCGGCAACTGCAAAGATATTGATGTTCAGCAAGAGGTAACAGTCTTTTTCCTTGTTTGCTAATCTATCCTAAAGTTGCTAGCAATTGATTTTTTTTAGGGACAGAGGGCGTATCTAATAACTATTATTATTTGATTAATATTTTTAGTAAATCTAGTTAAATTAAAAGTGTCACGTCTTAGATAATGATGAGATGTACTCCTGTGGAGGAGAGGAGGAATACATGTACCTCCCGTCAGCCTGGCTGCACATTCGTCTATACCGGATCCACGAGATCCGGGCAGACGGCTGTTTTTTATGGTATGGGTACCAAGACGGGCTGATACGAGAGTGCACCAAGTATTTGAATACGAACAACGAGGCTTTGTTTAGCCTCAAGATTACGCATGGTCCCGTCCAAATGTGCAATTGATAATTTCACTCGTACTCCTATTCGTCATCAACAACCAAAAAGATAAAGCCGTCATCTACCTGGTACCTCACACTCACAGCCACAGCCTGGAACCTCTACTAGACAATTGTGTGTCCAGCTTTGTCCCGTTGTGCTAGTTGAACCAGCTACGTAGCACCTTGGGCCTCGTTTAGATGCCAAAAATTTTGACAAAATGGTACTGTAATAATTTTCGTTGTTATTTGACAATTAATGTCTAATCATAGTCTAATTAGACTTAAAAGATTCGTCTCGTGGATTTCGTCTAAACTGTGTAATTTATTTTATTTTTTATTTATATTTAATGCTTCATGCATGCGTCAAAGATTCGATGTGACGAGAAATCTTGAAAAATTTTGCAAAATTTTTTGCAACTAAACTGGACCTTGCACTGATCGGTTTGGAGGTGGCCTACGACCGGATCAGATCCTTGGTTCATCCTTTCTGTGCAAAATCTGATGACTAGTCTGCCATGTCTGTAATCTGTTAGTTGCGACCATGTAGCCCCCCCGCCCTGATTCGATTCGATGATCGTCTCTACTAAATAAATAATCTACACGGCACGAACATCGCATGCACACATTTAATTTGTCTCCAACCATACCAAATCAGTTTTTTTTTTTTTGGGAAAAAGATGCACAGCACAAAGGCGCACGTTTCTACGGAGTATCAACAAACGTTAGTTCTATCCTAACTTCTAAAAATTTGCTACAGTACTTATCACATCGAATATTTACGGTCCATGTATGGAAGCATTAAATGTAGACGAAAAGAAAAACTAATTGCACAGTTTGGTGAGAAATTGCGAGACGAACGTTTTGAACCTAATTAATCCATGTTTAAATACTATTTACCAAATAAAAACGAACGTGTTACAGTAGCCCAAAATCCAAATTCCTACTGCTAAACACAGCCAAGTCATTCTCGCATAGAAAAATGGACAGGGTCAGGGCAATTGCTAGGTGCCCTGTCCTTGCCTGGCTGATGACGCACTTACCTGTCATAGAAAAATGGAGTACTAGCATCTATCGATGTCTAATCACACGACTTAATTTCATTCATCTAACGTCCTCTGGGCTGGCGGAAGGGAACCCGCAGCCACGCGGCCTGATTTCTTGGGTCAAAAAAATGTCGAGCAATCAAGTGACGATGGCGACGCTGTCTGCTAGGTACGAGTAGTGCAGGTGCAAGGTGCTTACCCGTCGATGAGGTGCAGGTGCGCCTCCAGGTCGTGGTAGCACGCCGGGTCCAGCGTGTCCTTGAGGAACGGCGAGCGCTTGTGGTCCAGCGGCAGCTCTATGCCGACGTGGGCGTAGCACCAGGGCAGCCGCAGCAGCCCTTCCGCCACGCGCCGCACCACCTCGGGCGCGCCCTCGTTCAGCAGGATCCCCGGCATCCGCGTCACATTGTCGTGCACGTTCACCACCCGCAGCGCCTTCACCCCGAGCTCCGACTCGAACCGCCGCTTGAACGCCGCGTTGCCCACCCGCGGCCCCCCGAACGAGTACACGCACACGGGGGCGGCCACCGCCGCCCCCTGCTCGCCGCCGCCGCCGGCCACGTTCGCACCGGTCTCCGCGATGTCGTAGGCGCTCAGCATGGCCAGGGCGCTGCCGAGGCTGTGCCCGGTGACCGTGATGCTCACGTCCTCGCCCGCCGCGGCGTATCGCGCCACCAGGCGGCGGACCTCCGTCAGCACCTGCTCGCGCGCCGAGTACTTGCAGAACCGGCACCCGGGGTCCCTGTCCGTGTACAGGTCCACGAACCCCGCCAGCACCTTCACCTCCGGGTCGGCGCACGGGATGCCTTCCTCCGCCACGGGGCGGAGGAAGTCCATGAGGTCCGACACCCACTCCAGGCGCGTCACCGTGCCGCGCCATGCGATGGCGATGTCGCGCCGCCCCAGCACCGCGCTCTCCTCGTCCGTGGACACGGCCACGTACCCGATCCAGTTGGCGCTCTGGCTCCAGATCCGGGCGCCCGCGCGGGACTGCGGGAAGAAGTTGGGGAACCGGATGTTGGACGTCGCGAACAGGTACCGGGACACCGCGTACCCGCGCGCCGCGTCCGCCATGCCCAGCCGCGCGAACAGCTCGCGGCGCGGGTACTTGCAGCTGCCGCAGTGCCGGGAGGACGGGTCGTAGTCGAAGGCGTCGTAGCAGGCCTGCGCCAGCTCGCCGTACCGGATCAGCTCCGACCGCAGCAGCGGGTCCATGGGGTCCAGGAGACCCGCCCAGTCGTCGCACCCGTGAATCTCGCGCCACCGCGTGCGCAGCTCGGCGTCGTCCGGCTCGTGCTTCTTCCCCGCGCCGCGCCGCCGAGCGTTGTCGTCATTGTCTTCCTCCTCCTCCTCTTCTTCTTCTTCTTCCAGAATGTCGTCGCGGTGGTACTGGGCGTTCGCAACGTCGTGGTCGAGCCGGCCGACGAGGGAGGCGACTCCTGCATCGTCCTTCGTGGCCGCCAAGGGGAGCCGCAGAGTGTTTGCGGTGGTGAGTGATCGCCATCCGCGAGGGGCTGGGCCGCCGCATAGGAAGGAGAGCTGTGTTTGGGTGGTGGCACGGCGGGGGAGAGTTGGGAGCCGAGCGGGAAGGTCGCGGCAGGAGAGGGGCGCCATTGGAAGGCGGGCGAGGTCGTCGCCGTCTGCTGGATGCTGAACCTAAACCAACACGCGAGGAGAGGAACTGAGGAAGACCCGATTTTGTGCTGGTGCCCAGCAGCGACCAGCGAGGCAGCAATTGGACGTCAACGCAGCGGGGTAGCTCAGTGATGCATACTACAACTATACTAGTGCTTGATTGCCGTCATATTTGGTGGACATCGGTAGAGTAATCGCCATCGCACTCGAAGCTTTCATGTTGTCATATTCAGGGCTGTTTCGTTTAAAGCACCTAAAACTTTAGCTTATAAAAGTTTTAGATAGTCTTCTAAAATCTCATAAAAGAGTGCTTGATTCTAGCTCCTAAAATTGACTAAAGTCAATAAATACAGTGGCAAAAGAACCATGATGCCCTCCTCAGTTACCCCTGGCGCTACTCTTTTTTTCCCTCAGCTCCGCATGCCACTCTTTCTCCCTCCAGTCTCCTCCCCACTCCTCAAATGCCACAGCCACGCCTCACACACGTTCCGCCGCCGCCGCCGCCGCTTCTTCCAGCAACGTCGCCGTCGATCCGCTACGCGCCGTCGCCAGATCCACGCCCGCACTACCCAAATCCGCCTCCCCCTCACTCCCCCTAACTTCTTGCTTCTTCACTCAAGCCTCCCCCTCACCAGCTCCATGAGGGATGGCCGCCGCCGCCGCCGGCGTTGGTCCCGCCATGAGGGAGGTCACCGCCTCATGGGGAGCCAGGGCGCGGGGGCGGGACGGTGCCTCCGCCTCCCTGCGTCCAAACGACGGCACTGGGTGCCCGCCATCGGCGCCTCGACCTCCACCCGCCCGCCAAGGGCCAGGGGAGGTGAAAGGGCGCGAATCTTCGCGAACGGAGTGGCAGGGCGGCCGCCGGAGGTGGACGACATGGTGGTGGGCCGCGCGGAGGCAGTAGAGGAGGGGGTGGACGGGCGGCCACCCGAAGAGGTCCTCGCCGGCGGACATTGCCGCGCCGTGGCTATGGAGATTGGAGCGAAGCCGGTGCCGAACGTCGTGCTCGCCTTCCTCACCGGCCCGGCGCTCGGCCTCTCCAATGCGGACATCATGGCGCCGGCGCCGAGGAGGAGCGGGGGCGCCGTGGGCGGCCCGTGCGGCGGCCCGAGGGAGCTGGGGTGGCGGATCCAGCGGAGCGAGGGAGTGGGGGGCGGCGGATCCGGCAGGCGCCGGCGTGGAGGAGGGAGGGAGCGGGGGCGGCGGCGTTCGGGGCGTGGGTGAGGGGGCGTGGGGGAGCGTGCGGTCGGGAAGGGTACCCAGGTCTAGGATGGACTTCAGGAGCTTTTGAGAGGGGGTGGAGGTTCTAAAGTTTTTGGCTCCTCCTAAAGTTTTTAGGAGCTTTCAGGAAGGGGTGTTTTATTCTTTAGACAAATTTTATCCAGATTTTAACTCCTAAAGTTTTTAGGAGAGGTAACAAAATAGGGCCTTATATGCTCACCTATTTTACTGGACTGTCGTCGATACAAGGAGGTATCTACCGGTCGTCAAAATCAATATCTTACTGCTACTTACGTCATGTTTCATATGACATAACAGCAAAAACGAAATCGTTAGCGGCCGCGATTTGAACAAGCTATATATATGCATGTGAAAAAGCGAACGAGAGCTTAAGGCAGCGTTTGGTTGCCAGAATCAAACCGTGCATGCACTAGTTCATCCTGGATAGCCATGTGGGGTCCACCTATGTCACCGTTTGGTTGCCGGATTGAACAAGTGCATCCATGACAGAACAATCCAGATGCATCGAATATCCTTTTCAGATGCTGCATAATCTCGTGCACCGCAAAAGGCCGAACGATGCCATTCAAGACCGAGCCTGTGCCGAGTGTCGTGTCGCAGTCTCTTGCGCATATCTTGCCGTTCCCCTACTGAGAAATAGACAAACTAATTGCAGCTATTTTATTATCTTTTTGCATTTGTAGTAGCAAATTTGTGCAAATGTATGGTACACACGAAATTCTTAGATGGACCATACAACCAACCAAACATGATCTTATACAAAATCATACCATTCCATACATCCATCCAAATAAGCAGCTTGTACAATCTTGTACAAATAACCAAACAATCAACATGTACCATATCATCTAGTATTGTCCCATACGTCATCCATCTATTCAGGATGATCCGTACCATTCACCTCTATACAGCTAACCAAACACTAGGTAAGCAATTTGCTCACATGGTTTCTCTAGTTCTATAGTCTTCGGCTCTGATCACTTCTCCATTCTCTCCGATGATATATACAACCAGCGATTATTATTATTATTATTATTATTATTATTATTATTATTATTATTATTATTATTATTATTATTATTATTATTATTATTATTATTATTATTATTTATAAAGATCTCTGTTCCTGCCTCTCCGTTTCCTCCTCACAAATCACTGGTCATCCACAGTGAATCACTGCTGGCCGTTCGATTCTGCCTCCACAGTGAATCACTGCTGGCCATCCGATTCCTGCCAGGTCGCCTCCCACCCGTAGGCCCGCAAATCCCATCCCTATCCCAGCGACTCGCACCTTCTCGCACCTTCCCCGCGCCAGTCTAATAAGGGAAAATTGGCTATGTATTATTAAAAGATTGAATGTTTGAATATGTACCATTAAAAGATTTAGTCTTAGCTATGTACCATTGAAAGGTTGCAACGTTATTGATTTTTAGCATTCCGTCAACTTCTGTTACATCAGTTTGGAGTTTTATTTTTTTGTCAACAAAGGAATTATGAATGGTCCTTTTTGCCCTTGTCCTTTCCATCACACACACCTCAACCTGCTCATCACGCACACAGCAATCAACAGGCACACCACTTCCTCACGCACACCCACAGCAGCAGGTAGGAGGCTCCAGGCCTCCAGCGATCGGCGACCGACGGCCGGAGGTGCGCCTCCCACTTCTTCCTCGGTGGCTACTGCTCCTCCTCCTCCTCTCGTCCATGGTGTGCGCTCCTCCTCTCTCCTCTCTCTCCCTCCACATCACCAGGTTCATGGCTTCTAACCCTAGTTTTTAGTGATTTTTAGAGAACATTGAAGTGAAATTAGAGGGGGGATTGAGGTAGATGGATCTTGCTGGGGTTCGAAAGGGTAATCTCTGACCATCTCTTAATTCCTCTATTTTTCTTGTATTTGTGTATAAGTATACATGGATGTGTGAAGTGCAAATTGGATCAATCCTGGTTGAAGTGAATAAATGGGACCTAAGATTATTGTCAACAGCTCCTTACATTTGTTCTATGTATTTTCGATGCATGTGTGATTTATTGCAGGAAAAATCCAAAGAATCAGTGTAGATTAGAGGTTACTGTCAACTCTTACTTCACTGTTCATGAGGGTAAAAAGTTTTATAATCAGGGTAGGACCATAAAATGAAATGTGGATCCAGAAGAGTATGCACTCATCGATCTGGAGAAAGATATGGATCCATATTTTAAATGGGGCAGCAACCAAAATGTGACTTTTTGGGTTGTTCAGAAAAGTGGTTTGGACTCCAAATTAACTTCAAATGCTCAGCTTCTTGACCTGTTAAGGTCATCAAATCAGGTGAAGATGTTTATGGTAGTGGGTGGACATGAAAAGGGGAAAGAGTTTCCTGCTGCAGCTGATGGAGTGAACAAGGACATGCCTGCTGCAATAGATGTCATGGGCAAGGAGGCATCTGCTGCAGCAGATATGGTGTGCAAGGAAATGCCTATTACAACAGATCCGGTGGACAAAGAGATGCATGATGTCGTAGGTGTGGCGGGAAAAGAGATACCCATGGTAGTGGATGATGGAGATGATGAGATGCTTGCTGATATGGAAAAAGAGCCGGAATGGAGAGAAATACCTGAATATCGTCAGACAGCTACAGGGCCATCAATGGCTGAAGAAGAGGAAAAGGAACAATTTATGACTATTGGGTGTGATCCTGCTGGAGATGAGGCAATAGGAGCACATGAACAGTGGAGGTACTTCAAACCTATGCAACCAGTAGGAAATGTGCAACCAATGGAGGTGCATAAAAGGAAGAGGACATGTCCTATTCTAGACTTTGATACTGAAAATGTTCCTGATGATGAGGCTGCTTTGGTTGATGATAATGTTGTGCCTCACACATGAAAGCTCTAGTTTGGTTTTGGTGAATTGATGAAACCCTAAGTGCTAACCTAGTTTATCAAGTGATCATGAGATAGGTAGCACATTCCAAGTGGTGAAGCAAATGAAGATCATGACATGATGATGGTGATGCCATGTTGATGATCAAGTGCTTGGACTTGAAAAGAAGAAAGAGAAAAACAAAAGGCTCAAGGCAAATGTATAAATGGTAGGAGCTATTTTGTTTTGGTGATCGAGACACTTAGCGAGTGTGATCACATTTAAGTTCGATAGCCGTACTATTAAGAGGGGTGAAACTCATATCAAAATGCGATTATCAAAGTGCCACTAGATACTCTAACTCATTGCATATGCATTTAGGATCTAGTGGAGTGCTAACACCCTTGAAAATGTTTGTGAAAATATGCTAACACATGTGCACAAGGTGATACACTTGGTGGTTGGCACATTTGAGCAAGGGTAGGAAACTTCACGGGGGAGTGTCCGTCTGTAGAGTGCGGACAGTCCGACGGTGCCACCGACGCCCTAGACAAAAAAGACGAAGGTCACTGGAAGTGACCGGACGCTGGCCTCGGTTGGACCAGCGTGTCCGGTCAGGTGGAGCATGAAGACGCTGGCGTCGGTCTCTGACCGGACGCTGGGTCACTTAGTGACCGGACGCTGAAGGTGTGCGTCCGGTCCTGCTGACGTGGCAACGCACAGAGGAGTCACCATGTGACCGGACGCTGGGTGAGTCCGGTCGGGCATGACCGGACGTGTCCGGTCGTGAAAAGTCGTCTCTGGATGCTTACTGGAAACGACCGGACGCTGGGGTTCAGCGTCCGGTCACTTTGAGCTGCTGTGTCCGGTCATCACTTGACCGTTGAGATCGGGCGATCGACATTTGAAGAGAGGGGACACGTGGCACGCATCGCATGACCGGACGTTGAGGTCCAGCGTCCGGTCAATATGACCGGAGCGTCCGGTCACCCCGAGCAGCGCCCAGTGAAGGGGTACAACGGCTCTATTTTGTGGGGGCTTCTATTTAAGCCCCATGGCCGGCTCAAGCTCATTCTCTTGGCCATTTGCATTGATGATAGCAACCTTGTGAGCTTAGCCAAAGCCCTCCCACTCATCTCCATCATAGATTCAACATCTTTGTAAGATTGGGAGTGAATCCAAGTGCAATGTTTGAGTGTTTGCATCTAGAGGCACTTGGTGTCCGTGTTTCGCTGCGGGATTCGCCTGTTACTCTTGGTGGTTGCCACCACCTAGACGGCTTGGAGCAGTGAGGATTGTCGAGCGGAGGGTGGTGATTGTCTCCGGCTCCGATCGTGGTGATTGTGAGGGGTTCTTGATGTTTCCTCGACGGAGAGCTAAAAGGTACTCTAGTGAATTGCTCGTGGCTTGTGTGATCCTCATCTTGTGTTGGTTGTGCGGCACCCTATTGAGGAGGGTGGTAATTGGCGTGTGATGCCGATTAGCGCGTGAACCTCCAAATGAGTGAATCGCCACAACGAGAAGTAGCTTGTCGGCAAGCAAGTGAACCTTGGTAAAAAAATTATTGTGTTCATCATTTGATTCCGAGGTGATTGGTTATCATTGGTATTCATCCTTATGATTGATTGGTTCACTCCTCTACACGGTGGTATAACTATCTTGCTCACTCTCTTTATATTACCGCAAACTAGTTGTCAAGCTCTTTAGTGTAGCTAGTTGTGAGAGCTTGTTAGTTTGGTTAGTGAGGCTCTTTAGTTAGCTTTTGAGAGCGCACTAACTTAGTGTACTATTATAGCTATTGTGTGGATAGAAACTATATAAACTAGAATTGTGGTAGGTGGCTTGCATTTTTAGTAGGCTAGCGCAACATTTGTTTCGCCTCATAATTGTCTAACCGGTTTTATTAAGTATTGTTGTAGAAATTTTTAATAGGCTATTCACCCCCCTCTAGCCATTAGGACCTTTCAACACAACATATTACAGAGAGAATCCAGTAATCAAGGAGGGAGACACTTTTGAAGATAAGGCTGATTTTCTTGAAATAATTTGGACATATGCCATAAGAAATGAGTTTGAGAGTAGAATTGAACATAGTGACAAAGAACGGTACAGGGCAAGGTGCAAAGATCCTAATTGCGAGTGGAAAGTATTTGCCAAGAAACTACATGGTGGAACCACATTCATGGTTTTACTTCTACCCTCTTGGTGTCGATTTAAATTGTTGTATATTCATCGAAAATTTGAAATGTATATTGTATAATGGTTATTATTATTTAAACTATTATAGAATATACACTTTGTACCTTTCGCTTTGTGTAACATCCCTGATGTTATAAAGTACTTAAAAGGTGATCATGTCATCATTATGCATAATCATCATGTATTAACTCATGAATGCATTTCATGTTTAATTTATAGCATGTCAATGTTGTTATGAAGTGTGTTATATGTTACATGAAATAATAGTAATTAAGAAACTTTGTGAATTTTAATGTGGGAATCTATTAAATAATTCAAATTCTTCCTTAATAAAAGTTTAATAATTTTTGTTGCAATGCTTGGTGTGAATATTGTTTTATGATATGTGTTGACTTGTATGGATGAAACAATTTCAAAACATTTGTGTTTAATTAGATTTCCGAAAACCCGAATTTCCAGCATTTAAGTTTACCCTGGAAAACCCATTTCAAAATCTAAGCACATTTTGGGGTTGAGTCTAAAAGCAAAAGTGTAGAGTTTGTCATGGTGTACAAAGTTGGTGTTTGGAGTTTTCAAAGTTGTTTTATGAAATTTGAAGTAATTTGAAAAGGCGAGATTCTTTAAATGTTCCCTTTGTTAATTCAAATTTGCATTTCAAAATGTAGACCGAATTAGGGGTTGGTTATAAAAGCAAAGTTGTAGAACTTTGAATTTGGAACAACTTTTATTTTTGGAGATTTTTGAGTTACCATGCAATTTTGGGAGTAATTTGAAGATTTTGGCGAATAGCAATTCTGTAAATTCGGTGAACAAAGAATCATGAAGCCACCTCCTCGTCGGTGATCTTCGATCGTCTTCCATCGTCGCCGCCGGTGGCTGTCTTGACTCCGTGCTGGCTTGGAGAAGCTGCTACATGTCGCCTTCGTGTCCGTGGTCGAGCTTTAAAGCCAAATGCCGATGCCGTCTCTCTATTTTTCTCTCACCGAACCCGCCACGGCCGAGCTTTCTTCTTGGGTGAAATTCATCGCCGATGATCAACCATCACCCAATAGCTCGCTCACCCGACTTCGCTTGCTCCTTGCGATGCTCCCTCACCCTTATATGCTACTCGCTTCCGGCTAAATTGCCCGAGTGTTTGATTTTCGTCGCGGCCGAAGCTGCCATGGCCGCCGAGCTCCACCTCTCTCCGTGGCCGTAGCGCCTGGGTGCCTATCTCCTCCTTCCAAGTATGGTTCTGAGCTCTCCGTGATGCCGTGTTGCTCATTAACTTATTCGTTTTACCTCTACCGCACCGAGCACGCTGGAACGACATCGCCGCCGCTCACACGCCGCGGCCATCCGTCATGGTCGCCGAGCTCGCCTCCCGCCGTGGCCGCCTACTCCTACCGCTCTCTCACTCATTTATCTCTCTTGTTTTATGCGCTTACTTCTGCGTGCGTGATGCTCACAAGCAAACCGGCTTGCTCGTCTTGTCCACAGGACACGAGGAACGCAGCATCGCCGTCGTGTTCCTTGCGCCGTTCGTCACTGGGAGGAAGACGATGGCACTGTAGCGATGCTAAATGAAAAGTCCGTGATTATTTTAAATAGTGCCGTGATTTGTTATTTTTGTGTAGAATTAAATAGAGCTCCAAAAATTATGAAATTTTTTGTGTAACCTCTCTGAGATGTAAACTATTTAGGAAAAATATGAAACCATGAAAATCAATAGTTTTTGGATGCTTAAAAATTAGTCCTTTTAATTAAGAAATGTTTGCTGTGTAATTTTTATAGGCCAAAATAAATATCCAGTGACCATGAAACTTTTCTTGTATTTGTTTATTGTTAAAGCCTACATCCACAAAAAGTTTGGAATTAATTTGATGATGTTTAATTATACTCTTATTTATATGCCTTAATTATTAGTTAATAATTGTCAAAATGATAAACATAGATCATAAGATGTCCTGATTGGTTTTTGGAGTTGATTATAGATCATGAAACACCCCACCCTTGCTGTGTCATGGCCAAGTAATTACCTTCTTGATATGTTTAGGTTCGCCCTTTAGTTAATAATTCTAAATGACTTAGCTAAGAATTTCATTAGTAAATGCATGTTAATAAACTTGATTGCTTCTTAGATACAACCTCTTGGGTAAAAAAAAAAGTTATACAATTCCTTGTATATTGTTTATACATGTCTTTTCATGATGAAGCTTTAGTTGGTAAGCCTGTATGATAAGTGAACCTTTGACTTGTTAGAAGAACGACTAAAAATGCTTTATGATAATGGTTTGTAACTATACCGCGAAGGAAAGTTGTATTCAAGTTATTAACTTTTGCATCCATCATCGAGCATCATGTTTTATATCTCGCATCATGTTAAACATGGCATTGTTACTACGTGTAGTAAACGAAGGTGAACACGTGGTAGTTAATCAAGTGGTTGAGGAGGTTAATCCGTCTGTTGAGGTCGGACCGAATGCTTGTGGAACGTCGCAGGAATCGGACTTTTCCATCAACGAAGGCAAGCCCCGGATGCATACAACCCTACCTTGTGTTTTACAAATTAATTTCGCTTTTGCTTTCCGTTACTGCATTAAGTGATTAGTAGTTAAGTAAGAGCCTAATTGGTGCATTACCACCCTTGTTATTCCATATTTACCATATTACCAGTTCTAAACTCGTATATGTCTAGTTTTGCTTAGCTATGCATAGAACGATGAAAGTCGGGTGATTACCTGCCACCTGCAAGTTTTTAATGGAACCTTGGTTACTTATGTTATCATGTGATATGGGGATGTGGAGTAATAAATCTAGACCGGGCGGACTCGGTGTGTGTGAGCCACAAGACATGGAGGTCTTGTGAGCGGGTTCTTTTCGCCTGTGTCGATTAAGGTCCGTACCGTTGTTGAATTGATGAGGTGAGACTTTGTAGTACTAACCACATACTCCGGTAAGCCTTTACTCGGCTATTCTATTATGAGAATGGCTACTCGCGCACTGGGAGTGGAGAGATGGCGGGAATAGCGTGTACCCACGTGGCAATGGGCTGGATTGGTGGAGTACTGTATTCTCGGGTGGCGCGGACCCATTCTTGTTTTAGAGGATCCGAGAATAGGTTGGTATATGTAGGTCGGGGACCTGCATATGTCGTGTGGTCTGGAATCCCCAGCTGGGTTTAATCGGTTCGAATCGTCGTTGCTCCTCGGTTATGGAGACTCAACTCACTGTTCATCATCGTAGTATTAATAACTGGAACTCGAATAAGGCTTGTGAAGGTGTTGGATATGAAGTTTCATGATCTCAACACGGATCGTGTCAGCTTTGTATATGATTTTATGAAGTTTTCTATATAAAGAATTTCGTTAAAGAGCTTTTACGCAAAAGAACTTTGATTATTGTTAAAGCTATACCTTGAATCCCTGAGCCTACATTCCTAAGTTTATCAGTTAATATTTCGGTTAAGTCTTGTTGAGTACTTTTGTACTCAGGGTTCGTTGACCCTTGTTGCAGGTGAGGCTCATGAGCAGATCTGTTTTGGATCGTGCTGCATGACTGTTGTTCCATGCGATGATGATAAGTAAATGCGTGGCCCTTGGGCAGGGCGTTTTATTTGTGTGTTTGTATTATGTTATAATGCCACTCCACTACTACGTTTTGTAATAATAATAGAACTTAGTTTGTAAGGTTGAAACAACTGGTTTGTAAACTAAGTTATCGTAAGACTTCCGCTATTTTACTCTGGTGTATCTATTTGAATAAACTGTTGTAATACTACAATGACTCTGTAATGGGATCCTGCTCGGAAATCGTGGATGATTCGGGGTTCCGCGGAGACACCCGACAGTCTTCTTAAGTTATCGGGAACATATGCATAGTCGTCAGAGGTCTTTGGACAGTGACAGGTGCATGTGGGCCCTATAATTTAGGAGGTTCTGCCACACTTTGTATCTTCTACTTGATTTGAATACATTTTTTATTACATTTTATCTGTAGGTGGTCAAAATTTCAAGTGTGCACACATGTCGTAGCTTAGCCACGTCAAAGGGACGCGAGGCCACACTAAATTGGTTATCACACAGATCTAAAGATATAGTGAAGGAGGATCCCACTCTTAGTGCAAAGAAGTTACAGAAAAGGTTAGAGAAACATGAAGAGTCGAGGACTGCGCTATGATTTTTGCAAAAGTGGCTCACTGTCAGCTAAGATATCTGGAACAACAAATGAAGGAAAGACTTAGAGGTATGGTGTTGACCTTACAAAAAGAACATGTGACTGTGGACAATGGGAGGTGTCTGGAAAACCATTCACTCATGCCATTTTTTTATTTGGAAAAGTTAGACAACTAAAAGTAGAGGACTATGTGGATAACTATTATTCAGTAGAGAGGTTCAAGATAGCTTATCAGTTCGAGATCACTCCAATGGGTGACAATCTCAATGGCCAAAAAATGACCCTAGTTTTGAAGTGGTTCCTCCACCATTAGAAAGGCCTGCTGGTAGACCAAGGAAGCAAAGAATCAAGGCTAGTTGAGAGCCAGGACATATAGAGAAGAGCTGTTATGCAACTCAAGCTGAACTAGAACAAGAACTTCCACCCTCTCGTCCAAAAAAACAGAAAAAGTAATTTACCATGCCTATGTTTGATATGCTAATGTTTCATGTCTTATATGTGATGGAATATGTTTTTTCACTAACCCGATTTGTGCCTTACAGGAAAATGAATTCTGAAGCTGTTGAAGCCTTCACTGAAGTTACTAAGCCATTGAACATTATTGATGATCCAAAAGGAACATCAAGCCTAGGTGTGATAAAAAGGGGTGTGGCATCTCTTTCTTCGACAAGTCCAGTAGGTGTGACCATAAGGAGGATGGTTTTCCTTTCTCCAACCAGCCTAGATGTGACAACAAGGAGTATGGCATCAATCTCACCTGGAGGAATCTTTCGTAGACTTATATTTGAGTAGTTATTTTAGTCTAAGCATGTGTAACTTGGTATGTGTTATGTTCTAAACCAATTTGTTGTTAACTATGATGCTATATGTGACCTAGAGAACCCAGTTAAGCATCCAGATGTGAACAATGTTATGCCAAAGTTATGCCATATCTTACTAATATAATATTTCTAATAGGTGATGTTGAGCTCATGCTAATTTTTTGAGGTGTTATAACATGTCATTTTTATATAAACATATATATTTCTGTTTGACTCATGTATTGTAAGAGACGAAGGTATATATATATACGTCACTATTAATAGAGACTTCACGGAAGAGCTAAGATCCACGTAGATGCAATCTTTTAATGGTACAAAGCACAAAAGCACAGGTTCATTCTTTTAATAGTATATATATGTAAACATGTAGTCTTTTAATGGTACGGAACCAATTTTCCCGTCTAATAAAAACAAAAAATTCCCCGCACCTCGCTCCTTCCGCCGCGCCGCCTCCTCCCCAAGCGTCGCCCTTCGCCATTGCCTGTGCCGGCGCTGCGCCCGCTCCAGCTCCGCTGCTCCGCCCTTGCCGCGCCTGCGGACAACCCCCGCCGCTCGGGAGGCCCAGCTGTGTCTTCGTCTTCGTCGCCAACACCCGCGTTCATCCTGCAGGCGCGTCCACGGCCCCAGCATGGCCGGATCCCAGCGATGCGCGTCGCGGCGGTGGGCGCACCCGGCACGGCGCGACGCGAGCGGGCCCCGCCGGCCGCCCGCGCGGGTGCCCCCGGCGCGGCCTGCTCCCGGCCACGGGCCTCCACCCCACCTTCCACAATGCTAGGGGAGCAGAACGGGAGCACCGTTTGGTGAATGCGACCTCCAATGCGTCGGATCCGTTGGTGCGGTCACGAATGGTGAGTCCAACCTTCTGTCTTTGCCTATCTACATGGATTTGAATCGATTTGATCTAGCCGTCTCAAACAGGACCTCTGATGCTGCGGATCATTTGGTGTTGGCCTCCAACAGTGAGTCCAACCTTCTCTCTTTGCCTCCCTAGATGGAATTGATTCCGTGTAACGTGACCATCCCAAACAGGACCCAAGTCGTCAGTGAGGGCCGACTCAGCCCTACATCACAAATTTTTAATAACTTCTTCAGCATTAAGAGTTATCTGTAATTCAGTATCATCTGGAACTGGGAGCTTATTTTGGATTTGCTTTGAAGTTTATCACATCGCTGCCTGCATTGTTAGTGTTACTAGGACCCTTCATCCTGTAGCTTTAATAGGTACCTGCTATGCATGTCACAGGTTTCATCAATGTGCTATTTCTCCAGTGTCACTGGAAGCCATCAAAGATGCTGGATATGAAAGGATGACCCAGCTGCAGGAAGCTACTCTGCCAGTAATTCTTCAAGGTCACCATACATGCCAAACCACAACAGCTAAATCCCTTACACCAATTTCTTGGGACCTCTAAAGTAACATTTGAGTGTTTTTTCCCTGCAGGAAAGGATGTTCTTGCAAAAACAAACACAGGAACAGCAAAAACAATTGCGTTTTTCGAGTCCTTGCCTTCAGCACAGCTGATCAATTTGACTCTGATATCAGTTTCCTCATCTGTTGCAGTGATACAACTACTGGATTAACCCATGTGAGTTCTAATTTCTTTTAGCTTCCAGCCATCGAAGTTCTCTCTGCATTAGCTTCCAGCCCACTGTGGTCCTCATTTATTTCCAAATATTTATGGTCACCGCTGTATAGCCTGCAGGAAACACCAACATACAATTTGCTCAACCTCCGCTCGATGTTGCCATAAATTTTGTTTCCTGTTTTCTCCTTGCAGTAGCCTAGCACATTAAATGTCATTTGTTAGTGTTACCCCTTGACGTACTTGCTAAATTCTCAATTTCACTAGCCTGATTATTGCTTCATTTTTTTAGGCAGGTGTTGCATAAATCAGGTCTCTGAACTCAATTTTATGATTTCCGTTCTGGCAGCACAACAGAAAGTTCCTGGCATCCTCTTCGACACATTAACACCAAACCATCACCATCAAAATCACATGCAACCTTCGACGAATTACCTACCCAGGTACACGCAACAACGTCACTTCAAAATATACTTTTGTGGACTCAATATGCCTTCTGGCTTATTTCTATTGTCTTACAAATAGCCTTTATTGCAAACCTGTATGGTATCACAACCACTAGGCTAATATAGTTACAATAACTAAGTGATCCGGGAACCCACTGTTAATTTCCTAAAAATCCCCTTCAGGTTATTTTTGTTTTTCAAGAAGTGCATGTACATGATCAATTTGTGAACAAATTAAGCTCTTAGATGGTTGTGATAGTTAGCTCTGAAAAAAAGAGATGGCTCATGGATGGATTGCAGCACCGTCTATTCTTGGCTATATGACAAGCATCTCCATTTAATGTCTTTCACCTGCTCAACGTACGGACATGAATCCACTGTCTATCTATCTCTGCATATTTAGATATTTATAAGTGCTTCCTAATATCCTAACTGATCTGTTTTTCCATATGGAAGCTGAACTATCAATTGCCTTATGGATGTTAGATTTCCTACACCATAAAATGTAGACATGTCACATGGCGCTTAGTATTTCTGTCAGTTTTATTTATTCGCGGGTATATTACCATGCTGCAGATCTTCCATGGAGCTGATAATGATGTTCTTTGGGAAACTGAATAGCATTAGTCATGTGTTTCATTTTCTACCTGTCATAGACCTTGGCTATGTCGTTCGCTCCTCATAATTAGCAATGGCAGCAAAAAATTATATGGCTGCCTAAAACAAACCGAAAAGGATATGCCCCCTTTCAACTTCTGAGTATAAAGGTAAAACAACCACACCAGTTCCTTCATTTCTGACTCGCATTAATGTTTCATAGTTTTCAGGTTAGTTATTTTCCCAAAAATAAACCATTGATGCAATATCATTTCGCTCCCTGCTAAATGAGCACTGCCATTAGGTGCCAGAATATCAGAAAATCATACCAAACCACAGCAGCTTACTGTTCTCTTATTTTTTTGTTTACAAAAGAAGGCCAACTCAGCTCCCCTTGGAAATAGTTATTTTGCGTTAACCAACTACGAATAAGTACATGGGTACTGCCAACTACCAGTGGTCTGGTAGCCTTTTCAAATCCAGAATCCTTACCTCTTTATTTGGCAAGGCCCGATCATATGTGCTCGCATTGTACTGCTCTGTTTTGGAATGAGGAATGCGTATCCGTGGCCGTAGTAGTCAACATATCCTCATGTAAGAGTTGCATAGGCTTTGTGCAATGTCTAAATTGCCCCTTTTCCTACGATTCATGCTACTAAACAGCACCCTGCATATAGGCTAAGAAGATTTCCTCTAATAGTTATGCTTAGCCTGGCCAAGTGCAGCCATTGTACTTATTTTTCTCTACCAGCAGCTGTCTCTAATTATCTATTCTCTAATGTTTCGTTTTCTACTTCAGGTTCCATCCATTCTGTATCCCATCCATGTAAGGATTGCAAAGCCTTCGTTTCCCTTCTACAGACCCCTTTTATTCCATGATATATAATACGCGCCCCGCATCTTATAAGGTAATAAATTTTCCTTGCACAATTGTCCATGACATCGTCCATAACTATTTTGTCAGTATAAGGCTGCTTTTAACCTCATTTTTTTTTTCATATGTATTTTTTGCCTGATTTTGGCTACATGGCAGGCAATCGTCCTTGAGTCAGAGAACAACAAGACAGCCATCCGCGTTTTCGTCAGCTAACATGTAGCATTAATGTTCTGCCTCCCACCTACGTTTGCCGTTCGCGAGACCAACAGCTCCTGCTATTGCAATGCAGCCCCTATGTGTAAAAAAACCAATTTTGTTGCAATATATGCACATACATGGTTCTTTTTCCTCTACATTTTCAGAACCATTGCAGAATGGTCATATACCACATTTTTTATGCTTCTCTGTGACTACATCCAAACACAATGAATCCATACACGCCTATCACTCTTACAGTATCAACACTTACACTATCTGCTTTCGCGTGGGGGTTCTGGCTAGTTTTTCTTAATTTTATTTGCTCGCATCTCCATGTCATACGGGGATTTGAAATTTTGAACACATTATCTCCACGATGATGAAAATTCAATAATCGTTACTATTCATCACCCACCTCAATCGCCCTATCAATTCAGCTAGGCTACTTCCTACAAGGAGCCCATAAGCCAGCCCCAACGCACCACGGTGGCATCCTGTCTCAACTTCCATGTCATCGAACATGTGCCATATCATACAGGTTAGGCCTCGTTTACTTGCCAAATTTTGGATGTGCAAAGTTGGCAAAATGTACTGTAGTGTCATTGTGCATTTCATTTGTATTTGGTAATAATTGTTCAACCATTGACTAATTAGACTCAAAATGTTCGTCTCGCAAAGTATAACCAAACTGTACAATTAGTTTTTAATTTCGTCTACTTTTAGTATTCCATGCATGTGCCGTAAGTTTGATGTGACGAGAAATCTTCTTTTTATATAGTGTAAAATTGGAAGTTTGGGACGAACTAAACAAAGCCTTAATTATTTTGCAGCTCGTCAGAGTCTCTTGCAGGAGCATCAATCATCTCATCTAACACAGCAGAAGCACACACTGAAACCAGCGCTGTGGTGAGATAGAACTCATTTCGCATGGAGAGAGTATCAAAGGCCTTGTTTCTTGTTTAGATTGCAAGTTTTTTTACTCTCTCTCTATCACATCAAATCTTTGAATATATGTATGGAGTATTAAATATAGATAAAAAAATAATTAATTATATAGTTTGATTGTAAATTACGAGACGAATCTTTTGAGCCTAGTTAGGCCATGATTGGACAATAATTGTTAAATACAAATAAAAATGCTATAGTGCCAAATACTGATTCGTAACATCAATCTAAACATGGCCTAAGGAAAAAGCATCTACATGTTCAGCTTTTTGGCTCTTCAAAAGCAGCGAAGTGAGTGTTTAGTTGGGACCCCAAATTCTAAAAAGGTGCTACAGTACCTATTACATCGAATTTTACGATACGTGTATGGAGTATTAAATGTAGATGAAAAAAAAAACTAATTGCACAGTTTGGTTGGAAATTACGAGATGAACGTTTTGAGCCTAATTAATTCATGATTAAACACTAATTGCCAAATAAAAACAAAAGTGTTATAGTAGCCCAAATTTCTAAATTCACCCAACTAAACACACCCTAAAGGCTCGGTAGATGGTAGTCTCACCCTCTCTCTTCACCCACGTGGACTTCAACTTTTTATAGGGCTAATGATGTTATATGCCTGTGGTGCCCTAAGAGCACCTGTAGTGGAGACGAGGCTCAAATATCTCAATTCATCACTGTCCCTGGCAGCGCATCCGTACATGTTTGTCTTTTGTTTGAACCCCCAATGTATCTATCAAAGTTTGGACTTTTGTTTGCATCTCCATGGTAGATGTTTTATTACCATCTCCTGGGTCTTGCCATCTAACATATATTGTTACTCCTAGTTGATCCAAACAAGTCCTATATATATCACAGTCAAGATGTAGTAGAATAGATAGTTATAGTGAACAGCTAGTTTGCTTCGATTTCGTATCAAAATCTAAATTATATGCTAAATGTTCATGCTTCATGAACACTCATGGCTAAAAAACAAAATGTTGCGAGTGTAATGCTCAGAATGTCTTTTTTTAATAGTATAACACACGTTTAGAACCTCTTTGGAACGTAGGATTTTAGAAACACAGGAATAAGAAAAAGCATAGAAATAGAATGTCCTAACATCTTGAATCTTATGGATTAAGAAAACACAAGAAACTGCAAGATTAAACATTTGGACGCAGTGCAAGAAAAATTCCTTTCGATAAGAGAGAGTGACACAAAAAAATTCCATGAGGTTTAACCTCTTGGCAAAATTACTCCGAAACAAGTCATTACATAGGAATTTCATAGGATTCTAGAAACTAAATCCTTTGTTCTAAAGGGGTTTATAGGAATTTTCCTATAGGATTCTAATCCTCTAGAATTCCTCCATTTTTCCTTTGTTCCAAAGAGCCTTAAACTTGAATTATCACAATGTTATTTTTTGAATATAATCTTAGTTGGTACCTTCCCATCACAAGGCTTATCACAAAGACATATTCCATCTCATGTATTCTTAGTTGGAATATGTCTTTTTCTCCTAAAGACAATATGCTCACGTGTTTATTCCATAGTCTTTGGCTTATCACAAGGCTCATATAGTTGGTGTTGGGCTATATATATATATATATATATATATATATATATATATATATATATATATATATATATATATATATATATATATATGTGTGTGTGTGTGTGTGTGTGTGTGTGTGTGTGTGTGTGTGTGTGTGTGTGTGGGCCTAGCCCATTAGTGTGTGTATATGTATACACTGAGATAGAGAGAGAAATGTATTCCATTCCAAAAATTCCTCAAGCTTCAATTCCTACGTGGTGTCGGAGCCAGGCCAGTGGTGGCGAGGGCGGCGGTGAGGAGGCTGCCGGTGAGGAGGCTAAGGCTGGGGTCAGGATGTTGCCGCTAGGAAGGAGTTGGTGCCACTGACGTGCACATCGGGCGACTTGGTGCTGCGTGGTTGAAGGGGCGGTGGAGAGGCGTGTGCTCAAGCTTGTGCTGTGTGTGGATTGGGAGCTGCTGCAGCAGCAGCAGGAGGAGGAGAAAGCAAGCAAGAGCTAGAAGTAGCAGCACGGGAAGCAGCTGGACGGGATTTGGAAGGAGAGGCAAGTTATGAGGAGATTGAGGTGCGCGTGCTTGTGCTCTTCCGGTGCTGTTGTGTTGCAGAAGGAATTGATGCCTAGGGTGTGTGCGGTGTACATCCTAGGAGTGGATTTGTGAGGAGATAGACTGCAGAAGGCAGAGGAGCTGCTGCTATTGGAGGGAGATTGCAGTACTCTGTTCTTTGGTCTCTTGAGTAGAAGAACTGCAGGTGCAGAAGGCATTGGAGCTGCTGCTATACTGCTCTGTTCTTCAGTTGTGGAAGCTACAAGAAAAAGGCCCTGGCAACATTAAATCACGGGGGAAAAATCAAGGAATTGAGCAAGTGCTTGGAAAATTGGTAAAACTACTTGCTACAGAAAAGGATGAGGCTCCAAGTTCGAGTAAGGATGCTGTGATTCACATGGAACCAGTCCAGAAGATAAGAGTTGATGCCAAATGATATCAAGTTAGAGGGCACAAAAAATTATTTGGCCTGGTCCAGAAGGGCACTCCGTGTGTTGAAAGCGAGAAGGCTTGAAGGTTTTGTAAATGGAGGATCACCTGAGACAGAAAATAAATCTAGTCCTAAATAGAGTACATGGGATGCTATTAATTCCTTGGTAGCAGCATGGATGTTGAGTTCTATGACTCCGGCAATTGCTAGTACTGTTGATACAATTATATGTGCAGCTGAGATATGGAAATCTTTGGAGAAGATGTATTCTGGGACGTAATGTGATGTTGATGGTTGAAATAGAAGATCGCCTCCATGATCTCAAACAGGGGGAGCGATCTGTAGCAGACTATGTTGCTGAGTTAAAGGGCTTATGGGCTGATGCTGATTATCTAAAACCCATCGAATTACCACACTCTGAATGTGTTGCTTGGGTGAAGAAGTGGATAGAAGAAAAAAGAGTCATACAATTTTTGAGGGGATTAAATCCAGAGTTTGAAAGTAGATGCTCTACTATGTTCCATCAGCCTAGTCTTCCTAGCCTTGAGGAGGCTATAGGCGCTATAACACGAGAGGAGTTGTGGCAAAATCGTTCGAAATAACACACCTTCGGAAAGCGCTCGTCTTCCACTATACACTAAGCACCCCAAAAGCAAGCTACATCGGATGGATTCCGTCGAGCACACCCCAAGGGAGAACTCGAATAATCCATGTTTTCCTCCAGGATCCAATAATGAGAACGAGTTTACAAAACTTAGTTCATTTCATACAACCAGAGTTCTTAGAAATACATTATTACAGTACCAAGTTTAGAGTGCGGAATTTAAACAGCGGAATTATAATAAACATCTAACGGTAGAATATAAGTATCCATCTGTGCCCACAAGAAGAATCCTCCACACAACAGCTATTCTTTAAGCTGCACCTACAACAGGGGTAAATAAACCCTGAGTACACAAGGTACTCGCAAGACTTACCTGACTAGTGGGAATAATTTTCCGACTTCAAAGGATATGATAAGCTTTATGGTTTGCTAGGTTTTCTTTTTGCAAAAAGCAACACTAGTAGTGAATCCTTATGTATGTGTTTTATTAGCAGTCATAATTAGTTCATTAGCTAACCATTCTATGTAAGCACCTATTCTACTTTCAAGCAAGAGTTGAGCAATCAGATTCATTTCACCACCTTTCATTTTCCAGTTCTTACTATAGTGCTAGATTGTAGACAAGTAGTACCAGATTATCCGGTGATTCACGAATCAATGTGCCCAGCTAGGTACCCCGAAACACACGCCCCGCTTGTGCCCCAGGCACAAGCAGGACCAACCCACCACTCTCTTGTCAAGGGGTCTAGGTCCCGTCCAAACTTGGACTCCAAGCCCCCACACCTGAGTCCCGGACTCAGTGTGGTGCTTAGACCTCCACGATCCCCGCCTCCAATTAGTCGGTCTGAAAAGAGTCGGAACCCACGACAAGAGAGCAACGAGCCTTCCCTGCTCCCATAAACAAGTATGTGCTCAGGATAATAAGTCTGTGACCTGACTAGAATCCAATGCAATGGCCGGTCCTTAACCGACACGGATAGGGAAAACAGTGTAACCAAGCTATGCCCCGTTGGCCGCGGGACACATCGTCTTACACCCACCAATACCCGTACCATATCCCTACCCGGTCTCCATTTCCTTTTACTATTTTATCATGAGAGTAATAATAGTAATCACCTATTGTGAGTAACGACAGATTACTCATGCTACCAAAAAACCTAAGCATAGCAGCTACTCGACCTATGCTAGTAGGACTCATAGGTAGGTTTATCTATGCATGTAGTTTCAATATAAATCCTGTAACATAAATGCACATCACAGACATCTATCTAGTGATTATTCAAAATAAGGGTTATGCACCAGGGCTTGCCTTGGGCAGGCGTGATGTCAGCTCAGTCAGCCCGTAGTGGCTCCGGGACCTCCTCCTGCACGAGGATCTCCTCCTCGTACTCTTTAATCACCTCCTCATACTCCTGCTCGCCCTCGGTCACGAACTCCACCAACTCGTTCTCTATATGCATGCAATGACGATGCAACACCCAATATTAAGGCAACAGTAGTTCTTAAAATAAGAATACATCTACTAGACCGCTAAGCTGGCTCTAATGACTAAGATACCGAGCTAATCATCATTCCCAGCAAAATAGCAGGGTTTCACCTATAAGTGCTACCTAGCAACTAAAATATATTCTTACTCTTATTAACGATTTCCTGTATACTACAACAAGGAGTACTTAGCTACCATATTTCTCAACCTATTCTAAGATTATAAAAATTACAGTGAGCACATAATAATACAATGAATCTATTGTAAAAATTTCATGGTCAAAGCTATTAATAATTTGCCACAAAAATTCCTACAAATACTAATCTAAATAATACTAAACACTCATAAATGATTTAATAGCCGCTGGTATCAACAAATATATATGTACTAAATACACTAACAGATAGAGCACAATTTTTGGAACCTAACAAAATTGGTTTCACAATTTTAGGAAATCTACATGATTTTATATGATTTACTAAAGTTCACCTCAGAATTACAAATGAAAAGCTATTTCTATTTTCCACGAAAAATCTAAACCGATTTCGGTCCACGCGGCCCACGCGACACAACGCGCGCGCGCGACGGCCCACAGGTGAGGCGAGGCCCACGCACGGACACGGCCCACGGTGAGGAGGCCTACACACGCTGGCACATATGCAAAAATGCCCCTAAACTATGAGCAAAACAACCCGCAGTCTATGTTACTATTCCTATAGGCAGCACTTATACAAGAGAACCCTCAGACCTTTCTCCTCTTTATAACGGTGAGGCCCCCTCCCCGCGTGCTCCGGCGCAGCGAGCAGTGGCACAGGCGCTTACGCCGGCCACGCGGGACCCCCGTTGACCTAGCTACTAGGCCGACGCTCACCTAGGGTTCGACGCGAGACGATGGACGGCGGTTGCGTGAGTCGGGACGCCATAGAAGGACCTCTCCACGATGGCGGACACCCTGTGGCAATTGCGATGGTGTTCAGGTGGGCCCCAGCAACAATCAAGGCAGTAGGGCAGTGGGTGAGCAACGACAACTCACCGGTTACCTTACTAAGAAATCAGCTCGGCCAGAGACGACCCTAGTGAGGCTGGCCGCGTGCGCGCGGTGAGGTAAACGGTGGACCACTAAGGCACGGCCGTGTTAGCGGTGAGGAGGTGGCACAAAAGTTGTGACTAGCATGCGCACGACGAAGAGGAAGCCAAAACGAGCTAATGGTGCAAAGGAATTGGCGCGGGGTAAGGTGGTGGAGACTGGCCACGACGCGGGCGACGACGAGCCTTAACGGCATGGCGGCGGCAAGATTCTAAAATTGATGACGCGATGCGAGTCAAGGCAGGGCAGGGTCGGATGGAGAGGGGGCATGAAGGCGGAGACGCGAGCACAAGGAATTGATGAGAGGTGCTCGCTCTCTGGCTTCACCGCGACATGACACGACGACGGCGGAAAGCAGAGGGAGGGAGAGATGGGTGTGGCAGTGGGTTCGGCTCATACATGCCTTGGTGAGACGCGAGCGGTGGGACCGGAAGGCCCACGCACCGGTGCTAGCCGACAGGCCCGCGCCCGACCGGCGGTGCACACAGCCACGTGCGGACGGCACCCAACCGGGCCAGGGAGGGGTAGCACGATGCAGCACGCATACTAGAGCGACATGACGGCAGCGGCAGCGTCGCGATGCGAGGCAGCAGTGGTGGACATGATGGCAGCGCAGCGTGGGATGGGGCAGGGAAACGACGGCGTGACGACGCATGGCTAGGAGCTAGTGGCGGGGTAGTAGCGTGGCAGTGAGGTGGGGCAGCCACGCGCCAGGGCTGTCAGCCACTGCGGCCGACGCATCGATGTCGTGGCTCAGGAGCGCAGTGACCGCGCCTACGCGAGGAAACCGACCAAGGATGTGCCATGCATGCTTTTTAAAGCGTCCAAAACAACTAATCGGTTGGCAAAACACCCAAACCATCTTCACCATACCTTAGAGGGTACATTAGGCTACTAAAACAGGCCATGACACTACTCTGCTTCTTAACTAAATTTGTCTACAGAAATTGATGAACAAAGGTATGTCTACCCTTTCCAAAGTTCAAGAAAATTTCTAAGTTCTGAGTTGAACTCTATTTTAAATTGCATTTCTAAGCTATTAGAAATCTAGCTAGTAATATCATTTTTTGACCGTAGGTATTTCATTGTCATCTACAATGTTTGTACTTCAAACTTTATTCAAGTATCACATACATGTTCTATAGCATTTTTGCTTAATAAAAATTGGTTTTAAACCCTAAGTGATATAACATGACTACGGAATTAACTTTCATTTCGCATTTTTGTTGATCGTTTTGAGTTACGAAAATTGATCTACACACTGTATTACATGCATTAACACATAAACATGATGCTCATGACATGTTTTAGTAAATGATTTACGGTGTAACACCGAGGGTGTTACAAACCTACCCCCTTAAACAAAATCCTATCCTGAGATTTCATGTGCCTAGTGTGAAAAAAGAGATAAGAAATAAATTTCGATTTAAAAAATTACCTCAGTTAACTAGAAAGGTGGGGATAATGCTTCAAGATATAGCCTTCTTGCTCCCATGTTGCTTCATCCTTCGAGTGATTTTGCCACTAAACTTTGTAAACTTCACCACACTGTTTCTAGTCACTCTTTCTTTTTTGTCCAAGATCTTGACAGGATGCTCAATATAAGACAAGTTGGGATGGAGGGGAAGTCCTTCCACTTCCACCGCTTCATCGGGGACCCACAAACATTTCTTTAACTGGGAAACATGGAAGACATTATATACTGCTGACAAAATATCCTAGAGCTGGATACGGTAGGCAGCAGAACCACACTGGGCCAAAATCTTATAAGGTCCAACATAGCGAGGGGTCAGCTTCCCATGAACACCAAATTGATGTACACCTCTCATGGGAGATACCTTGAAATACACATGATCACCAACTTCAAATTGCAAGGGCCTTCTTTGCTTGTCTGCATAAGTTTTCTGACGACTTTGAGCTGCCTTCAAATGGCTCTGAATAATATTGACTTGCTCTCGAGCTTCTTTGATAAAATTAGACCCAAAATATCCACGGTCACCCACCTCCACCTAGTTAAGAGGTGTTCTACATTTCTTACCATACAGAGCTTCAAAAGGTGCCATACGAATGCTTTCTTGATAGCTATTGTTATAAGAAAACTTAGCTAGAGTCAAGCATTCATCCCACTTTTTAGGAAAAGAAATGGCACAAGCCCTCAACATATCCTCAAGTACCTGATTGATCCTTTCTGTCTGACCGTCAGTTTGCGGATGATAAGCTGAACTTCTGAGGAGACTAGTACCAATACATTCCTGGAGTTGCTCCCAAAAACAAGAGACAAAGACTGATCCTCTATCAGAGACGATAGTAAGAGGAACTCCATGTAGGATCACGATCCAGTCAAAATACAACTTGGCATACTTCTTGGCGGAATACCTGGTATCTATCGGGAGAAAATGAGCGGACTTAGTGAGACGATCCATAATGACCCGAATAGAGTTATAGCCCTTGGACATGCGGGGTAGACCCACAATGAAATCCATGGAAACCTCTTCTCATTTCCAAACAGGGATTGGTAAGGGCTACAAAAATCCCAGTGTACGCATAGGGTCTGCCTTAACTCTTCTACAAGTGTCGCACTCCGTGACGTACTTGGTGATATCCTGCTTCATATTTGACCACCAATACAAGTGGCTCAAATCATGGTACATTTTGTTACTTCTTGAATGGATGGACAACTTGGAATGATGAGCTTCATCCAAAATCTTTCTTCTAAGCTCCTCACTTGATGGAACCACCAATCTGTTTTTGAACCTCACCACACCTTGATCATCAATACTAAAATGAGGACCACGCCCTTCGGCAATTAATTTCTTGATGTGAGGAATTTCTGAAACATCTTGCCTTTGCTTTATAATAATTTGCTCAAATAACTTCGAGACTAGAGCAATATGGGCTAGCACCTCAGCATGGTTGAGAGACAAAGACGCTTCTTCAACTTGATACGACTTTCGGCTCAAAGCATCGGCTACCACATTAGCTTTTCTCGGATGGTAATGAACCTCCAAATTATAATCCTTGATTAGCTCCAACCATCTCTGTTGCCTCATGTTTAGCTCGGACTGAGTGAAAATATATTTGAGGCTCTTGTGATCCGTAAAAATATGTACTTTATTTCCCAACAAATAGTGCCTCCAAATTTTTAGAGAGTGCACTACAGCAGCCAGCTCTAAATCATGGGAGGGATAATTCATCTCATGCTTTTTTAGCTGACGCGAAGCATAAGCTATCACACGTCCATCCTGCATAAGCACACATTCCAGTCCAATCCTTGAGGCATCACAATACACATCAAAAGGCATGTCAATATCTAGTTGGGCAAGAATAGGAGTAGAGGTACAAAATTTCTTCAGGGCTTGGAAAGCTTCTTCACAAGCCAGACTCCATACAAACTTGACATCTTTCTGGAGCAGCTTGGTCACCGGCTGAGCTATTTTGGAGAAGTAAGGAATGAAGCGCCGATAATAACCAGCAAGGCGAAGGAACTGATGAATCTGATGCACTGACTTGGGAGATTTCCAATTTAACACATTCTACACTTGCTTGGGTCTACAGAGATACCTTCAGGTGTCAGAACATGTCCTAAAAACTACACTCGACCTAACGAAAACTCACACTTGCTGAATTTGGCATGCAACTTGTGTTTCCTTAATCGATCCAGTACTATCCAAAGATGCTGTGCATGCTCTTTATTGTTCTTGGAGTATATCAAAATATCATCAATGAACACCACTACAAACTTATCCAACTTCGGCATAAAGACTGAATTCATGAGATACATGAAGAATGCAAGAGCATTGGTGAGACCAAAAGACATGACTAGGTATTCATACAGCCCATACCTAGTAGAGAAAGTTGTCTTTGGTATATCTTGTGGCTGGATCTTAATTTGATGATACCTAGAATAAAGATCAATCTTTGAAAACACTTTGGCACCCGCCAATTAATCGAACAAAGTATCAATACAGGGTAAAGGATACTTGTTCTTAATGGCTACCACATTGAGAGGGCGGTAATCCACAGACATCTGTAGAGTACCGTTCTTGTTCACAAAAATAGCTAGACAACCCCATGTGGAAGAACTAGGACAGATAAATCCCTTCTCCAATAATTCCTCTATCTACTTCTTCATTTTAGCTAGTTCTTTAGGAGCCATGCGGTAGGGACACCATGAAATAGGAGTAGTGCTAGGTTCTAACTCAATGGAAACTCCACATTTCTATCCGGTGGCAACCCCGGTAGATCCTTAGGGAAGACATCCGAAAATTTACAGACCACAGGAATAGAGGCAAGATCAGGAGAAGCTTCAACATGAGCAGCAATTGGTAAGGCTAGATCTAAGGGCATAAGAAGAGACATCCTATCCTCGGAAGAAGGAAACCATAACTCAACAACTCTCTGCTTAAGGTCCAAGACTACCCCATAAACTCGCAACCAGTTCTTGCCCAGAATTGCATCAATGCCTTGCCCAGGCAGCTCCATGAAGTGGAGGCGATAAGTGTGAGTGGGTAGCACTAATCCAACTGTGTCCATCCGAGTATTAATGCACAACTTTGCACTCAGAGTACTGATTCTATAGGCAATAGGTATAGCCATAAGAGATATACTGTACCTTTATGCAAACCCCATGCTCATGAATGAATGTGATGCACTAGAATCAAACAACATAAATGCTGGTGGGAATCAATGGTAAACATACCAGCCATCACCAGTTTATTCTGCAAGATTTCCTCAGCCTCAATGAAGTTGACTTGTCCAGAGCAGCTTACGGGCACCTTCTTCTTGATGATCATTCGCTTGATCAGACGGGAGTTGGCTGAGGGCTGAGCAAACTATGTAGGCTGGTTCTACAGACACTCCCGAGCATAGTGGCCTTCCTTGCCACACTTGAAACAAGCATAAGGCTTATTCCCCTGCTCCTGATTGTAACGCCCCAGAGTCCAAACGGCTCAGATCCACTCTGCACGCTGAGCAAACCACACCTACCACCATCCCACTTACGCTTTCGTCCTCGCTTCGCGTAAAAGGATTAACCCAGGGATGGTGGGATGGACTCTAGAAGCCTTATATGTTGGTCTATCCCACCTTTAACAATCAAGGTGGGACTAAACTCTCCACAATATCTCATTAACTTGCATATGGCCACTATGGGCCAAATTCCAAACTGGGTCGGATGTCACACTGACGCGGCAGAACCTGCTGTCCCTGGGGCTGTTGTTGTTGCGCCTGCTGAGTAGGAGCATGATACTGAGTGGGAGGTGCTTGGTAGGTCTACTGAGGCTGACATAACGACTGCCCACCCAAAGACTGATAGGGCACCCACCTGACAACCTACACCTTCTGAGCCTGGGGTGACTGTAAGACCCAGTAATCACCCGCTTGCGCTTCCACTTAGCCTGGGAGTCACGCTGAAGTCCCTCCATGGCAATAGCAGCATTCATCATAGCATCAAAAGTCTGGCAGTTCCCTATGTATAGCCCCTTCTACAGACTGCAAGAGAGACCGCGATAGAAACGGTCCCTCTTCTTCTCATTAGTATCGATGTGAGTCCTAGCATACTGTGATGATGGTTGAACTTGTTTACATAGTCCATCACAGACATGCTCCCCTGCCTCAGGTCTAGGAACTCCATCAACTTCCTGTTTAGAACACCAGCAGGAATGTAGTACTCTTTGAAAGCGGCGGTAAACTCCTGCCAAGTCACACGATGATCCCCCGACTATATGGCATTGAACGTGTCCCACCATGCACTAGCAGAACCCAACAGCTGCTGCGCTGTAAAGCGCACCTTCTGTTCTTTAGTCACAGTGAGCAGCTGGAACTTCTGCTCTAGAATACGAAGCTAATGCTCGGCATCTAGATGCTTAGTAGTGGGCGTGAACGTGGGTGGGTGCGTCTTCAAGAAATCTTGGTAAAAATAGGGTCCCTCGGGACCACAGGCACCACCCCCGTTCCCGCCATTGCCTCCGTGGCCCCCATGGGCGAAGCCACCAATCGCCTGGGCCAACATCTCCAAGGCATGGGCTGACTCGCACCGAGCATCCAGCATCTTCGCCATCATCTCGCATGGGTCATCGGAGGTGGTGGTGGCAGAGGAAGAGGAGCCAGAAGTGGGGCCTCATGGCTCTCCCCATTGGTGTTGCCAATGCCCTCATCGCGATCGTTATCACCCGGGTCTGCCCCAGCGCTGGTACTTCCACGACCAGACCTCAAGTTGATCTATAAACAGATAGGAACCAACCATTAGGGACAACCCTCTAGATTAGGAACAAGAGATTAGAGAAATGATAAGACTTTTATTAAAGCATTCTTTTAGGTTATCCTATCAATTCGCTAATTCAAATTATACGTGTAGGGGAGTTTAGTTTAAGCAAGATTCTCCTTTCGTGATGCATGCATCGGCCTACCCGTTCACTCAAGCCGTAATATAGCGGCATTCGCAAAAATTTTTGGCACATCACACACTCACTTCCCGTACGCTAACGATTCTTACGCAGCATAAGTTAGTGTAACTGTAGAAACTTGATTAGATAAAACCTGTGCCGCTATCCTAGATAGACCATATTGCTAGGGCTTATACTTATTTACATAATTTTATTGCATCCTACTTTTTGTAAAACTTTTGTTGGTCAATTGTTAGGTTTTGAAAAGAGTTATGAAACTCATAAGTAATTATTGGCTCTGGTACCACCTATGGCAGAACCGCCCGAAATAACACACCTTCGGAGGCGCTCATCTTCCACCAGACACTAAGCACCCTAAAAGCAAGCTACATCAGACGGATTCCGTCGAGCACACCCCAAGTAAGAACTCAAATAATCCACGTTTTTCCTCTAGGATCCAATAATGAGAACGAGTTTAAAAAAATTTAGTCCATTTCATACAACCAGAGTTCTTAGAAATACACTATTATAGTACCAAGTTCGGAGTGTGGAATTTAAACAGCGGAATTACAATAAACATCTAATGGTAGAATACAAGGACCCGTTTGTGCCCACCAGAAGAATCCTCCACACAACAGCTACTCTTCAAGCTGCACCTGTAACAGGGGTAAATAAACCCTGAGTACACAAGGTACTCGCAAGACTTACCCGACTAGTGGGAATAATTTCCCGACTCCAAAGAATATGATAAGCTTTATGGTTTGCTGGGTTTCCTTTTTGCCAAAAGCAACACTAGTAGTGAATCCTTATGTATGTGTTTTTATTAGTAGTCATGATTAGTTCATTAGCTAACCATTCTATGTAAGCACCTATTCTACTTTCAAGTAAGAGTTGAGCAATCAGATCCATTTCACCACCTTTCATCTTCTAGTTCTTACTACGGTGCTAGATTGTAGACAAGTCGTACTAGATTATCCGGTGATTCATGAATCAATGTGCCTAGCTGGGTACCCCAAAACACATGCCCCGCTGGTACCCCAGGCACAAGCAGGACCAACCCACCACTCTCCTGTCAAGGGGTCCAGGTCCCCGTCCAAACTTGGACTCCAAGTCCCCACACCTGAGTCCTGGACTCAGTGTGGTGCTTAGACCTGCACCATTCCCGCCTTCAATCAGTCAGTCCAAAAAGAGCCAGAACCCACGATAAGAGAGCAATGAGCCTTCCCTACTCCCATAAACAAGTATGTGCTCAGGATAATAAGTCTGTGACCTGACTAGAATCCAATGCAACGGTCGGTCCTTAACCGACACGGACAAGGAAAACACTATAACCAAGCTATGCCCCATTGGTCGCAGGACACATCCTCTTACACCCACTAATACCCATACCATAACCCTACCTGGACTCCATTTCCTTTTACCATTTTATCATGAGAGTAATAATAGTAATCACCTATTGTGAGTAACGACAGATTACTCACGCTACCGAAAAACCTAAGCATAGTAGCTACTCGACCTATGCTTGTAGGACTCATAGGTAGGTTTATCTATGCATGTAGTTTCAATATAAATGCTATAACGTAAATGCACATCATAGACATCTATCCAGTGATTATTCAAAATAAGAGTTATGCACCGGGGCTTGCCCTGGGCAGGCGCGACGTCAGCTTAGTCAGTCCGTGGTGGTTCTGAGACCTCCTCCTACATGAGGATCTCCTCCTCGTACTCTTCAATCACCTCCTCATACTCCTACTCGCCCTCAGGCATGAACTCCACCAACTCGTTCTCTACATACATGCAATGACGACGCAACACTCAATATTAAGGCAACAATAGTTCTTAAAATAAGAATACATCTACTATGCCACTAAGCTAGCTCTAATGACTAAGATACCGAGCTAATCATCATTCCCAGCAAACCAGCAGGGTTTCACCTACAAGTGCTACTTAGCAACTAAAATATATTCTTACTCTTATTAACGATTTCCTGTATACTGCAACAAGGAGTACTTAGCTACCATATTTGTCAACCTATTCTAAGGCTATAAAAATTACAGTGAGCAAATAATAATATAATGAATCTACTGTAAAAATTTCATGGTCAATGCTATTACTAATTTGCCACAAAAATTCCTACAAATACTAATCTAAATAATACTAAACACTCACAAATGATTTAATAGCCGCTGGTATCAACAAATATATATATGAACTAAATACACTAACAGACAGAGCACAATTTTTGGAGCCTAACAAAATTGGTTTCACAATTTTAGGACATATACATGATTTTATATGATTTACCAAAGTTCAGCTCAGAATTATAAATGAAAAGCTATTTCTATTTTCCATGAAAAATCTAAACCGATTTGGCCCACATGGCGCGACGTGTGCGCGCGACCGCACGACGGCCCATAGGTGAGGCGAGGCCCACGCGCGGAGGTGGCCCACGGCGAGGAGGCCTGCGTGCGCTGGCACATATGCAAAAACTCCCTTGGACTATGAGCAAAACAACCCACGGTCCATGTTACTATTCCTATGGACAACACTTATGCAAGAGAACCCTCGGACCTTTCTCCTCTTTATAACAGTGAGGCCCTCGGCCATCCCCACACGCTCCGGCGTGGCGAGCAATGGCACAGGTGCTTACGCCGGCCACGCGGGACCCCAGCTGACCTAGCTACGAGGCCGACGCTCACCTAGGGTTCGACACGAGACGATAGGCGGCGGTTGCGTGTGCCGAGACACCATAGAAGGACCTCTCCATGACGGTGGACACCCTACGGCAATGGCGACGGCGTTCAGGTGAGCCGCAGCAACAATCAAGGCAGTAGGGCAGCGGGTGAGCAACGACAACTCACTGGTGACCTTACCAAGAAGCTGGCTCGGCCGGAGATGACCCGAGCGAGGTTGGCTACGTGCGCACGGTGAGGCAAACGGTGGACCGCTAAGGCACGGCCACGTCAGCGGTGAGGAGGCACCACAAAAGCTACGACTAGCGTGCGCATGACGAAGAGGAAGCCAAAATGAGCTAACGGTGCAAAGGAATTGGCGCGGGGTAAGGTGGTGGAGACTGGCCACAACGCGGGTGGCGACGAGCCTTAATGGCACAACGGTGGCAATATTCCAAAATTAGAGCCTGGCATGACGCGAGTCAAGGCGGGGCGGGGTCGGATTTAGAGGGGGCGTGAAGGTAGAGACACGAGCATGAGGAATTGATGAGAGGTGCTTGCTCTCTGGCTTCACCACGACATGACACGATGACGGCGGAAAGCAGAGGGAGGGAGAGATGGGCGCGACAGTGGGTTCGGCTCGTCCATGCCTTGGCGAGACGCGAGCAGCGAGACCGGGAGGCCCACGCGCCGGCGCTAGCCGACGGGTGCACGCTCGACCAGTGAGGCCCGTGTGGCCGTAGTGCCATCAATGGCAAAGTGACGGCGGCACGCACGGCCACGTGCGGGCGGGACCCAATCGGGCCAGGGAGGGGCAGCGTGATGCAGCTTGCGTACTGGAGCGACACGACAGCAGCGGTAGCATCGCGATGCGAGGCAGCAGTGGTGGACGCAACGGCAGCGCAGCACGGGATGGGGCAGGGCAACGACGGCGTGACGACGCATGGCTGGGAGCTAGCGGCGGGGTAGTAGCGTGGAAGTGAGGTAGGAGAGCCGTGCGCCAAGGCTATCAGCCACAGCAGCCAGCTGAGCGCGGCCAGGTGCTCACGCGGGTGGCCAGCACGTCGACATCATGGCTCTGGAGCACGGTGACCACAGCTACACGAGGAAACCGACCGAGGACGTGCCATGCACGCTTTTAAAGCGTCCAAAACAACTAATCGGTTGGCCAAACACCCAAACCATCTTCACCATACCTTAGAGGGTACATTAGGCTACTAAAATAGACCATGACACTACTCTGCTTCTTAACTAAATTTGTCTACAAAAATTGATGAACAAAGCAATGTCTACCCTTTCCGAAGTTCTGAGTTGAACTCTATTTCAAATTGCATTTCTAAACTATTGGAAATCCGAGCTAGTAATATCATTTTTTGACCGCAGGTATTTCATTGTCATCTACAATGTTTGTACTTCAAACTTTATTCAAGTATCACATACATGTTCTATAGCATTTTTGCTTAATAAAAATTGGTTTTAAACCCTAAGTGATATAACATGACTATGGAATTAACTTTCATTTCGCATTTCCGTTGATCGTTTTGAGTTACGGAAATTAATCTACACACTCTATTACATGCATTAACACATAAACGTGATGCTCATGACATGTTTTAGTAAATGATTTACGGTGTAAAATCGAGGGTGTTACAGGAGTCTAGGCTAAATGTGATGAAAGGAAATTCCTCCTCTCCATCTACTCCCATCTTTGCAGCAACAGGAGTTAAAAGAGGACAGGAGGTGTTTCAATTGTGGTGACCTTGGACATTTGATTCGTGATTTTCCCAAGCCACTTAAGCCCAATAATGGAAGAGGAAGAGGCAGTAGTAGGGGTGCTCTAAGAGGTGGTAGTGGCCATGGAGGTAGAGGTTGTTACAGGGCGAATGTAGCGGGCACACAGGAGGAATTTTCGAAGGCAAGCGAAGCTTCATCAGTGGACCTTGAAGAACTGAGGCACATGAAAGGAAAATGTGGAAGACCTGAAGATCAAGTCTAGGAGGCCCCTAGTGGCAACTTCATCAACTTTGCATATATAGATGAAGGTAATTATGCCCATGCATCTATTCCAACTCAAATATCAAAATTAAATTGGATCCTAGATTCAGGGGCATCAAAGCATGTCACAGGCACATCGAGTGAGTTTGTTTCATATATGAAATATCCCCCCACACGTAAAGAAACTATACAAACTACTGATGGTACATCACAACCCATTAAAGGTGTTGGCACAGTCCAGTGCACTCCATATATCCAATTATCATCAGTATTGCATGTGCCAGCCTTTCCAGTCAATCTTATATCATTAAGTGCTCTAGTTGATCAGTTGGATTGCCGAATTATTCTTGATAAGGAAAATTGTTTAATTCAGGAAAGATGAATAGGGAGGAATATTGGGAGTGCAGCTAGGCATAGTGGGCTGTGGTACATGGATCGTGAAGGGACAAATGATGCTTTGTGTACTGTCCTAGCAACAGCTACTGGAGAAAAGGAATCTATGGTGATGCTTTTGCATTGTAGAATGGGACACCTGTCCTTTGACAAAATGTATAAAGTCTTTTGTGGTGCCTGTGAGTTTGTAATGTGTGGGGTGGATAAAAACAAACTCTTTTGTGATGTCTGTGAGTTTGCAAAACACACAAGGTCATCCAATGTAAGTAGGGGCATCAGGAATGTGTCACCTTTTGTGCTGATCCATTCAGATGTTTGGACATGTCCTGTGGTTTCTATTAGTGGAATGAAATACTTTGTCACTTTTATTGATTGGTTTTCCCGGATGACATGGGTATACCTTATGAAGCACAAAGATGAGGTGTTGAAATGCTTTCAAGATTTTTGTGCACTTGTGAAGACTCAATTCAATGCTCAGGTTCAAACAATAAGAACAGATAATGGGACTGAATATGTGAACAAGGAATTCGGTTCATTTCTATCAGCAAATGGTATATTGCATCAGACCACATGCCCTGATACACCTCCACAAAATGGCGCGGCTGAGAGGAAAAATCATCATATTTTGCAGGTTGCTCGCTCACTGATGTTTACTATGAATGTGCCTAAGTTCCTATGGAGTGAAGCTGTGTTGACAGCTACATATCTCATCAATCGTACCCCATCAAGAATACTTGGGATGAAAACTCCTTGTGAGATGTTGTTAGGTGAAAATAAGTTTGTGGTTCCACCTAAGGTCTTTGGATGTACATGCTTTGTGCGGGATCACAGACCCTCAGTGGGAAAACTAGATCCACATGCTATAAAGTGCATCTTTGTGGGGTATTCTTCAGGACAAAAGGGCTACAAATGTTGGAGTCCTAGTGAGCGACGCTTGTTTGTTAGCATGGATGTGACATTCAGGGAATCAGTGCCCTTCTATGGAGAGAAGACTGATCTGAATTTTTTTGTCTAAGTTTGACTCTATTGAATCAGATGAAGTTAATCGATAGGGGGAGAAAAAAGAATGTAATATAGCATGTAGCAAGATGGGAATGATATAGATATCTATCATCCATCTTGAGGGGGAGTGTTGGGCTATATGTAATATATATATATATGTGTATTGGGCCTAGCCCATTAGTGTGTGTATATGTATACACTGAGATAGAGAGAGAAATGTATTCCATTCCAGAAAATTCCTCAAGCTTCAGTTCTGACTACTGATGGAGTACCGCCCTACCACCATAAAAAAGCTTATGTAGACCAAACCTCTGTGCTATGATCTGACTACTGATGGAGTATAGCTCTGTTCTTCTGATTAAGCATACTGATGTGATGGAATATGTCTTTGTTCTTTTGACTAAACAGTCAGCGCTCAGCAGTCACTAACTATAGATGCTTTGGAAGTGCTAATGTCATGCTGATCAATGAGTGTTAGGTTGTTGTGTTAGCAATTAGCATGGAAGAATTAAGAGACTTGCATAAGAGATAATGCAAATCACTCGGAATTACATATAGTTGTCTATTTGCTGCCCATAAACTCGATGTACTGATCTTGGGATGAAATAAAATCTTACTTTTCCAAAAAATTTGCTGCCCATAATGGCCTTTTGAACTCAAATTTCTGTTCTAGGAATTTCTGTCTTCATTACAAGAACCCTAGTAGAATGGATGGCTTCTTGCTCTTAAGCTTCTCAAAACTCAATTGAAGAGTATACCGAAATGAATTGCTTTCCTATACAATACCAAACAGGTTTTAGGAATTCAGCATTGTCATGCCTTGAAGCTCCAAGGACTGTTAGGTTGTTGCCATCAGAGCTCCAGCTTCAGTAGCCCGACCTGCCATGGGATCTCACAACCTAGGCGCCCAGCTGGTTGCCACTGAGGAGGAGTGTCTACAGCGATGAGAAGTTGCAATGGACGATGCAGAGATCTATTTAAGTGGTTGCTTGACAAGTTGAGCAGCGATAGCGTGCTAGCACTAGCGTCGTCCTGCTCCTCTAGCCTTGCTCATTCCAAATTTGAGAATTTCAAGTAGCCTAGAGGACTCCATGGGCCATGGCTTCTGGTAGCGGTTTCACAAACAAAACCGGGTGTGACAGTCTACCATGTGTCCAATCTCGTACCATGTCACCGACCTCACGTAATCGAACACTCCAATGTCTTCGTCCATGCCAAAATTAGGGCACGTTTGGTTTCTCCCATTGTTGGTGTCTTGTCATCCGACTAGTGAATTTATACGTGTGTCACGCTGCTCTAAGAAGACGATGGTAACATTCAAAGACACAAGGAATTATACTAGTTCAGATCAGAGCTCTATGTCTAGTCTTAGAGAGGGTTCAAGTTCATGTTCCTCGGTTGAATGCTCTGAAGTTCTTACAATGGGGTGTGTAAGCTAAGAGAAAGAGGTTAGGAGGAGTGAGGTGAACGAATGCCTAAATGAAGTCTCGAGAGTTCGTCCCCTTAGAAGAGAGGTCTAGCTACCTTTATATAGAGTTTAGGGCCAGGTTACATAAGGAGAGAGGTTCTTCTGACCAAGTGGTCGAGCTTGAGGGAGGGAGAAACAAGTAAACTTGGCTTGCAAGTAAGTCTGTCTTGTCCTAGCATCAACGCACGTTCTGGTATGGTCGTCGTCACGGTCTTGCTCCCACATTGTGTCGTGGTATGGCGTGATGCTACAGTGCTGGTCATGACGACACTGTTGGCACAGTGGTGGTTCACCAACTGTCCTACGTGATATGGTCTAGATGTGGCCTTCGTCATTGTCTCCTGTTCTCCTGGTGGCGTCGTGGCGATATTGCGGGAGCAGGTGGTCGCTCCCAGGTCATTGGTCGCCTTTGCTGGTCGTGTTGCTGGTGGCCTCGACCCCAGACTACGAGATCGAGGTCCTCGGTTGCTTGGTCAGCTTGAAAAGTCAAGGTCGAGGTCGTGCGCCCCATCCCGTAGCAGGCGGGGCTGTACTCCCATCTTGTTAGTTCTGTTTTGAATGGTGGGATGCCGTACCAGTCGTCACCGTCTGCCGGTATTGTCTTGTCTATGCAGGGGCATGAAGGGATGGTGTCTGACCTCGAGATGGCTGTCCTTTTAGTCCTAGCGAAGTGAGTGGAGCGTGCCTATCTCTGTCAGGGCCGGCGTACTTGACCGCGTCTGATCTCTCCTTGTCTCTCCCAGGGGTTGAGATGAAGGATAGATCAAGCATAGCTACCTAGCATGTGGTAGAAGGAGATGGAGAGGTCGTGGTGGACCGCTTGTCTGGGCATGTGGCCTAGGTCCTTCGTGGCTTAGGCGGGTTGTGGCTGCTGGGCTTCAGTGTAACACCCTCGGTGTTATGCCCTAAAACAATTACTAAAACATGTCATGAGCATCATGTTTATGTGATAATGCATGTGGTAGAATGTGTGGATGAATTTTTTTGTAACTTAAGATGATCAATAAAAATGTTAAATGAAAAGCTACTCCATAATTCATGTATATCAAGTAGGGTTGAAAACCAATTTTTATTGAACAAAAACACTATAGAAAATATATGTACCACTTAAATAAAGTTTGGAGTATGGACTTTGTAGATGACAACGAAATCCTTGCTGTTGAAAAATAACTTCGCTAGCTAATACTTCTAATGGCCTAGAAATGCAACTTGGAATCAAGTTCAGCTCAAAGACTTAGAATATTTTCAAGTTTATAGACAGCAAGACAATGCCATGTTTGGCAATTTATTTTGTGAAATCAAGTTAAGGGATGGTGTCGTGTTTTAACTTAGGTTGGTAGCCTCACATGCCATCTTGAGCATGGTGAAGATGGTTTAGGTCTAGAAGCAACCGTTTAGCTGTTATAGGCGCTTTAAAATTCGTGCAAGACATGATTTCGGGCTAATTCACCGGGTGAGCACGGTCACCACGTCTTGGGGGCACGATGTCGCCACGTCGGTTCGCTCTACGCGCACGCGCGCTGCTGTGCGTGACCGACTGCGACTACCCTATCCTGGCCGCCGCTGGTTCTGCCGCGTGGAGCCGCTGCTGCTGCTCGCACGGCCGAGCGGTGCGGCCGCCAGCCTCGCCGCGCTGCCACCCTACCGACCTACCTCGTGCCGCCCTCTGCACCCCTACCCCGCTATTGGCCCGGTTTGCTAGTCGCCGCTACCGCGCGCACGTGGTGGAGCTCACCATCACCTTGCCATTTATGGCACTGCGGCCGTGCGGGCCATGCCGATCAATGGACGCACGTGCTTGTCCGATTGCATCCGTGCGTGTTATGCCCTAATCACGCCGATCACATCTCGCCAAGGTGAGGTCGTGCTGAGCCCACCTGTCATCCCCGTCTCCCTCTTTCTCTATGCTGAGAACCATTGAGCCATGCCACCAAATTATGCAGCGATCGATCACCTCCATTCAATTCATTACATCCATGGCTTCACCATCACGTCCTCTTGCTGCCTGACCCCACCCAGCCATGAAGAAGGCACTGCCAAGCTCTAATATGGAGCTTTTCCCCACTGTCGTGCCATTAAGGCCACGCTCGCCCATGGTTGAGGGCAGCCCTCCTACCGCCCATCCCGAACCAATTCACCTACACCACTAGCTTTGCCTTGACTCCCTCTTCACCCTACGTTCCTTAGCTGAACCGCTACCGCCTCCCCGTCGTTGCTGACGCGACTGTGCCGCCGCGGTGCGCCACCTCACGGCTCGGCCGCACATGGCTAGCCCTTCTCCATCACCTTCTTATCCACCCACCACCTCAGCTAGGTCCACGGTAGTCTCCTAATGCTCACTCGCTAGCTAGTTAGGTCCTTTGGTGCTCTGGTTCATCGGGGTAGTTGCGCCACCGTCGCGGATGGCTGTGCACCGCCGTAGCTAACTCCAGCGTGTCCTGTTGCCCCGTATTGCTGCTCGACATAGGCGGTGGGATTATAGTTGAATGTTGGCCTAACCGACGAGCCAGTGCGGGTCTCTAGTGGTCGGCGTGGCCACCCCATGTCACCGCTCGCCGCGCCGCCGAGCATGGGTTAGGAGGACCAAGGAGTGAGGCCTCGTGGCTCTCCCTATTGGCATTGCCATGATCATTGCCACAACCATTTTTGCCCTGGTCTTCACTAAGACCATGGACTGTCCTAGCACTGGTGCTCCCACGACCAGACCTCAGGTTCATTTGTAAACAGATAGGAACCCACCGTTAGGGACAAGGCCTCCATATTTAGAAACAAAAGGCTAAAGAGATGATAAGGCCCAATAAATGGTTACTAGCGAGACTTTTCCTTAAGAGTTAAAGCATTTCTCTTTATTTATTATCCTATCAATTTACTATCCAAAAATTATATGTGTGGGGGAGTTTAGTTTAAGCAAGATTCTCTTTTCATGATGCATAGATCGACCTATTCGTTCGCTCAAGCCAGAATATAGCGGCATTCGTATAAAATTTTTGGCACATCGTACTCTCACTTTTTGTAAGCTAACGATTCTTACACAGCGTAAGTTAGTGTACCTGCAGAAGATTGATTAGATAAAACTAGTGCCACTATCCTAGATAGACCATATTACTAGGGCTTATACTTATTTACGTAATTTATCGCATCCTACTTTTGTTGGTCAAATTTTAGGTTTTGAAAATAGTTTTTAAACTCGTAGACTCATTATTGGCTCCGATACCACCTGTGGTAGAACCGTCCAAAATAACACGCCCTCGGAGGCGCTCATCTTCCAATAGACACTAAGCACCTCGAAAGTGAGCTACATCGGCAATTCCATCGAGCACACCCAAGGCAGAACTCAAAATAATCCACATTTTACATCTAGAATCCGATAATGAGTACGAGCTTACAATACTTAGTCCATTTCATACAACAAGAGTTCTTGGAAATTATTTATTACAATACCATAGTTCAGAGTGCGATAATTCAACAGTGGAATGAAAATAAACATCTAGCGAAAATGATACAAGGATCCGTCTGTGCCCACCAGAAGAATCCTCCACACAAGAGCTAATCCTCAAGCTGCACCTGCAACAGGGGTAAACTAAACCCTGAGTACACAATGTACTCGCAAGACTTACCCGACTAGTGGGAATAGTTTCCTGACTCCAAGGAGTATGATAGGCAATATGGGTTTATTGTTTTCTTTTTGTTTGCAAAAAGCATTACTAGAAGTGCGCCCTTAAGATCAAGTTTAATTAGCAGTAATGATTACTTCATTAGCTAACCATTCTAGGTAAGCACATGTTCTACTTTCAAGCAAGGGTTGAGCAATCATAACCATTTCACCATCTTTTATCTTCTAGTTCTTACTACGGTGCTAGATCATAGCCAAGTCATACCGTCTCACGGAAATGGCGATTCGCGAACCAATGTATCCTAGTTGGGTACCCCGAAACACACGCCCCGTTTATACCCCAGGCACAAACAAGACCAACCCATTCCACTCTTGTAATGGGGTCCAAGTCCCCGTCGAAACTTGGATTCCAAGCCCCCACACTTGAGGCCCGATCTCAGTATGGTGCTTAGACCTCCACCGTTCCCCGCCTCCAATTAGTTGGTCCAGAAAGAGCTGGAACCCACAACAAGAGCGTAACGAGCCTTCCCGCTCCCATAAGCAAGTATGCGCTCAGGATAATAAGTCTGTGACCTAACTACCATACACAGCAACAGACTGTCCTTAATCAACATGAACATGGAAAATAGTGTAACCAAGCTAAGCCCCGTTGGCCGCAGGACACAACCTGTTACACCCACCAATACCCATACCATATCCCTGCCCTGTCTCCATTTTTCCTTTCACTATTTTATTATGAGAGTAATAATAATCACCCATTGTGAGTAACGGCATGTTACTCACGCTATCAAAAACCAAAGTATAGCAGCTACTCGAACCTGCACTAGTAAGACTCATAGGACAGTTATATCTATGCATGTGATTTTCATAAAATTCCTGTAACATAAATGCACATCACATATATATATATATATTCAATGATTATAAAAAATAAGGGTTATGCACCAGGGCTTGCCTTAGGTAGGTGCGGTGTCAGCTGAGTCAGTCAATGGCGGCTCCCGAGACCTCCTCCTGCAGGAGAATCTCCTCCTCGTACTCCTCGACGATCTCCTCGAACTCGTGATTACCGGTGGTCACGATCTCCGCCAACTCAATCTCAAAAAGCATGCGATGATGATGCAACACTTAGCATTTAAGCAACAACAACTCCTAAACTAAGAATACGCATACTAAACTACTAAGCTAACTATCATCTTTACCAAACAAAGTGTTGGGTTCAACTAACAAACACCTAGCTTTACAAATGAAGGATATATCTTTATTTCTACTAATGATTTAATGCATATTTGAAACAAAGAGTATTTAACTACCCTAATGCTTAATCTATTCTAAAGTTACAAAAATTAAAGTGAACACATAATAATACAATGAGGCTACTATAAAAATTTCAGGACTAAAGCTATCACCAATTTACCACAAAAAATCTTACAATATTTAACCTAATAATATTGAGCACTCTCAAATGATTTAATAGCTCATAGTATCAACATGTATATATATGAACTAAATACACTAACACATAGAGCATAATTTTAGGAACATAACAAAATATGTTTCACAATTTTTGGACACTTACATGATTTACCAAAGATCAGCTCAAAAATTAAATTAGAAAACTATTTCTAATTCCTTATGAAAAAAGAAAAACAATTCTCCACGTGAGGCTGGCCCGCACGGAGACGGTCTGCGCCAGGGAATCCCGCGAGCGTCGATGACTTTGCAAAAGAGACCTTTAACTCCTCCCAATTTACAATTAAGTACTAACACTATTTTCTCCTCTCTCAAAACTTCTCACTTAACCCCCTGGCTTTCCTGGAATTCCCACGCGCGCGCCCTCGGCAACTCAGTGCACGGCGGCGAGACGAGCGACGGCACTAGGTGCCTACGCCGACCACCTAGGACCTGCGCAGGCCCATCTAACGGGTCGATCACCATCTCCGATATTGATGGCTACGCTAAGCGGCGGCGAGGGGTGGCGGGATGCGCTGGAGCAGGCTGCAGCGATGCGCGACCATCCACGACGGTGGCACAGCTGCCCTAGCGATCAATAGCACCTAAGAACCTAACTGGCTAGCGAGGGAGCATCAGTAGACTACCATGGACCTAGCCGAGGTGACGGTTGGGGTGGGGGATGATGGAGGATGGCTGGCCATGTGCGGTCGAGCCGTGCAGCGGTGCACATGCGCATGGTGGAGAGGGAGGCAATGCGAAGCTAGTGGTGCAAGTGAATTGGCTCAGGAGGGACGGTAGGAGGGCTTCCCACATCCAAGGCCGGACGTGGCCTTATTGGCACGGCAATGGGGAAACTCCAAAATTGGAGCTTGGTCGTGCACACATCAAGGTTGGGTGGGGTCAGGCAGTGAGAGGACATGATGGTGAGGCCGTGGATGTGATGAATTGAATAGAGGTGATCGTTCGCAGGGTAATTTGATGGCGTGGCTCGATGGTGGCAACAGAGAGAGAAAGAGAGAGACGGGGCACGACAGGTGGGCTCGGCTCATCCTCGCCCTGGTGGGACACGGCCGACGTGACCATGGAGGCCCATGTGTAAGTGCTAGCAGACAGGCGCGTGCATTCATGATTGGCGTGGCTTGCGCGTCGCAGTGCCATCAATGACAAGGCGACGGTGAGCCTGGCCACATGCGCGCGACAGAGGCGGCATCACACTGGGCCGGCAGCGGCACAGAGATGCAGAGGGAGGCACATACATGATGGCGATGCAATGGCACTGACAGCATCTATGGCACGGCGCGGGGTGAGTCGTAGTGCGGCAGTGTGGTGGGGCCGGCGGCAGCACCGCTTGACTACGCAAGCAGCAGCAGCGGCTCCACGCGCTAGGAGCCAGCGGCGGCCAAGCCACCGCCAGGCCACGTGCACACTAGACAGCCAGCATGGCGATGCCGAATGCTCGAGCGTGGTGACCACGCCCACGTGACTAACCAGCCCAAAACCGTGTCGTGCATGAATTTTAAAGCGCCTATAAAAACTAAACAGCTGCTTCTGGACCTTAGCCGTGTTCACCATACACAAGATGGCATATGAGACTACCAAATTGAGCTATAACACTACACCATCGTTTAACCCAATCTCTCAAAATAATTTGCTAAACATAGCAATGTCTAGTTGTTGACAAACTTGGACATTTTTCTAAGTTTTGAGCTGAACTTGATTTCAATTTGTAATTTCTAGTCTAGTAGAAATATTAGCTAGTAATATCATTTTTCGACAACAAGTATTTCACTATCATCTACAAAGTTTATGTTTTAAACTTTATTTAAGTATCACACACATGTTCTATAGTATTTTTGCTTAATAAAAATTAGTTTTCAATCCTACTTGATATACATGAACTATTGAATCAACTTTTATTTAGCATTTTTATTGATCATTTTAAGTTACAAGAAATTTATTTACACATTCTATCACATGCATTAACACATAAACATGAGGCTCATGACATGTTTTAGTAAATGATTTAGGGTGTAAAACTGAGGGTGTTACAATATATGATGTGCATTTACGCTACAACAATTTTATGGAAACCACATGCATAGATATATCTGTCCTATGAGTCTTACTAGTGTAGGTTCGAGTAGCTACTATGCTTAGATTTTTGGTAGCGTGAGTAACCTGCCGTTACTCACAATAGGTGATTATTATAATTACTCTCATGATAAAAATGATGAAAGAAAAATGGAGACCGGACAAGGATATGGTATGGGTATTGGTGGGTGTAGCGAGTTGTGTCCCACGGCCACGGGGCTTATCTTGGTTATACTATTTTCCCTGTCTATGTCGATTAAGGACCATCCATTGCTATGGATGGTAGTCAGGTCACAGACTTATTATCCTAAGCACATACTTGCTTATGGGAGCGGGAAGGCTCGTTGCGCTCTTATCGTGGGTTCTGGCTCTTTCTGGACCGACTGATTGGAGGCGGAGAAACGTGGAGGTCTAAGCACCATGCTGAGACCAGGTCTCAAGTATGGGGGCTTTGAGTCCAAGTTTGGACGAGGACCTGGACCCCTCGATAGGAGTGAAATGGGTTGGTCTTGTTTATGCTTGGAGTACAAACATGGCGTGTGTTTTGGGGTACCCAACTGGGATACATTAGTTCATGAATCGCCATTTCCGTGAGACGGTACGACTTGGCTATGGTCTAGCACCGTAGTAAGAACTGAAATATGAAAGATGGTAAATTGGTTCTAATTGCTCAACCCTTGCTTGAAAGTAGAATAGGTGCTTACCTAGAATGGTTAGCTAATGAAGTAATCATGACTGCTAATTAAACTTGATCTTAAGGACGTACTTCTAGTAATGCTTTTTGCAAACAAAAAGAAAACAACAAACCCATATTGCCTATCATATCCTTGAGAGTCGGGAAATTATTCCCACTAGTCGGGTAAGTCTTGCGAGTACATTGTGTACTCAGGGTTTGTTTTACCCTGTTGTAGGTGCAGCTTGAGGAGTTAGCTCTTGTGTGGAGGATTCTTCTGGTGGGCACAGACGGATCCTTGTATCGTTTCCGCTAGATGTTTATTTTTATTTTTCGCTGTTTAATTATCGCACTCTGAACCCTGGTATTGTAATAAATAATTTAAACGAACTCTTGTTGTATGAAATGGACTAAGTATTGTAAGCTCGTACTCATTATTGGATTCTGGAGGTAAAACATGGATTGATTTGAGTTCTTCCGTGGGGTGTGCTCGACGGAACTGCCTGATGTAGCTAACTTTTGGGGTGCTTAGTGTCTAGTGGAAGACGAGGGCCTTCGAAAACGTGTTATTTCGGACGGTTCTGCCACATTCGGCTAGTTGGGCCGGCCGAGAGGCTGACTATTCGGTGCCTTGTGATACCCGGGGTATCTTGACCCCAACACCGATGGAACAACTTTTTCTAACTTTCACTGATGGAGTAAAACTAAAGTTCTTTTAGAAAAAATATTTGGTAAAGTAGCTTCTTCTTTATAGATAATGGAACAAAGTTCCAGCCTCCACCATATATACAGCTGGGTAAAATAGCTTCTCCTAGTAGATGAAAATGTATAATATCTTTATATTTTCTTTCTCTTTCTCTTTCTTTTACTCTTTCTTATTTTACCTTGTACCTCTTCTAATATCTTTATCCACCTTATCTTCACCTTCACCATCCTCCTTGACTCATCGACCTCCTCTCTCTTCTAAGCCCATTGCCATTGTCGGATGCTGCCCTCCGCCTCACCTCCCCGCTTGGGCTTAGACTCACCACCCTATGCTAGGCTTGGACACTGCCCTATGCCTTGCCTTCCCTCCCTTTCTCACCTGGGCTCCAATGTCGCCCTCAGCCTCACCTCCTCACATACACTCTGATTCAATGCTTGGGCTTGTCTTCTCCATCGCTCAAGCCTAACTTCATACTCTACCCCGACGCCGACGGATGGCACCGGCTCCATGTTGAGGGATGGCACCGCTCCAACTCGGCAGCGCGCTCAAGCCAGCCTGAATATTTCCCACCACCATGACGGGGCACTTTCGCTCTGGGCCCACAAATGCGAGGATGGAGCGGAGGGGATCCACAATTTTTAGCTTCGCATCCCACCTGCGCCTTCTCTCAATGGGATTAAATTGCCCCAAATAAAAGTACATTATAGGCTATCACATCTATCATGCAGTGTGTAGAGTACCATTACTGCTGCAGACTACCGGCAACCCTGTTCATAGGACCAATGAGGTAAAAAAATCAACTCACCAATAAAAAATAAAAACCACTGAAGGCTCTAGAAGCTCCGGGTCCACTAGTTCACATAAATCTGTGGTTGCCTTCTTCTTTGTTGTTGCTTCAATCATTACTACATGTGACTGTAGATTATCTATGGACGTCAGTTGCACTTTATAGGGGTAACAATGTAATAACTCGCACTAATTTGCACACTGTTTACACCAAAATTTGGGAAGAAGAACGCGGTAACTTAAAGCTTCCAAAATTGTGTCGATTAAGGAATCAATTGCATGAGGATCGATATCAGCTGATTCAGATGCGACACTGGAATTGGCTCTCTTTGAATGATGTCAGCAGATAACGATAATGAGCTATGGTTGGCGTCAAGAAATACATATCGGGCTCTACAAAAAGGGAAAGATTATGGTTCAAGTTATCTTAAGATAGGGATGTTTTCTTTTATACCAAATAATGTAATGAGTCATACTTGAGTAGGATTCATGTTTAGGCTTCGGGTATAAATATTGGACCCCGGCTATTGTAAAGGACATCCAATCAATCAAATATAATTTACTTTTTTGGCTCTGTGCCAACCCTTAGGAGTAGGAGTAGGGTAGATCTCGGCGAGTTCTTTAGCAAGCAGGGCTGCATCGGTCTGGTCGACCTCTGGCTTGTCTGTAAGTACCATCATGGCTTATACTTCAGTTTGTACGGCTGCATCGATCCGGTCGACCTCCACTGCGAACTCTAGTATAAGCTAGTTATCGACTATTTTCTAGTTCAAGTATGGTTGCATCGATCCGGTCGACCTCCACTGGTCAAACTAGATTAAGGTCAAGTTATTGGCTCTACCTAAGGGTGGCGTCCTTCAGGTAGATTAATTAAGTTACCGATCTTGCTGATGTTCTTATTGATATTAGTTTGCAACAACATCAATCTGCCCAATCGAGATCGATCTAGATCGGCCTTATATCCTTTTAGTCCGTCGTTCGCTTTGTCACAACATGATGTTTCTTACTTTGAGCGGCGGGTTACGTTTCATTGGCTGTTCTATTTTGATCTTGATCGTGCATAGTACGCGGTTAAGGCACGTATGATCTTGAAGAAGTTTGCTGGCTAGTTGAATCTGGTCTATAGTTCGCTATTATGGCTACAATGATCCGGTCGATCCCCACTGATGGCACTATAGATTGGAGGACGTTAGTTGGTAGGTTTATTCCCGATCAGGCGTGACCTTATCTGTTTGCTATGCCTGCATCGGCTAAATAGCCGATCGCCTATGTTTTACCACCTACAGTGTGCGTCCATGATTCTGTTAAGCATGAATAGATCTATGTACTTTAAGGGTTTGATTTGTTGTCTTTATCACAGCTGCATCGATCCGATCGAACCCCACTATTAGAGATAGTTGGTTAAGTCTGATGAGTCTATAGGTTTGTCCATGTGAAATAGTTGATTATTCACACGCTGTAGTCCCTTTTCACCTGAATCATCTATTTTAGCCGATTCGCCCGAGCCTTCACGTATAGCATGTCTTTCAGAAAGCCTGTCGAAGTATAGATGGTTTTATGTATTCTTCAGTTTTAGTTTGTTATTATCATCATAGCTGCCATCGATCCGGTCGAACCTCACTGTTGACGGTAACAAATTAGATTCAGAGCGTTTGTAGGTCCATTTGTATTAGACAGTCGATTTATTTGCATGTTATATCCCTTCTTGATTAGATTCATCGGCTCAACGATTCACGCTGGTAATATCCACCTAGCTGATGATCTCATTTACATATGCGGGCATTGTACTTATCAACATGAAATCAATCGCGATCCATAAGCTCTACTGTCCGTAACAGCCAATTTCTGTGCGTATCGGCTATTTAGTCGATTTTCTTGTCTGGCTGCTCCCGAAGCGGCACACTTGGAACTGTCTGGGCAAAGACCGGCATGTTCCACCTTATATTACTGATAAACTTTCTCTCCTTGTCAATTGTAGGTCAAATTAACTGGCATGCCTCGGGAGGAATTCACAGGATCGGTTAACCCTGCGTTGAAGCCAAGCGGATCTCTGGGCTCATCCTAAGCTGATCATTCTAGCTTGCCGTGTGTCGACACATTTTTGTGCTGACACATGTTTTGGCATGCCCGGTGGGACACCACAATCGTCATGGTGACTTACAACAACAATGACATCCTTATGGTGCCTTATGAAGACCAACCTAATGAAGATAAAGATGTCATCAGCAAAGCTATAGAAGAATTTCAGAACAAATGTTTATTGTTCTACACCAAGACACGTGATAATAAAATTGTTTAGAAATATCCACTACTGAGAGTTCTATTGCATGGGCAGACAGATGCAGATGAAGCTAAAGACAGGTGTTTCTTCATAGAGGCTGTAAACAAGTCTGTTCATGATGCCATGTTGAATCATAATGAAGTTTTCTTGAACACATTCCACAACACCATGAAAGAGGTGTTTCATGGGTATCCCATTGATCAGGTTGGACCGGCTTATTACAACATTCCACATCCATTGACTCAGGGGACTAATCAAGCCGGCACTAGCCATCAAGAAGCAGTACTAGCTGGCAATGATGATGTCCAAGCAGTTCAGAGCTCATTTGAGCAAGTTCAGGGTGCCACTACTAATCAGATATAGTATAATTCTGGATCGTCAGAACAGCATGTGCAATAGCCGACGGGGCAAATTCAGAATCAAGTGGTCAATTTTGGTATATTAGGCCAAATACCATCGTTGGCTCAAAAAATAGCGCCATCAGTTCAAAGGATTCGTAGAGATATAGATCCTAACATCTACAACCAGAGACTTTAAGCAGCAAACCAGCAAAGGACCCAGCAAATAGAGATTCCGCAAGGATATCATTATGGCATAGATTACAATACCCTTCACATGATTCCAAATCCAGGGTATCAAGGTACCCAAAATTTTAATCCACAAATTGGTCAGCAATTGCTAAGAAATCTAAATTCAAATGCTGATGAGTTGTTGCTTAGAGTGACCGAGATGATGAGGAATCCGTTCGGTTTGAAGCCAAAAGGACAGACCTTTTCATACAAATGCCCATATCTAGAGTGGTATGATTTGGTCACTCTTCCTGCAAATTACAGGCTCCCGGAGTTTGCTAAGTTCACTGGCCAAGATAGCACAAGCACAATAGAACATGGCAGTCGGTAACTTACATAGTTGGTCGAAGCATCCATTGAAGAGGCCCATCGAGTTTATTTCTTCTCCTTGTCTCTGTCAGGACCAGCCTTCACATGGTTTTCATCATTGCTAGTTAACTCCATTGCCAATTGGGCTGACATAGAGAAAAAGTTTCATACATATTTTTATACTAGGACAGGAGAAAAGAAAATTACCGATCTGACGACCATAAGGCAGAAAACTAATGAATCGGGCACCGAGTTTCTTCAGAGGTTCTGAGAAACCAGAAATTTATGCTTCTCATTGAACTTGACTGATGATCAGCTTGCTGCTTTGGCTGTTCAAGGGATGTTGCCAACATGGGGAGAGAAGCTGCTGGGACAAGAGTTTGACAATTTAGGTCAGTTGGCTCAACGAGTTGCAGCGCTCAATAGCCAATTTTAGAACATGCACAGAGATACCCGATTCTAGAAGAATGCCGCAATTGCCGAAGCCTATAATCCATATTCGATTGATGACGGCTATGAAGACGATGAAGAAGAAGAGGTTGCTGCGGCCAAATAGAATTGGAGTAAGAAGACAGTGATGGTACCAAATCCTTGGGGAAGTGGAGTCGAAGAGAACTACGATTTCGACGTCACAAAATCCGACAAGCTCTTTGATTTCTTACTCGAGAAGGGACAGATCAAGTTGCCCGATAATCATGTTATGTTGCCCCTGATCAGTTGAAGAACAAGAAGTTCTACAAATTTCATAACGCCACTTCTCACTCCACTAATGAGTGTAGAGTTTTCTAGCAACATATACAGAGGGCTATTCAGCAAGGAAGACTCAAATTTGATACGCCTCGAAAGATGAAAGTTGATGATAATCCTTTCCCTAGAGATCAGAACATGGTTGATGCTAGGTTGCTCAAAGAAAAGACTAAGGTCCTAACATCAACCAGATCAAAAGAAACCAGAATAGTCGATCCCAGGATGCAAATATTGGCTGACGAATATAGAGAGATTAGAAGACGTTGTGACCAACAAAAGAGCCAATATGAGCAGGGAGAAACATCGAAGGATGGGGCGACAAGGCCACGTGTTACATCTCGAATTTTGTTGAACAAATGGCAGCGGTAGAAGGAAAAGGATTATTAGCGTTGGTTAGAAGAGCAAGAATATCAGCGTCAACAGGAAAAAGAGAGGTATGAAAGAAAGCAAGCTGAATCACATTAGAATTGTCCTTTCTTTAGACATTGCTGGAACAAAGGTTTGAAATTGCCTACCAAGAATAATTGTCCAGAGTGCAGCGAGCAATATTGGGAGTTTAGGCAATCTCAAGTCAACTGCCAGTGTATCTATGCTCGAGATGCGTGTCATCATAATATGGATCGACGCTTAAAAAATAGAAGTGTTCATGATCGGCTTGGGAAACGAGTTGTTGATCAAAATTGGGATGATTATGAAGAAGAAAGTAATGAGGAAGAATATGTTTGGCAAGAAGGCCACGGTGTCCTAGAGGTATGACAAGAAGCCAGAAAAGAAGAGTGCAATGCCTAAGGAATAGAGAACTGGAACAGGCTCAGGCATTTGGTAAACCTCAAGTGTGGCGTGCTTAGCAAACAACCGATAGGGGGCAACCACGACTAATGTTCAAATGGCTTTTCTATTGCCATCAGAATTTAGAGCTCCAGCAGATCAAGAAGTTTACTTAGATTTCGATGAATCAGAGTATGAGGAGATAGTTGCCAAGTTGACAGTTATACAACAGGCTATATTCGATAAGCTAGTCAAGCATCGGCACTTAAAGGCTTTATATGTAAAATGTTTTGTTGATGGGAAGATGATGAATAAGATGTTGGTGGATGGAGGTGCTTCTGTCAATCTTATGCCTTATACCACTTTTCGCAAGCTTGGAAAAGGGCTAGTAGATTTGATTGAAACGGATATGATGCTTAAGGATTTTGGGGGTAATGCATCTAAGACCCGGGGGGCAATGAACGTCGAACTGGTAATCGGGAGTAAGACTCTGCTCACCAGATTCTTCGTCATCAATGGAAAAGGTTCATATGGCGTACTCCTCGGTCGTGATTGGATTCATGCAAATTGTTGTATGCCATCAACCATGCATCAATGTTTGATTCAATGTCATGGAGATGATGTTGAGCTGGTTTGCGCTGATGATTCTGTGAGTATCGCAATAGCCGATCTAGTATATTGGGAGCTAGAAGACTTCGAGTGTTTTCTGGCAAGCTGTGGGAAGGAAGCTTCATTAAGATCAGTGATGAAAGCCAATAGCCGATACAAGCAATCGGCTCTAAGAGTTTGTTTTGATGGATAATCATGGCTTCGCGTCGGTCATTGGATTAAGGGAAATAAACATTGGTCCTGGAGATAGGCTTAGGCCGACGTATGAGAGCGCTAAGTTGAATCCTAAGTACGAGTCAGAGTTAGTAGATTTATTGAAGAAATTTAAGGATTGTTTTCCTTGATGAGATGCTCGGCCTAGATTGATCAATTGTTTAATCTTTGGTATGAAAAGTTCTTGTGCAACCTATCAAGAGCGATTAGTGGAAAATGATTGAAGGAGTATTATCTCAACGTTTAAGATCGACGCTCGATAGCTGATAGGTTCAGTCATCAGCTCTAATAGCCGATACCAGAAGGGTATCACCTATAGTTCAAAAATAAACCCAAAGATGTAAAAGTGTAAGGTCGAGATGGTGGACTAGAGGGGGGGGGGGTGAATAGTCTTTTCTAAAATTAATCGCGTCGGCTAACCGATATAAATGCGGAATTAAAACAATCGGTCTAGCCAAGACTACACCCCTCTATATATGTTCACTAGCACCTTGCAAAGATACTAATTATGCAACTAAGGTGCCGGAGCTCTCTAAACAATTCTAGGAGCAAGGTCACACAAACCTAACTAGTACTTTAGGGAGCAAGCTAGTAAGCAAAAGCACAAAGCTAACTAAGCTACTAGCAATGCTACTAACAAGGCAACAATGGTAATTAGAGAGCCTACATACTTAGCTACTAGTAAGCAACTAACAAGCAAAACCAAATTAGCTACATAAGCTAACTAAAGAAGGTCACTAGCAATGCTCAATAACAAGGCAACTACAATGCGATAATTAGAGTAATTGCATGCTTGTGTAATGGGGATGCAAACCAAGCAAGGTTGACACGATGATTTTTCTAACGTGTTTGCCAACACGCTAGTCCCCTGACTAACAACTTGGTGGTTACATCAAAACCAAATTACCCCTTGCTCAATGACACGCTTTACTAAAGTTGCTCTTTGACTCCCCATGCTACACAAGTAAGAAGAAGCACTTCTCGAGGTAATTTAGGAGATTTTCGAATGGAGACCACCACCAGCTAGGTGGCAACCTCTAAGAGTAACAAGCACCATCTAATTACAACCTAGTGCCACTCGATGCAACTCACACAATCGCTCGCTCACTAAGATATATATATAAGTAATTGCATGCTTGTGTAATCCAGGATAAACTAGCAAACCAACGGGAAGAACAAGGTTGACACGATGATTTTTGATGGGACGCTGGACTCTCGAGGTTCACGTGTTTGCCAAATCACGCTAACCCCAAATCCCGTTCCGTTTCAAGAAGGTATCGACCTCGATCGGACGCGTCCGTCGACCACTCACTTGGTGGTTCAGATCTCAGATTCAAATCTCGGTCGGTTGACCGACGCGCAAAGATCTTCGCGACTAACCACTTCTAAATCCCATCTCTTGCATCGGCACCTATTTTCCCGAAGCGTGCAAAGAGGGACCAAACCCATCTCACCCTCTCCTTTGTAAATATGCCAACACCACCAAGTGTACACCACCATGTGTATGTGTGTTAGCATTTTCACAATCATTTCCCAAAGGATGTTAGCCACTCAACTTGCCACGCCACTCGATCCTAGCGACAATGCAAAGTTAGATCACTCGAGTGGCACTAGATGACCAATATGCAACAAGTTTGCCCCTCTTGATAGTACGGCCATCTATCCTAAACCCGGTCATAAACTTCTCTACACACCTATGACCGGTGAAATGAAATGCCCTAGGTTATACCTTTGCCTTGCGCATTCCATTCCATCTCCTTCAATGTCGATGCAACACATGCACCAACACGATCAACAATGATATGATCCACTTCATATCATCACATGATCATATTGGTTCATCGATCTTGACTTCACTTGCTCTTCACCGTTGCCATCGTCCATCGGTGCCAAGTCTTGCTCAAGCTTCACCGCCACGTGGTCCATCACTCCAAACACTTTGACTTGCCCTTCACGCTTGCAACCGGTCCATCAAGCCAAGTCTTGTCTTGATCTTCTCCACCTTGATCACATGACTCAATGTCATGTCTCATGTGCAATAAGCTCCTTCATCATCACATGTGTGAGCTTTGCAACATCTCCAAGCCATTTTCACCTCCATGGCATATGTTGCTCATACACATGTACCTGTGGACTAATCACCTGTGTATCTCACATAAACACAATTAGTCCACCTAGGTTGTCACTCAATTACCAAAACCAACAAGGACCTTTCAAAAAGCCAATACGATATGTATCACCCACAGAGCAAAAGCAAAAACAAAGACAATCATGACATATACAAGGACATTGCACTAAGACATTGTCATGGAAGAGCAGAAGATTTCATTCATTAGTTTGCCCAAAATACAAACTAATGAAAGATCTTGTTCACCACATCCTGAGCGGATGTGATGTCCACAATGGCCTCTTCTGTGATGACAAATTCTTTGATCAAATCCTCATGCTCCTTGGCGCCATTGCCCATCGAGAAGCCAGTCTCCATGGCGTGGAGCTCGTACCCGGTCTGGACCTGCACCGCGGTCGGTGCCACCAATGCGCCATGACGAACACCATTAAGGGCGATCTCCTGGACGCGGGCCGGAACATCATGGAGGCGGGCATTGATGAGGGGGCACCGAGTGTTGACGACATCTGTGGCCGCGTTCGCCGCCAGTTGGAGGGACTCCAACTGCACCGTCAGGGCTGGTGATCACAAAAATAGAAGAGCTATCAAGATAAAAACAGTGGAAATCAGAATAAAGGTGTCCCTAGAATCCATCTTACCTGCCACCATGGCGTCGGATTTGGCCAGCCATGCTCGAGCAGTGCTAGCCTCTTCTTCGATGGTGTGAAGGGCGGCTTGAGAAATGTCGCACCCAATTTTGCATAGCAAAACCAAGTACTCATATATGTGCGCCCAAGATGTCCAAACACACACATATATCACATATTGTAATAGCATCAAAGTAAAGTACTTATTACATCGCATATCTCATCACAATGTTAATACATTGTTTGCTCATTGGCAACATTATTACAATCACAGCGGAATAACTAGCCCATTCTGCCACAGGGACTCCAACTGGTGAACATCATCCTAGAAGTCCTAGACATCCTCTAGATACTCTTCATATCCATTATCTGTTACCCATCTGAGATTTTCATTGGATGTAAAGCAAGTGTAAGCTCACCAGGCTTAGCAAGTATATCAAAGGGATCTATGAGGCTCAAAGGCTTGACACTGTTTGACTGCGGTTCGCAATTTTAGTTGATCAATTTTTAGCATCCTGAATCACTACTTTAGTGAACAATCCCAAATCCCAACAGATATTAAGGTATAATCAAGTTTATATCAATTCCCATCCATCCATAGTAACCACTAATCATGAAGGATCTAGACCGCTCGTATCCGTGAGCACAGCTGTTATAACAGGTCAAATATTTCTATAGAAATTATACAACTTTACCCACCGAGCCATGATTCCCAATGCTGGGTTTTGCAAAGCCCACTACACCTCTACCTAGGAAGTGTAGCAGGGTTTCACTAGGTAACCCTTAGCTAGTCGCACTAACAAGTCGTAGTTGCTATGGTTTGAGCTGTCTAGCCGTATGTGTCCCTCCTCTAGGAGTGGCACGTGTGGGCACGTGGCACGATACACACACCCTAGTAGGTAAGAAAACATACCAACTAGTGCCCCCCTCTTGCCCTTACGGAAAGCTATAGATGAGCTAGTACAATCTAGTTAACAGGTTAAAGTCAGAGCCATATGACACTCGGGGTTGTACGAAATCTCCTTGGTGGCCGCTTCAGGATTAAGTCCTTAGGGAGAGGCACTAGAGTACTCAACCCCATACTCTAGCCCCCTATCTATTGCTAAAAAGCTTCATGTTATCATATTTCACAATGTCTTTAGTCATGTTTAACTATTATTCTATGTTTTGTGCTTCAGCATCTATCCAAAATGCATACCCAAACCCTAGGTAACAAGGATATGTGGTACAAGTATTCATCTTGGTAAAGTCCTTAAAGGTATATCAAATTAGACACATGCATGAATATGAAGTGTAATAATTCATAGGTACAAGGGGCCTTTGGTACACTTGCCTTCTTCAAAGTTGTCCTAGGAGTACCGCTGATCCTGTTGTGGGTCCTCAGTCACCTCAAATGGCTCACCCTCTAATTCTGTTCCAAATCACCAATCAAGCATCATTCCAATCATTACATGCATGCAAATAAACTTCTATTAGAACAGTACACCAAATAGTAAAAATATAAGTTGAAAAACTTATAAATCTATTCTACGTATTGCTCCAAACACGTGAGCGAAAGAATAACTCAAATCGGACTTAAAACACAAAAGTTACTCATGAAATAAGGTGCAATAGCATTTCTGTAAATAAATTGAACTTATTTTTGAATTAAAACAATTAAAAATATGAATTTACACGGTTATTGGACTATGGGTACTATTTCTAGAAAATACAGGGACCTAAACAAATAAAAATAGGACCAAATAATAATTAATTTGACCTGCTATGGACTGTGGGTTGATTCACCAAAAATAGAGGGGCTTTTCTGAAAAATGTACGCGGCTTGACTAGATTTTGACCGCAGCTGCTGACTGGGTGACACGTGGCACACTCAGACTGGTGCGGTGCACCATGTGGCATGGTCGACTCGCTGATGTGGCAACGCAGGCCGGTCCATGGGTCCACGGTGGACCGGTTATGATTCGAACCGGTACGGTTCAATCATAGCCGTCCATCTAGATCTGACGACACTGGTTGCACGAGATGACTTCCGCCGCTACACAACACCGCCGGCGAGCACGCCATGGCCAGCAACAAGGCTACCACAGCGGCGAACGCCGGTACAGTGATTCCGGTCATCCCAAACCAAACTAAATACGTGCAAATGATCTACAAGCGTTCGCGATCAAACTAGGATGCAACCTGAGGCAGGGAACAAGCCGGAGCGTTGGTTCCATGGCGGCGCCATGGCCGGCAGGGTCTGGAGGTCGCCGGTATGGCATTTCAGAGCGCCAAACGATAAATTAGAGGCGTGGGAAGACGGAGAAGCTCACCGTGAGTCTATTGAAGGTGGTCACGGCGTCCGGGACGGGCTCCAGAGGTGGGTCATTGACGACAGCGGTGGCTGGAGAAATGACGACAGCGTGGGTTAGGGGAAAACTGAGCGAATCAAGATCAAAATGTCAAATTGGAGTCACCTACGGTTGAGGGAGAACACGGCGGAGCCCGAGGAGTCATCGGCGTCGAGGTTCGAGGCGCCAGAGCAGGAGAATTGTGGCGGCGGCGGAAGCTTGAGTGTGAGCAGAGGAAAGGGAGAAGGAGGGCGTTGGTTCAAAGCTTTATAGGCCAGGCGGGGGTTCGATGGATGGAAAGAGAGCGGAGCGCTCGGGCGGAATTGGCCGCCTACCTTGCATGCGGGACGGCGGCGGCTTGCCATACATGGCTGCGCCATCGGTGGGTGGCGAAGGAAGGAAAGAGCGCCGGGGACAAGAAAGGAAAGGAAGGGAAGGGCACTGGCATGCGGGGCCAGCAGTGTAGCGAGAGAAGGGAGAAGGGAGCATTTGCGGGCGGGCGACTGGCTGGTGTTGTGGGCTGGGGTGCTGAGCTGGGCCGCCAAGAGGGCCGAGCCAAGCAGTTCGTGCGGGAGAAAGAGAAAGGAGGGGAGGTGCGGCTGGGCCACCGAGTAGTCCAGGCCAGGAAGGGAAGGAAGGGAAAGGCGGGGCCAGATCCTAGGGTTGGGCTGAAAAGGAAGGAAGAAAGGATTTTTCAAAAACAAATCCTTTTCTATTTCTAATTTTGAAAACTAAGCCAAATCCAAATGAAATTTGAATTTAACTTCAAACCTTCTATCCCTACACTCAATCAAAAATAATATTCTTCGGCATGAATGCAACAAACATGTTTCTAAACCTTATAGTTAATTTTATTTAACCAAAATTTATTATTTGGCCTAACTTAAAAATACATAGAAAATTAAATAAATCCTCAAAATTAATTGCTAATTTGTAGTTGAAATTTTTGGGTGTTACAAACCTACCCCCCTTAAGATGAATCTTGTCCTTGAGATTCGGATGGTTCAAAGAGATTGGGATAGTCAGATCTCAGATCTTCCTCTCTTTCCCAAGTTGCTTCATCCATAGAGTGTCTGTTCCACTAAACCTTACCCATTCTTATTATCTTGCTTCTTGTGATTCTCTCCGCTGTTTCCAAGATTCTTACTGGATATTCTTTGTATGATAGATCCTCTCAAATATCCAGTTCTTCCAAAGGTAGTTGTTCCTCAGGTACTCTCAAATATTTCTTAAGTTGTGACACATGAAAGACATCATGAACACCGGAGAGCTGTTCTGGTAATTCCAGTTGGTAAGCAACTTCTCCTCTCCTGTTGATGATCTTGAATGGTCCCACATACCTAGGTGACAACTTTCCCTTAGTATGAAATCTCTTAACTCCTCTCATAGGTGAAACCTTGAGATAAACAAAGTCACCAATCTCAAACGCCAAATCTCTTCTTCTCGTGTCAGCATAGCTTTTCTGTCGAGACTGTGCAACCTTCAAGTTTTGCCTTATTGTTTGTACTTGTTTCTTTGCCAGTTGCAAAACATCTGGTCCAAAGACTTGACTTTCCCCCGTTTGATTTCAAAACAATGGGGTCCTGCACTTTCTGCCATACAACGCCTCAAATGGTGCCATCTTAAGACTTTTCTAGTAGCTATTATTATAAGAGAATTCGACATAGGGCAAACTCTTATCCCAACTTGTCCCATACTGCAGAGCACAAGCACTTAGCATATCCTCTAAGATCTAATTTGTTCTTTCGGTCTGCCCATCTGTCTGAGGATGATAAGCTAAGCTAAAGTTCAACTTCGTATCCATGGACTCATGCAATTTCTGCCAAAAATGTGATGTGAACCCTCTATCTGAAACAATCTTCTTTGGTACTTCATGTAAACATACAATCCTTTCCATGTATAGCTCTGCCAACTTTGCACCAGAATAAGTTGCCTTGACCAGAATGAAATGTTCTACTTTTGTCAGATGGTCTATAATTACCCAGATAGAGTCATATCCCCTCTGTGTATGGGGTAATCCCACTATGAAATCCATACCAACTTCTTCCCATTTCCACTCAGTTATCTTCATAGGCTATAGCAAACCTGCTGGCCTCTGATGTTCTACCTTTACTCTTTCGCACGTATCACATATGACCACATGTTCAGCTACATCTCTTTTTAGTCCATACCACCAATATCTCTCTTTAAGATCAAGTTACATTTTAGTACTCCTCGGGTGTATGGAATAGGCTAAGTCATGAGCTTCCCTCAAAATAGACTCCCTAATAGATTTTACTTTTGGCACACAAATCCTTTTACCAAACCATACTATCCCTTGATCATCCATGTGGAATCCTAGGGCTTTACCAATCACTATACATTCAGCAATATCCTTGATCCTCTCATCGTTCAGCTGTCCCTTATGAATCTCTCGTTCTAGAGTAGGTTCTACCTCTAACTCCATGGTGTTAGCCACAATACCTAAATTTAGGTATTCAAACTCCTCACACAACTCTTTAGGTAACTAAGTTGTATAGGCCATGTTCACATAACTCCTACTCAAGGCATCTGCTACAACGTTAGCCTTTTCCGAGTGATAGTGTATCTCCAAGTCATAATCCTTGATTAACTCTAGCCATCTACGCTGCCTCAAATTCAGATCTAGCTGTGTGAATATATACTTCAAACTCTTATGGTCCATATAAATCTCACACTTATGACCAATCAGGTAATGCCTCCAAATCTTGAGAGCATGTACCACAGCTGCTAACTCCAGATCATGAGTTAGATAATTTAACTCATGTTTTCTCAGCTGTCTGGATGCATAGGCAACAACTCTACCCTCTTGCATAAGAACGTAGCCTAGACCTTGTCGTGAGGCATCACAATAGATAGAGAAGCTTTTGGTAAGATCAGGTAAGACTAGCACTAGGGCAAAAGTTAGTCTCTTCTTCAACTCCTCAAAACTTTCCTGACATTGCTTAGACCATACGAATTTGACATTCTTCTCTAACAGAACAGTCATAGGTTTGGCTAACTTAGAAAATCCCTCGATGAACCTCCTATAGTACCTAGCCATACCAAGGAAACTCCGAATCTCACTGACATCCTAAGGTGGCTTCCAACTCAACACATCTCTAACCTTCTTGGGATTTGCTACTACTCCTCCATTAGAGATTATGTGACCAAGGAAAGATACTTCTTTTAGCCAGAACTCGCATTTGCTAAACTTAGCATAGAGCTGTTGTTCTCTAAGCTTCTGCAACACTAACCTCAAATGCTCCTCATGTTCTTCTTCATTCTTAGAGTAGACTAATATGTCATCAATGAACACTATGACAAACTTGTCAAGGAACTCCATGAATACTTTGTTCATCAAATACATGAAGTAAGCGGGTGCATTTGTTAGACCAAAGGACATGACTTTGAACTCATATAGTCCATATTGGGTCACAAAAGCAGTTTTGGGGATGTCAGTACGTCTTATTCTCAACTGATGGTATCTAGATCGAAGGTTGATCTTGAAAAACACACAAGCCCCTTTCAACTGATCAAACAAGTCATAGATTCTAGGCAGTGGATACTTGTTCTTAATTGTGACCTCATTAAGTGATCTGTAATCTATGCACATTCTCTATGTACCATCTTTCTTCTCTACAAACAGTACTGGTGCACCCCATGGTGAAGAACTAGGTTGGACATAACCCTTATCTAGCAATTCCCTTAATTGTTTCTTAAGTTTTGCTAATTCATTCACCCCCATTCTATAAGGTCTCTTAGCTATGGGTGCAATTCCAGGTAAAAGTTCAATTATAAACTCAATGTCTTATTCAGGTGGCATACCTGGTAACTCCTCTAGAAAGACATCTGGATACTCATTGACTATTCGTATATCCTCTAGGGTTGTGCCCTCCAATTGATTAAGCCGGCAGATTTCCGTGGCTGACTGTGTTGCCACATACTCAACTTTCTCTCTGGATGAAGTGGTAAGATTCACAGAACTATTCCCACAATTAATGACTGCATTTCTGGATCTTAACCAATCCATACCCAAGATGACATCAATACCAGATGAGTCTATGACTATGAGGTTAGCTTGAAATTCTACCCCCTTATGCTGAGACTAGCATTTAAGCATATCCATTTTGCTTTCATCTCCCCTCCGGGTGTGTTTGCTAACATGGGTTTCTTCATAACACATACTGGAATACCAGGCTTCTTTATAAATGTATACGCTACGAAGGAATGTGAAGCACCAGAATCAAAAAGTACTGTAGCTGAGTTTGAGTTGACCGGAAACGTATCGATCACCACATCCGGTGCCTTCTGAGCTGTTTCAGTAGTTACATGATTCACCTTTCCCCGGACATAATTCTGCTACAACTTAGCCGTCCTCTTGGGGCATCTGTTTGAGAAATATCCTGACTCTCCACAATTGAAGCATTTATTATCATTAACTGCATTTGGCGCCTTTGGTGCGCCATTCTTCTGTGGAGCATTGGGGGCATTGTTCCTCATAGGAGCATTGTTGGATTGCTGCTGGCGTTGGGCTGGTGCCTTGTACTGCTACTGCTGCTGCTATTGTTGTTGTGCACGCTGGGGTTGCTGGTTGCGGTTGACTAGACCGGACTGACCCTAGTAGTGTTGCTATGGTTGAGCCTATTGAGGATTGGCACGGAAGCGAGAGTTGCTCCTAGACTGCTGTCCTTGGAACTTCCTCTTCTTGTCCTCCATCTAACGGCACTTGTTCTCTATCACCATGGCCTTATCCACCAGCTGCTGAAAACTAGCAAAAGTATAAGACAACAGTTGGTACTAGAGGCCATCATTCAGACCCTCCATAAACAGCTCCTGCCTCTTCTCATCCTCATCCACCTCAGTAGGTGCATACCGTGACAATTGTATGAACTTGTCACAATATTCAGCAACAGTCATGCTCCCCTGCTTGAGAGCCAAGAACTCCTTCTTCTTTAGTTTCATCAGTCCAGCAGGCACGTGGTGAGAGCGAAAGGCACTGTGAAACTCAGGCCAAGTAATGGGATTAGCTTCAGTACAGCTGAAGCAGAATGAGTCCCACCAATCTAGTGTAGCTCCTTGCAACTGTCCAGAAGCATATAGAACCTTCTCCTTGTCATCGCACTGGGCAATCTCCAATTACCTCTCAATAGCACGTAGCCAGTCGTCTACCTGGAGTGGGTCAGTGGAGTGCTTGAATACAGGTGGGTGTCCTTTCAGAAACTCTCCCCTCTTATCTCTGACTTGAAGGGGTGCATTCCCAATCTCATGCCCCATGTTCTGCATGTTCTGGGCCATCTGCTGAAGCAACTGTGTCTGCATCATCATCAGCTGCTCCATAGTGATTGGAGGAGGTGGTGGCAGGTCCTCGCCTTCCTGGTTGTTCCTCCTGGTGTTCACCATTTGTAGATGTATCATATAAGTCTCACATGTCCAAGCATATAACCTTTAAAAGATAACGGTATAATAAGAGTAGGTGTCACAAGATCAAGACAAGAGATATATGTAGGACAACAACAGTGCAGTAAAACGAGCATATTTCCCTCTCTGTTTATCATATGATTGCGTATTTTATCTTTATGGAAAGCTTATGAAATTCTCTACAACTTTCATTTAGAAAACTTTTTCAGATTCTGATGTTTACTTAGTCAAAAACAGACGACAAGCAGTACTGTTCCAGAATTCTGACAGCACAGAAACCTCAACTTACAACAGCTGTATCTCACAATTTATAATAGGTATTGAGGTGATTCCATAGCCAAATGAAAGATGTATAAGTCTACTTATCTCCATAAAAGTTTCATGACCATTGGACATCTAGAACATGAGATATGATCTGATAAAGATGGACTACTCAGAATGATAAAGAATGGACAGCATGATAAAACGAAACCCAACTATTTATTCATAATATCCTTAAACCTTAACCTTAACTAAATGACCGTGGACATGCCCACAAGTCAGCACAATCATATCAAAGATCCAAATCAAGCATTGTTCATTATGACAAACATCCAACCATGCAAGTATCAATTGTTCAATCATTAAAATAAAGAAACTAAACACTCTCTCGCGCATCTACGTGTGTTTATTACATATTTTAAGACTTCCTCCTATGGGTACGGGTCGACGTTGGTGCTGGTGTTGGGGTCTCCAAATTCTCCTCTATTCCTCGGGGGCGACTGAGCAGGTACACCTGGCACTTCCACATCTGGACCTCCTTGATGTTGCTTTAGTGTAGCATTCTCACAGGCAAGCTACAGATATGCCTTCGCCATGACATCGAGCTCGTCCAGGGCCTGATCCAAGTTAGTGTTGGTCTGAGCCAAGCACAACAAGGTAGGCCTCAGCCTTAGGTTCGCCTCTCCAAGTGATGCAGCAATGTTGCAAGTAGACTGGCCGCTTCGACGGCAGGGAAGATATCGGTCGTCCTCCCAGGCGATGTCGTCGAAGTGGCGGTCATGGTCGACCACCAATGCCTGTTGAGCTACGTCCCTGATGGCGGCTTCACCTGTGAGCCATGCTGTGATGGCACGGTGGATGTAGCACACCTGAGTCCCCTCGCGGATGTACACTTCTGTCTCCTAGAAGCCAGTGTAGTCAGGGTGGGTCCAATGCTCTGTCCTGTACTGAACAGTGCATCCGGCATGGTAGAGATCTACAAGTGCGAGAAGCTTGGGGTGGTAGTAGGCATCACCCTCCAAATCATAGTGGATCTCCTGCGTCCACCCTTGTAGCACCCGGTTTTAAAGGCAAAACAAGATACACACTATATGTGAGCCCAGGAAGTCAAATCTCACATATAGCCATAAATAAGGGTAATATCAAGAGACAATACTTATTACATAACGTATTAGTAAAAGGAAAATAACCTCAGAGTATAGACAGTGGAAAGACGACTCCGATCTTCAGGCGAAGACTCCAAATCCACAGGGACGACTGACTGGTTGACTACAAGCCTAACTCCTCCAAACCAGCAATCTAGTACCCATCCATTATTTTTATCCAATGTATAGAAAAGTAAAGCAAGTGTAAGTACATGTCGTACTTAACAATTATATCATGGGGTTCATGAGGCTCAAAAGGCTGACACTGGTTTAACTGCGATTAGCTTTAATAGGTCATCTTTTTAAGCAATTGAGTGGCAAAGGATTTATCATTCTCATAAACACATGATTAGGTAAACATGATTAATGAATAGCATAAACAATTGATCATTAGTACAATTATCCATTAGTGATCATCTCTATTCCATAAGGGTCCAAGGTCGCTCATGACCATGAGCACGGCTGATATATTAGTTTTATGCTCTGCAGAGTTTGTACACTTTCACTATGAGTCGTGATTTACCCTTTCGCCCGAGGTGATCAGCCTCTTGACCCACTACCAAGGAAGGTCGGCAAGGTTCACTATGAAGCCTTTCAAAGGTTCGTCTAACAAGTTAGGGCCGCTAGGCATATGTGGCCCTTCTCCAGGAGTGGCACGCGTGGGCATCGCAGCACGGTACACACATCCCAGCAGAAAAGGAAACATACCCTCCTGCGCCATAAAGGTAACCACTAACAAGCTAGAAAAGGTCCTCATACTGAGCTAAAGCTAGAGCCATATAGCCCTCAGAGCTGTACTGTAAGTCCTGGATGATCGCTTACAGATAAGTCCTTAGGGAGAGGAATCTGAAGCATTTAGAAAGTAGCTAAATACTCCAGCCCCCTGTTTCCATGTTACTAAAAAGTCATGTTTTAATGTTTATTGCATATACCATTAGTCAAGTTACAAGATCATGGTTTTGATTAAGCACTAGCAAAAACTACCCAATGTAATATCCCAAAGGTTTCAAGGTACAAGATATCAAATATCTAGGATATCCTTAATGGCATCAAGGTAGACACATGCAATATGAATTAAGTGTTTAAATGTGAATAGGTAACAAGGATGGTCCCATGCTATACTTGCCTTACACACCGATCCTTCGGTAAGCTTTAACCTTCAACGTCCTTTTTCTTCTTCTGGATCACCACGTATTTCTCACCGACTGGACGTAATCGTAGAACACCACATAAATATCCATACACATACATGCATAGCATACAATTGCATCTATATCAGAACAGTACACCAATCATAGAAAAATAAGTAAAAGAGATTGAAATACGATTCTACGTATCGCTACGAACACACAGTCGTGAGAAGCACTCTAATCGGAGCTACGGTTGATAAGTTACAACTACTGAGAGATTTGCTTAATACGTGGAAAAGAAGACTATAGGCTTCATTTATGTTAACTATATGAATTCATATATAAAAGATATTTATAAATAATATAGATTAAATTAAGTCAATTTTAGATTTAAATTATAAAACAAAAGTAAAACAAATCATATTTTATGTATAAAACCCAGTTGCACAATCATTAATCAAGATATGATTTAAACCATGTTATTTCAAAAATAACAATATTGTAAACACTATTACTAACGCGTAGATCTCATCGTTATGAATCTAACGCAACTTGAACGGACTATTTCGGAGTTAAAATGAATAAGTTATGATTTAAACAAGTTTTCCTTTAACTAAATAATAGATTAAATCTACCCATGAATTTTAGATATTGAAAGCATGCCTAATAGTTGTATAAACATGTAGAAAACATAAATACGATCCTAACTCAATTCGAACGGGTCAAATCGGACTTAAAACGCAAAAGTTATAGCCTAAGTAAATCAAATGGCAAAACTGTAAATAACTCAAACGTATTTTTGGAACCAACCGAGCAAAATACGCTTTTAAAAGAAGAAAGCGTAAACTGAGAAATACGTAATGGACTGCAGGTTCTATTTTGAAGAAACTGAGGGGCTCTTCTGAAAATTAGCCACGCGAAGGGGTATCGGGGATTCTGGATCGTCGGATTAGATTTGAACGGTAGTGATTTGATCACGGGGGGAGGGATAGCCGTGGCGGCTACTCAAGATCTTGCCGATGACGGTCAGCCATGGGCGGCGGCGAAAAGCTTGCCGGTGTCCGTGGTTCCGGAGATTCCGGCCACCACGAGTTCAATCGATTACACAGGGACATACTATGGGATCTTGCGGATTCAACTAGGTACAAATGGAAGATGGAGAGCACGTCGAGGCGGCGTCCCGTGGCGGCGCCATTGCCGGCGGCGTCGGGTGCTCTCTGTTATGGCATGCTAGGGTGCAATATGATGAACGAAGGGCATAGGGAGACGGAGAAGCTCACTGCGAGGTCAACAGCGACAGTTGCGGCATCCGAGAAGTCTTCGAGGCACAGTTTGTCGTCGGCAGCAGTTGGAGAGAGAAGAATGGTGCGGTGAGGGAGAATCCAAGCGTAGGGTCACCAAATTGATGAGATGGCAGTACCTTTGGCTGCGTTGGGTCACGGCGAAGCTCACGGGCGCTGCGACATCGTTGATTCGGCACCGGAGTAGCAGGGCTACAACGACGGTGGCGAGCTTCGAGCAGCGAACGGAGAAGGGGCAGAGGGGAGGGCTCGACTCGGTCTTTATAGGCGGGCGGGGCTGCGGCGTAGAAGGAAGGGGAGCGAAATACGGTGATTCTGGTCGCTTTCCATGTAGGAGCAACGGCGCGGTGGCTTGCCGTCTTGGCATGCGCCATCAGCGGGGCAGAGGAAGGAAAGAGCACACCGAGGAAGAAAGGAAAGGGAGGGAGGCGGTGCTAATGGGTGGGACCCGCAGGGCAGTGAGGGAGAAGGGGGCGGCGTGTGGCATGGGCGCTGAAGGCCGAGTGGACGGGCACGCCTAGCTGGGCCACGGCCGCATGCAGTGCGCGCGCGTGGGCGACGTGAAGTGGGCTGCCGAGTGGGCCGAGGAGGAGCAGGCCGGCGGAGAAAAGGAGAAGGGAGGGGGAATGAGGCTAGGCCACCGGGCAGGCCAAGCCAGAGAGGGGAAGGAAGAAGAGGGCCGGGCCAATTCCTGGGATTGGGCTAAAAATGGAAGGAGAGTTTTTCAAATTCAAATTCTTTTCCAATTTCTAGTTTTCAAATCCAAGATCAATTCAAATCAAATTCAAGTATAGTTTCAAATATACTTCCCTATTCAAATAAAATTGAACAATTTTGTTAGGCTTCCCAAGATAAACTTTACAACTTTAATAATACTTTTATTTTTCTAATTTTCTTTTCTTTCTTTTCTTTTATTTCAAAGCCATTTTTAATTTCATTTCAAGAGCATTTTAACCATTTTGACTTTTCAATGAAAACCACTCAATCAATAAAATCCAATGCAATGGCATGTATGCTCAAACATGTTGCTACCTTATGATGAATTTTAATTTAATGAAAAAAATTATTTTCCTATATTTTATGAGCACAAAAATTCCAACGTAAATCATTTAAACTCTATTTCAAAAGAAACAAATTTTAGGGTGTTACAACCCTTGAGCCAGCAATGCATCATGATCATCATCACCCCCATTTCCACCGTCTCCTCCTTCATAACCACCATTACCATCTCCACCATCTCCACCATCATCACCTCCATCAGAATCAGAATCATCAGAGTCATCTCCATCATCAGGGTCACCAGCTCCCTCTTGGCCACCCTGTCCATTCTCTTCCATGGGATCTTCCTTAGATTCCTCTATCTCAATGGGCTCCTCAAACATGGGACCCTCTTCTGCTTCTTCGTCCACGGGATCTTCTTCCATCACGTCCTCTAGAGGTTCCCCCATGGGCACCTCCACAGGTGGCTCATCTTCCATATTCCTTAAAGCCTCCAACAGATGTGCAGGTACATGCTTGCCAAATGTGAACCTGGTCCTCCTGGTGGGCATCACGTTGGTCCTCTTGCGGGGTGTCAGCTTGGTGCGGGCCATCTATAAGAATGAAAAGGTTGAGTATTAGAATAAAATAATTTTTGGCAATAGATAAAGAATAGAATATAAGCAAAAATTTTATAGCAAATTAAAGGTAGTAAAATAAATATAATGTGATTCTAAAAACGTCCATTTCTAACTAGGTTGATCATCCTACAGTTAGTTATGGCTCTGGTACCAATTTGTCGCACCCAATTTTGCATAGCAAAACCAAGTACTCATATATGTGCGCCCAGGATGTCCAAACACAAACACAAACATATATCACAAATTGTAATTGCATCAAAGTAAAGTACTTATTACATCACATATCTCATCATAATGTTAATACATAGTTTGCTCATTAGCAACATTATTACAATCACAGCGGAATAACTAGCCCATTCTGCCACAGGGACTCCAACTGGTGAACGTCATCCTAGAAGTCCTAGACATCCTCTAGAAACTCTTCATATCCATTATCTGTTACCCATCTGAGATTTTCATTGGATGTAAAGCAAGTGTAAGCTCAGCATGCTTAGCAAGTATATCAAAGGGATCTATGAGGCTCAAAGGCTTGATACTGTTTGATTGTGGTTCGCAATTTTAGTTGATCAAATTTTAGCATCCTGAATCACTACTTTAGTGAACAATCCCAAATCCCAACTGATATTAAGGTATAATCAAGTTTATATCAATTCCCATCCATCCGCAGTAACCACTAATCATGAAGGATCTAGACCGCTCGTATCCGTGAGCACAACTGTTATAACAGGTCAAATATTTCTGCAGAAATTGTACAACTTTACCCCCCGAGCCATGATTCCCAATGCCTGGTATTGCAAAGCCCACTACACCTCTACCTAGGAAATGTGGCAGGGTTTCACTATGTAACCCTTAGCTAGTCGCACTAACAAGTCGTAGCTGCTATGATTTTAGCCGTCTAGCCGTATGTGTCCCTCCTCTAGGAGTGGCACGCGTGGGCACGCGGCACGGTACACACACCCTAGCAGGTAAGGAAACATACCAACTAGTGCCCCCCTCTTGCCCTTACGGAGAGCTACAGACGAGCTAGTACAATCTAGTTAACAGGTTAAAGTCAGAGCCATATGACACTTGGGGTTGTACAAAATCTCCTAGGTGGCCGCTTCAGGATTAAGTCCTTAGAGAGAGGAACTAGAGTACTCAACCCCGTACTCTAGCCCCCTATCTGTTGCTAAAAAGCTTCATGTTATCACATTCATAACGTCTTTAGTCATGTTGAACTATTATTCTATGTTTTGCGCGGCAGCATCTATCCAAAATGCATACCCAAACCCTAGGTAACAAGGATATGTGGTACAAGTATTCATCTAGGTAAAGTCCCTAAAGGTATATCAAATTAGACACATGCATGAATATGAAGTGTAATAATTCATAGGTACAAGGGGCCTTTGGTACACTTGTCTTCTTCAAAGTTGTCCTGGGAGTATTGCTGATCCTATTGTGGGTCCTTAGTCACCTCAAATGGCTCACCCTCTAATCGTGTTCCAAATCACCAATCAAGCATCATTCCAATCATTACATGCATGCAAATAAACTTCTATTAGAATAGTACACCAAATAGTAAAAATATAAGTTGAAAAACTTATAAATCTATTCTACTTATTGCTATGAACACGTGAGCGAAAGAATCACTCAAATCGAACTTAAAACGCAAAAGTTACTTATGAAATAAGGTGCAATGGCATTTCTATAAATAAACTGAACTTATTTTTGAATTAAAACAATTAAAAATATGAATTTACACGGTTATTGGACTACAGGTACTATTTCTGGAAAATACAGGGACTTAAACGAATAAAAATAGGACTAAATAATAATTAATTTGAACTGCTACGGACCGCGGGTTGATTCACCAAAAATAGAGGGGCTTTTCTGAAAAATGTACGTGGCTTGATTGGATGTTGACTGCAGCTGCTGACTGGGTGACATGTGGCACACGCGGACTGGTGCGGTGCACCATGTGGCGTGGTGGCCTCGCTGATGTGGCAACGTAGGCCGGTCCATGGGTCCACGGTGGACCGGTTATGATTCGAACCGGTACGGTTCAATCATAGCCGTCCGTCCAGATCTGACGGCACCGGTTGCACGAGATGACTTCCATCACTGCATAGCACCGTCGGTGAGCACGCCATGGCCAGCAGTGAGGCTACCATAGCGGCAAACGCTGGTATAGCGATTCCGGTCATCCCAAACCAAACTAAATACGCGCAAATGATCTACATGCATTCATGATCAAACTGGGATATAACCCGAGGCGGGGAACACACCGGAGCATCGGTTGCACAGTGGCGCCATGGCCGGCGGGGTCTGGAGGTCGCCGGTACAGCGTTCCAGAGTGCCAAACAATGAATTAGAGGCTTGGGAAGACGGAGAAGCTCACCGCGAGTCTATTTAAGGTGGTCGCGGCCTGCGGGACGGGATCTAGAGGCAGGTCATCGACGGCAGCGGAGGCTAGAGAAATGATGATAGCGCGGGTTAGGGGAAAACCGAGCGAATCAAGATCAAAATGGTGAATTGGAGTCACCTATGGTTGTGGGAGAACACGGAGGACCTCGGGGAGTCATCGGTGTCGAGGTTCGAGGCACCGGAGCAGGAGAATTGCGGCGGCGGTGAAAGCTTGAGTGTGAGCAGAGGAAAGGGAGAAGGAGGGCATCGGCTCAGAGCTTTATAGGCCAGGCAGGGGTTCAGTGGATGGAAAGAGAGCAGAGTGCTCGAGCAGGATTGGCCACCTGCCTTGCATGCGGGACGGCGGCTACTTGCCATACATGGCCGCGCCATCGGCGGGCGACGAGGGAAGGAAAGAGCACCAGGGAGAAGAAAGGAAAGGAAGGGAAGGGTGCTGACATGCGGGGCTAGCGGCATAGCCAGAGAAGGGAGAAGGGAGCGCTTGTGGGTGGGTGGCTGGCGGGCGCTGTGGGCTGGGGTGCTGAGCTGGGCCGCCAAGCGGGCCGAGCCGAGCAGTCCGTGTGGGAGAAAGAGAAAGGAGGGGAGGTGCGGCTGGGCCGCCGAGTAGGCCAGGCTAGGAAGGGAAGGAAGGGAAAGGTCGGGCCCGATCCTAGGGTTGGGCTGAAAAGGAAGGAAGGAAGGATTTTTCAAAAACAAATCCTTTTCTATTTCTAATTTTCAAAACTAAGCCAAATCCAAATGAAATTTGAATTTAACTTCAAACCTTCTTGCCCTACACTCAATCAAAAATAATATGCTTCAGCATGAATGCAACAAACATGTTTCTAAACCTTATAGTTAATTTTATTTAACCAAAATTTATTATTTGGCCCAAGTTAAAAATACATAGAAAATTAAATAAATCCTCAAAATTAATTGCTAATTTGTAGTTGAAATTTTTGGGTGTTACAAGAAACCCCGAGGTGAATCTCAAGCTAGCCATTTTTCTGAGTTGCCTCAGAATAACGGTCCTGGGTTGCCCTCCATTCTCAAAGGAAACGCCGGGCATCGTCGCCATTGTAAGAGTCGGAGGAATCCGACGACGAGGCCAGCGCAGAGGATGCAGCATCAGAGGCCTCGTCGGCCCTGGGGAGAGGACGAAGACTATCATTCAAGATGAACCTATAAACAAGTTAGAAAAGTTCATTGCCATGAACATAAGATATCAATCTCACCTCATGCGTCGAAGGCGCTGGTTCACCGGCATGTCCTCCTTTGGAATCTCCTCCGCCGCATGTTTGCCGCGGCTGTCCTCGCCGGCCATGAAGTTGACTGGATCTACAAAGAAGGGAAGAAGGCCGCTATAAAGGTTGCAAGGGCGGAGAAGTGCAAAGGAACAGGAGCGGTTGCAAGTGTAGATGTGTTCGAGGCTGGATCCCTCGGCTGGTATTTGAAGCCACGGAGCAAGGAGGTGGACGCCTTGAGACGTGCAAAAGGCAACCACAATTAATAGAAGGCAAAGCGCCACCTCACTAATGCCGAAGAGAATACATCGCTGGGTGACTAAGGATAGAAGATCGAGGGGTTCTCTTAATAAAGGCCGTGTTTTCAGACTTAATCGGATTAAGGTTAGAAATCTAGAAAACGACTATTTTCAAATCGGCTCTTTAGCCGAAACAAGAAATACAATGTATGGTTATCATTGATTCTACACAAGATACAAGTTGATATACAAATTATAAGTTTAGAACATCCTGGATTGCTTTCAATACTTCTAGCTGGATAACATCAACTTCTATGATTTGTTGCTTGTTGTCGGTGTTTCGTACAAGCACCGGCAAGTAAATTTATAGTAATGCACGTTAGGCTCGGATGGTGCGCTAAACGACACAAGATTTATACTGGTTCGGGCTGAATATCCCTACATCCAGTTTGTTGCTGCTCGTGTTATTAGGACCGTGAATGGTTCGTAGTAGGGGATACAAACGATCGAGAGAGGGACAGGTCCCAAGTCTCTGATGGAAGGGTCGAAAGGAAGTCGAGAGCTTGGTAGTAGCTTGACTATGTGTGCGTGTTGCCTTGTTTTTCTTTGTCCCCCTTAGCTGGAGGAAGCGCATCCCCTTTTATAGACGAAGGGGACGACTTTACAAGGTCTAGGGCCTAGAATCCGTGCTCTACCTAGCCTCCTTACTCATTCTGATGGGTGCGAAAGGAAGATAAGCGCCTACAATACTGTCGATGCTTCTGCAGAATGTCAGGATGGTTACAGAATAGTGCCCTGCGCAGGGTATGGGCTAGAGTACAGTGGTTTTGACTTATGAACCTCGCCCAGCCTTGCTCTGCACGCCTTCCGGCTCTATGAGTCTCTGTCGGAGGGACGCGGAGTCGAGGTTCGGAGTAGCGCTGTGGGCAAGGTCCTGCATTTTGGTGGACCCGAGGGGTCGGGAAGCAGGCGTCGCTCCCTTGGGTCCATAATGTGGTGATGGCATGTCCGTCATTTGTGGAGATTACAAATCCTTTTCTAGAGTGTAGTGGTTGTCGTGTATCTTCATCGGGTCCCGTGTCCCAGAGCTGAAGGCGGCGCCTACAACTCTATAGGGCGAGGAGTACACGTCTGCAATACCTTTTAGGCTCTGCGGTGCCTGGGAGGGTCTAAAGCACCTGTCCAGTCGTTCCCTGGCAGTACCTTTCGTACCGGGGCGCAGGGTATGATCCTTGAAGCCGTGGTTGACCTGAACGTCTTGTCTTGCACTGTACCCATCATCATGAGGGAATGGGAGAGAAGTTATCAGGTAAGATAAAGCTAGCCTTTGGACATCGATTGGGGCGAGGTTTGTCCTCGGTCGTCGGGTGAGGTGGAGCCCAGTCCTAATCCCTTGGGCGTGACCGAACCCACCCCTCGGGGGTCAGGCGAGGCAGAGTGTATCCCTCAGCCCTCGGGTGAGGCGGGGCTGGCCCAAAGGCGTCGGGCAAGACGGAGGCCGGCCCTTTGCCCTTGAGCAAGGCGGGGCTGGCCCAAAGGCGTCGGGCGAGACAAAGGCCAGCCCTTTGCCCTCGGGGCCCTTTGCCCTCGGGTGAGGCGGGGTTGGTCCAAAGGCGTTGGGCGAGATGGAACCTAACTTTCGTCTTTTGGGCAAGGAACGCAGCGGCGCCCTTGTCCGTCTAGAAGTTCTTAACGTTCGATGGTTATTGGTTCCACCTCCTGGGGTACCCTAGTATTAGGTCCCCGACAGTAGCCCCCGAGCCTCCAGGTGATTCGGATAGAACCGCCTAGAGGGTGTTTTTCGATTTCGTCGGAGTCATTTTGCCAGAGGGTGCGCGCGAGCGTGCCCATTGGGTGTAGCCCTCGAGCCTCCAGGTGATTCGGATAGAACTGCTTGGGGGGTTGTATCGGACCCTTCGCGGGTAAGGCTGCAGAACTTGGTTTTTTTTGTCAACTGGATATTTTTTCGAAGGGGTCGTGGTATCCCGTTCGCGGGGATCTCATTTAGGGCTGACCTAACTGGGGCTTGACCATGGATCGAGACCCCAGTAATGCCTGCGCCCTTGATTTCGGATCGTTCACGGACCTGCCCTTAGTTGGGTCGGCCACCGAGCTTCTGGGCCCTAGGTGGGCCAAAATAGAAAAAATCTTTGTGACCTACCTTCCATAGGTGAGTAGAGAGTCCGAATTCGCCTGGGGAAGGCGAACCGTCCACCGTGATTCTCGATGGGAAAGGATAGGGACTGTGGGCGCGTGTCCCGCGACATGACGCGGCGGTGCGCGTGGCAGGCCCGGAGATCGAGGCGGACAGTTGCCCTTCTCGCGCCCATCGCCCCTATAAAACCACAGGGTTCGCCCCCAAGGTTACGTATTTCGCCCCCTTGCCTTTGCGTCTGAGCAATCCACCACCAATCGCCCTAGCCTCCTGCGCTCGCACCGCCACCGTCAACCGGCTTGCATCCGTGTTGCAGCCGCCGTCAAGCTTGCACCTGTCCTGTAGCCACCGTCGAGCTTGCACCCACCTTCTCCCCAATCGCTTTAATGGAGTTGTGGGGTAGATCTAGCATCACCTCTCGGCGTTTGTTGGGCCTCGTCCGCCGTGGCCTTCTTCGTCCATTGTCCGCCGTCCAGGAGTGGCTGATACCTGGTGACGAGGGTGAGCCGGCGCCGCCCGAAGGGTATGTCGTATCTTTCGCCATCTTTCATGAGCAGGGATTTTCGGTACCCGCGCATAGATTCCTTCGGGGCTGCTGGATTACTATGAGGTGGAGCTACATCATCTTACTCCCAACAGGATTCAACATATGGCGGCGTTTGTTGCCCTATGTGAGGGTTTCCTGGGGATCGATCCCCATTTTGATCTGTGGTGGTATTTCTTTACCGTCAGTTTGTCGAAGAGGAAGATTGGGGGGAAGGATGTGAGCATGCCAATGGGATGCGCCAGTATTCATCTACGCCATACCCGGTCGAAGGGTTACCCGTTCATGCGTCTGGTGACGTCTAACAAGGGATGGCACTCACAATGGTTTTATGTCAGGGATGATGTGAGTGCCCCCCTGCCGAGGTACACCGGGCACCTTATCGAAGAGGCTCCGGGGTCGTGGGCCTAGGGCGTCCAATTCAAAGACAAGAAACACCTCTCCGACCTTCTTTCCGCCCTCCAAGCTCTGAAGGAACGGGGCGTAAAGGGGACAGGAATTATCGGTGCCTATCATGCAAGGAGGGTGGCGCTGCTGATGATGCGCATGCTTCCCCTGCACCGGATGATGCCTGGGATATCGTTCGAGGGGATGGTGCTTGTTGATGAGGCGCTCCCCTTCTCAGAAGTGGCGCAGCGCATAAAGGAGGCGACGGAGCCGACGAAGGATTCCAAAGGCGGGGTCTTCGACATTGTGTATCCGGTGCTCGGACATCCCCCAATGCGGCCGGAACCTGGGTTCTTCGAATTCGTAAGCCTTCTTCTCCCGTGCTCTTTCTTTTTCCTGAATCTTCATCTTTTTTGATACTTGCTTTTGCGATGTCGGGGCTAGCCGGGGAGGCTAGTCTTCAAAGACAGTCCGGTTCCGCCGCCAAAGGACAAGGCCGTGGCGGCGGCGAATCGCCTCGCGGCCGAGCGGGACAAGAAGGCAAGGGAGCAGATGAAGAAGGAGAAATGACTAAAGCAGGAAGCATGGGATTGGGGAGAGGACGTGAGCAGTGATGATGACGACGACGACGACGATGATGACGACGAGGTACTCATCGATGTGGATTGGGGCGTCCTAGAGGACAAGGACACGCTGACAAGTGCCCGCCCATCCATGCAGGGACCCTTCCCATTCCACGCAGAGGGAAGTGAGTCGGTGAGGTCAGTGGAGGCCGGAGAGTCCGCCGCTTCACACGGCGTGTAGGCCGAGGATCGGTGGTTGGGGGAAAGCGGGTCTGCCACCGCCGACCCTGAGGTGATGGTCGAGAGGGGCGGTGCTGGTGCCGCGCCCCATCAGATGATGGAGGGGAGCGGCTCTGGTGCTGTGCTCCACGAGGTGGTAGAGATGAGCCCCCCTGCCTCGAAGCAGGGGGTAGGCTCGAAATAGTCCCACCCAGATGAGTCGGGGCAAGGATCTGGGGATCCGTCCCCAAAACGCTTCTGCCGGCCGAGGGCGTCAGCGTAAGCTGCTGATTCCCCTGTTTTCATCCTTTTTCCATTTCTATTTTGACCTAATGGCTATTACCTTTGTGTAGGTTCTTGCGGACGGGTCACCCCCTGGGGCTGGTGCCCAAAAAGAGCCTCGCCATTCAGATGGGACGGATGGCGCTGCCCGGCGTCACCCCTATTTCGGGCAGGAGCGGTGCCAATGTTGGGGCTACGCTGACCGATCTAACGGCGCCTGTGGTGGTGCCCGCACCCTCGGTGGTTGCCGAGCAGAGCCAGGCTTAGCCGGACGCCGCCACGGTGGTGCTTGAGGGCGCAGTGCAGTCCGCGCCACCAGAGGCCCTGGTGGATCCGCCCATGACACTTGAAGCTGCCCAGGTGGAGGAAGGTCCGGTTGGAGGGTCCTCGAGCGTGGCGGTGGTGCCGCATAGGGTCAGGAGGGAGCCGCCCCCGGCCCCTTTGTCGAGAGGAAGCCGCTCTCCCGTGCGGGGGGAGCCGCCGCTCCAGTGGATGGCCGCCCAGGATCCGACGTCGGCTCTTTTCTCGCTCGATGATCATGCCGAGAGCATGGAGCGGGAGGGTCTGGACATCGGGATTTTGACCATGCTGGATGCCCTAGAGCAGGCCAGAGGAGCCCTGCGTGAAATCGTTGTTCCTACTACCCAGGTACTCACTTGGTTTTCTTCTTTCTTCGCATGTTTTTGTGTTTTCATATTTCTGATACCAGTCTTCTTCCTCTTCAGGCTCTTGTTGCTCATAGCCAGAATAAATCCCAATTCCTCCGTGAGCAGAAGGCGGAGTGGGATCGCCTTTCCGAGGAGGCCCGGCTGCGAGCAGATATGGCCGCACAGCTTGCTGCTGCCCAGGAGCGGGAGGTCCAGGCGCGTGAGGACATGGAGGAGGCCCACGAGATGTTTGAGGATTTGTCGGTGAGGTCAAAGCTGGATGAGGAGGAGATCGCCAGGCTCCGAAAGGAGCGAGACGAGCTGCTGCAGAGGAAAGCCGCGGCTGATGAGAAGGCTGGCGAGGTCCTGAAGGAGCTGGAGATGGAGCGGGACCTCAGACGGAAGGCCAAGAGTAGGGCCATGGCCCTTCAACAGAAGGTGGATGAGGACGTCGAGGTAGTCCGTTCCCTCTGGGCGAATCTCGGTGACGCGGTGAGCCGAAGGTTGAGCGCCGAAAACATCTCTGTCAAGCTAGATAAGGAGCTTGGCCATGTACGAAGGACCCTTCAGACTGAGAGCGATGAGCATGATCGTCTGCAAGCTACGGTTGGAGTGGTCCTTGATGCCCTGAAGGTGGTGGAGACGGTGGAGACCAGCCCGCTTGCGGCTCGTGCCGCAGGTATCACGACTCGGGTGGGCCAGCTTGAGGAGAGTGCTTTTCACGCCGGGATTACTCAGGCCTTCACCGTTGCCCATGCTCATTACAAGAAGGAGATCAACCTGAAGGTGATGAGCGAAGGTTTCCCACCTACCTATGAGGATGATGAGCTGGAGGCGATTGAGAAGGTGGTGGCTCCCCTTGCGAAGAACCTGGTGGATAGTCTGAAAGAAATGGTTCTCCCTTCGCGGGAGTAGTTAGTCAAATAATTTTGAGCACAACTTATATGTAATATGTGAACAAGTGTCGGTATTTTCGAGTCTGGACGCAGTTTCATGATTTTGCTTAATAATTTCGTTTTGTTTGATTTTTTGCGATCTTACCAATCTGTTCCCCCGAATCTTGCCGCTGGTCTTGATGCGAGGAGATTGTTTCCAAGAAAGGAAGGGAGGTAGCCATACCTTCACCAGCCCCTGAGTAAGGTCCGACCCCTTGCATTTGCTGGGGTCGGGTTTACTGGAGACCGGAACGTTTGGATGGAATCCCATTCCGTGGTTTTTGTGACAGGGTCGGCGAAGTCCTTGGATGTCTTTGCAATATTCCCCGCCCTGTCTTCCAACAGAATTCCCCAAATGGGGACTCTATGGGCTCGGCAAGGTAGGGCCTTCGAACCTATGTCCCTGTATTGAGCGGCTCGAGCCCCCGGGCCTTATCAGGGTCTGATAGGGGTCGGCCGTAATTTGCGTGTTACCTCGTCCTCGATTTTCACAATCGGAGGGGCTGAGTAAACGACACTTGCCTCGATGGCTCGAGTATCGCGCTCAATGAGCTCGCTAACGGGTACGTTCGTGTGGAATCCGGGTCCATCATTTGCTGATTTGGTCGGAAGAGCCCTCTGGTGGCACTCCACAACTTCTTAACCCGCCTCCCGGCAGATGCCCGAGCCGTTCGATAGGCTCAGGCGACCCGATGGCCTCTCCTTGATGGAGATTCTATGGGTTTGGCTCGGGGTTAGAATCGAACGAGAAAAGTTTGAGATGTCCCTGTTCGTTTTCGAGCGGGGTCGGGCAAGGCCGCTGGGGCTCGTCTCAGTTATTTCTCCCTGGCTCTGTTCGGTACGAGGCGGCCTCGAGCCCTTCGCGGGCCGGCCTTCGAACCTTGGCCTACTGTCACCTATATCGAATGAGGTGACGGCCGTTTTGTGATGCGACATGAAGCGTTGGGATGCAATGTTTTGCATATGTAATGTTTGAATGCATAATTTAATCGAAATAAAGGCGGGGTCGGTAACGTTACCTTGGTAGCATGAGTGGTGGAAAAGCTCCTACCAGATGGGTTCGGGCCCTGATGTTTGTGATGAGGTTTGGAGTAACCTGCGTAAGAATCGATATTCTTTGTTTTTTTCGTATCTCGTTGGCGGTCCGAGCCGTTCGATCGATTTGGGCAACCTGACAGCTTCTCCTTTGTGGGAGATTCTATAGGCGAGCCCCTCTGAACCCTTCTTGAGAAACACCGTAGCTATCGAGACGTAGGGTCTGCTAGTTCGTCCAGTTTTATTCAAAGTCTCTTGCCCGTATTTCGCGCCCCTGGTTTCAAGCGTACGGAGGGGTCGGGTGAGGAGGATGTCTAGACTGGTAGACATCCTCGGTAGCCCCCAAGTGATGTTCGTGTCCCCGCCGTTTGACGGGGTCGGAAGCTCGGTAATGAATTTTAACGCGTAAAGAAGGCAGAGATGCTTATCTTTCTTTGGACATTCGTTCATCGTTTGCTCCCCTTCATAGAGGTCCTGTCGTCGGATCGTTCCGTGGTCCTACATGGGGAGGCGAAGGGTCGTCTACCCATGTGGGCGCCTTAATTGCCGCGTCCGGAGCGGGTCAGTGGCGGGCCATACCCAGGCAGTATTCCATTTGACCAGGGGCGCCTCGTCGACTGGGGCATGTCGTATCAGTTCCGGTGCGTCCCCTTAGGGGTCTATCAGCTTTGATTTTGCATTTAAGCAGGGGAAGGGAGAAAGTTTTTCATCCCAACCTTTCGCCTTTCCTTAGCTGTAGCTCCTCCTCTTTAAATAGGGAGGGGGAGGGGAGTTCTCATCCCATCTCTTACTCTACCTCTGAACCGCTACCTCTCCTTCTTCCTTTCCGCCGGATACGTCCGTGTGCTGCGGTGGTTCCTGAGTGAGGAAGGGTAATGCCAGAGAGAGAGAGAGAGGAAAACTCACTGATCTGCTTGAAAATTCGGAGTGTGATGTCGAGCTGGAGGTCATCCAACGTAGATGAGGTGGTGCGGGCTGCCTTTGCCGGGAAGAGCTTGCTGCTGCCGAAATAGGAGGAGTACTGGAGGGTACCGGACATCATCAGCCCTGCCGTCATTCGTAGCAGCCTCCCCATGGCGGGAGGCGCCTCCCATTCAGGCACCGTTGTTGGGGTTGCATTTGCTGATGATGGCGTAGTCCCCGGATGCCTCGGTGGAGGGGCACCACAGTTGCTGGCGTGGAGCTCGACGTTGCAGGTGACAGTGCCTTCGAGGGCCCCGCGGAGCGGTAGGACATCGTCGATGGAGAGCGTGGCGCGGCGGCCGTAGTAGATGAACTGGTCCGTGTACATGCCCCGGGCGTTGCCGATGGAGAGCGTGGCGCGGCGGCCGCAGTAGACGAACTGGCCCGTGTACATGCCCCGGGCGTTGCCGATGGAGAGCGTGGCGCGGCGGCCGCAGTAGTACTTGTAGGAAACCTAGGTAGAGACTGTAATTGAATAATTTTGTGGGGAAGCCCCCGAGTAAACAGTCCTCTAAATTTACAAGTATGTTAGTCCTTTTTGTGATGAAATCACTTTGCAAGTGGTGAATTTGTGCAAACGATGAAAAAATACGGCAGATGGCCCTTTTAGCTTCGTCTTTTTGTAAAGATGGTTTCGGTGCCCTCCGACCCTTCCCATGGTTTAAGCCGTAACAAACTAGGAGTGTGGGTGAAAGAATTTTGATCGCGCTGGTGAGCAAAGAGGTCGCAGCCACTGGGGCGTGGGTCTCCCGCAGTCCTACCAGTTATAGTCAGAATTTATTCCCGAAATCTTAGTTCTTACGACTTTTTTACGAGAAGAACGGAAAACTTTAGAGAATGTTTGTAAATATAACACAGGAAGTTTTTGCAAGCGTACTACTTGTATTACTGATGTCAGCCCCCGAGTGAGATCTGACCCCTCGCGCTTTGCAGGGGTCGGAAGTCACTAAGGATCGAGGTTTTGTAATTGGACGAAAACTGATAAGAAAGAGTATGCGCTTATTGAAGGGTAAAAACGACGTAGCTACTCAATGTTCCAGGCGTTGTTGAAGACCTTGCCGTCGATGGTTTTCAACCTATAGGCGCCCGGGCGAAGTACTTCTGCGACGACGTAGGGCCCCTCCCATGGCAGTGAGAGTTTGTGGTGGTCCTTGTTGCTCTGCAAAAGGCGGAGGACGAGGTCCCCGACGTTGAAAGATCGACCCCGTATCCGTCGGCTGTGGTACTGCCGCAACGCCTGCTGGTAATTAGCTGAACGGAGGAGGGCAATGTCGCTGGTTTCATCTAGCTAGTCCATGGCGTCTTGGTGGGATGCCTCGGCCCCCTATTCGTCGTATGCTCTGATTCTTGGTGCTCCGTAGTCAAGGTTCGTTGGGAGGACGGCCTCAGAACCATAGACCATGAAGAAGGGTGTGTAGCCAGTGGCTCGGCTAGGAGTTGTCCTCAGGCTCCAGAGTACGGCCAGAAGCTCAGCGAGCCAGCGCACGCCGAATTTGTTCAACCGGTTGAAAATTCTCTGCTTAAGGCCTTGCAGGAGCATGCCGCTTGTGCGCTCGACCTGCCCGTTTGTCTGGGGGTGCGCGATGGCTGCCCAATCGATCTGGATGTGTTGTTCATCGTAGAATCCAATGAATTTCGTGCCGGTGAACTGCGTGCCGTTGTCTGTGATGATGGAGTTCGGTACTCCAAAGCGATGGATGATGTCGAGGAATAATAGCACAGCTTGCTTAGATTTGATCGTGGATATTGGTCGAGCTTCAATCCATTTTGTAAACTTGTCTATGGTGACAAGCAGGTGGGTGAAGCCCCCGGGCGCCTTTTTGAGTGGCCCAACTAGGTCGAGCCCCCAGACCGTGAAGGGCCACGTGATGGGGATCATCTGGAGTGCCTGGGCTAGGAGGTGAGTTTGCCGAGCATAGTACTGACACCCTTCGTAGGTGCGTACAATTTGCTCGGCATCAGCTACTGTGGTGGGCCAGTAGAAGCCTTGTCGGAATGCATTCCCAACCAAGGTTCTTGGTGCGGCATGATGACCGTAGATTCCACCATGGATGTCGCCCAGCAGGAGTTTTCCCTGTTTGCCAGGGATACAGAGTTGCAGAATCCCGATGTGACTCCGTTTGTAGAGTTCGCCTTCTACAAGAACGAAGGACTTGGCGCGTCGTGTGAGCCATTGGGCTTCCGTTTTATCTACTGGTAGTATGTCGTGGAGGAGGTAGTCGAGGTAAAGTGTTCTCTAGTCGTCGGGAGGGTCGGACTGTGCCGTTGGGTCCTCTTCAAGCGCCATGACCTCGGGGTCGGGCGGAGCATTTGGCGGATCGGCCCCTGGGGTCGGACTAGATGGGCCATCGCCGGCTTGTTCCGACCCCGTGTAGCATACCGAGGGTTTGTGTTTATCGCTGGTGAAGACGCCTGCCAGGACTGTCTCTTGGCCGAATGCTGCTTTCGCAAGCGTGTTGACTGCTTCGTTGAGGCGCCTTGGGATGTGATTGAGTTTGAGGCCATCGAATCTGTCCTCCAGCCGTCGGACTTCTTGGTAGTATGCCTCCATCTTGGCGCTGTGGCAGCTTGACTCCTTCATGACCTTGTTGACGACCAGCTGGGAGTCGCCTCTGACGTCGAGACGTCGGATGCGCAGCTCGATAGCGATTCGTAGGCCGTTGATGAGCGCTTCGTACTCTGCGATATTGTTGGATGAGGGAAAATGGAGCCGAACCATGTACCTCATGCGGACCCCGAGGGGAGATATGAAGACTAGTCCCGCGTCGGCGCCCTTCTTCATCAGCGATCCGTCGAAGTACATCGTCCAGTACTCTTGATCGGCGATTGTTGGTGGCATCTGGACCTCGGTTGTGGCAGAACCTCCTAAATTATAGAACCCACATACATTTGTCATTGTCCAAAGACCTTTGACAACAATGCATATGTTCCTGGTAACTTAAGAAGTCTGTCGGGTGTCCTCGGGGAACCCCGAATCATCCACGATTTCCGAGCAGGATCACGTTACAGAGTCATTGTAGTATTACAACAGTTTATTCAAATAGACACATCAGAGTAAAAGTAGCGGAAGACTTACAATAACATAGTTTACAAACCATTTGTTTCAAACCGTACAACTAAGTTTGATATTAATACAAACCAAAGTAGTGGAGCGGCATTATAATATAATACAAAACACACAATGAGGCTGCCCTACCTTAAAGAATCACACAATTACTTCTCAACGTCATCACAAGATACAATGTCATATGCAAAGACGATCCAAAACAGATCTGCTCATGAGGCTCACCTGCAACAAGGGTCAACGAACCCTGAGTACAAAAGTACTCAACAAGACTTAACCGAAATAAGAACTGATAACTCAGGAATGCAGGCTCAGGGATTCAAGGTATGGTTTTAGCAATGATCAAAGTTATTTTGCGTAAAAGCTCTTTGACAAAATTCTTTGTTTCAACAGTTTAAACTTCATAAAATCATATACAAAGATGACACGATCCGTAATGAGATCATGAAACTTCATATCCAACACCTTCATCAACCATTCTCAAGTTCCAGTTATTAATTACTACGATGATGAACAGTGAGTTGAGTCTCCATAACCGAGGAGCAACGACGATTCGAACCGATTATAAACCCAACTAGGGATTCCAGACCACACGACATATGCAGGTCCCTGACCTACATATACTAACCTATTCTCGGATCCTCTAAAACAAGAACGGGTCCGCGCCACCCGAGAATACAGTACTCCACCAATCCAGCCCATTGCCACGTGGGTACACGCTATTCCCGCCATCTCTCCACTCCCAGTGCGCGAGTAGCCATTCTCATAATAGAATTGCCAAGTTTAGGCTTACCGGAGTATGTGGTTAGTACTACAAATTCTCACCTCATGCAATTCAACAACGGACGTGCCTTAATCGACACAGGCGGAAAGATCCCGCTCACAAGACCTCCATGTCTTGTGGCTCACACACACCGAGTCCGCCCGGTCTAGATTTATTACTCCACATTCCCATATCACATGCTAACATAATTAACCAATGTTCCATTTAAAACTTGCAGGTGGCAGGTAGTCACCGACTTCATCGTTCTACGCATAGCCTAAGCAAAACTAGGCATATACGAGTTCAAAACTGGTAATATGGTAAATATGGAATAACAAGGGTGGTAATGCACCAATTAGGCTCTTACTTAACTCTTAATCACTTAATGCAGTAACGGAAAGCAAAAGCAAAATTAATTTGTAAAACACAAGGTAGGGTTGTATGCATCCGGGGCTTGCCTTCGTTGACGGAAAAGTCCGGCTCCTGCGACGTTTCCCAAGTCTTCGATCCGACCTCAACAGACAGATCAACCTCCTCCGCAACTTGATTAACTACCACGTGTTCACCTTTGTTTACTACACGTAGTAACATTGCCATGTTTAACATGATGCGGAATATGAAACATGATGCTCGATGATGGATGCAAAAATTAATAAATTGGATACAATTTTCCTTCGCAGTACAATTACAAACCAAACTAACCAAACCATATTCGTAACTGATGTGACCACGCCAGCACCGATCACTTTGGTGAATTCTCCACCACTATGGTGAACTATCCGACCACTACGGTGAACTATCCGACCACTACGGTGAACTATCCGACCACTACGGTGAACTATTCGACCACTACGGTGAACTATCCAGAGCAAAGATCGTCGGTGAGGGAGAACCGGCGACTGCAGTGATCAAAATGAGTAAACAACAACTGACTAAGTACTACAGCATCGAAACGAAGCCGTAAGTACACCGATTATGCATAACGGCTCACCGAAGGGCTCAGCCCACGATGACACGCCCATGCGGTGAAGTTCTTGACCTCGAGGAAGAAAAAGTGGACGACAGACGAGTTCTCGCAATTTTCAAGCGACCAATGTTAGGTGGCTGGATTCGCAAGGAAAAGATGGAACTAGGACGGCCTTTTCCGAGATGGCAACAGCGCTGGGGAGACGATGCGAGCTTGTTGGAGCGATGACAACGGTGGTGGTGAAAACAAAGGAAGAAGAAAAACGACGATGACGACGTCTTGGTACTTATAGCGCGGCGCAGAAGCTCAAGGAAGCCATGACAGAGCCGTTTCCATGCCAGCGCGACATCAAGGACGGCCACGACGCGCCTGGAACGCCGAAGAAGGTCCACGGCAATGTAGCTTAGGCGGTGAACACTGTTCACAGAAATTACAAAATTGCCATACGCCAAAATTCACAAATTACTCTCAAATTTTCATAACAACTCAAAAATCTCCAAAAACAAAAGTTGTTCAAAATCGAAAGTTCTACAACTTTGCTTCTATAACTATCTCCTAATTCGATCTAGATTTTAAAATGAACTTTTGAATTTGAATAGGGAAATTTAACGAATTACGCCTTTTTGAATTACTCAAAATTTTTCTAAACAACTTGAAAAACTCCAAAAACAAACTTTGCATAACTTGCTAAGCTCTACACTTTTGCTTTTGGGATCAACCCCAAATTATGCTTAGATTTTGAAATGGATTTTCAGGGTAGGATTTAAATGCTGAAAAGCGGGGTTTTCTCGAAAAATTCAAAATCAAACAAACTTTGAACTAGAGTCAACTCATACAATTCAACACATACCACATGAATATAAACTTGTTTTAGTGTATGCATCTCAAAGTTTTCACCAAATGCTAAATGCTTTGCAATGCATATGATGACATGTCAGGTTTTAGTATTTTAAACACCCGAGGTGTTACAATCCTTCCCCCTAAAAGAAATCTCGTCCCGAGATTCAAAGCCATAGAGTAAGTAATGGAAAAGGAAATGTGTCAATCCAAAAACATCTAGAACTTTTCCATAAAACAACTGAGGTTCTTTTACAAAACACAATTTGTAGCAACCGAGCTCAACTAACATTATTCTATTCTATATTGACGCTATAAACTTTGGAAACTTTTCTAACAAGTAATCTTCTGATTCCCAAGTAGCTTCCTCTTCTGAATGTTGATTCCATTGTATCTTGTAGAACTTTATTGTTCTTCTCCGAGTAACACGATCTTTCTGATCCAACACTCGGATAGGATATTCTGAATAAGTCAGATCTAGTTCAAGTTCCACTCCCTCAACTTCAACATTCCGCTCAGGCACTCGGAGGCATTTCTTTAACTAAGACACATGGAACACATCATGTACAGCTGATAAATGTTCTGGTAATTTCAAGTGATATGCCACTTTTCCAAACCTCTCTAAAATTTGATATGGTCCAATGTATCAGGGTGCCAACTTTCCTTTAACACCAAAACGGTTAACTCCCTTCATTGGTGATACTTTCAGATATACAAATCTCCTTTGTTGAATACCAATGGTCTCCATCGTCTATCCGCATAACTCTTTTGGCGGGACTGAGCTATTTTCAAATTACTTTGTATTTGCCTAACCTTGTCTTCCGTTTCTTTCACAAGGTCAACTCCAAAGAATCTTCTTTCTCCGGGCTCCGACCAACTCAACGATGTTCTGCATCTACGGCCATAGAGTGCTTCAAATGGAGCCATTCTAATGCTTTCCTGATAACTATTGTTATATGATAACTCGGCCAAAGGTAAGCATTCGTCCCACTTGTTGGAATAATTAAGGACACAACACCTTAACATATCTTCAAGCACTTGATTTACTCTTTCAGTCTGTCCATCAGTCTGCGGATGATAAGCTGTACTATACAGAAGTTTAGTACCCAATGAAGCATGTAAGTATTTCCAAAAGCTGGAGACAAACTATGTACCCCTATCTGACACTATAGTCTTGGGTACTCCATGCAAACTCATGATTCTTGCTAAGTACATTTTGGCATATTGGATCGTAGGATATATTGTCTTGATTGGAAGAAAATGTCTTGACTTAGTGAGTCGATCTACAATAACCCATACTTGAGTCAAATCCTTTGATGTCTTGGGTAGACCAACAATAAAATCCATACTTATGTCCTCCCACTTCCAAGATGGAATAGGCAATGGTTGTAATTCACCAAAGAGACCTCAAATGTATAGCTTTCACCTTTTGACAAGTATCACACTTTGCTATATATCTAGCAATCTCTATTTTCATTTTAGTCCACCGTAATCTTTGCTTCAAGTCATGGTACATCTTGTTACTTCCCGGATGGATAGATAACCTAGTAGCATGTGCCTCCTCTAGAATTGATTGTCGCAACTCGTGAACCTTTGGTACCACCAAAGCGATCCTTGAACCACAACACATCTTTATCATCTATCTTTGAAGCATTCTCGCTTTTCCATTCTCGACTCTTTCCTTGATATGGGCTATACCCTTGTTTTCCTTCTGAGCAGCAATAACTTGATCTCGAATAGTGGCTTCTACAATTATGTTGGTCAAACTTCCTTGTCGAATTACTTCTATATTCAACTTTTCCATTTCTTGACATAAAGTCAAACCCATTGTTTTCACTGCCAGACAATTACAATAACTTTTGCGACTAAGAGCATCTGCAACTACATTTTCTTTACCAGGGTGATAATGTACTTCCAAATCATAATCCTTAATCAGTTCTAACCATCTTCTTTGTCGCATGTTCAACTTTGACTGAGTAAAGATATACTTTAAGCTCTTATGGTCTGTATACATATGGCACGTATTACCAAGCAGGTAATGCCGCCAAATCTTTAGAGCATGAACCACAACTGCTAACTCCAAATCATGAGTAGGATAGTGTTCTTCATGTTGCTGAAGTTGCCTAGACGCATAGGCAATGACTCGGCCTTCTTGCATCAACACACATCCAATACCAATACCTGAAGCATCACAATAAACATCAAATGGCTTCTCGATATCAGGTTGAGCTAACACTGGTGCAGTAGTCAACAGCCTTTTTAAAGTTTGGAAAGCCTCTTCACAATCTAATGACCAGACAAACTTGACTTGGTTCTTCAACAATTCAGTTATGGACTTTGATGCTTTAGAGAAATCTGGAATAAACCGACGGTAATACCCCGCCAATCCCAGAAAACTCCGAACTGGATGAACTGTGGTTGGTGGTTTCCAATCAAGCACATCCTTCACTTTGCTTGGATCAACAGCATCTCCTTCCTCTAACAAGACATGTCCTAGAAATCGCACTTCCTTAAGCCAAAAATCACACTTGTTGAACTTAGCATACAATTGATGTTCTCTCAAACGAGTCAGAACAATTCTGAGGTGTTCTGCATGTTCTGTCTTATTCTTGGAATATACTAGTATATCATCTATAAATACCACTACAAACTTGTCTAGCTCAGGCATGAATACTGAGTTCATCAAATACATGAAATGAGCTGGAGCATTGGTCAAACCAAAAGACATCACCAAGTATTCATATAATCCGTATCTCGTGGTAAATGCCGTTTTGGGAATATCTTCAGGGCTTTATCTTGATTTGATGATACCGATCTCAAATCTATCTTGGAAAAACTTTGGCTCCAAATTTAACCGATCAAAAAGCAAATCTATCCGAGGTAATGGATACTTATTCTTGATGGTCACTTCATTCAACTGACGATAGTCAACACATAACCTCGTGGTCTCATCTTTCTTTTTCACAAAATTGCCGGACATCCCCAAGGTGAGGAACTAGGTTGGATAAACCCTTCTCAATTAATTCTTGTAATCGAGCCTTCAACTCGGCCAATTCCTTAGGTGGCATTCTATAGGCTCTCCCAGAAATCGGAGCTGTTCCAGTGTTGTAACTCTATGTTAAACCAGTACATCCCTATCGTGTGGTAGACCGGTAAATCTTCGAAACACATCGGAAATTCGTGTACTACCGGATATCCCTAATCTCTTTGACTGGCTTACACAAACTCGCCCATCGATCTTCTTAAGGTTGGAAGTTGGATGAGAAGTTGAGAATTACTATCGTGCAAACTTACTCTTAAAGTCCTATTCAAAGCATCTATAATAGCCTTATGTTGATACATCCAATTCATTCCCAAGATTACATCTATATCCTGATCCTTAAGGATAATCATGGTAGTGGGAAAAATATGCCCACCTAGGTTTACGGTGCACCGGTATACCATTTCCTTAGTACACGTAGGCGTCCCCCAGGCGATCAGATAAAGAAACTTTCCTTTGTTGCCCCAATTGAAATTTCATGCTTCACGACAAATGTTCTATTGATGAATGAATGCGATGCGCCGTAATCAAAAAGTATAATCTGCAGGGGTGATTGGCAACAGAAACATACCCATCATCACCGGCTCCCCTTCCGAATTTCTCCACTTGAATATAGAACACCCGTCCCCGTCTTCCTCTCATCTTTGCCCTTCTGAGCATTCTGATTGTGGTTCTTGTTTGGTGCCTGACCCTGTTGTTGATTGGTAGGGGCCTTCTGATAATTTTGATTAGCTTGCCTAGGGTATGGACATTCCCTGGAGAAATGACCAGTCCTTCCACAATTGTAACACGGATAGTTGTGACCCTGTGATGTTGGAGCATTGCCACCAGGAGCATTGGTTGACTGTGAGTTCGGATAGGTTATAGCAGGACGAACATTTGACCTGCTGTTCTGCTTGAGACTGTGGCGGATGATAAGGAGGACGATAATGGTTTACTGGATTATAAATCACTCTCTGCCTCTTTTGGTTTCCACCAAAAGGTCCAGACGGCACATTCTTTTTCTTCTTGAGCTCCTTATGCTGCCGATACTTTGCCTTTGAAGCAATTGCAATATTTACTGCCTCATGATAAGTGATATTGGTACAGTCTGTCATCATTGTCTGCAGCTTTTGGTATTCGACCTCTCATGAACCATTTCTTTTTCTTGGCATCCGTATTGACATGTTCGGATGCATACTTTGCGACAGATGATTGAATCTTCCCACATCTTTGCATAACTGTTTGATCCCCTTGCCTCAAAGCAAGGAATTCATCTAGCTTCATAGCCATTACTCCTTCCGGGATATAATGGGCTCAAAGCAAAGTCGAAATTCTGTCCAAGTTAACGGAACGCTCAAGGGTTGCATGGCCATCGAGATTTGCATACCAAGCACCAATTTGCACACTCTCTAAGTTGTTTGGGCAGCAAACACCGTTTCTAAAACTCAGCAAAGAATAAGATCAAATTTCGCTCCATGGTCCTAAGCCGGTCATCACCTCCAATGGTTCATCCGCCTTGGTAAACACCGGGGTTTTGTATCCGTGAAATCCACATAGGTAGCCTCATGCCCGTTATGATTGCGTACCACGGTTTCCATGCATCCGATTCTGATTACTTTGAGCCATCTCATGAAGCAAACGAGAATTTTCCACACCACATTGACTAATGCAAAGGATAGCATCGGCCAGATTGGTCAACATTGGTGGCGGGTTGGGGATATCATCATCATCTTGTGAAGTACCGTGAATATGCGATCCCGCAGCATTTGACGATCTCGCTTCATAACAAACCAAACTTTATTCACAAGCCTTTATTGGATTGCACAAAAGCTTACTCCAGACACATTACATAGGGTTTACTACTATAAACACCAGACCCTATAAGTACCAAAACAAGATACATAGCCTAACCATAATTAACTATTATACAACTCTACTCCTTTCTGTGATTACTTCAAACTTCAGGCTCGGTATCCATTCCGGAATTATTACCGCCTTCATCATCACTTTCATTGATCATTACTAATTCTTCAGGATCTTCTTCTTCTTCCTCTTCCGATTCGCTATCATTGGTAAGGATGACACCGGGGTCCATAGCATCAGCTTGAGGCTCATGATTCGGGTTTAGTAGATTGCTAAGCCTATGCACTTCCTCATGTAGATAGGTATTATGTTCTTCTAAATCTTCTACATAGAACTCTAGCTCATGAGTTCTAGCTCTAGCTACATTTTCCCTCTGCCAAGCCTCATTTCGTCCCTCCACCGTACGAACTAATATACTTTCGCAGTTCCTATGTGCGGTGGTGAGACGCCTCAATTGATCCTGTAATTCTCCTACCTGTATAGCATCCAAAGCCCTATCTCTAGTAGCTTGTGCTAATTCTATAGAAATTCTTTGTATCTCTACTTGGGGATCAGGCCTAGAACTACTACTGCTAGCACCATCGTTTCTAGGGGCAAGTTGGTGACGAGGAACTCCTTTGGGTCCAGTGGACTTACGGGGCGTCATCTTGGCACGAGCCATACTGTAGGAAACCAATTTAATCCAAGTAAGACCACTTGATCAAAGTCTAAAGAGCAGCTATGATGGATTACATTCCTCAAACCAGACTCACTACTCAACTCCAGACTAAGAGGTGAAGGAAGTAACGAGTGAATTATTCATGATGCATGAATCGTTCTTACGAACAAAAACATCAAAGTTTATAATGCACATAAACAACATTTTTTTTATATAGGGAATAGTAAGATTACTACTCCACCACACAAGACCCTTTTAATCAAATAAGGAATGGTGAGAAAGAAATAAGACAAGTCAGAAGCAATTTGGACCAAATTAATCAAGTTAAATTTAGTCATCCCAAATCATTTTGAAGTTTTTGTAAACCAATACCACAAAAACTTTGTAACGATTACTCTGATACCATTCTGTGGCAGAACCTCCTAAATTATAGGACCCACATACATTTGTCACTGTCCAAAGACCTTTGACAACAATGCATATGTTCCTGGTAACTTAAGAAGTCTGTCGGGTGTCCTCGGGGAACCCCGAATCATCCACGATTTCCGAGCAGGATCACGTTATAGAGTCATTGTAGTATTACAACAGTTTATTCAAATAGACACATCAGAGTAAAAGTAGCGGAAGACTTACAATAACATAGTTTACAAACCATTTGTTTCAAACCGTACAACTAAGTTTGATATTAATACAAACCAAAGTAGTGGAGCGGCATTATAATATAATACAAAACACACAATGAGGCTGCCCTACCTAAGGGCCACACAATTACTTCTCAACGTCATCACAAGGTACAATCATTATGCAAAGACGATCCAAAACAGATCTCGCTCATGAGGCTCACCCGCAACAAGGGTCAACGAACCACGAGTACAAAAGTACTCAACAAGACTTAACCGAATATAAGAACCGATAACTCGTGAATGCGGGCTCGTGGGATTCAAGGTATGGTTTTAGCAATAATCAAAGTTATTTTATGCGTAAAAGCTCTTTGACAAAATTCTTTGTTTCAACAGTTTAAACTTCATAAAATCATATACAAAGATGACACGATTCGTAATGAGATCATGAAACTTCATATCCAACACCTTCATCAACCATTCTCAAGTTCCAGTTATTAATTACTACGATGATGAACAAAGTGAGTTGAGTCTCCATAACCGAGGAGCAACGACGATTGAACCGATTATAAACCCAAATGGGATTCCAGACCACACGACATATGCAGTCCCCGACCTACATATACCAACCTATTCTCGGATCCTCTAAAACAAGAACGGGTCCATACACGAGAATACAAAGACTCCACCAATCCAGCCCATTGCCACGTGGGTACACGCTATTCCCGCCATCTCTCCACTCCCAAAGGCGCGAGTAGCCATTCTCGTAATAGAATTGCCAAGTTTAGGCTTACCGAGTATGTGGTTAACTACACAAATTCTCACCTCATGCAATTCAACAACGGACGTGCCTTAATCGACACAAAGTGAAAGATCCCACTCACAAGACCTCCATGTCTTGTGGCTCACACACACCGAGTCCGCCTGGGGTCTAGATTTATTACTCCACATTCCCATATCACATGCTAACATAATTAACCAATGTTCCATTTAAAACTTGCAGGTGGCAGGTAGTCACCGACTTCATCGTTCTACGCATAGCCTAAGCAAAACTAGGCATATACGAGTTCAAAACTGATAATATGGTAAATATGGAATAACAAGGGTGGTAATGCACCAATTAGGCTCTTACTTAACTCTTAATCACTTAATGCAGTAACGGAAAAGCAAAAGCGAAATTAATTTGTAAAACACAAGGTAGGGTTGTATGCATCCGGGGCTTGCCTTCGTTGACAGAAAAGTCCGGCTCCTGCGACGTTTCACAAGTCTTCGATCCGACCTCAACAGAACGATCAACCTCCTCTGCAACTTGATTAACTACCACGTGTTCACCTTCGTTTACTACACATAGTAACATTGCCATGTTTAACATGATGCGGAATATGAAACATGATGCTCGATGATGGATGGAAAAATTAATAAATTGGATACAATTTTCCTTCGCAGTACAGTTACAAACCAAACTAACCAAACCATATTCGTAACTGATGTGACCACGCCAGCACCGATCACTTTGGTGAATTCTCCGACCACTATGGTGAACTATCCGACCACTACGGTGAACTATCTTACCACTACGGTGAACTATCCGACCACTACGGTGAACTATCCGACCACTACGGTGAACTATCCGGAGCAAAGATCGTCGGTGAGGGAGAACCGGCGACTGCAGTGATCAAAATGAGTAAACAACAACTGACTAAGTACTACAGCATCGAAACGAAGCCGTAAGTACACTGATTACAGACAACGGCTCACCGAAGGGCTCTGGCCACGATGACACGCCCGCAGCGGTGAAGTTGCTGACCTCAAGGAAGAAAAACATGGACAACGAGTTCTCGGCAATTTCAGGCGACCAATGTTAGCTGGCTAGATTCGCAAGGAAAAGACGGAACTAGGACGGCCTTTACCGAGATGGCAACAGCGCTGGGGAGACGATGCGAGCTTGTTGGAGCGATGACAACGGCGGTGGTGAAAACAAAGGAAGAAGAAAAATGACGATGACGACGTCTTGGTACTTATAGCACGGCGCAGAAGCTCAAGGAAGCCACGACGGAGCCGTTTCCATGCTAGCGCGACATCAAGGATGGCCACGACGTGCCTGGAACGCCGAAAAAGGTCCGACGGCAATGTAGCTTAGGCGGTGAACACTGTTCACAGAAATTACAAAATTGCCATACGCCAAAATTCACAAATTACTCTCAAATTTTCATAACAACTCAAAAATCTCCAAAAACAAAAGTTGTTCAAAATTGAAAGTTCTACAACTTTGCTTCTATAACCATCTCCTAATTCAGTCTAGATTTTGAAATGAACTTTTGAATTTGAATAGGGAAATTTAACGAATTACGCCTTTTTGAATTACTCAAAATTTTTCTAAACAACTTGAAAAACTTCAAAAACAAACTTTGCATAACTTGCCAAGCTCTACACTTTTGCTTTTGGGATCAACCCCAAATTATGCTTAGATTTTGAAATGGATTTTCAGGGTAGGATTTAAATGCTGAAAAGCGGGGTTTTCTCGAAAAATTCAAAATCCAAACAAACTTTGAACTAGAGTCAACTAATACAATTCAACACATACCACATGAATATAAACTTGTTTTAGTGTATGCATCTCAAAGTTTTCACCAAATGCCAAATGCTTTGCAATGCATATGATGACATGTCAGGTTTTAGTATTTTAAACACCCGAGGTGTTACATCGGTCCACTCTGCGATGAAGTCAGCCAGCACCTGGGATTTGATCGCTGTTCGGGGGGCATAAGTAATGCCCTGATCCATTAGCTCGAGCGCCCACTTTGTGGTTCTTCCTGTAGCATCCTGGCTGCGGACGATCTCACCGAGGGGGAAAGACGTCACGACTGTCACAGGGTGTGACTCGAAGTAATGGCGTAGCTTTCTCTTGGTGATGAGGACGGTGTAGAGGAGTTTCTAGATTTGGGGGTAAAGGGTTTTGGAGTTGGATAGCACCTCGCTGATGAAGTACATAGGCCACTGTACCCTAAAGGCGTGCCCCTCTTCCTCTCGCTCTACTACTAAGGCGGGCGACCACTTGCGTGGTGGCCGATATATACAGCAGGAGGGATTCTCCATTGTACAGAGGGACTAGGACCGGCGGTTTAGTTAGGAATTGTTTAACCATGTCAAGCGCCTCCTGAGCCTCGGTTGTCCACTCAAAGTGGTCAGATTTCTTAAGGAGTCGATAAGGGGAAGTCCTCGTTCGCCGAGGCACGAAATGAATCGGCTGAGGGCGGCAAGGCATCCTGTGATTCGCTGAACCCCCTTTATGTTTTGGATTGGGCCCATTTTGTGATGGCTGAGATTTTCTCCGGGTTGGCCTCGATGCCGCGTTTGGAGACAATAAAGCCGAGCAGCATGCCCCTCGGGACCCCGAAAACACATTTTTCGGGATTGAGTTTGATGCCGTTTGCCCGGAGTTTCGCAAAGGTTTGCTCAAGGTCGGCGACAAGGTGTTCGGGCCGCTTGGTTTTAACTATGATGTCGTCGACGTAGGCCTCAACGGTCTGCCCGATGAGGTCCCCGAAGCAGTTGAGCATACAGCGCTGGTAAGTTGCCCCAGCGTTCTTTAGATCGAACGGCATCGAAATGTAGCAGAACGATCCGAAGGGGGTGATAAAAGACGTTGCGAGCTAGTCAGACTCTTTCATCGTGATCTGGTGGTAGCCAGAGTATGCGTCAAGGAAGCAGAGGGTTTCGCACCCAGTGGTGGAATCAACTATTTGGTCAATGCGTGGTCAAGGAAACGAGTCCTTTGGGCATGCCTTGTTGAGACCCGTGTAGTCGACACACATCCTCCATTTCCCATTCTTCTTTCATATGAGAATGGGATTTGCTAGCCACTCTGGGTGGGATACTTCCCTGATGAACCCAGCGGCCAACAGTTTTGCTATCTCTTCACCGATGGCCCTGTGTTTTTCTTCGTCGAAGCGGCGCAGGCGCTGTTTTACCGACTTGGAGTCTAGATGGATTTTTAAAGCATGCTCGGCGACCTCCCTCGGGATGCCTGGCATATCCGAGGGTTTCCACGCAAAGATGTCTTTGTTATCGCGGAGGAAGTCGACGAGCGCGCTTTCCTATTCGGAAGAGAGCGAAGTACCAATACGTACCCTTTTAGCCTCGGAGCCGCTAGGGTCCACGTGGACCTCCATGGAGCCCTCTACTGGTTGGAATGACACGGTTGTTGTTTTGGTGTCGGGCGTTTTTTTGGCAACGACTGCTGCCGAGGTGTGATCGCAGCATTCAACTTTGCACTCGTAAGCGCGCTGGAAGGAGGTGTCGATGGTGATGACCCCACGGGGACCCGGCATCTTCAGCTTAAGGTACGTATAGTTGGGGACGGCCATGAACTTCACGTAACATGGTCGTCCCAGGATGGCATGAAAAGTTGGAGGGAACCCCACTACGTCGAAGGTGAGGGTCTCAGTTCTGTAATTGGACCGATCCTCAAAAGTGACGGGCAGATCAATCTGCCCCAGTGGCATGGCCTGCCTACCAGGCACGATGCCATGGAAAGGTGCTCGGATGGGATGGAGGTTCGTTCGATCGACGCCCATCTCGTTGAGCGTTTTGGCGTACATGATGTTGAGGCCGCTGCTTCCGTCCATCAGCACCTTTGTGAGCTGTTTTGGGCCGACGATTGGGTCGACGACAAGCGGGTACCTTCCCGGGTGTGGGACGGCGCCCGGGTGGTCGGCCCGGTTGAAGGTCATGGCAGATTTTGACCATCGGAGGAAGGCCGGCGTGGCCGGTTTGGCCATATAGACCTCGCGGCGTGCGACCTTTTAGCGGCGTTTGGAGTCGTAGGCCGCTGATCCTCCGAAGATCATGAGGGCACCATTTGGATACGGGAAGGTGTCGTCCTTCTCCGCGACGTCATCTGTCCTAGGGGCAGGTTCCTTCCCCTGCTCCCCTTTGAGGCTCCCGGACAAGTATTTGCGCATGAGGCCACATTCCTTGTATAGATGTTTGGCCGGGAAAGCATGGTTTGGGCATGGCCCCTCGAGCATTTTTTCAAAGTGGTTCAGAGTGCCTTCCGCGGGCTTCCATCCACCTTTACGGTCGGTGGCGGCCACGAGCGAGTTGTCGCGCCGTTGCTTCTTATTCTTTCTCTTGGCGGGACGGTCGAAGGTGCCTTCGTCGGCAGCCTCGTCCCGCCTTGCCTTGCCATCGGTGCGGTCAAAGACGGCTCCGACCGCCTCCTCTCCTGAGGCGTGGCTGGTGGCGATGTCCAGGAGTTCCTTGGTGGTCCACGGGCCCCTGCGTCCTAGCTTGTGGACAAGGGATTCGCAGGTTGTCCCAGATAGGAAGGCTCCTATCACGTCGGCGTCAGCAACGTTAGGGAGCTCGTTGCACTGCTGGGAGAAGCATCGAATGTACCCGCGGAGGGTTTCATCGGCCTTCTGGCGGCAGTTCTTGAGGTCCTAAGGGTTTCTAGGGCGTTTATACGTGCCCTGGAAGTTGCCCACGAAGGTCTCCATGAGATCCGCCCAACTCTAAATGGAGTTGGACGATAGGTGCTCCAACCACGCTCGTGCCGAATCGGCCAAGAATAGCGGGAGATTGCGAATAATGAAATTGTCATCACTCGCACCACCAGCTTGGCAGGTGAGCCGATAGTCTTCTAGCCAGAGCCCAGGGTTCGATTCTGCAGAATATTTTGGGATATTGGTGGGCGATCGGTACCTCGGGGGGAACACAGCGTTGAGGATGTGTCGGCCGAAGGCCCGAGGGCCCGGCAGGCTGGGACTTGGGCTCTGGTCCTCGCCGCTGTCGTAGCGTCCGCCGCGTCGTGGATGATAGGCGCGATAGGCTTCTTCTCGTTCGTCGCCGTGAGTGCGCCTGCGGGTGTCGATGGTGCTGCGCATGTCATGGCTGTGGCCGAGGCATTGATGTATCGGGATAGCGGAGCGCTGCCTGTTGCCCGGCGGCGATTGGTGAACGGATGCATCCTTGGCAGGACATACTGAGGGCGTGCGCTGGCTGGTGTCGGGTTCACGTCGTCGAGACAACGAGCTTTCCGCCTGCTGTGCCACCGCACGTTCGAGCAACGTGCGAATTTCTCGATGGGCACAGCGATCCTCGGACGTCGCGGCCTCCGGAAGGCCGTGCAACAAGGTTGTCGCTGCGGCGATGTTCTGGCTCGCTCGAGCGAAGTGAGGGAGAGTCCCATCATCGGTGAGGATCCTCCGATGCACATCACGGGCCGAGGTGCGTGCGTGCCCACCGTCCCCGCGACGCTTGATCTCCTCCTCGATGTTTTGGTATTCCCGGACAAGCTGTTGCCCGGCGTCATCGATCTCCAGCTTTCGTGCTCTTAGCTGCTCCGTCCTTACGTGAGATGGAGCCGCCGTCTCCGCTTTGATCCTGGCGTCGGGGTTGCCTGTTGGGGTTGTTTCTTCTCTGAAGACGCTTTGGACGTGTCCCTCGGGGGTTTGCGTCATGAAGCATTCTCGGGGAGGGTGATGGCTCCCCTTGCTGGAGTCGGAGCTGGAGGATGATTCTGGTTCCTCCGCGAGGAGCCCGTAGAGTGTCTCCGGATCGTGTTCGACTACCCCCACGAACTCGCTATCCGTAGGCGGCTGAACCATTCGTAGTGACAGAAGGTGGCCAACGGTCGCCGCGGCGTTGCGGAGACCGAACGGAAGAGCTGTCGGAGCGCTTCGTACGGGGCCTTCCGGAAATAGGGTGATGCTATGCGGGGGCTCCCTGGATAACCGGGGTCCAAGGGAGTCACCCTGCGGGCCCTCAAGCCTCAGACGGCTAAGGTTGATGGAAGGGAGGGGCTGTGCGGCCGTGTGGGTCAGCGCCAGCTCTCCTCTTCGTGTGACGATGAAATCTAGGTCGCCGAAACGCACATGTGCGCCCGGGGCCCAGCTGATTGCGTGGGTGGCCATCCGAGGCCTGGTTTAGAACGCGCAAGCCCCTACCTGGCGCGCCAACTATCGGGCAGTGAGGGAGAAGGGGGCGGCGTGTGGCGTGGGCGCTGAAGGCCGAGCGGACGGGCACGCCTAGCTGGGCCATGGACACATGCAGTGCGCGTGCGTGGGCGACTCGAAGTGGGCTACCGAGTGGGCCGGGGAGCAGTAGGCCGGCGCGGGAGAAAAGGAGAAGGGAGGGGGAATGAGGCTGGGCCACCGGGCAGGCCAAGCCAGAGAGGGGAAGGAAGAAGAGGGCCGGGCCAATTCCTGGGATTGGGCTAAAAATGGAAGGAGAGTTTTTCAAATTCAAATTCTTTTCCAATTTCTAGTTTTCAAATCCAAGATCAATTCAAATCAAATTCAAGAATAGTTTCAAATATACTTCCTATTCAAATAAAATTGAACAATTTTGTTAGGCTTCCCAAGATAAACTTTACAACTTTAATAATACTTTTATTTTTCTAATTTTCTTTTCTTTCTTTTCTTTTATTTCAAAGCCATTTTTAATTTCATTTCAAGAGCATTTTAACCATTTTGACTTTTCAATGAAAACCACTCAATCAATAAAATCCAATGCAATGGCATGTATGCTCAAACATGTTGCTACCTTATGATGAATTTTAATTTAATGAAAAAAATTTATTTTCCTATATTTTATGAGCACAAAAATTCTAAGGTAAATCATTTAAACTCTATTTCAAAAGAGGCAAATTTTAGGGTGTTACAACCCTTGAGCCAACAATGCATCATGATCATCATCACCCCCATTTCCACCGTCTCCTCCTTCATAACCACCATAACCACCATTACCATCTCCACCATCTCCACCATCATCACCTCCATCAGAATTAGAATCATCAGAGTCATCTCCATCATCTGGGTCACTAGCTCCCTCCTGGCCACCCTGTCCATTGTCTTCCATGGGATCTTCCTCAGATTTCTCTATCTCAATGGGCTCCTCAAACATGGGACCCTCTTCTGCTTCTTCGTCCACGGGATCTTCTTCCATCACGTCCTCCAGAGGTTCCCCCATGGGCACCTCCACAGGTGGCTCATCTTCCATATTCCTTAAAGCCTCCAACAGATGTGCAGGTACATGCTTGCCAAATGTGAACCTGGTCCTCCTGGTGGGCATCACGTTGGTCCTCTTGCGGGGTGTCAGCTTGGTGCGGGCCATCTATAAGAATGAAAAGGTTGAGTATTAGAATAAAATAATTTTTGGCAACAGATAAAGAATAGAATATAAGCAAAAATTTTATAGCAAATTAAAGGTAGTAAAATAAATATAATGTGATTCTAAAAACGTCCATTTCTAACTAGGTTGATCGTCCTACAGTTAGTTATGGCTCTGATACCAATTTGTCGCACCCAATTTTGCATAGAAAAACCAAGTACTCATATATGTGCGCCCAGGATGTCCAAACACAAACATATATCACAAATTGTAATTGCATCAAAGTACTTATTACATCACATATCTCATCATAATGTTAATACATAGTTTGCTCATTAGTAACATTATTACAATCACAGCGGAATAACTAGCCCATTCTGCCACAGGGACTCCAACTGGTGAATGTCATCCTAGAAGTCCTAGACATCCTCTGGAAACTCTTCATATCCATTATCTGTTACCCATCTGAGATTTTCATTGGATGTAAAGCAAGTGTAAGCTCAGCATGCTTAGCAAGTATATCAAAGGGATCTATGAGGCTCAAAGGCTTGATACTGTTTGACTGTGGTTCGCAATTTTAGTTGATCAAATTTTAGCATCCTGAATCACTACTTTAGTGAACAATCCCAAATCCCAACTGATATTAAGGTATAATCAAGTTTATATCAATTCCCATCCATCCGCAGTAACCACTAATCATGAAGGATCTAGACAGCTCGTATCCGTGAGCACGACTGTTATAACAGGTCAAATATTTCTGCAGAAATTGTACAACTTTACCCACCGAGCCATGATTCCCAATGCCGGGTATTGCAAAGCCCACTACACCTCTACCTAGGAAATGTGGCAGGGTTTCACTATGTAACCCTTAGCTAGTCGCACTAACAAGTCGTAGCTGCTATGGTTTTAGCCGTCTAGCCGTATGTGTCCCTCCTCTAGGAGTGACACGCGTGGGCATGCGACACGGTACACACACCCTAGCAGGTAAGGAAACATACCAACTAGTGCCCCCCTCTTGCCCTTATGGAAAGCTACAGACGAGCTAGTACAATCTAGTTAATAGGTTAAAGTCAGAGCCATATGACACTTGGGGTTGTACAAAATCTCCTAGGTGGCCGCTTCAGGATTAAGTCCATAGGGAGAGGAACTAGAGTACTCAACCCCATACTCTAGCCCCCTATCTGTTGCTAAAAAGCTTCATGTTATCACATTCATAATGTCTTTAGTCATGTTTAACTATTATTCTATGTTTTGCGCGGCAGCATCTATCCAAAATGCATACCCAAACCCTAGGTAACAAGGATATGTGGTACAAGTATTCATCTAGGTAAAGTCCCTAAAGGTATATCAAATTAGACACATGCATGAATATGAAGTGTAATAATTCATAGGTACAAGGGGCCTTTGGTACACTTGTCTTCTTTAAAGTTGTCCTAGGAGTATTGCTGATCCTATTGTGGGTCCTTAGTCACCTCAAATGGCTCACCCTCTAATCGTGTTCCAAATCACCAATCAAGCATCATTCCAATCATTACATGCATGCAAATAAACTTCTATTAGAATAGTACACCAAATAGTAAAAATATAAGTTGAAAAACTTATAAATCTATTCTACGTATTGCTATGAACACGTGAGCGAAAGAATCACTCAAATCGAACTTAAAACGCAAAAGTTACTTATGAAATAAGGTGCAATGGCATTTCTATAAATAAACTGAACTTATTTTTGAATTAAAACAATTAAAAATATGAATTTACATGGTTATTGGACTATAGGTACTATTTCTGGAAAATACAGGGACTTAAACGAATAAAAATAGGACTAAATAATAATTAATTTGAACTGCTACGGACCGCGGGTTGATTCACCAAAAATAGAGGGGCTTTTCTGAAAAATGTACGTGGCTTGACTGGATGTTGACTGCAGCTGCTGACTGGGTGACATGTGGCACACGCGGACTGGTGCGGTGCACCATGTGGCATGGTGGCCTCGCTGACGTGGCAACGTAGGCCGGTCCATGGGTCCACGGTGGACCGGTTATGATTCGAACCGGTACGGTTCAATCATAGCCGTCCGTCCAGATCTGAAGGCACCGGTTGCACAAGATGACTTCCGCCACTGCATAGCACCGTCGGCGAGCACGCCATGGCTAGCAGCGAGGCTACCATAGCGGCAAACACCGGTACAGCGATTCCGGTCATCCCAAACCAAACTAAATACGCGCAAATGATCTACATGCATTCGTGATCAAACTGGGATATAACCCGAGGCGGGGAACACACCAGAGCATTGGTTCCACGGTGGCGCCATGGCCGGCGGGGTCTGGAGGTCACCGGTACGGTGTTCCAGAGTGCCAAACAATAAATTAAAGGCGTGGGAAGACGGAGAAGCTCACCGCGAGTCTATTTAAGGTGGTCACGACCTCCGGGACGGGATCTAGAGGCAGGTCATCGACGGCAGCGAAGGCTAGAGAAATGACGACAGCGCGGGTTAGGGGAAAACCGAGTGAATCAAGATCAAAATGGTGAATTGGAGTCACCTATGGTTGTGGGAGAACACGGAGGACCTCGGGGAGTCATCGGTGTCGAGGTTCAAGGCACCGGAGCAGGAGAATTGCGGCGGCGGCGAAAGCTTGAGTGCGAGCAGAGGAAAGGGAGAAGGAGGGTGTCAGCTCAGAGCTTTATTGGCCAGGCGGGGGTTCAATGGATGGAAGGAGAGCAGAGTGCTCGGGCAGGATTGGCCGCCTGCCTTGCATGCGGGACGGCGGCGGCTTGCCATACATGGCCGCGCCATCGGCGAGCGGTGAGGGAAGGAAAGAGCGACAGGGAGAAGAAAGGAAAGGAAGGGAAGGGTGCTGACATGCGGGGCCAGCGGCATAGCCAGAGAAGGGAGAAGGGAGCGCTTGTGGGTGGGCGGCTGGCGGGCGCTGTGGGCTGGGGTGCTGAGCTGGGCCGCCAAGCGGGCCGAGCCGAGCAGTCCGTGCGGGAGAAAGAGAAAGGAGGGGAGGTGCGGCTGGGCCGCCGAGTAGGCCAGGCTAGGAAGGGAAGGAAGGGAAAGGCCGGGCCAGATCCTAGGGTTGGGCTGAAAAGGAAGGAAGGAAGGATTTTTCAAAAACAAATCCTTTTCTATTTCTAATTTTCAAAACTAAGCCAAATCCAAATGAAATTTGAATTTAACTTCAAACCTTCTTGCCCTACACTCAATCAAAAATAATATGCTTCAGCATGAATGCAACAAACTTGTTTCTAAACCTTATAGTTAATTTTATTTAACCAAAATTTATTATTTGGCCCAAGTTAAAAATACATAGAAAATTAAATAAATCCTTAAAATTAATTGTTAATTTGTAGTTAAAATTTTTGGGTGTTACAAGAAACCCCGAGGCGAATCTCAAGCTAGCCATTTTTCTAAGTTGCCTCGGAATAACGGTCCTGGGTTGCCCTCCATTCTCGAAGGAAACGCCGGGCATCGTCGCCATTGTAAGAGTCGGAGGAATCCGACGACGAGGCCAGCGCAGAGGATGCAGCATCAGAGGCCTCGTCGGCCCTAGGGAGAGGACGAAGACTATCATTCAAGATGAACCTATAAACAAGTTAGAAAAGTTCATTGCCATGAACATAAGATACCAATCTCACCTCATGCGTTGAAGGCGCTGGTTCACCGGCATATCCTCCTTTGGAATCTCCTCCGCCGCATGTTTGCCGCGGCTGTCCTCGCCAGCCATGAAGTTGACTGGATCTACAAAGAAGGGAAGAAGGCCACTATAAAGGTTGCAAGGGCGGAGAAGTGCAAAGGAACAGGAGCGGTTGCAAGTGTAGATGTGTTCGAGGCTGGATCCCTCGGCTGGTATTTGAAGCCACGGAGGGAGGAGGTGGACGCCTTGAGACGTGCAAAAGGCAACCGCAATTAATAGAAGGCGAAGCGCCACCTCACTAATGCCGAAGAGAATACATCGCTGGGTGACTAAGGATAGAAGATCGAGGGGTTCTCTTAATAAAGGCCGTGTTTTCAGACTTAATCGGATTAAGGTTGGAAATCTAGAAAACGGCTATTTTCAAATTGGCTCTTTAGCCGAAACAAGAAATACAATGTATGGTTATCATTGATTCTACACAAGATACAGGTTGATATACAAATTATAAGTTTAGAACATCCTAGATTGCTTTCAATACTTCTAGCTGGATAGCATCAACTTCTATGATTTGTTGCTTGTTGTCGGTGTTTCGTACAAGCACCGACAAGTAAATTTATAGTAATGCACGTTAGGCTCGGATGGAGCGCTAAAGGACACAAGATTTATACTGGTTTGGGCTGAATATCCCTACATCCAGTTTGTTGCTGCTCGTGTTATTAGGACCGTGAATGGTTCGTAGTAGGGGATACAAACGATCGAGAGAGGGACAGGTCCCAAGTCTCTGATGGAAGGGTCGAAAGGAAGTCGAGAGCTTGGTAGTAGCTTGACTATGTGTGCGTGTTGCCTTGTTTTTCTTTGTCCCCCTTAGCTGGAGGAAGCGCATCCCCTTTTATAGACGAAGGGGACGACTTTACAAGGGCCAGGGCCTAGAATCCGTGCTCTACCTAGCCTCCTTACTCATTCTGATGGGTGCGAAAGGAAGATAAGCGCCTACAATACTGTCGATGCTTCTGTAGAATGTCAGGATGGTTACAGAATAGTGCCCTACGCAGGGTATGGGCTGGAGTACAGTGGTTTTGACTTATGAACCTTGCCCAGCCTTGCTCCGCACGCCTTTCGGCTCTATGAGTCTCTATGGGAGGGACGCGGAGTCGAGGTTCGGAGTAGCGCTGTGGGCAAGGTCCTACGTTTTGGTGGACCCAAGGGGTCGGGAAGCGGGCGCCGCTCCCTTGGGTCCATAATGTGGTGATGGCATGTCCGTCATTTGTGGAGATTACAAATCCTTTTCTGGAGTGTAGTGGTTGTCGTGTATCTTCATCGGGTCCCGTGTCCCAGTGAGTCAAGGCGGCGCCACAACTCTGAGGGTATGCAGGAGTACGCACTGCACCTTTTTTTGTCTCTCTATGGCACTGGGAGGGTCTAAAGCACTGTCCAGTCATTCCCCGGCAAGTACCTTTCCTACCAAGGCGTAGGGTATGGTCCTTGAAGCCTTGTTGACCCGAACGTCTTGTCTTGACCCGACTCCATCATCATGAGGGAATGGGAGAGAAGTTATCAGTGTAAGATAAAGCTAGCCTTTGGACATCGATTGGGGCGAGGTTCATCCTCTCGTTGTCGGGAGGCCCAAAGGCCTTATCCCTTGGGCATGATCAACCCACCCCTCGGGGTCCAGGCGAGGCGTGAGGTATCCCTTTGCCCTCGGGCGAGGCGGAGACTAGCCCTCACCTCGAGCGCGAGGCGGGCTGGCCCAAAGGCTTCGAAGCGAGACAGGCCGGCCTTTGCCCTGAGCGGCGTAGGCGGGCCCCCAAAGGCCCTCGGGGCCCTTTGCCCTCGGGGCCCTTTGCCCTCGGGTGAGGCGGGGTTGGTCCAAAGGCGTCGGGCAAGACGGAACCTAACTTTCGTCTTTCGGGCAAGGAACGCAGCGGCGCCCTTGTCCGTCCAGAAGTTCTTAGCGTTCGATGGTTATTGGTTCCACCTCCTGGGTGTAGCACCCGGTTTTAAAGACAAAACCAGGTACACACTATATCTGAGCCTAGGAAGTCAAATCTCACATATAGCCACAAATAAGGGTAATATCAAGAGACAATACTTATTACATAACGTATTAGTAAAAGAAAAGTACCCTCAGAGTATAGACAGTGGAAAGTCGACTCCGATCTTCAGGCGAAGACTCCAAATCCATAGGGACGACTGACTGGTTGACAACAAGCCTAACTCCTCCAAACCAATAATATGGTACCCATCCAGGATTTTTATCCAATGTATAGAAAAGTAAAGCAAGCGTAAGTACATGTCGTACTTAACAATTATATCATGGGGTTCATGAGGCTCAAAAGGCTGACACTGGTTTAACTGCGATTAGCTTTAATAGGTCATCTTTTTAAGCAATTGAGTGGCAAAGGATTTATCATTCCCATAAACACATGATCAGGTAAACATGAATAATGTATAGCATAAACAATTGATCATTAGTATCATTATCCATTAGTGATCATCTCTATTCCATAAGGGTCCAAGGCCGCTATATCCGTGAGCACGGCTGTTATAACAGTTTTATACTCTACAGAGTTTGTACACGTTCACTGTGAATTGTGATTTACCCTTTCGCCCGAGGTAGCTATTCTCTTGACCCACTTCCAAGGAAGGTCTGCAGGGTTCACTATGAAGCCTTTCAAAGAATTCGTCTAACAAGTTAGGGCCGCCAGGTGTATGTAGCCCATCTCTAGGAGTGGCAAGCATGGGCATCGCAGCACGGTACACACTTCCCAGCAGCAAAGGAAACATACCCCGCGCCTCAAAGGTAACCACTAACAAGCTAGAAAAGATCCCCATACTGAGCTAAAGCTAGAGCCATATGGCCCTCACAGTTGTACTGTAAGTCCCGGATGATCGCTTATAGATAAGTCCTTAGGGAGAGGAATCTGAAGCACATAAACACTTCAGCCCCCTGTGTCCATGTTATTAAAAAGTCATGTTTTAATGTTTATTGCATATATCATTAGTCAAGTTACAAGATCATGGTTTTGATTAAGCACTAGCAAAAACTATCCCATGCAATATCCCAAAGGTTTCAAGGTGTAAGATATCAAATATCTAGGATATCCTTAATGGTAACAAGGGAGACACATGCAATATGAATTAAGTGTTTCAATGTGAATAGGTAACAAGGATAGTCCCATGCTATACTTTGCTTACACACCGATCCTTCGGTAAGCTTTATTCTTTGATGTCTTTCTTCTTCTTCTGGATCACCACGTGTATCTCACCGACTGGACGTAATTCGTAGAACACCACACAAACATCCATACACATACATGCATAGCATATAGTTGCATCTATATCAGAACAGTACACCAATCATAGAAAAATAAGTAAAAGAGATTGAAACACGATTCTATGCATTGCTACGAACACACAGTCGCGAGAGGCACGCTAATCGGAGCTACGGTTGAAAAGTTACAACTACCGAAAGATTTGCTTAATACATGGAAAAGAAAACTATAAGCTTCGTTTATGTTAACCATATGAATTCATATATAAAAGATATTTTATAAATAATATAGATTAAATTAAGTCAATTTTAGATTTAAATTATAAAACAAAAGTAAAACAAATCATATTTTATGTATAAAACCTAGTTGCATAATCATTAATCAAGATATGATTTAAACCATGATTTTTATGAAATAGTAATATAGTAAACATTATCACTAATGCGTAGATCTCGCCGTTATGAAACAAACGCAACTTGAACGGACTTTTTTGGAGTTAAAATGAATAAATTATGATTTAAACAAGTTTTACTTTGGTTAATTAATAGATTAAATCTACTCATGAATTTCGAGTGTTGAAAACATGCCTAACAGTTGTATAAACATGTAGAAAACATAAATACGATCCTAACGCAATTTGAACGGATCAAATTGGACTTGAAACGCAAAAGTTACGCATGAAATAAGGTGCAATGGCATTTCTGTAATTTATTAAACTTAAATTTGAATTAAAACAATAAAAAATCTGAATTTAAATGGATTTTGGACTGGGCATACTATTTCTGGAAATCTCAGGGTCTAAAGTGAGTAAAATCAGGACTGATATGCATTTATTTTGAATTACATCGGACTACGGGTTGATTCTACTAAAATAGAAGGGCTTAAGTGCAAAACGCACGGCTTTGACTGCGGGTTGACTCGTGGCTGCTGACTGGGCGCCACGCGGCAGCACGCGATTGGTGCGGTGCACCACGCGGGTGTGGGCGCGCGCTGACGCGGTGCTGTGGACCGAGTCCACGTTTCCCGGTGGACCGGTTACTTAACCCCGAAGGGGTACCTAATCCTGACCCTTCATCGCGAAACCGACGGCGTAGGTGTGTGCGTGGGTGATCCCGACGGCTGGACAGTCCCGCTGGCAAGGGCACCATGGCCGGCGGTAAGCTGAGCTTGGCGGCGGACGTCGGGGGGGGGTGTTCCGAACTTCTTCGATCGAATCAAGAAGCACGGAGATGATCTACAGAGCCTAGCAAACATGGTGGAGGCGCTACCGAGGTGAGGGAACGCGGCGGCGCCATGAACGGCGGCTCTGATGCTCGCTGCTACGGCGTCCTAGTGCGCTAAACAACGAATGGATGGCATGGGAAGGCGGAGGAGCTCACCACGATGCGTCTGGAGGTGGTTGCGGTGTCCGGGAAGGCTCCGAGGGCACGGTCGTCGACGGCGGCGATGGCTAGAGAGAGAGAGAATGTGCGGGTGAAGGAGAATCCGAGCAATCCATGACCAAAATGCGAAATCGGAGGTACTTAAAGGCGCGGGGAACAACGGCGGAGCTTCGGGTGGCTTCGGCGACGAAGATAGTGCTCGGGGAGGGGGAGTTCGCCGGTGGCGGTGAGCTGTTGGACGTGGGCAGAGGAAAGGGGAGAAGACGAGGGCCCAGCTGGAGCTTTATAAGCGGGCAAGGCACGGTGGATGGAAGGCGAGCGGGGCACGCGGGCGGATTGATTACCTTCCATGCGGGTGCGGTGGCCGGTGGCTTCCATTCGGGCGTGCGCCATTACCGGGACGACGGAAGGAAAGAGGCACGGGGAAGAAGGAAAGGGAAATGGCAGCACTGCCGAGTGGGACCAGCGGGGCAGCGAGAGGAAAAGGGAGAGAGCGGCGGGTGTGTGAGGGTGAAGCCGAGGCGGGCCACGGGGAGCTGGGCCGGTGACTTGCGCGCGCGAAGCAGTGGGCCACCGAGCTGGGTCGCGCGGTTCTAGAAGGTGGGAAGGAGGGGAAGGGAGGGGCGGCTGGGCCAGGCGGCTAGCTGGGCTGAGCGTGGGAGGGGAGGAAGGAAAAGGGCCGGCCAATTCTTGGGCTGGGCTGAAAAGGAAGGAATGAATTTCTTTTCCAAATCTTTTTCCTATTTTGTTTTCAAAGCCAATTCAAATGTAAATCAATTGCAAATTTGAATAGAGTTTTGTACATACTTTTCATCTCAAATATAAATGAGCAATTTTGGTAAGTTTCCAAAAATAAACTTTTCCATTTTTCTAAATCCTCTTATTTTCAAATTTTCTTTTCTTTTATTTCAAAGCCATTTTCAATTTCATTTCAAAAGCATTTTAACAATTTTGACTTTTCAATTAAAACCACTCAACCAATAAAATCCAATGCAATGGCATGTATGCTCAAACATATTGCTACCTTATGATGAATTTTAATTTAATGAAAATTTTTATTTCCTATATTTTATGAACACAAAAATTCCAACTTAAATCATTTAAACTCTATTTCAAAAGGCAATTTTTAGGGTGTTACAATTCTACCCCCCTTAAGATGAATCTCGTCCTCGAGATTCGGAAGACGTCGACTAAGAGATGGGAATACTCCATCCTTGGATTCTTCTTTACTTTCTCGTGTAGTTCCATCATCTTGATAAAGATCCACTTTACTTTACATATCTGTTGCCCTTACTCCATGTAACTTGCCTAACCAAATCCAAAACTTTGACAGGTACCTTGAACAACTCTCAAGTAACCCTAATCACTAGGCCATAATTCTCTTTCCTCATATGTTCACCTTTCAACAAGGCTTCCTTATCTTCTTGGTCCTAAAGAGAATCTACCACCAATCTTAAGAACATTAATGATCCTAGTTAAATTGCTCGAACTGGGAATACAACTGTTAATCCTTGGTGTTACTCAAACCTTCTTAGCACAATTCTCCGTTGCTAAGGGCATCGGTCATGACTTAGCTTCTTGAAGTGATAGCACTTTTCCAAGTCATAATCAATCCCATTCCAACGAGGTTATCACAAGCTCAAGACCAACTTGGTGAAGATATCCTATATATTCTTGTGATCCTCCTAGATGTCACTTTTACTTTCAAGAAGATGGTACTTCCATGCTCCACAATGGATAACTCTAGATAACCTGTTAGGTTGTTCAACTCAAACTTCCTTAGTGGACTTAATGAACGAGCCACTACTTTTCTTCTCGTATAATGACACATCCCACACCTTCACAAGATGCATTATTGTAGATACAAAGTTCTTGTCCTGATCTGACAAAGCTAATACCTAGATTTTACGTCAACCTCTTCTTGGATTTCTTCAAATACTTGGCTGAGGTCTCTTAATCCAAACCAACTTAAAAGCTTCTCCAGTAGCTCTACCAAAATCTTGATGATCTTGGGTAAAACTTTCTTGGACTTCTAACCAAACCTCATTATTTAATACTCTAGGTTCTCTCTTACATCCTTGAGTACCACCACGCTTCCGCTGCGCAACTTGAACGTATGACACTTCATCTTGCAAATTCTTCAACTTGGCTACCCCCCTTAAGATAAGGTAAAGTAGGGGATACCAAAGCATAGCTTGCATCGTCTTGTGATTGAAGTCTACTGTTGTCCAAAAATTCCTCATGACTTTTGATCGTCCAAATTCAGAGATATGAACCGATAAAGACAGGCTGCTCCAAAGACAGGATAAAAATAGAAGAACGATAACCTAACTATTTATTTCATTAATCCTTATACCTTAGGCCTATAAACTAAATGAAATTGTGGGAACACCCAACAAGATCATTGCAATCATTGCAAAGATGCAAAACAAGCATAAACACAATGACAAATCAACAAAGCACTTAAAGATGCACAACTCAATTATTGACTCACTTGCGATACTATCATTTTTATTACATAAGGGGCACAAATTCCTAATTCTTAAAAATGGCATGAATACAGGGACATCTCTCGCATGGGAGTGACATGTCATCCACTACATCAATTTCATCATGGGCTTCCTTTGTACTGTGTGTCACCATTGCTTGCTGGTGGTAGTCCTGTATTGACCTAACTCTGGCTACCTCCATGGCATAATTGTTGATCCTTCTATGGGCAAGATTTAACATAATGTCCTTCCTGCTGACAATGATAACACTTTCTCTTAGCTGGATCTTTAGTGATGTCATACTCCATAGAATTGTTGCTTAGAGTATTGTTAACTTGCTGATTCTGTAAGTTCATCTTTGTTTGACTAGACCGCTTTTTAGCTCGCTTGATCTTTCGGGGTTGAAACTCCGTGTAGGTGATTGTCCAACCATCTATGCATACCTCATGTGGAAAGAGTGGAGTTACCTTAGCTTGAGAAACTTCTAATTCTTTAGAATCTGAGTTTGTCTGACTAGGGATTGGAGCTGGATGTGACGATGTAATAGAACTCGAATGTTGATTGCTTCCCAATTCTAACTCTGGTGAGATCTCCTTTCTCTTCTTATCCACATTGTCCTCAGGTACAGGCTGAATACCTTCATACTCAATTCTTTCTCCTAACGGTGTTGTTAGAAGCACCGAACGGTGGGCATACTTTATCACTCCTTTACATGCTGACATCCATCCCATTCCAAGAATGACATCAATGTCCACTAACTCTAATACAATAAGATTTGCTTCAAATTTTACTCCTTTGATGTTAAGACTAACTCTTGGGCATTTGTGGTTTGTCTTCATTTCTCCTTCTGGGGTCTTAACTATCACTGGTCTCCTCATTGGAAGCATAGTTATCTTATGTTCCTTTACGTATGCACTAGAGATAAACGAATGTGATGCACTGGGATCAAACAACACTATGGCGGAAGCTGAGTTTACTAGAATGAAACCATACACAACCTCCTTAGCTCCATGAGTGGTCGTCATATCCACATTATTCAATCTTCCTTGGATGTAGTTTCTCTTTGTTTTACTTCCTTGCTCCTGTTTCTTCTAGACCTTCTGTTCTTGCTTCTGTTGTGGGTGATCCTGGCATTCATGTGCCGTCCTTCCAACATCTTTGTTGGACTTCATATTCCTCCAAGCTTCTGCTACTTGTCTCTTCACTGGTCTCTTTGGTATGTTGGTTTGACCTTGTGGCAAGCACTGCTAAAAATTCCAAGGTTGAGTCACTCCTTTTGGTGCTTGTTGTTGCATAGCTACAAGCTTTTCCTTGTTGAATGCAGTCAAGGACAACATAGCTTGGTCCTCCTGATCTCTGATGTTGGCAGTTATCTCGTTACGTTCCATCTATATAGACAAAGATAGAGGATTGAGAATAGAGACAAAGTTTTCATAACAGATAGAGGCTGAAGTGAGCATAAATTTTAGCAAATAACAAGGTTGGAGAGAGAACAAGAACTAAGCAAAGATGAAAGCATTCTAATACGTCTAGTTCTAACTAGGTTTGCGTCCTACAGTCAGCATTGCTCTGATACCACTTTGTAGCACCCGGTTTTAAAGATAAAACCAGATACACACAATATGTGAGCCCAGGAAGTCAAATCTCACATATAGCCACAAATAAGGGTAATATCAAGAGACAATACTTATTACATAACGTATTAGTAAAAGAAAAGTACCCTCAGAGTATAGACAGCGGAAAGTCGACTCTGATCTTCAAGCGAAGACTCCAAATCCACAGGGACGACTGACTGGTTGACAACAAGCCTAACTCCTCCAAACCAATAATCTAGTACCCATCCAGGATTTTTATCCAATGTATAGAAAAGTAAAGCAAGCGTAAGTACATGTCGTACTTAACAATTATATCATGGGGTTCATGAGGCTCAAAAGGCTGACACTGGTTTAACTGCGATTAGCTTTAATAGGTCATCTTTTTAAGCAATTGAGTGGCAAAGGATTTATCATTCCCATAAACACATGATCAGGTAAACATGAATAATGTATAGCATAAACAATTGATCATTAGTATCATTATCCATTAGTGATCATCTCTATTCCATAAGGGTCCAAGGCCACTCGTATCCGTGAGCACGGCTGTTATAATAGTTTTATACTCTGCAGAGTTTGTACACGTTCACTGTGAGTTGTGATTTACCCTTTCGCCCGAGGTAGCTATTCTCTTGACCCACTTCCAAGGAAGGTCTGCAGGGTTCACTATGAAGCCTTTCAAAGAATTTGTCTAACAAGTTAGGGCCGCCAGGCGTATGTGGCCCATCTCTAGGGGTGGCAAGCGTGGGAATCGCAACACGGTACACACTTCCCAGCAGCAAAGGAAACATACCCCGCGCCTCAAAGGTAACCACTAACAAGCTAGAAAAGATCCCCATACTGAGCTAAAGCCAGAGCCATATGGCCCTCACAGTTGTACTGTAAGTCCCGGATGATCGCTTATAGATAAGTCCTTAGGGAGAGGAATCTAAAGCATATAAACACTTCAGCCCCCTGTGTCCATGTTACTAAAAAGTCATGTTTTAATGTTTATTGCATATATCATTAGTCAAGTTACAAGATCATGGTTTTGATTAAACACTAGCAAAAACTATCCCATGCAATATCCCAAAGGTTTCAAGGTGCAAGATATCAAATATCTAGGATATCCTTAATGGTAACAAGGGAGACACATGCAATATGAATTAAGTGTTTAAATGTGAATAGGTAACAAGGATAGTCCCATGCTATACTTGTCTTACACACCGATCCTTCGGTAAGCTTTATTCTTTGATGTCTTTCTTCTTCTTTTGGATCACCACGTGTATCTCACCGACTGGACGTAATTCGTAGAACACCACCCAAACATCCATACACATACATGCATAGCATACAGTTGCATCTATATCAGAACAGTACACCAATCATAGAAAAATAAGTAAAAGAGATTGAAACACGATTCTATGCATTGCTACGAACACATAGTTGCGAGAGGCACGCTAATCGGAGCTACGGTTGAAAAGTTACAACTACCGAGAGATTTGCTTAATACGTGGAAAAGAAAACTATAAGCTTCGTTTATGTTAACCATATGAATTCATATATAAAAGATATTTTATAAATAATAAAGATTAAATTAAGTCAATTTTAGATTTAAATTATAAAACAAAAGTAAAACAAATCATATTTTATGTATAAAACCTAGTTGCATAATCATTAATCAAGATATGATTTAAACCATGATTTTTATGAAATAGTAATATAATAAACATTATTACTAATGCGTAGATCTCGCCGTTATGAAACAAACGCAACTTGAACGGATTTTTTCGGAGTTAAAATGAATCAGTTATGATTTAAACAAGTTTTACTTTGGTTAATTAATAGATTAAATCTACTCATGAATTTCAAGTGTTGAAAACATGCCTAACAGTTGTATAAACATGTAGAAAACATAAATACGATCCTAACGCAATCTGAATTTAAATGGATTTTGGACTGGGCATACTATTTCTGGAAATCTCAGGGTCTAAAGTGAGTAAAATCAGGACTGATATGCATTTATTTTGAATTACATCGGACTACGGGTTGATTCTACTAAAATAGAAGGGCTTAAGTGCAAAACGCACGGCTTTGACTGCGGGTTGACTCGTGGCTGCTGACTGGGCGCCACGCGGCAGCACGCGATTGGTGCGGTGCACCACGCGGGTGTGGGCGCGCGCTGACGCGGTGCTGTGGACCGAGTCCACGTTTCCCGGTGGACCGGTTACTTAACCCCGAAGGGGTACCTAATCCTGACCCTTCATCGCGAAACCGACGGCGTCGGTGTGTGCGTGGGTGATCCCGATGGCTGCATAGTCCCGCCGGCAAGGGCACCATGGCCGGCGGTAAGCTGAGCTTGGCGGCGGACGTCGGGGGGGGGGCGGTGTTCCGAACTTCTTCGATCGAATCAAGAAGCACGGAGATGATCTACAGAGCCTAGCAAACACGGTGGAGGCGCTACCGAGGCGAGGGAACGGCGGCTCTGATGCTCGCTGCTACGGCGTCCTAGTGCGCTAAACAACGAATGGATGGCACGGGAAGGCGGAGGAGCTCACCACGATGCGTCTGGAGGTGGTTGCGGCGTCCGGGAAGGCTCCGAGGGCACGGTCGTCGACGGCGGCGATGGCTGGAGAGAGAGAGAACATGCGGGTGAAGGAGAATCTGAGCAATCCATGACCAAAATGCGAAATCAGAGGTACTTAAAGGCGCGGGGAACAACGGCGGAGCTTCGGGTGGCTTCGGCGACGAGGATAGTGCTCGGGGAGGGGGAGTTCGCCGGCGGCGGTGAGCTGTTGGACGTGGGCAGAGGAAAGGGGATAAGATGAGGGCTCAGCTGGAGCTTTATAGGCGGACAAGGCGTGGTGGATGGAAGGCGAGCAGGGCACGCGGGCGGATTGATTACCTTCCATGCGGGTGCGGTGGCCGGTGGCTTCCATTCGGGCGTGCGCCATTACCGGGACGACGGAAGGAAAGAGGCGCGGGGAAGAAGGAAAGGGAAATGGCAGCACTGCCGAGTGGGACCAGTGGGGCAGCGAGAGGAAAAGGGAGAGAGCGGCGGGTGTGTGAGGGTGAAGCCGAGGCGGGCCACGGGGAGCTGGGCCGGTGACTTCATGCTGCTGGCAGCGAGGGGCCACCGAGCTGGGTCATGCAGTTCTAGAAGGTGGGAAGGAGGGAAGGAGGGCGGTCAAGCTAGGCGGCTAGTCAATGAAGCGTGGGAGGAGGAAGGAAAAAGGGCCGCCAATTCTTGGGTCAATGAAAAGGAAGGAATGAATTTCTTTTCCAAATCTTTTTCCTATTTTGTTTTCAAAGCCAATTCAAATGTAAATCAATTGCAAATTTGAATAGAGTTTTGTACATACTTTTCATCTCAAATATAAATGAGCAATTTTGGTAAGTTTCCAAAAATAAACTTTTCCATTTTTCTAAATCCTCTTATTTTCAAATTTTCTTTTCTTTTATTTCAAAGCCATTTTCAATTTCATTTCAAAAGCATTTTAACAATTTTGACTTTTCAATTAAAACCACTCAACCAATAAAATCCAATGCAATGGCATGTATGCTCAAACATATTGCTACCTTATGATGAATTTTAATTTAATGAAAATTTTTATTTCCTATATTTTATGAGCACAAAAAATCCAACTTAAATCATTTAAACTCTATTTCAAAAGGCAATTTTTAGGGTGTTACAATTCTACCCCCCTTAAGATGAATCTCGTCCTTGAGATTCGGAAGACGTCGACTAAGAGATGGGAAGCTGAGCTTGGCGGCGGACGTCGGGGGGGGGGGTGTTCCGAACTTCTTCGATCGAATCAAGAAGCACGGAGATGATCTACAGAGCTTAGCAAACACGGTGGAGGCGCTACCGAGGCGAGGGAACGTGGCGGGGTATTGAATCCATGGCGGCACAATGAACGGCGGCTCTGATGCTCGCTGCTACGGGGGGTCGGGCCTCACTCGGGGGCTGATATAAATACACACTTTTTACTTATCAGTTTCGCTATCAAAACTCCCCGATCCTTCGTGACATTCGATCCCAGCAAAACACCAGGGGGTCGGGCCTCACTCGGGGGCTGATATAAGTACATTTATCCTGCAAAAATTCTCTGTGCCTGCCCTCTTTACGATTAAGTCCTACGAGCTGGGTTTTCGGGAACAAGCTCTGAGTAAAACTAGGCGAACAGCGAGAAACCTACGCCCCAGCGGCTACGATGCCTTTGCTCACCAGCATGATCAGACCTAGCTCACCTGTACTATGAGCTTTTATGACCTTAACGGTGGGAAGGGCTGAAATGCACTAAACCTCTTTTACAAAAAGAGGGAGAAGAGTTAAAAACCTATTTGCTATAAACGCTCATCCATTTTGCACATATTCGACGCTCGGCTTATCTACCTAACTAAATTCTTGCGCGGGATGTTCTCATCCTCTATTTCCGCAGGGAAATCTTGTCTCAATAGGTAACACGAGTTGATCGGACAGCTTGGCCACTAATGAGAAATGGATAAGGAACAAGCAGGATCACGCTCATATCCGAGGGAGGCTTTCCAAACCCATCACTCTTACCATCAAGGTAAAACCGGTGCCTAGGTCGATCAGACGGCTTAAGACTGCTACCAAAAGATAAGCATCCTCACTTGCTTACTTTATGTATTAACTTCATTACCAAGCCTCTGACCCTAGCGATGGTGGGGCATCGGGAATTGCTTGGGGATGGCGAGGGTGTCTATTCGCTAGACATTCTCTTTGCCCGATCCTTCCTTATATTTAAAAAACTGGAGGCACGGTGTGCGAGCGCAAACTTTGAGTAAGCCTGGTCGGACTGCTAGGACCCTATGCCCTAGCGGCTACGGTGTTTTTGTCCACTAGCGCGATCAGAGTCTTTGTCTCCGCACTCCAAACCTTAACCTCCACCTTCTAGGGAAGGACTTGGAGGGGCCTACCTACAGAATCTCCATCAGGGAGAGGCTATCAGGACACCCAAATCGACCGAACAGCTCAAGCCGTTGCCTAGAGACAGGTATGGAAGAATGGGAGTCTCATGCAGTTTACGCCAGATGTCGGACCCGAACCCTGCATGGACATATCTGGTAAATAACTCCCAGAACCCGCCACTCGTGCCATCGAGGTAACATTATCGACCCCTATTTTTTCTTAAACTATGATCATTCATACATTCGTCCATTCAATCATCCCGTACATCCAAGCATTGCACATGCAATTGTCGCGTCACAATGCTTCGCATCGCGTCACGAAGTGGTAGTCATCTCATCCGATATGAACGGTGATCGAACGAGGTTTGAAGGCCAGCCCACGAAAGGCTCGAGGCCGCCTTGTGTAAAATAGAGCCAGGGGAGAAAAACCGAGATAAGCCCCAGCAGCCTTGCCCGACCCATAGAATCTCCAATCGAGAGGCCAATGGGCCACCCGAGCCTATTGAACGTCTCGGGCATCTGCTGGGAGGCGTGTTAAGAAGTAGTGGAATGCCACATGAGGGCTCTACCGACCTCGTCAGTGGATGACAGACCTGGATTCCACTCGAACATGCCCATTAGCGAGCTCACTGAGCAAGACACTCGAGCCATCGAGGCAAGTGTCGTTAGCTCAGCCCCTCCGGTTGTGGAAATTGAGGATGGGACGACGCATGAAACACGGCCGACCCCTTTTGAACCCCATAGGGCTCAGGGGCTCAAGCCACCCAATCCTAGATCAAAAGACCGAGGTTCAAAGGCTGGCTCACAGAGGGCCCGAGGCCGCCTCAGGTCGAACAAAGAGCCAGGGGGGAAAACACATATGAGCCTTAGTGGCCTGTGCCTGTCCCACTTAGAAGTGGACTAGGTCATCTCAACCTTCTTGTTTGATCCTAGCTTCTAGCCGAGCCCATAGAATCCCCATTAAGGGGAATCTGTTGGAAGGCGAGTTAAGGAGTAACGGAATGCCATACGAGGGCTTTGCCGACCCCGTCACAAGCAACGGAACCAGATTATGTTCGAACATGCCTGTTAGCAAACTCCTAGAACATGTCACTCGAGCCACCAAGGCAAAAAACATTAACTCAACCCCTCCAGTTCCGGGAACCGTGGACGGGGTGACAGTCACAAAAATGAGCCGACCCTTGACCGAATCCCTGCCACACGTGGGGGCTCGAGGAAGGTTGGACTTGCAAGGAGACTTAACGCATGGTCGTGGAATGATAGCTAAGATCCTAGGGGGAGGATACATGCGGATACAAGAGATGCATTCTCCTAAGTTTCGCTATCCTCCCCTCGATTTTTAGCGACATCCAACCCCAGCAACGGCAAGGGGTCGGATCTCACTTGGGGGCTGATAAAGGAATAAGTATACTTTTTCTGAAACAGTCACTACGTTAGACCTCTTCTTCACGCTAAGCCTAGTGGCAAGCTTTGTGGAAACGAATAATTGATCACGTCTGGTTGGACTACAAAACACCTATGCCTTGGCAGCTATGGTGTCTTTCCTCACCAGCGTGATTGAAGTTCCCCCTTACATCTCGAGCCCTATGGTCTTAACGAATGGAAGGGTCAGAATACGTGAGCCTTCTCTTTTCGCACACAAAAAGGGAAGGAAACAAATTCAATCAAACAAAACAAAATAACAAAGTTACGAATTTGTTCTTATAATGCATAAGGATCAGAAATTGTCCATAGGGTACAATGATGTTCATCCGAATTCACCCAACCTAATTGACTAACTATCCCCTCTGGGGGAGAACTATGTCTTCGACTCTATCCGCCAGGTCCCACACGAGAGGAGCCACCGCCGTCTCTATTCCATCCAGCTCGGAGGCTTCATAGCTAGGCACGAAGCCAAGGCTCATTGTCTCCAAGTCAATACTATCGGCATAGTGGGAGCGGGCAATGGTGAAGGCTTGGGTGATCCCAGAGCGAAGAGCTTCCCTCTCAAGCTGGCGCACCCATGCTATGATGTCTATGGCATGGGCCACAAGCGAGCTGGTTCCCTTCGACCGCGCCACCTCTAGGTCATCGAGGACCATCCTGAGGGCAGCGCGTAGGAGATCATGCTCATCGCGCTCCACCTGAAGGCCCCTCCGCACCTCGGTGAGCTCTGTGGCTAGCCCGACGGAGACGCTCTCGGCCTCTAGCCTTTGGGCTATCGCAGTTCTAAGATTGGCCCGTTGGGAGCTGATCCTCTGATGTGCCTGGTCACGCTCTCGGATGGCCTGGTCGCGCTCTCTATGGGCCACACCGCACTTCGAGTGGAGCCACTCCGCAGTCTGGCATAGCTCGTCTCGCTCCCTGCGTAGCTGGGCAACTACCTCAGCATCTAGGTTTGCCCTCTGCTATAGGGCCGTGGACCTCTCCTCGGCTCCCAGCTTGAGCTCCCACTCCTTCTCCACCTCGGACAGGAGGTCGAGGATCCGCTGGCGGGCCTCAGTGCCCCTCTAGAGCAGCTCGTCCCACTCCTTTTGGACTATGGTGGCCTCCTCCTCCTCCTGTTGTGCCCTCACCGACAGATCCTGGAATGCCTTCTCAGCATCCTCCGCGTCCAGACGGGTCTTGGCCTCCCGCTACTAGAGACCGGCCGCCTCCTTGGCTAGGGGAGTCGGCCCGACCACCCTCTGTTGGGCGACAGCAAGCTAGGCGCTTACATCCCCATGCAGCCAGGCCTCTTTATCGAGGCAAACCCATTTCTCCTTCTGCTCATGAAGGAACCGGTATTTCTCCCTGCTACGAGCAATAAGGGACTAAGAGAAGATCAATGTTAAAACACAAAAATACATGAAGAAAGAAGAAAGCGAGAGAAGAGATTGAGTGAATACCCGGCTAGTAGGACCGATGACGTCACATAGGACACCCCAGGCCTAGTTTAGAACTTCCAGCATGGCCAAGATGCCCTTGTTGAGACTCTCTCGCTCTATGCTCTCAGTAGCATCATCGAGCGAGAAGAGTATCGATGTCGGGTCTTGTGGATCCATCCACAGGAGCAGCAACTCACCCCACATGGGCGAGTGGCTACCCCCCGACGTCAGGGCCAAGGACGACCCCTGCTGGTCCTCTCCACCACCGCCACGATGCCGTGTCCCCCTCCGTCCGGCCCACGCCGAGCGCCGTCACCAGGGCCGCCGGTGCCACGGATCGTGCCGCATCCTCGGGCACCACCACAGCTGCGTTAGGCTACGCCTATCTTACCATGGTCATGGCCACCTCCACTTGTGTTAGCAGGGCCTCGACCGGCGGCATCGCGCTCACCATTGTCGGCGCCATAAGCGTGAGCGGCAGCTCCGTCCGCTCCGATGTCGGCTGCAAAATCACCTCTGTCGCCGGTTGCTCAGCAACCTCTGAGGGCACTCCTATAGCCTCGGCATCCGCTTGACCCACCGAGGGCACGGGCACCACTACGGGTGGCGCTTGACCGGCCAACAACGCTGTGACGCCAGCTCCGCTTCTGCCTAAGACGAGAGCGACATCGGGCGACGGTCGCTGTCTTGCCTAAATGGCGACGCTCTTCTTGGCCACCTGCGCCAAAGAAGTACCCTATCTTAGGACATGCTGTAAACAGAGAAAAATAGAGTCGTCAATGACTTACATCGGTGCTGTCGGGCAAAGGATACGTTTGGGGGATGAACCCCCAGGACCCTGCTCTGCCTCCTCAGGATGGGGCCATTTTGTGCCCACCCCCTACTCCTGGGCCGAGGGGCTCGCCTCCCTTACACTCAGGGGTGCGGCGGTGGAGCCATCCCGCTCCCTCGACACCTCGGGTGTGGAGGCAGATCCGCACGCTCCCGCTAGCACCTCGGGTGAGGCGCCAGATCTGCCCGCCCCCGCTAGCACCTCAGGCATGGCAGCAGATCCGCCTGCCCCTACTAATTCTAGAGGCATGGCGGCAGGGCTGCTCCCCTCCGCTAGTACCTTGGGTGTGGTGGTAGATCCACCCATCCCTACTTGTTCTGAGGATGGGCCGATGGTTCAGCCCGTCTCCGTTGACCTCACAGACTCACTTCCCCCCGCATGAAACAGGAAGGGTCCCTGCAAGGACGAGTGGATACTTGTCAACATATCCTCGCTCTCCAGGTCATCCCACTCGGTGTTGGAAACTACCTCATCATCTTCTTCCTCGCCGTCATCATCGACACTATCGGTTTCCTACCCACGCTCTAGCGCACGTGACTTCTGCTGCTTCTTCCTCCTCTCATCCTCCTTCGCCTTCCGCTGCCGCTCGGCTGTGGCGTGGTTGGCCGCTGTCACGGCCGGGTCCTTCGGCAGCGGAGCCGGGAGATCCGTAAGGACGAGTTTCTTTGGCTGGTCCCCCTATCTCAATATTAGCATCAAGAGGTCGGGAGTTCAATCAAAAAGAAGGCATGAGGAATGAAAACTTACGAAGATGATATACCCTAGTTCTAGTCGCATTGGGGGGTACCCCGACACCAAATACACAAAGTCGAGGACAGCGCTGGTGTCATCCCGCGGAGGCTCCATCGCCTCCTTGATGCGCTGCGCCACTTCGGAGGGGGAGAGCGCTCCCTCCGCGAGAGCCATCCCATCTGTAACACCCCAGGTGTTTGGCCTCCACATTTACACTGCATTTCATGAACATGAGCATCATGCATCCATTCGTGAACCTATATCACATGAAACATGATTTCGAAACATTGCAACATGTTGTATATTTCACGTGTGTTGTTTCTTTTATGAAATGTAAAGTGTGCAACACTCAAGTGCAACATGTGTAACTCACTTTAGTGAAACATGGTTAGTAGTATATGCAACACACTCATGAAACATATGAAACATGGCCTTGAAACAAAAGTAACACTTCACTTGTTCGTCCTTGTTTCAATGCCTGTGATGCTTGAGTTTGGTGTGACCAATGTGTGGTGTGGCTAATAATGCTCTTAAGCAACTTAGTTATACTCAGAATGTCATTAGGAACAAGGTTCATGTTGATCATTTTGCCTAATTAGGTTTCCAAGCCATGGTTTGACCAATTTGGACCCCTAGAGCTCCTGAGTTTGACTGTTAAAAAAGTGTAGCTTAGGATGTTTGCATGTCTGAGCAACCTAAAACAAAGTTGTAGCAAATTTTATAAGGAACAAACTTTGTTTAGAAGCCAAGTCATGCAAATGTGCACAACATGTTCAAAAAGGGCCCACAAGTCAGTTTGAGGTCTATTTGGAAACTCAGGAAAATTTCTAAGTGTGTGAACCGATTTTCAGTTTCATGTACCCAACTTATGCACCTTGTAGCTCCCAAACAAAGCCAAACCAGCTCGAGCTCCAATTGTAAAAGTTGTAGTTCACATGTAGATGTTCAACTTTGTCAATTACACCTTGAGCTATATCATCACGGTTTAGGAGTGAATCGGTGTCAAGATTCGCCTGTCAGTCGGGATCGATGATCTCTAAAACCGTGAGGTTTAGACCGGTCATGGCCGATCGGCGTCAGGATTCAAACGCTGCGTGGTGCCGTGCGTTGTCGTTGCGCTGCTCGCTCAGGCCACGTCGGGCCTCGGCGCTCCACATCATGCCCGCGCTCACCCCGGCTGCGACCCTGCTCCATTCGCTCCACCCGCCCGCGCCTGAGCCGCTGAGAAGCCACCACCGTCGTCTGTTGCTCCGCCGAGCTCGCGCGCGCTCGTCGCCGCGTCTCGCCCAGCACCGTCCCGCCCAAAGCTCCGCTAGCACCTCACGAACCTCGTCGTCACTCTCGCTGAACCAGACGAGCACTAGGTAAGCGGCATTGCCGACTCCGCACACCGCCGCGCCATGGGCGCCATGGCTGCGCCGGTGACCTCACGTGGCCGCACGCAACCACTTCACCGCATCCCATAGCAGTAGCGTAGGGAGGTTCTCCTTGGTCCCAGGAAGCTTATGCGCACCTTGTCTGGGTACCTAACGCCGGGGTTCGCCGGAGCGCCGCCGTGCGCCATGGCCAAGCCGTCGAGCTCCGTGGCCGGGGTACTTAGGGGCCGCTAGAGCTTAGGGTTAGTAGGTCAATCGACGCGGGGTAACTTGGGGAGCACGTCGGTGCCGTCAGTTTCGCCGGAGGAGCCGCCGTCGGCGAGCTTCGCCGTGTGCCGCACCGTCGTCGCTGCCTCCCCTGTTTCCTCTCGCTGACCTATGGGGTCGTCTGACCCGAGGGCCCCGCTTGTCAGTGACTGAGTTTGAGAAGCTAGTTCAAATAATTCCAGTTTTAGTGCTGTTTTGTCAATTTTATAACTCCAAATGTGTAGATCCAAATACTGTGATTCAAATTTTGTTAGACTCACAATGAGGTCTAGTATTTAGGAAAAATATTTCTTGAGCACATTATGTAGAAATTTTGGACGAATTAAATAGGAACTTGAAAAGTGTTTTTGAATGCATGCAAACTTGTTTAAATCATATCTGGAGTTTCTGTGATCCAAAAATTATGAAATTTTGTGGGTAAGCTAGTCTTGTATAGTAGAAGCTCTGGTTAAAATTTGAGAGTCATTGCATATGTAGTTTTTGAGTTATAGATTTTCCTTTTATCATTGGTAGATACTTGTGTGAATTTTTGTAAATTATCTAGGAATCCTATGGCCATGAAACTTGGTAGGTAGTATCTTAGTACCTTAAGGATGCTAGGAAAAATATGAAATCTGTTGCTTGACACTTTTCACTAAGGTTTCCTAATTATGCCATTTTAAGTCATTCTATCTTACCATTTTTGTGTAGGTTGTTATACTTACTCAAATGGTGTGAAATTTTTATGGTAGTGTACTAAGGGCATGTAGTGTCTACTGTAATATTTGTAGATTTAATGGTGTAGTTTTCATATATGTTTACAATTCCTCTAATTAATTAAATAAATTAAGAAAGGTAGTAAAAGAAATGTTTTGGGAATGAACACCCTACTTTCTGGTGTTCTTGTGATATGTGTGATATGTGAGTAAGGTTGGTTTTATCTAATTAAGTGTTTATATCATAAGTCAATAATTATGTGTTTGCATTATGTCCTTCTGGACAGATCTGGGGACTTTGGAAAGTTCCCCATGATATTTTGATTTGCTGTGAATGGGATGAATACAAAAGTTGTAGATAATTTAGGTGTCTAGCTCCTGTCAAAATTTGAGGGCATTTGGCCTAGTAGTTTAGAAACTACAGCTGTTTAAAGTTAGGTTCCAGTTTTGCTTACTCTCTACCTTGTGAGGACAGAGTTCTGTTGATTTATGAATTCGACTTGGTAAAGTGTTGAATCATGTTTTGAGGTCTAAAAATTAATTGTAGACAATTTCATAAGCTTTCCAGATTGTCTTGTTGCAAGTCATTTGGATTTATAAATCTCTAGTTATGGCTAATTTACTGTACCGCTACATAGTCTTCATTTTGCTGAAATACAAATACTTGAGTGTATGTTGTTGCAATGTTCTCGTTGATTGTTTAGGGGTTAGCCTAACTTGAGAATATGCTTAGGTGCAGGTGCTAGGTCATTAACTGAAGATGAGCAATTATACATTAGGTTGTATAAACTTGGTAAGTAAAGTGATTTGAATAGGGCTTAAATTGGAATATGCAAACTACGGCGAACATGCGCATTCCCCGAGCATCCCTGACATTCGTTCATGTGCATCCATGATATGTATCTTGCGCATTCATGCAATAGGTGTGCCGGAGGGAGTGACGTTGCTGGAGTTCGAGGGAGCCAACCAGGAGGAGGAACCTGAGGTGCAGGAAGCCGACGAAGCAGTCGTCGCGGAGGAATTGCCCGAGTGCCCAGACCACCAGCCTTCCTCGTTCCTGAAAGGCAAGCCCCGGAGCATATTAAGCCTCCCATGTTTTTACAAATACATTGAGTATCTTTTATTGTTGATGATGCATTAAGTATAGGAATTGGTTGGAACCAATTGTTGCATTATATATCCTTCATTGTCCAGATATCGCACTGGAATCCTATTTAAGTTCAGGAACGGGTTAAATGCTTAGCCATGCTTAGTGCGGTAGAAGTTAGGTGATTTCCTGTCACCTGCGAGCTTTAGGATGAGGTGGATCACGGTTGGCTATATTTGCTATCATGGAAAAGAACCATGTGAATAATGAATTAAGACCGGGCGGGGTCTTGTGTAGGTTTGAACATAGTGACTCTGTCTGAGTCGTTTAAGGACCGATACGCTGTACGTCCTCATGTCATGTTGAACGCAGCCTAACACTTAGCTGGCCGGATAAGTCGTTCCGACCGTGAAGCCTAGTAGCTCGACTCAGGCCGGGGATGCGAGCAGTGGTGGCATTCTAGAGGTAGTAAGGATGTGCGGAGAGCCATTGGCATAAGTCCAAGGCGGGTTAGAGTCCCGAACAACCTTGGCAGAGTGGTTCTCTGAGAATGTCGATCTGATCGGACTTGCGACTCCTGAATCATACCAAAGGTGACTTGTTTGCGACTCCGATGGGGGAAGCAGGGTTTGTGTTTAGGAATATCCCTCCAGCTGGATAGGAATCGATTTGAATCGCCGTCTCTACCGGATAGTGAGAACTTGACTGAGCAGCGGCAACGTAGATTCAATTAATTTAACGATATGGTTAAATGGGTGATGATGATAAGGTTGCCACAATGAATACCTGATATGGTTATTAATGTTTGCACCCTAATAAAATGATTGCTTAGTATAGGTGCTAATATAGATGACAGGTTAATGGCTAAAAAGTCACTGCTAGTTCAGGCTAAGAGTTGATCATTATTACTTATGTTTTTCTGCAAAAAGAAAGTGTCTGCCAGATCCACTACATTGAGCTATGCATAATCCTTGGTGTCATTTATTTTGGTTTTCGATGGGTAAGTCTAGCTGAGTACATTCCCATACTCAGGGTTTATTCCCTCTTGTTGCAGATGACCTTCTATATCAGGGATTCTGTAAGTATTGTCTCCACCCGGCGGGTGATGAAGACTAGATCACGGGCATGATCTCTGTTCTCTTATCTGAATGCTTTTGCGGGCTGTGATCAGCGAACTAGTATGTGTATTTGAACTCGGGTGTGTAAGTTAAACTATTTGCTTCCGCATGTTTTACAAGACTGGTTTTGTAATAACGATGACTCTGTGATGATGTAATCTATTTGCGAACGTCTACGAAATGTTGTAATGTATGATATGTTATGTTGAATTACTGTGATCTTGGTTGTATGCAAGTTGGTTTGAAATCCTTCGAGAATTCAGTTGACTATCGGGTTTATATGGGCTCAAGTTCGAGAATTTGATCGTTTCGGCGATTGTTTTTGTACTTGTGCTCTTATAAATTGGTCGATTCTGTGACAGCTGGCATCAGAGCTAGATTCAACATTAAACATGTCTTACGGCTATTTAAAATAAAAGCTTTTGTTGTAAAAACAGTTTTGCAACTTATAGTTATATATAAGTGTTCAAAAATCAAAATTTTTATGGTATACTGGTGATCACATCCTTTATAGCCCACTTAAGGACTTCTAGGTGGCTTATATATAATTACTAACTTGGGGGAATTGATTGTTTCTATTTCGTCATCCATGCGGCGTGATATTGCATGGATGCCATTTGTTTGAATGGTAATGTATGGATCAATTGCCTCTACACTAAGGTAAGAGTGAGTTGTGAGAGCATGACCGTCCAACCATCGGTCTAGGGGAGAGCTAGTTGTGGTTATTGGAGTATTTACATGTTGCATACATGTATATATGAAGGCACTTAATTGTGGGTACATTTGTCGGGTAGTTTGGATATCGAAGTATATATATCGGGGGATGTATATATGGAGAGTATCTTAGTTACTGCTTGTGTAATTAGCATTATATCTTGTTGGGTTGGGCTGCAATAAGGTTTTCTACAGGTACGCTAACAATGCACCGTGTAGATCGACTAGTTACCGCTAATTGAGAGAACGTATGTATGCCACCGTATATCCCACTAAAGCTTAAATTTTCATAGGTTTGTGAGGACGTACGGAACGCGCATGCATCATATTCACTCATGTCATTCATATTGCATTACCCCCTCCCTTATAATTGCTTATCCCAAGTGTAAAGTGCAATCTCTCAGCAAAGTAATCCTCTCACGTGAAGTGCATCCCTTTTTGATATAGATGGCCGCGCCCGTGTTTCCTACTGATAGCAGCACCTTTTTGGACCAGTTCGGTACTCCCACCTTGCTCTGGAGGGTGCTCGGTTCAGTTGGGTACCCGGAGGCACCCAGCTACATGTGGAGGCAGGCGGTACCATTGGGAGATGTACCATGGTACGTCGTGACCTTCATCGTGCCGCAAAACCCCACAAGACCGTTGTGGCATGGGTGGAGCATTGAGACTGATGGGCAAAGCCCATGGGAAGCCGCTCAGGTTGCTGCCCTTGATGTGCTGATGGATATAGCACAGAGCTTCGGGGATGAGTTAGTGGGTGGACCTGCTTCATCCATTCTCCGAGTGTCTCCTATTGAGGCTGAGTGGACTCAGGATGTTGGTCAGGCCTTGGTTCGAGGCCATGGCGAACGGGTGCAGAGCGACAATGCTGGAATGGGTGCTATGATGGCAGTCTTGAAGCTTTGTCGAGTCAGGCAAAACACCCTTTCCAGTGTGCTTGATGAAGCCGGCGAGGCAATGGAAGCTCAGCACAAGTTCAGGTTGCGTGCCCGCAAGTATCGCCATAAGGTGAATGCATGTGGGAGAGCTCAGCAAGAAGTTGATGAGATTCGTGGTGTTGCAAATTATCGCTTGCAACAGTGGGGTCAAACCGCACGTGAGAGAGACGAGCTTCATAACCAGCTGATGAACCTCACTATTGAGAGAGATGAGGCTGCACAAGAGTTGGATCATGTGACACGTCACCAGGATGCAGCTTTAGAGTTAGCAGAAGAAAGACGTCGGGGTTGGATTTTGGCCAACCACAACGCCTTTCAAAGGGAGCAAGCACTACAAGAACAGCTTGAAGAGCTTCAGGTTGAGCACCATCAACTGCACAACCGTCTGTTTCCTATTCCTCGCCCCATACCAAGGTATCCAAATGTGGGTGGACCTCAAGTGATTGAGGCCGATGAGGAAGAAGAGGACGTGCAGATGGTTGACAATGCAGCTGAGCCGGCAGATGAAGATGAAGAAGAAGAAGAAGAGGAAGACCCAGAAGAAGTCCAAGGTGTCTCCGATGTGGACAGCGATCACTTCGACGAGTAGTTCGTTAGCAAGTCTCGCCAGTTTAAGCTTTTGCAGTCATTGATGTAATGGACTTAAGTACGATGACTGATGTTGGATGTACTCTTTTAATTCGAACTCGACATGTAATGTACTTTAATTCGCTCCCTTCGGGATGCGTATCGTAATGGTTAAGTTTCAAACTTGTCAGGTTGGAATGCACTGCGTATGGCGCTAGTAATCTACTTGATGATGTGGTGATTGGAGAATGAATTATTGCCTCTGTTTATTGTATGAAGTTTTCATTCTCGTCAGTAAATTTAGTTTGGCACAATTACATTGTTCCTCTCCAATGTGCTGACATCATCAATAATTACTGGTTGCGCATTGTGCAGATGCCTCGTACTCGTTCCACCGGTGCGGGTGATGATGATGATGATCTTCCACCGCCACCACCACCCACACCAATGGAATTGATAGCAATGCTTGCAGAAGGACAGCGCACTATGGCTGAGGCCCTCCGTATGATTGCGAATCGGGATGGTCGTGGTCCACGCCAAGGACCGGAACCAAATCAATACAGTGATTTCAAGGATTTCCTTGACACGAAACCCCCGAATCTTCAAGGAGGCTGAGGAGCCTCTATAAGCTAATGAGTGGTTGAATACTCTCGAGCAGAAGTTCCGTCTGCTCCGCTTAACTGAGGTGCTGAAGACTGAGTACGCATCTCACCAACTGCATGGGCCAACTGACATTTGGTGGAGTCATCATCGGTCCACTATGCCCGCTAATGCCCAAATCACCTAGGATCAGTTCAAGTTTGCTTTCAGGGGAAATTATATTCCTCCTGGTCTCATGGCGATCAAGCATACAGAGTTCATGAAGCTAACCCAGGGGAACAAGAGCTTGAATGAATACCTGCAGGCTTTCAATAACCTTGCAAGGTATGCTACTAAGTTTGTGGACACCGATGCCAAGAAGATTGCTAGCTTCAAGCGGGGACTTAGCCCCAAACTTATGAAGACCATGGGAATTGCAAGTGTGCTCATTTTAATGAGTTTGTGAGTGATGCTTTATCGCAAGAGAACAATAATGCTGTGTATGCTGCTTCAAAAAGTCGTAAGAGAGCCTATGAGGCGGGTGCCTCACAATCCAAGGCTCCCATCACACAGAGGGCTCCATTCCGTCCTCCAGCGTCAGCCGCTAAGTTTCGCCCACCGCAGAAGAAGAATCCCGCCAAGATTGGGTGTCGCAAGGCATTTATAGTTGCTCTTCCCAAGGGCACTACCAGTCAGGGTAGTTCCAGGGCTCCTCCAAGCAACATGCCATGCTGGAACTGCAACAAGACAGGCCACTGGGCAAGGGAATGCCCTTACCCTAAGAAGAATAACTACCAAGGTGGTCATCAGGGGCAGGTGAACCACACTAATATTACTGAGATTCCTTCAGGAGAGGTAGTAACTGCTGGTAAGTTTCTGATTGATCAACACCCCATAGTTATACTATTTGATTCAGGTGCTTCGCATTCCTTTATTAGTCCAGCATTTGCATCCAAGTTTATGCAGAAAACATATACTGTTGAGGGTGAGGGTTATTGTATTAGGGCTGCCAGTGGTATTATCCCAACCAAGCTGGTAGTTGGGGACGTACAATTTGAGATAGAGGGGCGAAGTTATCAGGTTGATCTGGTAGTTTTACCAGGGCTGGGTATCGATGTGATATTGGGAATGAATTGGATGAGCCGTCATGGAGTGCTTATTGATACATTGACTAGAGTAGTTATGCTCAGAGATCCTAGTAATCAGGAAGGTTTTCTGGTGCAACTACCCAGGGACATCAATCTTTCTTGTGCGGCTAATGCGGTGCAAGCAAAGGCTATTGCAGATATCCCTGTAGTGTGTGACTTTTCGGATGTTTTTCCCGATGATTTGCCTGGATTGCCCCCAGATCGGGAAGTGGAGTTCAAGATAGAGTTGCTTCCTAGCACAGCTCCTATCTCAAGAAGGCCATATAGAATGCCTCCCAATGAACTAGCTGAACTTAAGACCCAGTTGAATGAACTTCTAAAGAAAGGCCTTATCCGTCCTAGTTCATCTCCGTGGGGGTGCCCAGCTATCTTTGTGAAGAAGAAGGATCAATCCCTACGTATGTGTGTAGATTATAGACCCTTGAATGCAGTTACAATCAAGAATAAGTACCCTCTGCCACGCATAGATATCTTGTTTGATCAGTTGTCTAAAGCAAAAGTCTTTTCCAAGATTGATTTGAGATCTGGGTATCATCAAATCAAGATTCGGCCTGAGGATGTCCCAAAAACCACATTCTCTACAAGATATGGTCTATATGAGTACCTGGTTATGTCTTTTGGATTGACCAATGCCCCCACACATTTTATGTATCTGATGAATTCAGTGTTTATGCCCGAGTTGGACAAATTTGTGGTGGTATTTATAGATGATATCCTTGTCTATTCTGAGAATGAAGAAGATCATGTTGAACATTTGTGGGTGGTTCTCACTAGATTGCGAGAACACCAGCTGTATGCAAAGTTCAGCAGATGTGAATTTTGGCTTCGCGAGGTACCTTTTCTTGGACACGTATTGTCGGATGGTGGAATTATGGTTTATCCCACCAAGGTGCAAGAAGTGTTGAACTAGAAGGCTCCAATCTCGGTGCATGAGGTTCAGAGTTTTCTAGGGTTGGCTGGCAATTATCGTCACTGCATCCTGGATTTCTCTAAAATAGCCAAGCCTATGACTCGATTGCTGTAAAAAGACATGAAGTTTGTCTGGACTCCTAAATGTGATGTGGCTTTCCATACCCTGCGAACTCTTCTAACATCGGCTCCGGTTTTGGCACAACCGAATATCGAGAAACCTTTTGATGTGTTCTGCGATGCATCAGGTATTGGGCTAGGAGGTGTTCTTATGCAAGAGGGTAGAGTCATTGCTTATACCTCTCGCCAACTTCGAAAGCATGAAGTGAATTATCCAACGCATGACTTAGAACTCGCTGCAGTTGTTCATGTTTTGAAGGCCTAGAGACATTATTTACTTGGCAATGTGTGCAACATCTACACTGATCATAAAAGTCTCAAGTACATCTTCACTTAGCCAGAGTTGAATATGCGTCAAAGAAGATGGCTCGAGTTGATCAAGGATTATAACCTCCAAGTGCACTATCACCCTGGCAAGGCAAATGTTGTAGTGGATGCCTTAAGCAGGAAGTCTCATTGCCACTCTTTGGTTGAGAGTGATGTCCATTTGTCGAAGCTCCTTCATCCTGTAGTCCTTCACAACATCACTGTCAGTTGTACTCTACAGAGTCGAATTATCGAGCTACAGAAGACAGATGCAGGTATGTTTCACATCAAGCGCAAGATGAAAGAGCAAGAGACCAAACATTTTCGAGTAGATGAGGAAGGCGTGTTATGGTTCAAGGATAGGTTGGTGGTTCCGAAGGATAGAGAACTTAGAAATGAAATCATATCCGAAGCTCATTCCTCTAAATTATCTATTCATCCTGGTAGTAGCAAAATGTATCATGATTTGAAGCCTCGATTTTGGTGGACCAAAATGAAGAAAGAGATAGCCGCTTATGTGGCTAGGTGTGACACTTGTTGTTGGGTCAAGGCTGTGCACATGAAAGCTGGAATACTTCAGCCACTCTCTTTTCCAGGTTGGAAATGGGAGGAGATAAGTATGGATTTTATTGTTGGACTCCCTACTACTCAGAGGAACTTTAACTCTATTTGGGTGATTATAGACCGTTTGACCAAGTCAGCACACTTCATTCCTGTCCGCATATACTTTCGTCCCACCGACTATGCGGAGTTGTACTTTAATCAGATTGTCCGACTTCACGGGATCCCTCGTACTATTGTCTCGGATAGAGGACCACAGTTGTGGTAGAACCTCCTAAATTATAGGGCCCACATGCACCTGTCACTGTCCAACGACCTTTGACATCTATGCATACGTTCCTGGTAACTTAAGAAGATTGTCGGGTGTCCTCGGGGAACCCCGAATCATCCACGATTTCCGAGCAGGATCACATTACAGAGTCATTGCAGTATTACAACAGTTTATTCAAATAGATACATCAGAGTAAAAACAGCGGAAGTCTTACAATAACATAGTTTACAAACTATTTGGTTCAAACCATACAACTAAGTTCGATAATAAAACAAACCAAAGTAGTGGAGTGGCATTATAATATATCACAAAACACACAACTTAAGCTGCCCTGCCCAAGGACCACACATTTAATTATCGTCATCGCACTGAACAACAGTCATGCAGCACGATCCAAAATAAATCTGCTCATGAGCTTCACCTGCAACAAGGGTCAACGAACCCTGAGTACAAAAGTACTCAACAAGACTTAACCGAAATAAGAATTTAAAAGAACGTAGGAATGCAGGCTCATGGGATTCAAGGTATGGCTTTAGCAATAATCAAGGTTCTTTTGCGTAAAAGCATTTTAACAAAATTCTTTATATCAACGTTTAAAACTTCATAAAGATCATATACAAAGCTGACATGATCCGCATTGAGATCATGAAACCTCATAACCAAGACCTTCACAGACCATCCTCAAGTTCCAGTTATTAATTACTACGATGATGAACAGTGAGTTGAGTCTCCATAACCGAGGAGCAACGACGATTCGAACCGATTATAACCCAGCTGGGAATTCCAGACCACACGACATATGTAGGTCCCCGACCTACATATACCAACCTACCCTCGGATCCTCTAAAACAAGAATGGGTCCGCACCACCTGAGAATACAGTACTCCACCAATCCAGCCCATTGCCACGTGGGTACACGCTATTCCCGCCATCTCTCCACTCCTAGTGCGCGAGTAGCCATTCTCGTAATAGAATAGCCAAGTTAAGGCTTACCGAAGTATGTGGTTAGTACTACAAAGTCTCACCTCATGCAATTCAACAACGGACGGACCTTAATCGACACAGGCGGAAAGAACCTGCTCACAAGACCTCCATGTCTTGTGGCTCACACACACCGAGTCTGCCCGGTCTAGATTTATTACTCCACATTCCCATATCACATGTTAACATAATTAACCAAAGCTCCATTTAAAACTTGTAGATGACAGGTAATCACCCGACTTTCACCGTTCTAAGCATAGCTAAGCAAAACTGGCATATACGAATTTAAAACTGGTAATATGGTAAATATGGAATAACAAGGTTGGTAATGTACCAATTTGGTTTTCATTTGACTCCTAATCACTTAATGCAGTAAAAAGAAGCAAAAGTGAAATCAATTTGTAAAATACAAGGTAGGGTTGTATGCATCCGGGGCTTGCCTTCGTTGACGGAAAAATCCGGGTCCGGAGTCGTTCCACCAATATCAACACCAATTTCCACAGACGGATCAACCTCCTCAACTACTTGATTAACTACCACGTGTTCACCTTCGTTCACTACACATAGTAACAATGCCATGTTTAACATGATGCGGATACAAAATATGATGCTCGATGATGGATGCAAAACTTAACAACTTGAATACAACTTTCCTTCGCGGTACAGTTACAAGTCAAACTAACTAAACCATTTTCGCAACAATCACAACAATTGCCAAGGATCATTACCAACTAATGACCCAAGGACATCACTTAATCAAAAACTCAAACAAAACCTAAATCACTAAAGGTTACTATTTGCTTTTATGAATTAATTAATTAATTAATAATTAAGAAATAAATCAACTTGTTCCAATTGACCTCAAAATTTTTTTATATGTTCATCACATGATAACTAAGTGACAAAACATTTTTCATAATTTTTGGATACATAAATAAGTCTAGAAAAATCCTGGAAACTCATTTATTAATTAATTGAGCAATTTTTATTACATTCAAAAAGTACTGAAAAACAACATTTCATATTTTTCCTAAATAGTACACATCACAAAGAAGTCACACAAAAAATTTTATAATTTTTGGAGCTCTAAATAAATCTACACAAAAATAACAAAAACAGACACTATTCATTTCAATCTGAAAAACAGAAAATTCATTTTGAACAATGAGTCACTGACAACCGGGTCCCACTTGTCATCTTCTACCTCGCGCTTTGACCACGGCGACACGCGCGCTGACCGGCGAAAACTCACCGACAGCGAGCTCAACGGCGACGACCAAGGTACTAAAATGAGCCCTACACCCCTACACGTCGATTGGTGGCACAATCGGGACCAATTACAGCGGCGCATGAGCATGACGACGGCCATGGCGAACACGGCAGCGCGGCTGTGCTACGCTGGCGATAGGAGCTCGATAACGATGAAACAAACAACTCGGGTAGAACCAGGAGCTCACCCCGAACACACTAGAGTCGCTGGCCGAGCCTGAGAAGCAACGGAGACACGATTGGACGGTCACAGCGATCACGGCAGCGCAAATTTCAACGACGGCGATGCTCCGGCGACTGCGGTGAAGGAAATGGTCAATCAACCGGGCACAAAGCACCACGGCATCGAGGCGAAGCTGAAGCAAGAGTCAGAAATAGCAGAGGCTCACCGTAACGCGCTGGCCACGGCGACGCGCACACCACGGTGGTGCTGCCGGCCGTGAGGAAGAAGGGCGGCAAGCGACGTTCCACGGTGAAATCTAGCATCAAGGATGGTTCGGCTGAGCGCGCAAGGAAGAGGCGAAGCTGTTGAGCGCTTTGCTACGACGCCACAGGCGCTGGTTCGACGGCGAGGGCTCAACGAAGAATGGCGGTGGCGGCGGGAAAAAACAGAGGAGAGGAAAGAACGACGACGATGGCGCCTCGGTCCAAATAACACGGCTCAGAAGCTCAAGGAAGCCACGCTGTGGCCTTTACCGTGCCAACGCGACGCCAAAGATGGCCACGCGCGCGACTAGAACGCCGAAGAAGGTCGCCGGCGGTGTAGCTCAAGCGGTGAACACTGTTCATCGAAATTACAGAATTGTCATTCGCCAAATTTCACAAATTACTCCCAAATTTTCATAACAACTCAAAAATCTCCAAAAACAAAAGTTGTTCCAAATCAAAAGTTCTACAACTTTGCTTTTGAAACCATACCCAAATTTGGCCTACATTTTGAAATGAACTTTTGAATTTAAAGCGGGGATATTTAAGGAATTTCACCTTTTTAAATAACTTCAAATTTTACTAAATAACTTGAAAAACTCCAAAAACAAACTTTGTACAACTCGACAAGCTCTACAACTTTGCTTTAAGACTCAACCCCAAAATGTGCTTTGATTTTGAAATGGGTTTTCAGGGTCGAATTTAAATATTGAAAATCAGCGTTTTCGGAATTTCAAATCAATACTAAGATTTCAAACTTGATTCAAACAATACCAAGCAATGCTTATAACATAAATGTAAACTTGTTTTAGTGAATGCATAACAAAATTTGCAATATGACCAATGCCTTGCAATGCATATGATGATATGTCCGGTTTTTAATATTTAAACACCCGAGATGTTACAATAGTGCACTGCTCGCTTTTGGGAGCACTTACACGGATTATTAGGAACTAAGCTAGTAAGAAGTTCTACTTATCATCCGCAAACCAATGGGCAAACTGAGCGAGTGAATCAAATCTTAGAAGATATGTTGAGAGCATGTGTCATCTCGGCTAAGGGCTCATGGGAAAAATGGTTGCCCCTAGCTGAATTCTCATACAATAACAGTTATCAAGAGAGTATAAAGATGGCACCGTTTGAAGCTTTGTATGGCCGGAAGTGTAGAACCCCGTTGAACTGGGTAGAAGCTGGTGAAAGGAGATATTATGAAATTGATTTTGTTCAAGAAGCTGAAGAACAAGTCCGTACTATCCAAACCCACATGGCCGCAGCTCAAGCTAGGTAGAAAAGTTATGCTGATCGACGTTGAAAACCTATTGAGTTCGAAGTTGGAGACTTCATTTATCTGAAAGTCTCACCTATGAAGAGTGTCCAACGCTTTGGTGTGAAGCGAAAGCTTGCGCCAAGATATGTTGGTCCGTTTAAAATCATTGGACAAAGTGGTAAGGTGGCGTACAAGATTCAATTACCTCCAGAGATGAGTGCTATCTTCAATGTCTTTCATGTATCCCAATTGAAGAAATGTCTTCACGTCCCTGAAGAGAGAGTTCCATTGGGGGATATCAAGTTAAAATCTGATTTGACCTTTGAAGAAAAGCCGGTTCGAGTGATTGACACTCGTGAGCGAGTGACTTGGAGTCATGTGGTCAAGTTTTACAAAGTCATGTGGAGTAACCAGGGTAGTGAACGCGATGCAACGTGGGAAAGGGAAGATTATTTGAGGGATGGTTATAAGGAATTCTATCATCAATGGTACGCTTTTCAAATCTTGGGACGAGATTTTTATAAGGGGGGAGGGCTGTAACACCCCAGGTGTTTGGCCTCCACATTTGCACTGCATTTCATGAACATGAGCATCATGCATCCATTCGTGAACCTATATCACATGAAACATGATTTCGAAACATTGCAACATGTTGTATATTTCACGTGTGTTGTTTCTTTTATGAAATGTAAAGTGTGCAACACTCAAGTGCAACATGTGTAACTCACTTTAGTGAAACATGGTTAGTAGTGCTATGCAACACACTCATGAAACATATGAAACATGGCCTTGAAACAAAAGTAACACTTCACTTGTTCGTCCTTGTTTCAATGCCTATGATGCTTGAGTTTGGTGTGACCAATGTGTGGTGTGGCTAATAATGCTCTTAAGCAACTTAGTTATACTTAGAATGTCATTAGGAACAAGGTTCATGTAGATCATTTTTCCTAATTAGGTTTCCAAGCCATGGTTTGACCAATTTGGACCCCTAGAGCTCCTGAGTTTGACTGTTTAAAAAGTGTAGCTTAGGATGTTTGCATGTCTGAGCAACCTAAAACAAAGTTGTAGCAAATTTTATAAGGAACAAACTTTGTTTAGAAGCCAAGTCATGAAAATATGCACAACATGTTCAAAAAGGGCCCACAAGTCAGTTTGAGGTCTATTTGGAAACTCAGGAAAATTTCTAAGTCTGCGAACCGATTTTTAGTTTCATGTACCCAACTTATGCACCTTGTAGCTCCCAAACAAAGCCAAACCAGCTCGAGCTCCAATTGTAAAAGTTGTAGTTCACATGTAGATGTTCAACTTTGTCAATTACACCTTGAGCTATATCATCACGGTTTAGGAGTGAATCGGTGTCAAAATTCGCCTGTCAGTCGGGATCGATGAACTCTGAAACCATGAGGTTCAGACCGGTCATGGCAGACCGGCGTCAGGATTCAAACATCGCGTGGCGCCGCGCATCGCTGTTACGCTGCCCGCTCAGGCCACATCGGGCCTCGGCGCTCCACATCACGCTCGCGCTCACCCTGGCTGTGACCCTGCTCCATTCGCTCCACCCGCGCGCGCCTGAGCCGCTGAGAAGCCACCGCCGTCGCCTGTTGCTCCGCCGAGCTCGCGCGCGCTCGCCGCCGCGTCTCGCCCAGCACCGTCCCGCCCAAAGCTCCGCTAGCACCTCACGAACCTCGTCGTCACTATCGCTGAACTAGACGAGCACTAGGTAAGTGGCATTGCCGACTCCGCGCAACGCCGCGCCATGGGCCCCATGGCCGTGCCGGTGACCTCACGTGGCCGCATGTAACCACTTCACCGCATCCCGTGGCAGTAGCGTAGGGAGGTTCTCCTTGGTCCCAGGAAGCTTATGCGCACCTTGTCTGGGTACCTAACGCCGGGGTTCGCCGGAGCGCCGCCGTGCGCCATGGCCAAGCCGTCGAGCTCCGTGGCCGGGGTACTTAGGGGCCGCTAGAGCTTAGGGTTAGTAGGTCAATCGACGCGGGGTAACTTGGGGAGCACGTCGGTGCCGTCAGTTTCGCCGGAGGAGCCGCCGTCGGCGAGCTTCGCCGTGTGCCGCACCGTCGTCGCTGCCTCCCCTGTTTCCTCTCGCTGACCTATGGGGTCGTCTGACCCGAGGGCCCCGCTTGTCAGTGACTGAGTTTGAGAAGCTAGTTCAAATAATTCCAGTTTTAGTGCTGTTTTGTCAATTTTATAACTCCAAATGTGTAGATCCAAATACTGTGATTCAAATTTTGTTAGACTCACAATGAGGTCTAGTATTTAGGAAAAATATTTCTTGAGCACATTATGTAGAAATTTTGGACGAATTAAATAGGAACTTGAAAAGTGTTTTTGAATGCATGCAAACTTGTTTAAATCATATCTGGAGTTTCTGTGATCCAAAAATTATGAAATTTTGTGGGTAAGCTAGTCTTGTATAGTAGAAGCTCGGGTTAAAATTTGAGAGTCATTGCATGTGTAGGTTTTGAGTTATATATTTTCCTTTTATCATTGGTAGATACTTGTGTGAATTTTTGTAAATTATCTAGGAATCCTGTGGCTATGAAACTTGGTAGGTAGTATCTTAGTACCTTAAGGATGATAGGAAAAATATGAAATTTGTTGCTTGACACTTTTCACTAAGGTTTCCTAATTATGCCATTTTAAGTCATTCTATCTTACCATTTTTGTGTAGGTTGTTATACTTACTCAAATGGTGTGAAATTTTTATGGTAGTGTACTAAGGGCATGTAGTGTCTACTGTAATATTTGTAGATTTAATGGTGTAGTTTTCATATATGTTTACTATTTCCTCTAATTAATTAAATAAATTAAGAAAGGTAGTAAAAGAAATGTTTTGGGAATGAACACCCTACTTTCTGGTGTTCTTGTGATATGTGTGATATGTGAGTAAGGTTGGTTTTGTCCAATTAAGTGTTTATATCATAAGTCAATAATTATGTGTTTGCATTATGTCCTTCTGGACAGATCTGGGGACTTTGGAAAGTTTCCCATGATATTTTGATTTGCTGTGAATGGGATGAATACAAAAGTTGTAGATAATTTAGGTATCTAGCTCCTGTCAAAAGTTGAGGGCATTTGGCCTAGTAGTTTAGAAACTACAGCTGTTTAAAGTTAGGTTCCAGTTTTGCTTACTCTCTACCTTGTGAGGACAGAGTTCTATTGATTTATGAATTCGACTTGATAAAGTGTTGAATCATGCTTTGAGGTCTAAAAATTAATTGTAGACAATTTCATAAGCTTTCCAGATTGTCTTGTTGCAAGTCATTTGGATTTATAAATCTCCAGTTATGGCTAGTTTACTGTACCGCTACATAGTCTTCATTTTGCTGGAATACAAATGCTTGAGTGTATGTTGTTGCAATGTTCTCGTTGATTGTTTAGGGGTTAGCCTAACTTGAGAATATGCTTAGGTGCAGGTGCTAGGTCATTAACTGAAGATGAGCAATTATACATTAGGTTGTATAAACTTGGTAAGTAAAGTGATTTGAATAGGGCTTAAATTGGAATATGCAAACTACGGCGAACATGCGCATTCCCCGAGCATCCCTGACATTCGTTCATGTGCATCCATGATATGTATCTTGCGCATTCATGCAATAGGTGTGCCGGAGGGAGTGACGTTGCTGGAGTTCGAGGGAGCCAACCAGGAGGAGGAACCCGAGGTGCAGGAAGCCGACGAAGCAGTCACCGCGGAGGAATTGCCCGAGTGCCCTGACCACCAGCCTTCCTCGTTCCTGAAAGGCAAGCCCCGGAGCATATTAAGCCTCCCATGTTTTTACAAATACATTGAGTATCTTTTATTGTTGATGATGCATTAAGTATAGGAATTGGTTGGAACCAATTGCTGCATTATATATCCTTCCTTGTCTAGATATCGCACTGGAATCCTATTTAAGTTCAGGAACGGGTTAAATGCTTAGCCATGCTTAGTGCGGTAGAAGTCAGGTGATTTCCTGCCACCTGCGAGCTTTAGGATGAGGTGGATCACGGTTGGCTATATTTGCTATCGTGGAAAAGAACCATGTGAATAATGAATCAAGACCGGGCGGGGTCTTGTGTAGGTTTGAACATAGTGACTCCGTCTGAGTCGTTTAAGGACCGATACGCTGTACGTCATCATGTCATGTTGAACGTAGCCTAACACTTAGCTGGCCGGATAAGTCGTTCTGACCACGAAGCCTAGTAGCTCGACTCAGGCCGAGGACGCGAGCAGTGGCGGCATTCTAGAGGTAGTAAGGATGTGCGGAGAGCCATTGGCATAAGTCCAAGGCGGGTTAGAGTCCCGAACAACCTTGGCAGAGTGGTTCTCTGAGAATGTCGATCTGATCGGACTCGCGACTCCTGAATCATACCAAAGGTGACTTGTTTGCGACTCCGACGGGGGAAGCAGGCTTTGTGTTTAGGAATACCCCTCCAGCTGGATAGGAATCGATTTGAATCGCCGTCTCTCCCGGATAGTGAGAACTTGACTGAGCAGCGGCAACGTAGATTCAATTAATTTAACGATATGGTTAAATGGATGATGATGATAAGGTTGCAACAATGAATACCTGATATGGTTATTAATGTTTGCACCCTAATAAAATGATTGCTTAGTATAGGTGCTAATATAGATGATAGGTTAATGGCTAAAAAGTCACTGCTAGTTCAGGCTAAGAATTGATCATTATTACTTATGCTTTTCTGCAAAAAGTAAGTGTCAGCCAGATCCACTACATTGAGCTATGCATAATCCTTGGTGTCATTTATTTTGGTTTTTGACGGGTAAGTCTAGCTGAGTACATTCCCGTACTCAGGGTTTATTCCCTCTTATTGCAGATGACCTTATATATCAGGGATTCTATAAGTATTGTCTCCACCCGGCGGGTGATGAAGACTAGATCATGGGCATGATCTCTGTTTTCTTATCTGAATGCTTTTGTGGGCTGTGATCAGCGAACCAGTATGTGTATTTGAACTCAGGTGTGTAAGTTAAACTATTTGCTTCTGCATGTTTTACAAGACTGGTTTTGTAATAACGATGACTCTGTGATGATGTAATCTATTTGCGAACGTCTGCGAAATGTTGTAACGTACGATATGTTATGTTGAATTACTGTGATCTTGGTTGTATGCAAGTTGGTTTGAAATCCTTCGAGATTTCAGTTGACTACCGGGTTTATATGGGCTCAAGTTCGAGAATTTGATCGTTTCGGCGATTGTTTTTGTACTTGTGCTCTTATAAATTGGTCGGTTCTGTGACACCATCGAGGGACACCCTAGGCACCATCATGTGCAGGGGAAGTGCGTGCCTCATCAGCGGCGCCACCCTCCGTGTGTGGTATGCGCTGATGATCCTCGACCCCTTCACGCCCCTCTCCTTCAGGATGCAGATGGTGGTGAGATGGTCCTGGATTCTCTTCTTATCTTTCTTCGAGACCCCCACCTCCTCTATGATTCCAGGACCTCTTCGATGAAGCGCCTAGTTAACTCTAGCAAGGGGATGGCTGCGTCACTCTTAACGTAGAACCAATGCGAATGCCACTCCTTGTTGGAGGTCGACAAATGCATCGGCAAGTACTCGCTGACCCGGTTGTTGTGGAGTTGAATGCCGATGCATCCCATCAACACGTTCAGCTCCTGCTTCTTCTCCCGCTTCTTCAGGAGGGTGACGACGAAGAAGTACCGCCACGGGTCGAAGTGGGGACTAATCCCTAAGAACCCCTCACACAGGGCGACGAACACCACAATGTGTTGGATTCTATTGGGATTAAGATGATGCAGCTCCACCTTGTAGTAGTGCAGCAATCCCCAAAGAAACTTGTGGGCGGGGGTGGCGAATCCCCGCTCGTGGAAGTGTGTGAAGGACACGACGTAGCCATTGGGCAGCGATAGCGCGTCCTCATCACCGGGTAGCCACCACTCCTCGGTGGCAGTCCGCGCACAAAGCAGACCGCGGCGAACGAGGCCCACCAGGCGCTGGAGGGTGATATCAGAGCAGCACCATGGCTCCATTGGAGGATTGGGGTGGGTGGATGCGAATTCGACAACGGCTGAGATGCGGATGCGGGAGGCTTAGGCGATTGGCAGCAGAGGTTGTAGATGCAAAGGCAATGAGGCAAAGTATGAAACCCTAGGGGTGAACCCCCTGGTTTTATAGGGGCGACGGATGCGAGGAAGTCAACTGTAACACCTCTAGTGTTTTGACATATCATTAAAATTTGACATGTCATCATATGCATTGCAAATCATTCATAAAGTAGAAAAATTTGAATGCATTCACTAAATAAGCTTTATTTCATAAGTTGTTATTTTATGTGATGTGATTCAAAACCCTAAATAAAGATCATGACCACAAGAGTCAAAGTTCATGTGATCATGTGAGACCATGTGTTAATTGACTCAAATAACCCTAATGGGCCATGTTACTGGTCAAAAATCAAAGTTAAGTCAAAAGGTAAACAAATCAAATTTGAATTCAAATTCCAATTATAAAAGTTATTTTTGCCCCTTTTGTCTATTTTAAAATCCATTTGGAATTTGGGGTTGTGACAAAAAGCAAAATTGAATCTTAGTTAATAAGGATCAACTTTGGTATTCAAAGTTTTTCAAGTTTACATATAAAATTTGGAGTAATTTTGAAATGATTCAAATACTCAAATGCACCCCAAATTCAAATTTCAAAATGGGGGAAGAATTTGAAAATGTGCCTTGAAGCAAAGTTGTAGAGTTTGAAAAGTTGAGCAACTTTCATTGTTGGAGATTTTCAACTTCTTTAGAAAAATTAGGAGTAATTTGTAAAATGAACTCAGTGGCAAATCTGTAAATACTTCAAAAATCAAGTTGGCAACAGGGCATCACCGCCCCACCGCCGGCGTCCTTTCTCCAGTCTTCCAGGCGAGTCTGCGACCACCCTTGGCTTCGCACTGACGCTGGGAGCACGCTGTGTGCCGATTCCGCGCGCTCCTGGCCGAGCTATAAGACCGAGACGTCGTCGTTGGCTTTTCTTTCCTTCCCTCTATTTTCCCGACGCCGCTGTCTCAACTCCGGCGAGCTTCTCTCATCTCCTCAGCGCAAGATAGCCCCAGAAAAGCCATGTCCTTGTTCCACCTCCTCCTTACGCATCCGACCGAGCTGTTGCTACTGATTGATTTCGCCGAGAGCTCGCTGTTCACGTTCATCTTCCTCGTGGCCGGTGACCTCGACCGAAACTCCGACTCACCGTGGCTAGCATCGTCCGGTGAGCTGTTGCCCTTTCTTGTTGACTCTACGGTTTCATCTCGATGCTGTAGTGCTTATTCCACTCTTGCCTGCTCATTTTGCCCACTGCAGTCGCTGGAACGCCGTCGTCAACGAGGTCCGCGCCGCCGTGATCACGGTCACCGTCGAAACGCGTTACCATAGCTTCTCCGGTCTCGCTCGTTGCTTCAACACATTCGGGGTGAGCCACTAATGCTTCCTGAACTCTCTGTTTCACCGTTACCAGCCTTGTTTCACCGGTGTAGCGATGCCGTGCCACCGCGTCCGCCATGGCCGGCGTTAGCCTTGTTCCGTGTCGTAATCAACCTCCGTAGTGCCACAGATCTATGCGCCTAGTCGTTGTGAACATTTTGGAGCTATGGCCGTCGTTGTTGGGCTCACCGGCGGCGAGTTCACGTCGGTCAGGTTGTTGTCGCCGCGGTCAAAGCCAGAGCTTAGGGATGACAAGTGGGTCCCGTATGTCAGCGACCGTATAGTTCAAATTGAATTTTTCTATTTTTAGAAATGGATGAGTAGTGTCTGTTTTTGTTATTTTTGTGGAAGGTTTGTTTAGAGCTTCAAAAATTATGAAAATTTTTGTGTGACCTATTTGTGATGAATACTATTTAGGAAAAATTTGAAACTTGAAATTTGAATAAACTTTTAATGTTCAAAAATTCAGTCAATTAATTAATAAATGCAATTTTCATAATTTTTGTAGGTCACTGTATAGCTCCAAAAATTATGAAATTTATTTTGGTACACTAATTTGTTATGAGGAAGCTTACATAAAATTTTGAGGTCATTTGGAACAAGTTTATTTTTGGGCTTATTTCCAAATTAATTCAAAATTGAATAAAAGCAAACCCTAATTGTTAGGGTTAGGGTTTGATCTTGTTTGGGTCATGTTGTGTGACCAGTAAGGTTTAAAGATCAATTTGGTCAAGTCACTTAGGTCATAAACCCTAGATGTTAGTGTCAAGTAGTTTTGTTGACTTGCAACTGTATCGCGAAGGAAAGTTGTATTCAAGGTGTGATTACATTTCATGTACCATGAAAGCATCATGTTTACATTATCATCATATTAAAGTATATGTTATTATTTCATGTAGAATCCGAGAGTGAAACGATTCTAGTTGAGCAAGTTGTGGAAGAATACCCGGTTGTCACGGGATTCGATAATTGTGGTACTGATCCGGAACCAGAGATCGTCAATGAAGGCAAGCCCCGGTTTATGCATTAAACCAATACCTTGTTTACTTTGAAAAGTTTATCACCTATGTTACCTATTGCATTAAGTTGATTTATTCAAATGTTACCTACTTGATGCATTGCCTACCTTGTTAATTGTTTACCATCCTTGGAGATGACTTCATTTATAAAGGCGTAGAATGCTTAGTATGCTTTATGGTAGGCTTTCAAAGTAAAAGTTTTGATACAATCAAAGATGGCATACTGTCCAAAGAAAGAAAGAAGATAGAATGAACTAGAGACTAGTCAGGTGACTTATCTTGAATGTTGGGTAATGTTGCCGACTATGTCGCTTAAAGGCCACTCATTATGGATCTTCTGAACGAGACACTTTGTAGTACTGGTCACATACTCCGGTAAGAATACTTTGGCTAATCCGATACTAAGACGAATGCCCACGCACTGGGAGTGGTGAGATGGCGGGAGTAGCATGTACCCTCGTGGCTTGAATGTGGCCGGATTTGAGGCGTGATGTGCTCTCGGGTGGCGTGGAGACGGCTTAGTATAGGAGGATCCGGTAGCGAGGTTGATATATGCAAGATTAAGTTCTACATATGTCGTGTGATAAGGAATCCCCGGCTGGGACTTGAATCAATTCGAATTGCCAGTGCTCTGCGGATATGGAGACTCGATTCATTACAGAAGCAATGCAGGACTGGTGAATTACTAAAACATGAGAAAAAGAATGGAATGAGAAGGATTGGAACATGGGATATGAACACTTGGTTGGAGATAATGAACTAAAGTACTTAGGGGTAAAACTTGAAACTAGGATCAAGAATAGTAACCTTTTGGCAAAGTAATTTTGAATTTTGCTACATCCTTACCTTGACCCAACTCCTGCATCCCTAAGACCTTCGCCCCTTTTCCGTCGGATCAGTCTTGTTGAGTACTTTTGTACTCAGGGTTTGTTAACCCTTGTTGCAGGTGAGTCGCATGCGCAGGCTTGTTTTGGTCCCTGCTGCATGTCAGTGTTTGAAGTTGATGACTATGAGGAATGATGAATGGCCTTTGGACAAGGCACTAGTTTGTGTGAAATAAATAATGTTAATGTAATATTATCCCGCTACTATGGTTGTATGATACTTATGGTTTTGTAAGTTTGAAACAACTGGTTTGTAATATTAAAACTTAAGTCTTCCCCTTTATAATCTCTGGTATGTATATTGAAAACTGTTGTAATCTGCAATGACTGTGATTGGGATCCTGTTTGGAAAAGATTCGTGGATGATTCGGGTTTCCCGAGGACACCCGATAGACCTGTTAAGTTGTTGGGAACTTGTGTACGCTATCTGAGGTCTGCTGAGACATCGATAGGTGCACGTGGGCCCGATTTCTTAGGAGGTTCTGCCACATCAACTGTCCACCTGGATCTCCATGCTTGCCATGATCCACCACCACGTCACATTGTGGGATATGCGCCCCCATTCCCCATCCTTTCCCTCTGAAGTTGTGCCGGACGTTTCACCTCCCCGAGCAGACCAGGACTCTTTACCCGCAAAAGGATACAAGTCAAAAAGCGTCCTTCCGTTCCAGCTGGGCCTAGGAGTTCGATGGCTGGTCCATCAATGGTTTCGACGGCCACCTCAAGGTACACTTACGACAAAGGATGGGCCCACAAATGGGATACCAGGATCCCAATTGAGCTATCCAACCAAACAACCACCAGATCTCACGACCATACCCATGAAGGGTCCGACCTCGGCGAAGAAGAAATCACATCTTCAGGGCATGTCGTGAGCAACAATAGAGGGCTAGGGCTCTTAGAATCCTATCTTTTAGAAAACCTTCCAAAGGAGTATCCTACTCCTCCGTAGGCTCAGGGGCTACACTCATTGGATCAGTGTCTTGAACCAAATCAGCTATATTCTTCTCAAACATTGGCAATATATCATTTAGCCGATTTCTAGTCTCTTCTGACAAAGCTTCCCTAGAGGAGATGGCTGATGAGCTGATTTCTACTTCGTCTAGATAATCCTCAAGATTGAAAGAGTAGCTCAGAGTTGGGAGATTGAATGCCTATATATAAGAAAAACTTGATTAGGAGGATTACATCAGTTTATAATAAAATGAACGGTGAAGTGGATACAATACCTTTTCTGTGGCAGCCTCTATTTGAGGAGAAGGGATGGCTGATGATGCACCAATGATGTCTGGTTGAATCGGCTCTGAACTTTCAATGTTGGTATCTGCAAATATCAAGGAAAATTTGAGTTCAAATTTCTTTCTTCTTCCCTCTGATCTAGCCTCAATCCTATCTTATTTGAAAGTTTGTGGCGGATAATATGATTAGGTTTGTCCTATATTTTAAAAATCTAGTACTTTTGATTGTATAAATCTTTTGTACTCGGATTCGTAAGATCGATTCATGCATCATGCTTGAACACCGTGCATAATAATTCCCCTTAAAAGTGGTTGGGTAAGTAACGTCAATCCCATTCTTGCTAACCTCCATTATCCTCAAGCTATCCTTATAGTCCTACCCTAACTTCTACAAGCTATGGCAAAGACCAAGATAACCACACGCAAGTCCACTGGACCTCACGGAGTCCCTCATCACCAGTTGGCACCGCGTAACTGTGAGCTTGGTGAAGGAAGTTCCAAGACCCTAGGAGATGAAGGATCTTCAAGCAATCCCACCAACATCGAGAACCTTACCAAGGAGCTCAACACTCTTCATCGAGCCCATGCCAAAGATCAAGAGAAGCTGGCGGAAATGGAAAGGGACATCACCAAGAATACCGAGTTGCGGAATGAAGCCTGGACACGAGAGGATGCGGCCAATGAACACATCCATGAGTTGGAGTTCTACGTAGAAGACCTGGAGATGGACAACGCCATTCTTCACGAGAATGTCCACATGATGTACGCTCAACTTCATCCTCCTCATGGGGATGGTGAAGTTACAGATGAAGAAATGATTGTAGATCTAGGAGAAGTCAAGAATGAAGAAGAGGAGGAGGATCCTGAGGAGTTAGTGTACTTTTTCAATGAAGATGAGGTTGAGTCCGATATGGACACGAACGTCGATGACTGAGAGTTTGGAGTAGAAATAGTTCATTTACTGCTTTTCTAGTAAACCAGGGTTGTCTTGTGGGATACAAGACATGTAACATAAATAAGAAACCCTTTGTAGCATGAAACCTTTTAACTGCTTTCAATAAAATAATAATGTAAACAAACGTGTCTCTCTGACAGATGCCTCGTATTAACACCCGAACTGGTGCAAGTACTTCGCAAGACAATGATGAAGTCCCAAATCCTCCGCCAATGCCTCTGACTATGGCAGATGCCATAACTGCACTCGTCTATGCAACAGCCGAGAATGCTAGGTTGTTAAGGGAAATGGCTCAGAACCAACAAGCACCACACCCTAATCATGGCCGCCATAATAATGGAAATGACGAGACAACCTATATTGATTTTACTGACACACGTCCGCCTGTGTTCTCTAAGGCAGAAGAGCCTTTAGAAGCTGACGATTGGCTCCGGACAATGGAGCAAAAGTTTGAGCTAATTCACTGTACCGAGATTCAGAAACCAAGGTTCACGGCACAGCAACTCCGAGGAGCTGCTGGTGCCTGGTGGGCAAATTTGGTAGCTGTACAGCCCGCTGGTCACCAAATCACCTGGATGGAGTTTAAGGATGCCTTCAGGGCACACTATATTCTAGATGGTGTGATGACCATGAAGTTAGAAGAGTTCCTGGCTCTTAAGCAAGGGGAGCACCCGGTGATGCACTATGTTGGGCGTTTCAATCACCTGTCGCAGTATGCTATAGAGTATGTGAATACTGACAGGAAGAAGAAGAATCATTTCATGAGAGGTCTGAACACCAAACTTCAGACCATGATGGCAACTTGTGGCAACGCAACTTATCATGAGACTGTCAACATTGCTATCGCTTCAGAGGAGAATTACCGCCGACACAAGGAGGCAAAGAAAAAGAGAGCATTTGCTTCCGGATCGTCGAGTGGAAAACGTCAAAAGGTGGTCTACCATCCTCAGAATCATGGCCGTGCACCATTCCGCCCACAACAAAGCCAAAGCAGGCAGCAAATCTTTATTCGTCCTGCAACTAATATGCCTTATCCTAATCAAGCACCGCAGCAGCAAAATAATACAAATAATGCAAACCGCACTACTACTTCCCAGAATCACAATTATCCATGTTATAATTGTGGTAAAACCAGACACTTTTCCCGAGAATGTCCGTATCCCAGGAAGAGTAATCCTAATGTACCTAAAGCCCCTGTTACTCAAGCTCAGAATCATTACAAGGGCAATGCTCAGAACAGTCAGAAAGGTCAGGCTGAGAAGAAATCTGGAAGGGTCTTCTATACTCAGGTGGAATCTATTCTAGAAGGAGAACCAGTAATGATTGGTATGTTTCCCATTGCTAAGCACCCTGCAATTACCTTATTTGATTCTGGTGCATCCCATACATTCATCAATCGTACATTTGTTGTGAAGCATGGGATAACTATTGAGGAAACAAAAGAACCATATCATATACAGTCGCCCGGGGGACGACTCTGTACAAGGGAGATAGTTCAGCATGTACCTATTGATTTGGGAGGACATGAGTTCCCTACCAGCATGCTAATATTAAAGGATCAAGATATAGATGTGATCCTTGGTATGAACTGGTTAACTCAACACGGGGCTATCATAGATGTCCTGCGTAGAACCATAAGACTAAATGTACCTGGCAGTAAAACCCAACTTCTCATCCAACTTCCCTTTCCTAAGAGTACAGTTGGAACAGTCTGTGCAACTACTGTGGAAGAAGCCGAGAACATTCCTATGGTATGTGAATTTACGGATGTTTTTCCCAATGTTCTGCCTGGACTGCCACCAGACCGAGATGTGGAGTTTAGAATTGACCTAAAACTAGGAACGGCACCTGTGTCTAGAAGAGCATATAGGATGCCACCCAAAGAACTAGCAGAATTAAAAATGCAACTACAAGAGTTGTTAGACAAGGGTTTCATTCAACCCAGTTCATCACCTTGGGGATGCCCTGCTATCTTCGTGAAGAAGAAGGACCAAACCTTAAGGTTATGTGTTGACTATCGGCCATTAAATGAAGTCACCATAAAGAACAAATACCCCTTACCCTGAATTGATTTGCTTTTTGATCAACTTGCGGGAGCTAAGGTGTTCTCGAAGATAGACTTGAGATCAGGCTATCACCAGATTAAGATCAGATGAGAAGATGTGCCGAAGACAGCGTTTACTACCCGATATGGTCTATATGAGTATTTAGTCATGTCTTTTGGGCTGACTAATGCCCCGGCTCATTTCATGTACCTGATGAACTCAGTTTTCATGCCCGAGTTGGATAATTTGTAGTGGTATTCATTGATGACATTCTTATCTATTCTAAGAGCAAAGAAGAACATGCAGAACATCTCCGCATTGTTCTACAACGATTAAGAGACCACCAATTATATGCCAAATTCAGCAAATGTGAATTTTGGTTAGAGGAAGTACAATTTCTAGGTCATGTGTTATCTGCTGAAGGTATAGCTGTTGATCCGAGCAAGTAGAAGAAGTCCTTAACTGGAAAGCACCTACCACTGTTCATCAAGTTCGTAGTTTTCTGGGATTGGCAGGTTATTACCGTCGGTTCATCCCTGACTTCTCTAGAATTGCGAAGCTAATTACTGGATTGCTGAAAAATCAAACTAAGTTTGTATGGTCAACAGAATGTGAGAAGGCCTTTCAAACATTAAAGAAGTTGTTAACAACTGCACCAGTTTTAGCACAACCTGATATCGAGAGGTCGTTTGATATCTATTGTGATGCGTCTGGAATTGGTATTGGTTGTGTTCTTATGCAAGAAGGCAGAGTCATAGAATATGCTTCCAGACAACTCAAGAAGCATGAAGAACATTATCCCACCCATGATCTTGAATTAGCAGCTGTTGTTCATGCACTCAAGGTTTGGCGACATTATTTATTGGGCAATATCTGTCATATCTATACGGATCACAAAAGTTTGAAATATATCTTCACTCAGTCAGAGCTGAATATGAGGCAAAGAAGATGGTTAGAACTTATCAAAGATTATGACTTAGAAGTGCATTATCATCCAGGCAAGGCTAATGTGGTTGCCGATGCCCTGAGTCGTAAGAGTCATTGCCATTGTCTGACTGTGAAACCTATGCAACGAACATTGTGTCAAGAGATGGAGCATCTGAATTTACAAATCATAGAACAAGGTTCCTCGTCCAATATTGCGCTTGAGTCCACTATCAAAGATCGATCATTGCTGCTCAATAGAAAAGTAAGGGCATAGCCCATATCAAGGATAAAGTCGATCTGGAAGATCAACATGTTTCAAGATTGATGAATCGGATGTCGTATGGTTCAAGGATAGATTGGTAGTACCCAAAATCCGTAATCGCGAAAGCAGATTCTTGATGAAGCTCATTCTACAAGATACTCCATTCATCCGGTAGCAACAAAATGTATCATGATCTCGAGAACGAGATATTGGTGGACCAAAATGAAAAAAGAAATAGCTCAATATGTGGCCAAATGTGATACTTGTCGAGAGAGTCAAACCGATTCACATGAAGATCATGGGTCCATTACATTCCTTGCCGCCCATCTTGGAAGTGGGAAGATATCTCAGTATGGACTTCATAGTAGGGTTGTTTAGGACATCTGCGAGCTACAATTCAATATGGGTTATTGTTGATCGCCTAACCAAGATAGCTCATTTCTTACCAAATGAGATAAATATCGAGCGGAGCAAAGATGCAAAGCTTTATCTTGATAGAATCTTCATGCATGGGGCACCCAAGACCATTGTCTCTAACAGAGGGTCATTGTTCATATCCAAGTTTTGGAAAAGTCTACATGAGTCTTTGGGAACTAAACTTATCCATAGTTCTCGCTTATCATCCACAAACAGATGGATGATTTTAAAAGGGTAAATCAAATTCTTGAAGATATGTTAACAGCATGTGTTCTCTCCTATGGTGCTATATGGGATGAATGCCTTCCCTTAGCTGAATTCTCATATAACAATAGCTATCAAGAGAGCATTAAAATGGCACCATTTGAAGCATTGTATGGCCGTAGATGCCAGACACCTTTACATTGGTCAGATGTTGGAGAACGTTGGTTCTTTGGACCGGATGTGGTCAAGGAAGCAGAAGAGAAAGTTAAATTCATACAAGCTAATATGAAGGTAGCTCAATCCCGACAGAAAAGCTATGCTGATAAGAGGAGGCGACCGCTAGAATTCATAGTGGGAGATCATGTCTACCTCAAGGTATTGCCAATGAAAGGAGTTCATCGTTTTGGGATTCGGGGAAAGTTGGCACCCCGTTATGTCGGTCCGTTTCAAATCCAACAACGATGTGGACCAGTCGCCTATCGCGTCAAGCTACCAGATCACATGTCAGCTGTGCATGATATTTTCCATGTATCCTAGTTGAAGAAGTGTCTTCAAGTACCTGACCTAGTGATTGACTTTGGGGATGTAGAACTAGAACCTGATTTGACTTATGCTGAGTACCCTATTAGAGTCTTAGATCAGAAAGATCGAGTCACTCGAAGGCTTACAATCAAGTTCTACAAAGTACAATGGAACCAACACACTGAAGAAGAAGCTACTTGGGAGTCCGAGGATTACTTAGAAGAAAACTTTCTAGACTTCTTTGCTTCTCTCTAGTTACAATACCTTGTCTATATTGTAACTTGTCTCTCTTGTCAAAAGAATGGAAAACCCCCTCACTAGTCCTTTGAATAAAGTTATAATGTGTTAGCTTGACACATTTCATTTTCCAATACTTAATCCTAAGTTCTAAATCTCGGGACGAGATTTCTTTAAGGGGGAAGGGTTGTAACACCTCTAGTGTTTTGACCTATCATTAAATTTGACATGTCATCATATGCATTGCAAATCATTCATAAAGTAGAAAAAAATGAATGCATTCACTAAATAAGCTTTATTTCATAAGTTGTTATTTTATGTGATGTGATTCAAAACCCTAAATAAAGATCATGACCACAAGAGTCAAAGTTCATGTGATCATGTGAGATCATGTGTTAATTGACTCAAATAACCCTAATGGGCCATGTTACTGGTCAAAAATCAAAGTTAAGTCAAAAGGTAAACAAATCAAATTCGAATTCAAATTCTAATTATAAAAGTCCTTCTTGCCCCTTTTGTCTATTTTAAAATCCATTTGGAATTTGGGGTTATGACAAAAAGCAAAGTTGAAGCTTAGTTAATAAGGATCAACTTTGGTATTCAAAGTTTTTCAAGTTTACATATAAAATTTGGAGTAATTTTGAAATGATTCAAATACTCAAATGCACCCCAAATTCAAATTTCAAAATGGGGGAAGAATTTGAAAATGTGCCTTGAAGCAAAGTTGTAGAGTTTGAAAAGTTGAGCAACTTTCATTTTTGGAGATTTTCAACTTCTTTAGAAAAATTGGGAGTAATTTGTAAAAGGAACTCAGTGGCAAATCTGTAAATACTTCAAAAATCAAGTTGGCAACAGGGCATCACCGCCCCACAGCCGGCGTCCTTTCTCCGGTCTTCCAGGCGCGTCTGCGACCGCCCTTGGCTTCGCGCTGGCGCGGGGAGCACGCTGCGTGTCGATTCCGCGCGCTCCTGGCCGAGCTATAAGACCCAGACGTCGTCGTTGGCTTTTCTTTCCTTCCCTCTGTTTTCTCGACGCCGCCATCTCAACTCCGGCGAGCTTCTCTCATCTCCTCAGCGCAAGATAGCCCCGGAAAAGCCATGTCCTAGTTCCGCCTGCTCCTTGTGCATCCGACCGAGCTGTTGCTACCGATTGATTTCGCCGAGAGCTCGCTGTTCACGTTCATCTTCCTCGCGGCCGGCGACCTCGACCGAAACTCTGACTCACCGTGGCCAGCATCGTCCGGTGAGCTGTTGCCCTTTCTTGTTGACTCTACGGTTTCGTCTTGATGCTGTAGTGCTTATTCCACTCTTGCCTGCTCGTTTTGCCAACTGCAGTCGCCGGAACGCCGTCGTCGATGAGGTCCGCGCCGCCGTGATCACGGTCATCGTCGAAACGCGTTACCCTAGCTTCTCCGGTCTCGCTCGTTGCTTCAACACATTCGGGGTGAGCCACTGATGCATCCTGAACTCTCTATTTCACAGTACCAGCCTTGTTTTGCCGGCGTAGCGATGCCGTGCCACCGCATCCGCCATGGCCGGCGTTAGCCTTGTTCCGTGTCGTAATCAACCTCCGTAGTGCCACAGATCGATGCGCCTAGTCATTGTGAACGTTTTGGTGCTATGGCCGTCGCTGTTGGGCTCACCGGCGGCGAGTTCGTGTCGGTCAGCGCCGTTGTCGCCGCGGTCAAGGCCAGAGCTTAGGGATGACAAGAGGGTCCCGTATGTCAGCGACTGTATAGTTCAAATTGAATTTTCCTATTTTCAGAAATGGATGAATAGTGTCTGTTTTTGTTATTTTTGTGTAGGTTTGTTTAGAGCTTCAAAAATTATGAAAATTTTTGTGTGACCTCTCTGTGATGAATACTATTTAGGAAAAAATTGGAACTTGAAATTTGAATAAAGTTTTAATGTTCAAAAATTTAGTCAATTAATTGATAAATGCAATTTCCATAATTTTTGTAGGTCACTGTATAGCTCCAAAAAATTATGAAATTTATTTCGGTACACTAATTTGTTATGAGGAAGCTTACATAAAATTTTGAGGTCATTTGGAACAAGTTTATTTTTGGGCTTATTTCCAAATTAATTCAAAATTGAATAAAAGCAAACCCTAATTGTTAGGGTTAGGGTTTGATCTTGTTTGGGTCATGTTGTGTGACCAGTAGGGTTTCAAGATCAATTTGGTCAAGTCGCTTAGGTCATAAACCCTAGATGGTAGTGTCAAGTAGTTTTGTTGACTTACAACTGTATCGCGAAGGAAATTTGTATTCAAGGTGTGATTACATTTCATGTACCATGAAAGCATCATGTTTACATTATCATCATATTGAAGTATATGTTATTATTTCATGTAGAATCCAAGAGTGAAACGATTCTAGTTGAGCAAGTTGTGGAAGAATCCCCGGTTATCACGGGATTCGATAATTGTGGTACTGATCCGAAACCAGAGATCGTCAACAAAGGCAAGGCCTGGTTTATGCATTAAACCATTACCTTGTTTACTTTGAAAAGTTTATCACCTATGTTACCTATTGCATTAAGTTAATTTATTCAAATGTTACCTACTTGATGCATTGCCTACCTTGTTAATTGTTTACCATCCTTGGAGATGACTTCATTTATAAAGGCGTAGAATGCTTAGTATGCTTTATGGTAGGCTTTCAAAGTAAAAGTTTCGATACAATCAAAGATGGCATACTGGCCAAAGAAAGAAAGAAGATAGAATGAACTAGAGACTAGTCGGGTGACTTATCTTGAATGTTGGGTAATGTTGCCGACTATGTCGCTTAAAGGCCACTCATTGTGGATCTTTTGAACGAGACACTTTGTAGTACTGGTCACATACTCCGGTAAGAATACTTTGGCTAATCCGATACTAAGACGAATGCCCACACACTGGGAGTGGTGAGATGGCGGGAGTAGCGTGTACCCTCGTGGCTTGAATGTGGCCGGATTTGAGGCGTGCTGTGCTCTCGGGTGGCGTGGAGACGGCTTAGTATTGGAGGATCCGGTAGCGAGGTTGATATATGCAAGATTAAGTTCTACATATGTCGTGTGATAAGGAATCCCCAGCTGGGACTTGAATCAATTCGAATTGCCGGTGCTCCGCGGATATGGAGACTCGATTCATTACAGAAGCAATGCAGGACTGGTGAATTACTAAAACATGAGAAAAAGAATGGAATGAGAAGGATTGGAACATGGGATATGAACACTTGGTTGGAGATAATGAACTAAAGTACTTAGGGGTAAAACTTGAAACTAGGATCAAGAATAGTAAGCTTTTGGCAAAGTAATTTTAAATTTTGCTACATCCTTACCTTGACCCAACTCCTGCATCCCTAAGACCTTCGCCCCTTTTCCGTCGGGTCAGTCTTGTTGAGTACTTTTGTACTCAGGGTTTGTTAACCCTTGTTGCAGGTGAGTCGCATGCTCAGGCTTGTTTTGGTCCCTGCTGCATGTCAGTGTTTGAAGTTGATGACGATGAGGAATGATGAATGGCCTTTGGACAAGGCACTAGTTTGTGTGAAATAAATAATGTTAATGTAATATTATCCCGCTACTATGGTTGTATGATACTTATGGTTTTGTAAGTTTGAAACAACTGGTTTGTAATATTAAAACTTAAGTCTTCCACTTTATAATCTCTGGTATGTATATTGAAAACTGTTGTAATCTGCAATGACGATGATTGAGATCTTGTTTGGAAAAGATTCGTGGATGATTTGGGTTTCCCGAGGACACCCGACAGACCTGTTAAGTTATTGGGAACTTGTGTACGCTATCTGAGGTCTACTGAGACATCGATAGGTGCACGTGGGCCCGATTTCTTAGGAGGTTCTGCCACATCAACTGTCCACCTGGATCTCCACGCTTGCCATGATCCACCACCATGTCACATTGTGGGATATGCGCCCCCAATCCCCATCCTTTCCCTCCGAAGTTGCGCCGGACGTTTCGCCTCCCTGGGCAGACCAGGACTCTTTACCCGCAAAAGGATACAAGTCAAAAAGCGTCCTTCCGGCCCTACTGGGCCTAGGGGTTCGACGGCTGGCCCATCAATGGTTTCGATGGCCACCTCAAGGTACACTTACGACAAAGGATGGGCCCACAAACGGGATACCAAGATCCCAATTGAGCTATCCAACCAAACAACCACCAGATCTCACGACCATACCCGTGAAGGGTCCGACCTCGGCGAAGAAGAAATCACATCTTCAGGGCATGTCATGGGCAACAATAGAGGGCCAGGGCTCTTAGAATCCTATCTTTCAGAAAACCCTCCGAAGGAGTATCCTACTCCTCCGTAGGCTCAGGGGCTACACCCATTGGATCAGTGTCTTGAACCAAATCGGCTATATTCTTCTCAAACATTGGCAATATATCCTTTAGCCGATTTCTGGTCTCTTCTGACAAAGCTTCCCTAGAGGAGATGGCTGATGAGCTGATTTCAACTTCGTCTAGATAATCCTTAAGATTGAAAGAGTAGCTCAGAGTTGGGAGATTGAATGCCTATATATATAAGAAAATCTTGATTAGGAGGATTAGATCAGTTTATAATAAAATGAACGGTGAAGTGGATACAATACCTTTTCTGTGGCAGCCTCTATTTGAGGAGAAGGGATGGCTGATGATGCACCAATGATGTCTGGTTGAATCGGCTCTGAACTTTCAATGTTGGTATCTGCAAATATCAAGGAAAATTTGAGTTCAACTTTCTTTCTTCTTCCCTCTGATCTAGCCTCAATCCTATCTTATTTGAAAGTTTGTGGCGGATAATATGATTAGGTTTGTCCTATGTTTTAAAAATCTAGTACTTTTGATTGTATAAATCTTTTGTACTCGGATTCGTAAGATCGATTCATGCATCATGCTTGAACACCGTACATAATAATTCCCCTTAAAAGTGGTTGGGTAAGTAATGTCAATCCCATTCTTGCTAACCTCCATTATCCTCGAGCTATCCTTATAGTCCTACCCTAACTTTTATAGGCTATGGCAAAGACCAAGATAACCGCACGTAAGTCCACTGGACCTCACGGAGTCCCTCGTCACTAGTTGGCACCGCATAACCGTGAGCTTGGTGAAGGAAGTTCCAAGACCCTAGGAGATGAAGGATCTTCAAGCAATCCCACCAACATCGAGAACCTTACCAAGGAGCTCAACACTCTTCATCGAGCCCATGCCAAAGATCAAGAGAAGCTGGCGGAAATGGAAAGGGACATCACCAAGAATACCGAGTTGCGGAATGAAGCCTGGACACAAGAGGATGCGGCCAATGAACGCATCCATGAGTTGGAGTTCTACGTAGAAGACCTGGAGATGGACAACGCCATTCTTCATGAGAATGTCCACATGATGTACGCTCAACTTCATCCTCCTCATGGGGATGGTGAAGTTACAGATGAAGAAATGATTGTAGATCCAGGAGAAGTCAAGAATGAAGAAGAGGAGGAGGATCCTGAGGAGTTAGTGTACTTTTCTGATGAAGATGAGGTTGAGTCCGATATGGACACGGACGCCGATGACTGAGAGTTTGGAGTAGAAATAGTTCATTTACTGCTTTTCTAGTAAACCAGGGTTGTCTTGTGGGATACAAGACATGTAACATAAATAAGAAACCCTTTGTAGCATGAAACCTTTTAACTGCTTTCAATAAAATAATAATGTAAACAAACGTGTCTCTCTGACAGATGCCTTGTCTTAACACCCGAACTGGTGCAAGTACTTCGCAAGACAATGATGAAGTCCCAAATCCTCCGCCAATGCCTCCGACTATGGCAGATGCCATAACTGCACTCGTCTATGCAACGGCCGAGAATGCTAGGTTGTTAAGGGAAATGGCTCAAAACCAATAAGCACCACACCCTAATCATGGCCGCCGTAATAATGGAAATGACGAGACAACCTATATTGATTTTACTGACACACGTCCGCCTGTGTTCTCTAAGGCAGAAGAGCCTTTAGAAGCTAACGATTGGCTCCGGACAATGGAGCAAAGGTTTGAGCTAAGTCGCTGTACCGAGATTCAGAAACCAAGGTTTGTGGCACAGCAACTCCGAGGCGCTGCTGGTGCCTAGTGGGCAAATTTGGTAGCTGTACAGCCCGCTGGTCATCAAATCACCTGGATGGAGTTTAAGGATGCCTTCAGGGCACACTATATTCTAGATGGTGTGATGACCATGAAGTTAGAAGAGTTCCTGGCTCTTAAGCAAGGGGAGCACCCGGTGATGCACTATGTTGGGCGTTTCAATCACCTGTCGTAGTATGCTATAGAGTATGTGAATACTGACAGGAAGAAGAAGAATCATTTCATGAGAGGTCTGAACACCAAACTTCAGACCATGATGGCAACTTGTGGCAACGCAACTTATCATGAGACTGTCAACACTGCTATCGCTTCAGAGGAGAATTACCGCCGACACAAGGAGGCAAAGAAAAAGAGAGCATTTGTTTCCGGATCGTCGAGTGGAAAACGTCAAAAGGTGGTCTACCATCCTCAGAATCATGGCCGTGCATCATTCCGCCCACAACAAAGCCAAAGCAGGCAGCAAATCTTTATTCGTCCTGTAACTAATACGCCTTATCCTAATCAAGCACCGCAGCAGCAAAATAATACAAATAATGCAAACCGTACTACTACTTCCCAGAATCACAATTATCCATGTTATAATTGTGGTAAAACCGGACACTTTTCCCGAGAATGTCCGTATCCCAGGAAGAGTAATCCTAATGTACCTAAAGCCCCTGTTACTCAAGCTTAGAATCATTACAAGGGCAATGCTCAGAACAGTCAGAAAGGTCAGGCTGAGAAGAAATCTAGAAGGCTGCATTGATCTAGTTATTCTAAGGCTGCATTGAGTAATCATAAGGCTGCATTGATCTAGTTATTCTAAGGCCGGTCAACATGTAAACATTGGTCAAAGTGATGGTCATTGGACCATGACCAAAAACAAAAGCGTTCAGGGTATTGGACCAGAAATAAGATGCAGAAATCATGAGTGAATCATTCCTCTCCATTCTAGACAACGAGAGTGTCAAACATTGATTCAAATCATAAACCTCCCAATCTTCAGCCTTTTTCTCGGATACCCTATGAAACAGTCTCTCTATCCCTTAGGCATTTTGGGCCAGTTTCTGAAGGGAGTTTTGATGTTCCAGGAGGACGAATCCACTACATATTGTTTAAAGGGGATTTGGTTGGTTTCTTGATGGATAAAATCAGATGGATCAGGGTCCCCATAGGCCCAAGAAAATAAACATTGGGAGCAACAGCTGATGGAATCAAGATTTTGTTCCTCATTTCCTAGAAATCGGTTGAAATAAATTTGAGAAGAAAGAAAATACAGGGTAGCGACCGGTACTTGGAACATGGAAGCTCGAAAGCATACCTTAGGGACATGGTCGCTGGTCGCCATTGCAGACGAAATGGATTTGAATCTGAAGAAGATCGCTCGAATGAAAGCTTGATGGGGCAGAAGATTTGCTAGGGTTGAGGCTTTGACGATGGTGGCATCGGCTGTTAGGATTTGCTCGAGAAAGAAGGGGAAAGCAAACGGGCTGAGTGAATTGGAAAAGATACTATTGGGATATTATATAAAACTCAGACCGGGAAGTCAGGAGTCACGCATATATCTCGGAACAAAACGGTTGCGGCATGGTAAACAGATAAATATGAATTTTGGAATAAAATTATTTTTATCCCAAAATTTGGGGGCATGTGTTTACACCAAAATTTGGGAAGAAGAACGCGAACTCGAAGCTTCTAAAATTGTGTCGATCAAGTAATCGATTGCATGAGAATCGATATTAACTGATTCAGATGCGACACTGAAATCGGCTCTCTTTGAATGACGTTAGCAGATAACGATAATGAGCTACAATTGGCGTCGGAAAATACATATCGGACTCTACAAAAAGGGAAAGATTAGGGTCCAAGTTATCTTAAGATAGGAATGTTTTCTTTTATACCAAAGATTGTAATGAGTCGTACTTGAGTAGGATTCATGTTTAGGCTTCGAGTTTAAATATTGGACCCCGGCTATTGTAAAGGACATCCAATCAATCAAATACAATTTACATTTTTGGCTCCGTGCCAACCCTTAGAAGTAGGAGTAGAGTAGATCCCGACGAGTTCTTCAGCAAGCAGGGCTGCATTGGTCCGGCCGACCTCCGGCTTGTCTATAAGTACCTTCATAGCTTATACTTCCATTTGTACGGCTGCATCGATCCGGTCGACCTCCACTGCGAACTCTACTATAAGCTAGTTATCGACTCTTGTCCAGTTCAAGTATTGTTGCATCGATCCGATCGACCTCCACTGCTCGAACTAGATTAAGGTCAAGTTATCGGCTCTACCTAAGGGTGGCGTCGTTCGGGTAGATTCATTAAGTTACCAATCTTGCTGATGTTCTTATTGATATTAGTTTGCAGCAACATCAATCTGTCCGGTCGAGATCAATCTAGATCGGCCTTATATCCTTTTAGTCCGGTGTTCGCTTTGTCACAATACGATGTTTCTTACTCTGAGCGGCGGGTTACATTTCATCAGTTGTTCTATTTCGATCTTGATCGTGCATAGTACGCGGTTAAGGCACGTATGATCTTGAAGAGATTTGCTGGCTAGTTGAATCTGGTCTATAGTTCGCTATTATGGCTGCAACGATCCGATCGATCTCCACTGATGGCACTGTAGATTGGAGGACGTTAGTTGGTAGGTTTGTTCCTGATCACGCGTGATCTTAACTGTTTGCTATGCCTGCATTGGCTAAATAGTTGATCGCCTATGCTTTAACGGCTACAGTGTGTGTCCATGATTCTATAAGCGAGAATAGATCTATGTACTTTAAGGGTTTGATTTGTTATCTTTATCACGACTACATCGATCTGGTCGAACCCCACTGTTAGAGACAGTAGGTTAAGTCTGATGAGTCCATAGGTTTGTCCATGTGAAATAGTCGATTGTTCACATGTTGTAGTCCATTTTCACCTGAATCGGCTATTTCAGCCAATTCGCCCGAGCCTTCACGTATAACATGTCTTTCGGAAAGCCTGTCGAAGTATAGATGGTTTTATGGATTCTTCGGTTTTAGTTTGTTATTATCATCATAGCTGCCATCGATCCGGTCGAATCTCACTGTTCATGGTAACATATTAGATTCAGAACGTTTGTAGGTCTATTTGTATTAGATAGTCGATTTATTTGCATGTTATACCGCTTCTTGATTAGATTCATTGGCTCAACGATTCACACCGGTAATATCCACCTAGCTGATGATCTCATTTACATCTGTGGGCATTATACTTATCAACATGAAATCAATCGCGATCCATAAGCTCTACTATTCGTAACAGCCGATTTCTGTGCGTATCGGCTATTTAGTCAATTTTCCCGTCTGGCTGCTCCTGAAGCGGCACACTTGGAACTGTCTGGGCAAAGACCGATATATTCCACCTTAAATTACTAATAAACTTTCTCTCCTTGTCAATTGCAGGTCAAATTGACTGGCACGCCTCGGGAGGAATTCGCAGGATCGGTTAACCCTGTGTTGAAGCCAAGCGGATCTCCGGGCTCATCCTAAGCAGATCCTTCCAGCTTGCCATGTGTCTACACATTTTCGTGCTGACACACACTCAGATCCTCGACGTGCTTTTTATTTTGGGACATATGAGTATTTATATTTACTTTTTTTATGAAGAGGAGTATTTTTCCTATAGAGTAAAGTTCATGGCCGGTCCTCGAACGTGTGGGGGTGCGTCATCCCGTTCCTCCAACTTAGAAAGTGTGTCATTTCGGTCTTTAAACTTTGTTTGGGTCTCATATACATGCAAACGGATATAGATCCATGCCCGCATACTAAAATATTACTTGTTTGCTTGAAATAAAAGATTAGCCGGGCCTATATATAAAATCGTTTAGACACAAAAACTACACAAATTTTTATAAACTTCGTAATGGGTTGTTTTGAAAAACAGTCGTCTTCCTCACATCCCGACGTAATCTCGCCGCCGCTCTCCCATGGTCGGCAGGCGGTGGCACGGCCAGCAGCCTGGCGTGGCAGCGCGACTAGCAGCACACGCTCGCCTGCCCCTGGCACGACGGCTTGGCCCACGGCCCGCTCACTCTCCACAAAGGAGCAGAGGCATTGGATTCTTGCGACCGGCGCACGCAATGTTCACCATGCAACTGGAATCCAGACTATGCGACGCAAAAGAGCGACACGGACGCTGGCCCGGACGCTGGCACGTCAGCTGCGGCTAGATGTAGGGGCACTCCCACTCCTAGTATCACGGGCGGGCCTCGTCGTCACGCACCCACTCGTCGTGGGCGACATCGCAGCCTGCTGGCGCCGCGCCCACCGCGATCGGCCACGGCCCGGCCCCCTCCTCGCCCTGCACGCATGCCCGACGCGGCAGCGGCGACAATGACGAGCGCCAGCACGGCGAGGACCTTCATGGCTGATGGCTGCACGGCGCACCTATACGTCCACGCGCGACCACGACAGGCCACCAGCTCCGGCGTGTCACTCAGCTAGCTTCCGCGGCCTAGAGCAACACAACGGGGCGCACTGGGATCTGGCGACGCGACACAGCTGTAGTAGGCGGTGGCGCGGTCCGCGACACGACCGGTAGCATGCTCTCGCCTGACCGGCGCGGCCAGTGGCCCGCGCGCTCGCCTGGCGAGCTTGCATGCCGGCAGCGTGGGGAGCAACACGGGGTGGACTTCATCGGTGCGGGCTCGCCGGTGCTGAGCTCGGTGTATCCGCTTCCTCGCCATGAGGAGCAGCTGTGCCGGTGCGGGGAGCAGCTCACCGCGACGGTCACACCGGTGCCAAGCTCGGTCAGCTGCGACTGCACCGGCATGGGGAGCAGCTCACGGCCTCGGAGCAGGCTCACCGGTGCTGAACTCGATGGGGCAGCTTCCAGGCACAAGCAGCAGCACAGCGTTGGCATGGTGGTGAGCGCCGCGCTGGTGAACGGCAATGCGCCGCAGCTGCACGGGGTGAGCAGTGGCGCGACTGCGAGCTGACCATCGTTGTGAGAGAGGTGAGAGATGAGAGACAGACAGCCTGTTCGGCTGGGGGCGGCTGGCTGGCTAGGCTGGCCAGCCCTCTCATATGAATACTGTTCACATGAACCAGCCAATAGTATTTCTCTCTTACATAAACGAACCAACAACGATACGAACCAGCCAACCGAACAAACTAAGAGCTGCCAGGTGAAGGGCCAGACCCGTTTAGACGAATACAGACCCAGATAGAGTGGAAGAACCCAATACACTTTCTGAGTCGAGAATCGACTGTCAAACTAAAAAATGACTAAAATGTACTCCCTCCATCCTAAATTGTAAGTCATTCCAAGAATTTTGGAGAGTCAAATTTTTTCAAGTTTGACTAAAATTATAGAGAGAAACATAAAGATTGATGATATCAGATAGTTATAATATGAAAATATAACTAATGAAGAATCTAATGATACTTACTTAGTATGATAAATATTATTATTTTGTTATATAAATTTGATCAAACTTGAAAAATTTTGACTCTCTAAGATTTTTGGAATGAATTATAATTTGGGATGGAGGGAGTACGAATTATTAGGCACCCTCGGTGAAGGATCTAGGTCCATCTTCCGTAAGCCACTTCCCAATCCCCCGAAGGCCCAAACTTCTCCTCATGACCCCGTCCGCCGTGCCTCGCCGGCGACGCGCCGCCAAGCTCCCGAGGCTTCCACCGCCGGCACCTCTCATCTACCACGAGCACGCAACATCCTCGATCCATGTCTTCTCTTCACACAAATCCACGAAGCACCAGCTCCTGGCCTCCACTGTACCTGTGGGGGCAACCCATGGTGACGGCAATTGCCGGCGGCGGCGTGCCAGCCGTCGTCACCAAACATCGTAGGCGCTTGTGCGTGTTGAGGTCCGCCAGCGACTGCTCTAGCACCACTGGGCGGCCTCTCAACGGAGGGCGAGACAAGCGGCGGAACCAGGACTCCCAAATCCCACGCGGCAATGTCGTCATGTGCCTGCATCTCCTCTGCCATCTTCACCACGCTGCTTGCTCCTCGCCGCCACCGCGCGCTCCCCACCTCGCCCTCGGCACCGCCACGGTGCTCGTGCGGAAAGGGACGTTCCGCAGTGAGGAGGCACACGACCTGTTCGACGAATTGCTGCGTCAAGCCACCCACGTGCCCGGGCGTGAGCTGAACGGGTTCCTCGCTGTGCTCGCGCGGGCACCGGCCTCCGCAGCCTACAGAGATGGCCCTGCCCTTGCCGTCGCACTCTTCAACCGCGCGTATCGAGCTCACGGCACACCTATGGCATCCTCATGGACTGCTGCACCCGCGCACACCGCCCAGAGCTAACGCTGGCCTTCTTCGGCCAGGTCCTCAAGACAGGCTTGGGCATCAATACCATCATCATCAGCAACCTTCTCAAGGGCCTTTGTGAAGCAAAGCGGACAGACGAGGCTTTGGACATCCTTCTCCACAGAATGCCTGAGTTGGGTTGTGTGCCTGATGTTTTCTCGTACTGGGCTAACAGATATGGGCTTCGGACATGGGCCTGCGTGCCTCTACTGGTTGGTTGGGCTTAGCCCGTGTATGGAGTGGTATTTATTTACCTTTGGCTGTGGAGAGAGAGGTACGAAGAATATTGTAATCAATAGTCAGATATATCTTAATCTATTCTAGCTACTCCTCTCGTGTTCATCTTCTTCCTCCCAATTCCCCTGCTCTGCTGCTAGTTCCTCTCCAATCTCTTATCTCTGATGCATCCTTACCTATCCCTGCTACCCTGCTGCTAACATCTGGTATTTAGAGCCAATCCTGGAATTCCACCGAAATCCCTCACTAACTGATTCCGATTGCAATTGAGCGCTATGGGTCTCGATTTCCAGTTGATCCTGGCCGAGCTTTGTGAGTTTTGCAAGGAGTTGGCATCCACGAAGGAAGCTATCTCCTCGACCGCGCGGCTCCTCCACGCCGACCAGGGCCGCGCCATGGGCCCCACCATCAACGACCGCCCCACCATCGTCGATGTCATCACCGACGTCAGCCTCAGCGCGGACGACAACACCAAAGGCAGTGGCTTCTCTGTCCCCAAGCTCGACTCCAAGGCCGATCCGCCTGTGCAGAGCCGCGTTCCCGTCGACACCACCCTCTTCTCGGCCAACCAGGATGAGATCCCCAACAACCTCGCCGTGCACCCGGGCTCGTTCCGCTGCGTCCGCTCCAACTCCGACAACGTGGAATTCTCACCTCGCACCTGTGCTGTTCTGGTGCCTTCCTCCGTGCTCTGCTCTGCCCTGCTCCCCACGCAAGGACCACCGTGCACCAGAGCCCTTACCAAGGCGGCGCCACAGCGTCCCTGGCCACGCCAGCAGCCACAGCTCACGCGCATCAACGCGATGAAGCACTCCTCGTATCCCGCCGAGGACGACGGCGCCGACGACCTCGCCCCGGTCGACCCCGGTCCTGAATTTGGGTCGTAGACCAACTTCAGCACCCACGGGGGCGCGGAGGACATCGCCATCTACCAAGGCTTCCAGACCCCATACAGCGGCGTCATGCTCACATGCTTCCTCCGTGGTGATGCACTCCACCACTTCGAGTACGCGCGTCCCCACCGCGGCGTTCCTCACTAAGCTCCGCGGTGGCACTTGTACCACGAGCCGCCCGGACCCTCTGGACGCCACCATGCACCGCGCCAAGTACCTCCTCCACGACAACGACTTCGCCGACGAGCTTGGTCGTGAGGAGGCAGACCTGGATGTGAAGCTGCTGGGCCCCGCGACGTACTGCGCCACCGGCGACCAGTTGGTGATCGAGTGCAAGGCCCTTCTGGACGCTCGACTGGTGTTTGAAGAAATGCCAAGCAAGTACACCACCGTGCACTCTGTTCATTCTCTCCAGCATTCCATTCTTATTTTCCTTGCTATGCCTGGTATGCCACCCTTGCCCATGAGCGTGCTGGGATCTGAGTCCATTGCCTAAGCCAAGCTGTGCATCCAACAATTCAAGGACCTTATGGTGACGAAGCGGTGGCTTGTACTGGATGGGTATGAGTTGGCCAGAAACAACTGCCCAGTCAATTATTGTGGGCTGGCCGAGGAAAATGTTTTGCACCTTGTTATTCGGCTGTCTAATCTCTGTGTGATCAACAGTGAGACTGCCACTGGAGAGAAGTTCAGGAGGAGGAGGCTCCCAGCACCTTGCCCAACAGTTGTCTGATGAATTGCCTCATCCTGATGCAGAGCTGTTTCTCGCTTCCATTCAGATGCAGCTCGGATGCAGTGCTATACAGGCAGCACAGGCCATTGCCTCCACTTCAGAACTCCATTTGGTGAGCTGTGAGGCTAGGCTGCGTCCTCTACCTTGGTCGTCGTTCAACATGGTTGAGAGGTATTCTGTCTTGTGTCACTTGGGTCGACTCTGGAAACCCCCATGGTTTCCATCACTTCGACAACTGATCAGGTGTGTACCAACTACTGCTCATTAGAAGCTTTTGACATGTATGATGGTGCTATCAGTGAATACGACTGGTTGTGTACTGATTCCAGAGCAAGTACAGCGGAAATGTGGTGGCAATTGTTAGTGTTTCTTGCTTGAAGTGACAGGACAGAAATCTCGAGTTGCAGGAGGAAAAGCCAAGGATCGTTGGCCGACTAAGCAAGATTTGTTACAGCAAATTTTGTCTTCTGGTCCTAGCTCGAGATCTTGGAGGGCTTGGCATCAATCAAGATCTCTCGTGTTCTTGCAACTCTCATGGATGTCATCTATTTGGACATGCAGTTCGATGGTTTGGTGCTATCACCGCATTTGCCGATCTCATTGGTGGTACTAATGGTTCTGATGGTGTCCATCTAATCGCCTGATGTTTCGATGGTGCCCGGTCTCTCCTATGACATATCATGTGGAGTTCAGCATACTAATTCTCTACAGCTAGACTACAATCGACCTCGGTACATGTGTTGGACACATTTGGCGACTCCTTGTTTACTCGAGCTAGACTAAATTGGCCTACAGTCTGCTGCATTGTGTTCCAACCTTGCTTCGTTGCCAGCAAACTGACTGTTCTTGATTGGATGCTGATGGCCACAATTCAATTGGAGATCGTGTGTGATGGAGCTCAGTTGCGACCAACACCATGGCCCTCTTTTAGTATAGTCCATGAAGCTACTGCATGGTGGTGTTTCAATTTGCTCGTGCTGCCAATATGGCTACCTTCATCTTGGTGGAATTCTGGGTGCCATGGCATAGTTTCCTCTCATCCCATTCGGACCCCTCGGCCACCACCATCTCCAGTTCTGTTGGTGTGCTTCATTTATATCCTCAAGCAGCAAGTTCATGCAAGCACTCTACTGTCCTTCGTGGATTGGTGATCAAGTGGCCTCAAGTGTTGGTGCTCATGGTAATTGCAAATGACCTACTGACACAATGGGATCCAGGAGCCAAACATGTGTTGTTTTTCTGCAGTAAGCCATTTCGAGTTCTAGAGCTGCAGCATGAGTCGTATCGTCTTGTGTTGATTCCTAGGAATGTTTCTTGCTTGGAGACCACACTTGTGTCCGTGCAAAGGTCTATGGTGAGGACCTTACACTTTGGGATTCTCGGTGGTGACATGGTCATTACGCTCAAATCAAAGATACCAAATACCAAGTTGCTAACATTGATAATGCCAAAACATAAGATAATACTCATCGGACAGAGTTTATGGCTGACGGAGCTTCCTTTCTATCACCTGCTCGTTGAGGACCCTTGATAGCTTTGGTCGCTCAAGGAGACTAATTGCTCATTCCTCTACCAGGAACACTCGGTGCTTATCCATGGTCAACTGAAGATGGGAGTTTTTAACAGCTTGGGGGCAAGCTATTGCTTAAGCGGGGGATAATGATAGGGATATGGGCTAGTATTAGTAATAGATATGGGCTTCGGACATGGGCCTGCGTGCCTCTACTGGTTGGTTGGACTTGGCCCGTGTATGGAGTGGTATATATTTACCTTTGGCTATGGAGAGAGAGGTATGAAGAATATTGTAATCAACAATCAGATATATCCTAATTTGTTCTAGCTACTCCTCTCGTGTTCATCTTCTTCCTCCCAATTCCCCTGCTCTGTTGCTAGTTCCTCTCCAATCTCTGATCTCTGATGCTTCCCTACCTATCCCCGCTACCCTGCTGCTAACACATACTTCTATAGAGCTT